>CM056722.1:12810833-13455000 GCA_029844215.1 Przewalskia tangutica
GTACAAGGCTTTTCTTGGCTTTACTGTTTCGTCCTCCCATTTTATGAATTTCTACCTATTTGGCCTGATATTTTGTTTAGTTTGTTAATTGAGGATGCAAATATTAAACAGTAGGCAGGTAGGCCCTAAATATTTAACTCAATTTAACTAGAGGTGTCAAAATAACCGGGCTCAATCCATCGAAGCCCAATCCTCACGTGCACTCCTTGCTATCAATAAAAGTTGGCCTCTTATTGATTTCTGAAAGCTAGGCCTGTACTGTGATCCATAGTGCTGATGGAATCATTTGAAAGAGTATCAGGTAATGTGTAACCTCATAAGAAAGTCGGAGGTGTAACGACCTTACGTCACTCCGACGGATTCAAAAGAATATTCTATTCCTTAAAGGTTGACATATGCATGCATTATATACACAATTTATATAAATATGAGACTGATGATATAGCCCACAGAAGCCTACGACGTTAAATAACCTAATAACTTAGAGAACTAAACTGTGCAACCAGAACTATAAAGATTACACTTTATTGGGCCATGTTCTTGGTCTCAGTTTGTTCTCTAATGTTGAAGAACACTCGTTGATAATATCTCGCTCTTACTCTCTCTCTTTGTAGTTAAGACTCTCGTCTTCAACAGGAACCAATGTGATGCCTTATATAGGAGAATAACAGCAGCTTGTAGTTCTCCCAATCCAACCAAAACTTGGTTCAATTAATTGCAAGAAATCAATTATTGTTTGACATGGATTTGAATCACGTGTACACGACCAACTTCTTCTAATTCCAAGCTAATTTCATGTTGTCCAATTATGGTAATGTTTTCATATTTTGAACTCATATTTTTTGTAGAATTAGATTACGCCTTAATTATAATTCTTCAAGATTTTTTTTTGCGCGTGGACCAACTTCATCTTTGTAGACCAAACAATCTCCCGTTTTTGTCTGAACAACCTGGTTCTCTCAGCAATCCTGCATTTGTGTTGCCTGCTTCACCAGTTTCTTATGGAGATATGTTAAGGACCTAGTTTTTGTACTTTTGTACATAGATTGTCACTTGTCACTTGTACAATATTTGTCAATCATCAAAATTTTATAGGAACAGGAATTAAGATTGAGATCCAAGCAACTTAACATCTAATTTATGCAAAATTTCTTCTATTTACTTATTTCTGTCTTAGAGCGTATCTAAAGTCGACTTACCACATAATTTGGTCAACTGAAAACAAAAAAAACGTACTACAATTCACCCCTATTATATTTTTTTGTGTTAGTCGGGGGAAAGCCTGTAGTGTAATCGAAGCATTATGTCACCACTTCAAAGATTTGATAACCTCCATCTACACATCATTATCCGAAACTCCATCTACCCTATAAATGGTGGATAACTTCGAGTCAAGGGCCCGTTACTCGTAGTCAAAGGGAGATTTTCAAACCAAAACGACATTTTAATCTTATTTCTAATGTCACTAAATATCCCCTATCCCGTAACCCGATGTCTGCCCTTCATGACCCAAATTAGAAATTGACCATGGATGACGAATGTAATGCTCTTTTTGAAAATAAGAGGGTTGGTGCCCCGTCCACCAGGTGTTAATATTATTCGGTCCGTGTGGATTTTTACTCATAAAGAAAATTCTGACGGTTCTTTTGAGAAGCATAAGACTCGTCTTGTAGGTGATGGTAAAACGTAATAGGTTGGCGTGGATTGTGGAGAGACATTTAGTCCGGTGGTCAAACCGACAATCATTCGCATTGTGCTCGGTCTAGCTCTCTCGAAAGCATGGCTCATTCACCAGCTGGATGTAAAAAATATTTTCTTACACGGTGATCTTAAGGAGATATTTTACATGGCTCAGCACTTGTATTTTAGGGATCCTAATTATCCTCATCATGTCTGTTGCTGAAAAAGTTCTTATATGGGCTTAAGCAGGCCCCACAGGCTTGGTATAAAAGGTTTGCAGATAATGTGTCTACTATTGGATTTTCTTACAGCAAATCTGATAATTCTCTGTTCATCTATCAATGTGGTACTTCTCTGGCATACATATTTTTATATGTTGATGATAGATATTGACTGCCTCGTCTGATAATCTACGCAAGTCAATCATGCCCCTTCTCATTTCAAATTTTGTTATGAATGACTTGGGACCCTTGAGTTATTTATTGGATATAGCTGTCACTCGTCATGCAGGTGGTTTATCATAGAAAAAGTATGCGACAAGGATTATTGAGAGAGTTGGCATGTCATCGTGTAAGTCGACTTCTACTCTGGTTGATACCAACCCCAAGATCAGTGTTACGTCTAGCACACCATACGATGATCCCACCCAGTATCGTAGTCTTGCAGGGGCTCTTCAGTATCTGACTTTCACAAGACTAGATATTACGTATGCAGTACAACATATGTATTTATTTATGCATGATCCACGGATTGAGCACATGCATCTGCTCAAATGTATTATCTGATACATACAAGGCACGGTTGATTTTGGATTGCATTTATATCCATCCTCGGTCTTTACTCTTGTGTCATATACAAATGCCGATTAGGGTGGTTGTCCAAATACCAGACGTTCGACATCTGGTTATTATATGTTCCTTGGCGATAACTTGGTCTCTTGGTCGGCAAAAAGCCAGACTACTTTATCTAGATTCAGTGCGGAGACAGAGTATCGAGGGGTAGACAACGTGGTATCTGAGTCATGTTGGCTATGTAATCTTCTACCAGAGTTACATTTTCATATTCAGAAAGCTACATTGATATATTGTGATAATGTGAGTGTAGTCTATCTTTCTGAAAATTCGGTCCAACATCAGCGCAAAAAACATAGCGAGATGGACATACATTTTGTTCGAGAAAAGATAGCTCGTGGATAAGTACGCGTCCTCCATGTCCCTTCGCGGTATCAAATTGCAGACATATTTACTAAGGGTTTTCCCTTGGTTTTATTTGAAGATTTTAGAGACAGTCTCAGTGTTGAATATATTTTATACACTTTTTTTAGTCCTTTTTAGTTAAGGATTTTACTCTTTTCGTTTGTGTTTAGTATAGTATTACGTTTGTTTTTCTTTCTTTTAAGTCACGACGGTAATAAAGGAGAAATACCACTTTTGAGAATGAGATGAGCTTAATTGAGATGAAAATTGCACAAACACAACCCAAGAAACGAAGCCTAAGAAGTGCCCAGAAGAATAGAACAAATAAGGCGGAACCAGACAAAAATCAGAGAGGCACCGCGGTGCCTGGCTAACTAGCACTGCGGTGCCATTGAACCGCGGTCAAGACAATTACGGTCACGACGTAAAATTTTCAGAAGGTCTGAAACTAAATCACCGTCGAAGGCACCGCGGTGCCTAGAGGCAGCACCTCGGTGCCATATTTCAAGTAAGCTGCCAGCGATTTCGTGATGAATTTTGCACTGCGGTGCCTGGCAACAGAACCGCGGTGCCGACATGTAAATTTCAGGGTTTCTGGGCCGAATTTCAGTAAGGGTAAAAGGGTCCGAAGCAAGGTTTTTTCTCAGATATAAATACCCTAAACCTTGTCATATCCTAGATCTTACTTTTGGAGGCAAAGAAGGAGGCAAGAACAAGATTAGAGACATCTCATTGTTCAAGTTATTTTCTTTTCCTTATTTTATTTCAGTTTATGTTGAATTGTAATTAAGTTCTTGACATGACAACGTTTAGGAGCTAATTACTTTAGTAGGGTTTTCCATCGAATCTTCTTGAAACTCTTTCATATAGTTAATGCATAGTTATTGATTTCTTCTTCAGCATATTAAGATCTATTCAATATTGTTTTGATTGCTTGATAATTAACTGATCACTAATTGTAATAACTTATATGATTTTGAATCAAAAGTCTGAAAGGTGAGATTTGAATATACTGTAGTTGTCTAGACATAAGTTAAAATCGTGAACGAAAGTACCCTGATACTTGTGTAGTATTTAAGGTTATTGTTCTTAATCCTCCTGTGTGGTAAAATCTATCATAAAAATATAGAAGGTTTTTGCAGAAGGTTGAGCTCTTGTATGTCCTAACCGGAATATAATGACAAATTAGTTAACCTGCTATCTTAATAAGAAGAAGAATCATTAGCATTGCATTGACGCGTGAAAGAGTGGATAGTTGAGGAGATTGGAAGCCTTATTTCCTTCATAACTGTTTAAAACCCATAGTATTATCATTCTTAGTTTAATTCCTGCACTTTACTATAATTTTAGTCTTAGTCGTAAATCCAAACAAAATTACGTTAGCCAAATAAATACCATAGAATAGATAACCGATACTTAATAAACCAGTTTTTGTGGTTGATAAACTCGGTCTTACAGATTTTTATTACTTGAACGATACGTAAACTTGGGAAAAACATCTAGAAATAACGCAACAAGTTTTTGGCGTCGTTGCCGGGGACTGGCGTACTGTTAATATCGAATTATCTATTCTTATTTCTAATTTGGTTTTTATTTTCTATTTTTGTTTTATTTTAGAACGTTTTGCCGTGATCTGTTTGTTGTTTTTGATTATTTTCAGGAAATTTAGTTTATGCGAAGTAGGAGAGAAGCATACACTCCTATTCCTTTGAATCCTGAAATTGAAAGATTGTGCAGACAGAACAGGAAAGACAAGAGGATCGCTGATTCTTTAGCAATAGGAGATCAGTGAAACAACAATTTGGTGAATGATGAGTTACCGCATGTCTTAAGAGAAGTCCCTGCAAAAAGGAGCTTGGGGGACTATGTAATGCCGACTATTACAGGGGTGCAGACTTACATCATGCTTCCAGCTATCGAAGCCAATAATTTGAAATCAAACCAGTCATATTGCTCAGGGTTCAAGGCTCAGTTCAGTTTGGGGGATTACCGACTGAAGATCCTCATTTGCATCTAGCAAACTTCCAGGAGTTGTGTGCAACGTTTAAATACAATGGTGTTACTGACGATGTCATTCGATTGTGACTCTCCCATTCTCACTCAGGGATAGAGCAAAGAGCTTGTTGAATTCATTACAGGCGAACTCCATTACCACATAACAAGACTTGACTCATATGTTTCTTGCCAAATTCTTCCCTCCAGCCAAAGCAGCAAGACTTAGAGGTGAGCTTAATAACTTTTATCAGTTGGAAGGAGAATCACTATATGATGCATGTGATCGGTTTATAGATTTGAAGAGAAAGTGCCCGCATCATGGGATTGAGAAGTGGATGTTAGTCCACGTATTCTACGATGGGCTGTGTGGTACAACTCGTACCATTATTGATGCTGCAGCATGAGGAACATTCATGAGAAAGAGTTCCAATGAGACACATAATTTGCTAGAGGATATGGCCACCAACAACTATCAGGGGGCCGATGATAAAGCAATGAACAGTAGAAGAGTGGTTGGGGTTCATGAGTTAGATGCTATCACTGCATTGACTGCTCAGGTGGCCACTTTGACAAAACAGTTGCAGCAGGTTACTATGCCCGTTAATGCATTTCAGACACCAGTGAGTTGTGAAATCTGTGGGGGTCCCCATCCTTTTGATAGGTGCACAGCAGTGGATCCAAACAATATGCCTATGGAGCATGTTCAGGCAGTGTGGAATTTTCAGAGGCCCTACAACAATGCATTCTCCAACACATATAATCAGGGGTGGAGAAATCACCCAAATTTTTCGTGGAAGAATGACCAAGGGCAGCAACCTCAATTTCAGGGGCAGTTTCAGCAACAACAGGGCAATCAAGGCACATCTTCACAGCAGTTCAGCTCACCAGCCCCACAAGAGAAGTCAGATGAAATAAGAGAAATAAAAGCAACACTGATGACCTTGGCTAAATCCCAGACTCAATCCAACAATTTCCAAACACAACTGGCCAGTTCTCAAGCCCAGTTTATAACAGAGACCAGGTCATTCATGGCAGAAACCAGGACATCCATTAGTAACTCGGAGTCCTCATTTTCATCCCTGGCATCCTCACTTTCATCCTTGGCTAACTCCCAGAATCAATTCATGACGGAAACCAAGTCATCCATTAGTCACTTGGACACTCAATTGGAGCAGTTGGCAGAGAAAGTGCATAACAGACCTCAGGGGAATCTTCCCAAAAATAATGTGGTGAACCAAAGAGAACAGTGCCAGGCAATAAGCTTGAGAGGTGGTAAGCAGTTGGAGCAGGTTGCACCCCAGCCAATGGTTGAAAAAGAGAATGAGTTGGAGAAAGTAGTTGATGCAGAAAAAGAGGGGGTTACTGAGGACCGCCCTATAGTAGAGAAGGCTCCACCGGCATTCATGAGGAAATATGTAGACAAAATTCCATTCCCTCAAAGACTGCAGAAGAAGTCCTTAGACAAGCAATTTTCCAAATTTTTAGAGGTCTTCAAAAAGCTTCATATCAATCTCCCATTCATTGAAGCTTTGGAGCAGATGTCAGCTTATGTGAAGTTCATGAAAGACATCCTATTTAAGAAGAGGAAGCTGACAGACTATGAGACAATAGCGTTGACAGAGGAGTGCATTGCTATCTTGCATAAGAGACTTCCCCCTAAGTTGAAGGATCCAGGGAGTTTCACCCTACCTTGCACCATAGGGAATGTGACATGCAAGCAAGCCCTGTGTGATTTGGGGGCAAGTGTCAACCTAATGCCCCTCTCTGTGTTTAGAAGGTTTGGAGTAGGTGAAGCTAAGCCTACAATAGTAATCTTGCAGCTAGCAGATCATTCAGTAAAGCATCCACATGGTATAATTGAAGATGTGCTAGTTAAAGTGGGTAAATTCATCTTTCATGTTGATTTCCTCATTTTAGACATGAATGAAGATTAAAATATGTCCATCATCCTTGAGAGACCATTCCTAGCCACAGGGAGGGCACTTATTGATGTTGAGAAGGGAGAGTTGAAGCTCAGAGTTCAAGATGAGGAAATGACCTTCAAAGTTCTCAAGCCACCAACTGAACCTCAAGTTAATGATAGATGTTTTGCTATTGGGATAGTTGACAAGGGCGTCACTAAGAAAAGCCTCACAAGTACTGATGCTCGTGAGACACCATTAAAACAGTGTAAGAATTCTGCACCGGTGAATGATGTTGTGGATGATAAAAAGGGAATGAACCCTCCTGAAATGATCCCGGTGAAAAAGAAAAGGAGAAGGATGAGGAAAATGGTGCTGAAATGGAGATGCGGAGGGGATACGCTACCCCCTTGATTGAGTAAGAAAATTGCGTTTGGCTAAAAGACGTTAAAGACAGCGCTACTTGGGAGGCAACCCAATATTTTTAATTATGTTATTTCAATTTTTGTTTTAGTTTATTTTATTTTGTCTTGAATAGTCTCACGATCTGGTATGCTAGTGTTTTTGGATGACAGATAAAGGCAGGGACTCACTCCAAATAGCGAAGGGTTAACAATGCATAAAACTGAAGACACTCGAATATTTCGGAAATTAGCACTGCGGTGCATGGAGCAAGGACCGCGGTCCCTCACGGACATTGTGCACAGTAAATTTCCTTCATCCCATACCTCCGTTATGACCGCTGTTTTGTGTCTGTAAGTTGTCACTCATTATTTTTAGTCTTTACACATTGGGGTCAATGTGTCAATCAAGTTTGGGGGGGGTCTTCTTAGTTTATTTTTGAGTCTTTTTGTTGTCTTTTTGGTCTTCTTACTTTATTTTTGAGTTTTTTGTTGTCTTTTTGTTTGTTTTATGCGCTTTTGTGAGTCTATTTTTTTTATAGATCATGTATGTTGTAGATGCTAAAGATATTGAGTGGATTAATTGGGATAATGTAATAGAATTGAAAGCTAAAATATGTGTGCTTAAGTTAGATATGTAAAAAATTCATGACATCTGATTATTTGGGATATTTGTGCTTAGCCTATGTGTTGTCAATTATGGAAAGAAAGGTTGAAAATGTCCAGAAAATCTGTTTGCTTGTTATTTGAGGCGAAATAGTTAAGATATACATGTTTAGGGAGATGATTCAGGTATTTCTTTGATATCTCTTCTTACCGTTCTTTACCTACCCTGACATAAATTGTATCACTAGTCAGCCCCTTTGAGCCTAAAATAATATCTTTGTTTAACACCCTATGATTTCTCTGTTGTGCCATAAGTAACAATGGAAAAGTATTGGAATGAGAAATGTTGAAAAAGAAATTAAAAAGAGAGTAAAATTTTTTGATACACCCCAATGAAAAATATGCAAAAGCCTAAGTTTGGGGGTACTTGTTATTTATAATATATCTCATTATCTCAAAAGAAAAAAGGGGAGAAACAGGGATGAGACTAAAAAGAAAGTCGAAAAGAAGAAAAAAGGGGTTGAATGCAAAATGCTTATGGTATGTAAGTTGAGCCTAAATGTCAACTTTTATCTACCCATGTCTAAGCCTACATTACAACCCTTGAAAGTCCTGATGATCTCTAATGTGTATGTCTATGATTAGTGGAGAATAACAAGTAAACAGGTCTATAGAGTTTTGGGAAAGATGGAATGAAATTGACATGCATAGGTTAGGTGCTTGTATTCAGTGACTATGATCTAATTGAATTTGAGAAATATCTAACTTGAAATTCTAGATTACTAAATATTCATGCTATGTATGTTCTAACATATTATCCCAACTTTCATCCATGATTTTGAAGAAGCATTGCTATAACTACTTGATCCATTTCATAGAGTCTTCGTTTTTAATATTATTCTTTGTTTAGTGCTTTACTCGAGGGCGAGTAAAGTGTAAGTTTGGGGGTGTTTGTTGAGTGTATTTTAAACACTCTTTTGTGTCCTTTTTAGTTAAGAATTTTACTTTTTTCGTTTGTGTTTAGTATATTATTACGTTTGTTTTTCTTTCTTTTGAGTCACAGCGATCATAAAGGAGAAATACCTCTTTTGAGGATGAGATGAGTTTAACTGAGATGAAAATTGCACAAGCACAACCTAAGGAATGAAGCCTAAGAAGTGCCCAGAAGAATATAACAAATCAGGCGAAACCAGACAAAAATCAGAGAGGCATCGCGGTGCCTGGCCAACTAGCACCGCGGTGTCATTGAACCGCGGTCAAGATAATTAGTGTCACGGCGTAAAATTTCCAGAAAGTTCGAAATTAAATCACCGTGGAAGGCACCGCGGTGCCATATTTCCAGTAAGCTGCCAACGATTTCTTGATGAATTTGCACCGCGGTGTCTGGCAGCAGAACCGCAGTGCCGACGCGTAAATTTCAGGGTTTCTGAGCCGAATTTCAGTAAGGATAAAAGGGTCTGAAGCAAGGTTTTTCTCAGATATAAATATCCTAAACTCTGTCATATTCTAGATCATACTTTTGGAGGCAAAGAATGAGGCAAGAACAATATTAGAGACATCTCATTGTTCAAGTTATTTTATTTCCCTTATTTTATTTCAGTTTATGTTGGATTGTAATTTAATTCTTGACATGACAATGTTTAGGAGCTAATTACTTTAGTAGAGTTTTCCGTCGAATCTTCTTGAAACTCTTTCATATATTTAATGCATAGTTATTGATTTCTTCTTCAGCATATTAAGATCTATTCAATATTGTTTTGTTTGCTTGATAATTAACTGATTACTAATTGTCATAACTCATATGATTTCGAATCAAAAGTCTGAAAGGTGAAATTTGAATATGTTGTAGTTGTCTAGACATAGGTTAAAATCGTAAACGAAAATACCCCGATACTTATGTAGTATTTAAGGTTATTGTTCTTAATCCTCCTCTGTGGTAAAATCTATCATAGAAATATAGAAGATTTTTGCAGAAGGTTGAGCTCTTGTATGTCATAACCGGAATATAATGACATATTAGTTAACCTGCTATCTTAATAAGAAGAAGAATCATTAGCATTGCATTGACGTGTGAAAGAGTGGATAGTTGAGGAGATTGGAAGCCATATTTTCTTCATAACTGTTTAAACCTCATAGTATTATCATTCTTAGTTTAATTTCTGCACTTTACTATAATTTTAGTCTTAGTCGTAAATCCAAACAAAAGAATGTTAGCCAAATAGATACCATAAAATAGATAACCGATACTTAATAAACCAGTCTTTGTAGATGATAAACTCGGTCTTAAAGATATTTATTACTTGAACGATACGTGCACTTGTGTAAGCATTTAAAAATATCGCAACACTCAGCTTACGACAACCGTCCGCTATAATTGCGGAGTGTGATATAAATATTATACCCATGTGTATAATGCACCCAACTTTGTTGTACAAATTTACCATAGTTGTAGGATTCTTGTACAAGTATAATTAGGATTAATTTTTATAGTAGGAATAAGATTTTCCAGAATTATGGATTGTAAATTGTATATAAATACTTCTTCATCAATGAAAATAATCAAGGGGATTATATTAAGAGTCCCACATCGGGTATGGAATGGGAACATGAACTCCTTATATGGACTTGGACAATCCTCACCCTACGAGCTAGCTTTTGGAGTTGAGTTAGACCCAAAATCCATTCTTTACATAGTATCAGAGCCAAACCATTCAAATTCTTTGTTCACCGATGTTGGGCCCCAAATTTTATTATCTACGCTCCAGTTAACAAGGTCTGGCGTGCAGGGGATTGTTAAGAGTCTCACTATCGGATATGGAATGGGAACATGAACTCCTTATATGGACTTGGACAATCCTCACCCTACAAGCTAGCTTTTGAAGTTGAGTTAGGCCCAAGATTCATTCTTTACCCGTCTAGCCATAGAGCTATTTATTTTGATATATCTACCATCATGTGATCAAATACAAGATAGTTATAGAATTCATGGCACATCGCACATAGTGATTGAGGGCAGGTCCATAATAATACAGTACCACAAGGAAGTACCTGGATTCTGTAGCAATGGTTGGTGTTAATTGGCAAGTGCATACACCAAACAACTCACATCCCAAAGATGCGAAACTATTTTACCTGTCACCTCTTTGGAAGACAGCAGAAGAAGTTCTACTCCAGCATTCCTTTGAGAGCATTCATTGCAGCGTTGGAAATTTACTCCTTATTAAGTGCCTGTGTAAAGCTTTTATCTATGCTGAAGTCATGCATATGCCACATTCTTTGGCATCCTAATGAATCGTCCCCAACTTGGTGGTTACATCCTATTTCACTCCACATTATGATCTACCCAATCAGAACCATCTAGTGCTAAAGTTATGATCAACGAACCTTTGGTAAAATAATTACACTTAAAAGCCCTCACCGTGACACTATCCATGTAACGGATTAACATTAGTCCTCTTCATTATAATAACAGAACATAATGCAGCATGAATCAAAACCTAATTTTCAAGAGTCTAACTCTTATACACTAGTATATTTTGTTTTGCAATAAACTCTTGTATACTAGCGATGTATTTTTGTTTTGCGCTATCATATCAGCTAGTAAAAGATATCTAACGATCCTAATTAGTGGCATTAATTATAATGACATGGAAAATAAGGTTGATTATCTAATACAACTTGTTAATATATACTGGATGATGTAAAATATTTTTATGCTATCAGCATATAAAAGTTAATACTTGAAAATAACGTCCCATGAAATCAATATATCCATTTTTCGGAAACTAAAAAGGAGATAGGAAAGATACTTTATAATTTTCTAACTTATAGAGAGGAGCTATACTTTAGAGAGGTCCATGTGTATATATCTTCTTTAATTGTCTTTCACTTCTTAAACCTAACCATCAATTAATGAAAAGTACTAATTTAGGTCATAGATACGTAGGGGACCCCTCACTAGATGAAATTGGTCCATTCAATTTCAATATTGTACTAATAAAGTTTTCCAAAAATCTACTTTACCAAATCGGAATCACTTATTGGTATTTAATTGTCTAAAACATAAATATTTTCCTATCAAGAGGAATAATTTTGAGAAAACTTATTTAAGGGCACATACATGTTATTTTTACAACTATATCAATTATTACTCTTATTATAAATCAGAAATTTCTAAATTATATATTCATCATTCATTACTACTAATGACAATCATCAAATACCATTTGTCATGCCCGTCTCTCACCCTTTACTATTATTGGGATACCATAACCAAGCACTAAAAATAAGTCAAACGATTATTGTCACATTAAAATATTTCATATAGCTCTTTCCCCCTCTACTTTAGTTGTGTTTATCGGTAGCAATCTACGCAAAGTCTCATTTTAGATACAATATCTTATTGCATGCCTTAAAGGACCATCATTTTCACTTATCATAATCACAATTCACATAGATATAGCTAGCTATGGTCCAACACATCCTGAAATTCTCTGATTTCAAATTATGCCACGTTCTTCGTGTTGAGGTTTTCCACGAATTTGGTAACTACGGGTATAGGTAGTTGTTTAAACTTTTAGGGAAAGGACATAGAGTAGTCATCAACAATAACAAAAGGGTAGCCAAGTTGGTGTAGCAGTAGAGCGCGGGACCGCAATATCACGAGTTCGATCCCCTGCATAAACCTTCTTGGTTGGCGCATCACGTGGGCCAGTGTATTAATCGGTGACGTGGTTTGCGCTATTGCGTCGTAGGGTTTCTGCACTTGCTCGAAGAAGTAGCTGATCATGCGGCCTTCACAAAAAAACAATAACAAAAGGGGCAAGGACACAATTATTCATTTCGTGAAACTAATGATATCAAATGGCTTAAGTTTTCCCAAAATCCATTTTATAGCCCTAAACTAATCTCAATTCATTTCCTAGCCTCCTTTTTAAGTTTTTTGATAATTATTTATCTTTTATTTTCTATCAATATCTTAGTTAGTATTGTTTGTATGGAAAGAGTCGTCGGCACATATCGCCGGAAATTTGTGGGGAATAGTGGGTTTTGGCCGAATGTTTTCCATTTTTGGGAAATATGCACCTAAATTCTGCCCAACTTCTTCTTTTTTGGATGAGAATATACAAAGAAAAAATGATGAAGTTGACATACAAAGTTGTCGATCTTTCATGGTGGAATATGGGCGGTGGTTTCACAGACAGTGAACCTTCCGGTCTCCGGTCTCCGGTCTTGTCTTCAAGTAATATTTCCAAAACATGTATAATATATGTATAATAATTGTATAATATATGTATAATTAGTGAGTACATATAATTATACACAAATTCTACAACAATAATACATTTCTATACATATACTGTAGGGATACATATTCTATACAATAATGAGATAATTTCTATACGTATGATACATTTTTTATACAATGATACATATTCTATAGATCAATGATACAATTTCTATACATATACAATAGTGATACATATTCTCTACACATACGGTAGGGATACATATTTTATACATCAATGATACATTTTTATACATATACAATAGTGATACTTTTTCTGTACTACAGCGATACACTTTCTATACATATGCTGGAAAAAACGAGATAGAGAGAATGTGTGATGAGGTGATGTAAGAGTTGCAAGAAGAGAGATTAGAGTTTTGAATTTTGGAGGTTTGAGTTGTACAAAAAGAGTAACATTGATAAACTATTACATTATCAGAGAATGTTCAAATTTTCGAAATGTTTAGTTTATTAATACTTTACCAAGCTTCTATTTAATATACAATAAAAAATTATTAAAAAAATCAACAAATAGAGATTAAGCTTAATTTTGATATTTTTTTGTATTATATTTAGAAAATTATAAAAATAATTACAAAAAATTGAGTCATATTTTAGATATAATATAACTTTTGTTTTCATTTGCAGAAGAGAAAAGTTATAAAAATATATTTTCTATTAATTTACATTTCAATAAATAATATAGTGACTTTAGTATGTTTCTTATATTATTTCATGTTTAAATCTAATTATATTTTTTTTTAATATTTTATAAATCTAAAATATTTATTTAATATTTTTATTTTTATTTTTACAAAAGGAAGAGAAAAATAAAAATAAAGAAAGAACAAAAAATGTAGAAGACAAACTAAACAAAAAGGAAAATTAAAATTGAGAGGAAACAAATAAAATAATAAAATAGAGATAACTGGGATATTGATGGAAAATAAGAGACAAATAGTTGTCAAAAACTTAAAAAGAAGACTAGGAAATGAGTTGGAATTAGTTTAGAGCTACAAAATGGTTTTGGGAAAACTTGGTCCATTTGGTACCAATAGTTTTACCTGATGGCTAATTGTATTCTTACCTCTTAATTTTTGGGGTAATATAATACAAACTTCAAACCCCAAATTGCAAAAATCTAAGAGACCGTGTATAGGCATTTCATAAACCGACCATAGTCAATAGCTAACATTAATCATTTAGGCTTAACTTCATGCATGGTCAATAATTTTCCACATGTTATATATGAACGAAGGACAATATTTGTCTAAAAAGTCATAAATAAATAATAGGATATTCCACTATTTAAACATTATAATAACATTTTAATACATCTTATGAGAATCCTCATTGATTGAATACATAATCAAAAGAGATTTAGGACAAGTAATGATACTTAAAAGGTGAATATTTGTCTAAAATATCATAAATAAATAAAATAAAATAAATAAAAAGACTTGATACTATTTAAAATTTATTATAACACTTTAATACATCATATGAGAGTCATGATCCATTGAACACATGATCAAAAGAGTTTTAGGACAAGTGATGATATTTAAAAGACCAATATTTGTCTAAAATAAAAGTAAAAAATAAATAAAATAAAAAGGACATAACACTATTTAAACAATATCATAACACTTTAATAAATCATATGAGAATACTCATCCATTGAACACACGATCAAAAGAATTTTAGGACAAATAATGATACTTAAAAGGTGAATATTTGTTTAAAATAATAAAAAAATAAAATAAAAAATAAACAAAAAGACTTGATACTATTTAAACATTATAGTAATACTTTAATACATCATATGAGAGTCGTCATCCATTGAACACATGATCAAAAAAGTTTTAGGGCAAGTAATGGTAATCATAACACTAATACCAATTAGTCAGACAACAAGTTATTGTTCTCAAAGCACAACCTTGTTCTGAGGACAACCATTACTTGTGCTTAAACTCTTTGAATCATGTGTATAATGGAGGGAGACTCTCATATGATGTATTAAAGTGTTATTATAATATTTAAATAGTATCAAGTCATTTTATTTATTTATGATCTTTTAGACAAAATATTGACCTTTTAAGTCTATTACTTTTCCTAAAAGTATTTTGATCATGTGTTCAATGGATGGTGACTCTCATATGAAATATTAATGTGCTATTATAATAGTTAAATAGTGGCATGTTCTTTTATTATTTTATTTTATTTATTTATGGTTTTTTAGATAAATATTGTCCTTGGTCTATATATAACATGTGTATAATTATTGACCATGCATGAAGTCGAGCCTAAATGATAATTGTTAGCTATCGATGACGGTCAGTTTATGGTATGCCTATCCACAGTTCTTTAGATTTGTGCAATTTGGGGTTTGGATTTCATTTGTTTTATTTTTTCGTTAGACTTGTGCAAATTCAGCATGCTTCTCATTCCAACAACCGTCTTTATTTCTCTAGTTTAGCATCGATCAAAATGATCTAAAATTATCCTAAGTAGTGACTTATTATAGAGTAAGGTGGTCTATTTTCGATTTGACTTATAATTGACCCAACACACTTAGTTTTATTTCACACTTAGTTTTATTTCGACCAGACCACAAATATTTTACAACATTAATAAAATAAAAAGTTCTTAATTTACAATGATATCACTGCATCCTTCCCTATATAAAACTGACCTAAAGTTCAAACTCGTCCATTATCTCTTTTCTTGATCAAACTCCTCCATTATCTCTTTTGTTGATCGAACTCCTCCATTATCTTTCTTGATCAAACTCCTCCATTCTCTTTTCATAAATAAAAGTTTTACAAAAAAAATTACATATAAATAATAGTCTATTAGGGGGTAGGAAGATAGTGGTCAGATCATCAAGCTCTTTGTCCGAACCTTTCAAAGATTACACACAGAGAATGTGCATTTTCATCTGTTGTATGTCATCTCCAAGCTCCATCAAGAGACACTCCATATCATTTCTCAAGAGGAGTACGTCGGGTGAAAGGCGTTGACGGCGGTGGTAGTGATTGCATCGTGGTCGAGTGTTGCGATAATTCTAGATGCTTACGCAAGTGTACGTATCGTTCGAGTAATAAAGATTTGTAAGACCGAGTTTATCATCCACAGAGACTGGTTTGTCAAGTGCCGAATATCTATTCTATGATATCTATTTGATAACCGTTCTTTTGTTTGGATTTATTACTAAGAATTATAACTAAGTGCAGAAATTAAACTAAGTTTGATAATACTTTGGGTTTTAAACAGTTATGAAGGAAATAGGGCTTCCAATCTCCTCAACTATCCACTCTTTCTGATCATTTGGCGCCGCGGCCCTGCAAATGGGCGTCGCGGCGCTATCCTTGGCTTCTCTTCATTTTTCGCCTTCCACATCCTTAGCTTTCACCTGTCAACACACATAGACACAAGAACCCAAGACCGTGAGACTGATCAAGATGAAATAAAATTAACTAAAGACAGAAATTAAAATAACAAAATTGAAAGCGTTGGGTTGCCTCCCACGTAGCGCTGTCTTTAACGTCTTTTAGTCGGACGCAAGTTCCTTAACCTTAATAACCTTGGGGAGGATTAAGCCCCCAACCTATCAATTTCCTCCACATCTGGCGTTTTCTTTTTCTTCTTTTCTTTTTGGCATTATCAGTAATAGGGAGTTCAGGAACACTTACCTCCTTTAGTGGCATTTCGGCAAACCATGCTTGCTTTCTTGGGCTCATCGCTCGTTGGTTGACTTGTAATGGCTGGCATGGGGGTTTGAGGGTGCTGATTGCAAAGCACCCACTTATTGTTGGTGGCTCAATGATGTGTTTAAAAACTTTAAACACCATTTCTTCATTCTCCACCCTTAGTGTTAGTTCCCCTCTTTCAACATCAATCAAAGCTCTCCCCGTTGCTAGGAATGGCCTTCCCAATATGATCGGGATTTTCGCGTCTTCTTCCATATCGAGGATGAGGAAATCTGCAGGAAAGAAGAATTTCCCTACTTTCACAATTACGTCCTCGATCTTGCCTCTTGGATTCACCATCTGCCCCGCTGCTTACAGCTTATCGTGGTTGGTTTGCCTCACCTGACTCCAATCTCTTGAATACCGATAGGGCATTAGATTTATACTTGCCCCTAAATCACATAGCTCATTGCAGTTACCACCGCCACAAGGTAGTGTGAAGCTCCCTGAATCCTTTAGCTTGGGTGGCAACTTCTTTTGCAGGATAGCACTACACTCTTCTGTTAGTGCTACTATTTCATATTCCGCCAGCTTCTTCTTTTCCCCCAAGATTTCTTTCATGAACTTGAAATAGGAAGACATCTGCTCCAAAGCCTCTATAAAAGGTATGTTAATATGCAGCTTCCTGAATACTTCCAAAAATTTGGAAAATTGTTTATCGACCGCCTTCCTCTGTAATCTCTGGGAAAGGGATCTTTCTGTATACTCTTCTGCAGGTTTTCTCTATCACCGGCTAGGCTCAATCACCTTCTCTTTTCTAACTCGATTGCTTCTCAACTCTCGATTGAGGTGGCTGCTCCAATCGCTTTCAACTTCTCAACCGACACGCTCTCTCTGGATTTACCTCAGTATTGCTTGGCGGTGCCCGGTGGCTGATGTTTGCTTGCTGCGGTGACCACTTGAGTTTCGGTGTTCTGAATGAGGATCTAACACATCGCTATGAAGTGCAGGCATTGGCAAGTCTTTGTCACACTTTTCGGCTCGTCTGGTTTTCTTTACGACAATGCGTTGAGCTGATCTTTGTGGGGCACGAGTGAAGGCCGTTGATTCTGCTGCTTGGTTACGATCGCCTATCACGGTCTCTGCGCTCGATATTGGTTCTCGCTGCCTCGTATTGGTTCTGCGCCTTGATATTGATTCTGCCCCGATCTCCTTTCCATGAGAAATTTGGGTGATTCTCCACTGGATTATAAGTGTTTGAGTAGGGGTTGTTCTGTTGCCTCGTAATTACCTCGCTGACATTCTGCTGCTCCATTGGTATATTGTTGGGATCCGAAGGACACCTATCAAATGTATGTGGGCCACATATCTCACGACTTTTAGGCATCATGCGGCATTCGACATTGTATGTTGCTGCAACTGTTTTGCTAGAAGAGCCACTTGGGCATTCAAGGCAGCAATAGCATCTATCTCGTGGACTCCCACGGTTCTTCTCCCACTAGTCGCCCTTTCTTCAGTGACATGGTTGTTAGTGGCCATATCTTCTAATAACTCATGAGCGTCGTGGGCTGTTTTCCTCATGAATGCTCCACCTGCTGCTGCATCAATGATGGTTCTGCTTGTATTGCTCAGCCCGTTGTAGAAGATGTGGACCAAGTTCCACAACTCAATGCAATGGTGTGGACACTTCCTTTGTAGATCTTTGAACCTTTCCCAAGCTTCATATAAGGACTCTCCATCAGCTTGGTAGAAGTTGTTCAACTCCCCTCGCAATTTTGCTGATTTACATGGGGGAAAGAACTTGACTAAGAATTTCTGTGCCAGCTCGTGCCATGTGAAAATCGAATCGGCCGGCAGGGAATTCAACCATACTTTTGCTCTATCCCTGAGTGAGAAGGGAAAGAGCCTCAATCTGACGTTATCATCAGTAACGCCGTTATATCTAAAAGTTGCACATAGCTCCAAGAAATTAACTATGTGCATATGTGGATCCTCCGATGGCAGTCCTCCGAATTGCACTGTGTGATGTACCATGCTCAGAATTGCCGGTTTTATTTCGAAATTGTTGGCTCCTATTGTAGGGAGCCTAATGCAAGTCTGTGCTCCATTCACTCTTGGCAGCACATAATCTCCCAAACTTCTTTCTGGCTGGATTTGGACTCTCTCTCCACGCCTATCGGGCGCTTGCCTAGGTATTCCTGGATGGGGTTGATTCTCACCTAACCCTTCTCCCATCCCGTTGTTGTTTTGAACGCCGTTCATCTCTAACAAAGTTGCAATCCGCTGATTCTTTCTGTTCTGTTTACAGGTTTTCTCAATTTCTGGATTGAAGGGAACAAGAGTGTCTGCTCCTCTTCTCCTTCGCATAAACTGACTTCCTGAAATAGATCAAAAACAAACAACAAATCACGGCGCCTCGAATTTTCAAAAGAAAAACGTAAAAATTAAAAGAAAAATTAAAACCAAATTAGAAATTAAAAATAGATCACTTTGATATTGAACTATGCCTAATCCCCGGCAACGGCGCCAAAAACTTGATGCGCGTTAAGATGCACACACTTAAACGCAAAGTGCGTTATCGTATCAAGTAGTATAGTCTTAGATAAGACCGAATATCGTCCTCTAGGATTAGGGTTCAAGTACCAATTATCTATTTTCTAGTATCTATTTGGTGGATTAATGATTGATTGGTTGTTTATGACTAAGAATTATAAAAGCTATTTAGAGTATAAAGATTTACTTCAGGAGTGATGAGAATAGGGCTTCTATGTATCCTCACTATCCGCTTATGCTACTTGCTAATGCATTACTTATGGTACTCTTCTTTTGGAGAAAGCAGGTTTAGGAAATCGTTTTATACTCCCGTTAGGGTTATATAAACATTCAACCCCAGTATCGTTCCTTACCTAACTTTCGCTGATAAGGGTAACTTTATAGGAGGATTAAGAACAAAAACCTAGTTGATCGTCACACACAATGCGCAAAATTAGGGTTGTTAAGCCTCTCATCAACGCTACATACTAATTGAGGTATTTTCATCCCCAATTCAAGAATGTCTACCCAACTTACAGCATATTCACAATCCCCCCTTTTCAGAATCTGATTAGAAATCATATAGTGATAATTAGTTGTCAATTAATTACCAAGAATTCAACTGTTACACCCCGTATTTACAGGACATGTTTTAAGAACGTACGTGAGAACTCTAATGTGTCAAGAAGTGAGACTTGTAAAATTTTATCGGAATTACGAAATTGTCGGAAACGTTTTATTGTGACGAGTGGGAGGGCGACACGTGTCACCCCCCTTATTTTTAGTCTTGGACGAAATATTCATGGATAGGATGGTCATTGACCATAATTTAAATGGCCAAGTCTTGCAAAGACTAGTAGCATGATTTTATTGACTAAGTCAAAGGCCACTTGGGCTTGATCCATGTGAAATGCATCCAAGCCACCCATTTGTTTTAATCATAACCCTTCCTTGTGTCTTATAAGCTTACTAGTAGGATGACTAGTTCCCACACTTAGTCATTTTTTCAAGAAATGTTTGAGGAAACTATTAAGGGCTCTCGGCTTTGAGGTTCAAGAGAAAAAAATTCAATTGTTGTCCAATAATTCCCCCACTTTAAACCAAGGTTCTTGAGGGTATAGTAAGTGTATCTCAATAGAAAAATCCCGGAAAAAGAGAGTTTTCGTATTAGTCGCAAAGTGAAAACCTAGAGACTTTCTAGGTTTTGGATTGAAGGTTTGAAGGAAAGTTGTTGGTGTGGTTCTAAGGGTCTCAAGGAGCGGATTGAGGTGTCTTGATGAGGCTCTAGGTTGCTAAGGAGCAACTTCGGTTTTGAAGATTGGATTACAATTCGTTGAGGTATAATCTTGTTCTTTGAAAGTATTACAAGATTATTTTTATTGTTGTTGTTAGCTTTACATGTTGCTAGCATGAAGTGGTTAAGTTGAAGTTTATAAGTATTATGGAGTGCTTGTAGCTAAATTCTAAATGTTATATAAGCCACTTGAAAATTTGATTACTAATTGGTCGTTTATTAGAAATCGTCGCATGTTACCTACTTAGAGATTATGGATTGTTATAATCAAATGCGACTTGATATCATGTTATGCTACCAATTTGGATTGAAATGGAAATTTGATAAGAATTGGTATGATGGTTGAACTCAAGGTGGCCGAATTTGGACTTTTAGTTTGTTATTCATTTGTTTTGAACTACTTTCTAAATTGTGAGCCAATTGGGGTTGTTTAGTTATTCATTTGTATTGGAATACCTTCTATATTGTTGTGAGCCAATTGGGGCTGTTTAGTTATTCATTTGTATTGGAATACCTTCTATATTGTTGTGAGCCAATTGGGTTTGGTTATTGTATTCGCCTTGAAAAAGGTGGCAAAGTGAGTAGAAACAAAGGAGGTCTTTGTCCGATTTTCCGTAGAATTTAGCGACTTAGCACCTAAAATATTCTACGATGAAGTAAGAAGTTAATGGACGATGGTGACCATTATAGGTTGACGTACTAGGTATAGCGTATCCTACTTGAAGAATGGAATAGCTCAGGTGGAAGGACTTTGGAGCTTTTTGCTACTTGTCGATAATCGTCGCGAGGTATGTGAACCTCTTCCTTCTTTTGACATGATTCTATGTATGGAATATACATGTAGTACTCTTTCATGATTCCTTCTACTCTTAGAAGTTAAGAGGTATGTATGTTGATTTACTCTACGTAAAGGTTATGTCTAAGTTATCCTAAGTTCTTACCAAGTCTTATGGGGGATGTTGGTAAGAGTCGTTAGTAGGTAATTGGAGCCAAGTTGACTTGGCTAATTTACGGCACGAATAAGAATAAGTATCGAACCAGCCATTGCAGCGTTAATAAAGGAAAATGTAATGACAATTAATTATGTTAAAACAAGTAGAGTTCTCCATCTGCATAGAAGCTAAGATAAGACAAAATTGTATTACATTTTCTAGATCATGGCTACTTGATTAAGATCGTTATCAATAAGCATAACTTACTCACAACGCACCAAAGTATATGTTACTTAATTTATAAGGAATTACGTACGAAGTTTTAAGACTATGGACCTCAAATTGTTAAAAGGTTAAGGGACTTTATTTTCAAGTTATGAGACTTGATTCTTAAAGGGAGAAATGAATTGATTTAAAAAGTATAGAATACTTGATTTGGAAAGTATTGATTTCTTTCCATTCTAAGTTAAGAAACTTGTTTGCCTAAAAGTTAAGAGACTTGAAGTATTTTGAAAGCTATGCGATTTGAATTGAAAGTATAAGTTTCTTGGTTATCAAATGAATGTATTTGTCTAAGAAATAAAGAGTTATAACGGCTTTATGGGAAGTTGGTTATAACAACTTTATGGAAGATTTAAAAGAATGATTTTCTTCAGTTATGTAAGCAAAGAAATGATTTGAAATAAAGAAGGGCAAATTGTCTTAAAGGTACCAATTGCTTAAGGTTTCAAAGAAAGAAGTCACTTGATTTAGAAGCCTATAAATGTATTTCTAAAAAGGTATTGTGACTTGTCGTGAAAAGTAGATATGACTTGATACTACGGTTATTAGTATCTTGGAAGTTTTATTTGATAGAGAATCATTTTAAAGGAGTAGAGGCACGTAGTACGTGGGGTTAATTCCCGGATTTTATAATGACATGTTAGTGCCTTAAGTAAACAAAATGAGAGTGTATATGAACAAGCTAATAAGAAGTTAGGTGATTTCTTAACTTGCTTATATTACGTATGATAAGTCGGTAGTGCTTATGTTATGTATGGTAAGCTGGTGGTGCTTATATTATGTATGATAAGCCGGTAGGGCTTATGTTATGTATGATGGCCGGTTGAGTTAGAGTAAGAGTATAAATGAGGGGCAAGCCCCAAGACGTTATACCACCTTCTCCAGGGTAAGAGTATAAGTGAGGGGTAAACCCCCAAGACGCTGTACCACCTGCTTTATGTGTTGTTTGTGGCCAGGTCGAGATAGGGTAAGAGTATAAATGAGGCAAGCCCAGACTTTATACCACCTTCTCCGTGATAAGAGTATAAATGAGGCAAGCCCCAAGACGTTATACCCGCACACCTTCTCCGGGATAAGAGTATAAATGAGGCAAGCCCAGGCGTTATACCCGCTTTACCACCTTCGGGGTAAGAGTATAAATGAGCAAGCCCCGCACGTTATACCACTGTTTTGATTGATATTATGGCGTGAGACCCATGGTTATGCTTTACACTTTTAGTATCGGCGGTGATGGGGATTCCACGGGCATGCTTTGATATTGGTGTGACTTGATCGCGTCGATTTGGGCGGGTAGTATATGTGTCCCTCGTAGTGGGCGGACTATGTTATGAAAGATAAGTAAGTTAGATAGAAATGAACTTAATGACTTCTCCTAAGTAAGTCGTAAGATATGACTATAGCTCTTAATGGAATGGAAAAGATATTGATGTAAGTTATGTGGAAAAACTTGATTGAATTCTTAAGTATGTATGTAATAAGATGATGTTAATTCTTATTGAAAGAAGGAAAAGAATGATTAATGTACGATTAAGTTCATAAGTGCTAATGACACGCAGATCAGTATGTATTTTTATACTTGCCACTTGTCATTCTTTTATGCTGATTGATCATTTCTTGACGTTATTTATTCCATATTCGGTACTGTTATCGACCCCGCCGAAGCTGCGTTAAATGTCGCAGTTTAGGTACGATTATGGATCCGCGAGCTTAGGATCTGGTTCGGCATTTTGAGATGGCTCAATGTTCGGAGTTGTCATGGCTATGTATATTCAGAATGCAGCGGGGCCTTGTCCCGCCACGATTGTTCGATTGTTATTCCTAAGTGCATACTCGCGTATTTGTGGGTCGATTTGTAAAAGAAATGAGGCAACCGCTTGGTTGTATTTATATAAGTTCGGGAAAGGTAGCCACTGTCGGCTAACTGTTGTTTTACTTCGATGTTTTATTTATAAGTTTTATGTATGTTCCGCTGATTTTCTCTCGATGTTTTACGTAAGGGTGCCCGAGTAGGGCACCGATCGCGATCGAGGTCGGTCGTGACAAAAGTGGTATCGAGCGATTAGTCCTCGGAAAGTGTCTGAGGCATCGTGTCTAGTAGAGTCTTGATTATCGGTGTGTTGTGCACCACATCTATAATCGGGAGGTGCAGGACATTTAGGATTGGTTTCCATTCTTCTCACCGAGATCGTGCGATAGAGTCGTGTTGTTAGTCGTCCCTCCCTAACGAGTTATGTTGATTGCGAGCGAGAAAGCGTGATGACCGGGAATGACTATGTGGATTGCGTATCCAGGTTGGTAACGATTATAGTATAGTTGGTATTGTGACATACATCTATACGGAGTTATGTATGAAATTCGACGCGTGTTGCCTAGAATGATTTTAGATTACCAGAAATCGGTAAAGACTAACTAGATACCGGGAAGGTATGGAATATTTAATGAATTTTTCGCCAAGGTTTTGTGTTTTATTTCGAGATAATTGGGAAAGGATGAGCTGTCTGATAGGGTAGTGAACCCCAAGAAGCCATATTAAGGAACCTAATGGAATGTCATGTTAATAGATTAAGTTGTGTAGTATGCTTAAGAGAATTATACGGACGAGGCCTGTATAGGGTAAGTAATGGTTGTTGTGTTCGAGACAACATGGTTATGGTTTTATGAGAAGTTTTTATACCCGTTATTGGGGGATTGGTAAGGTAGGCTTGGAGCATGGAAATTGCGAGCCTAAGAATATTGATAACTGCCGAGACCTTAAATGTATAAGGTTTTCTCTGTGATAAGATTTTAAGTCGGACCGAGGATAAGAGTTAAGTCGGCCGAGTAGGGTTGAGGACACTGCACGGGTCTCCCATGGCCTGGAATGGAGTGGGATCGGTTGATAGTAGTTCCGCCACGTGGCGAGTCACGGTGCGAGGCCCAAGTTGAGTTAACCATTTTACGGGTTCGTGGGCGCGTTCACCGAACCAGTCATGAAGCCGGAAATGGCCTTATATTGTTTTATAGAGTGACTCCAAAGATTAGAGGCCGATTGGTATGGAAGTTATGTAAGTATGTTAGAAGGAGTTGGAAATGCGAAAAGATAATCTCTTTTGGGCGTAGGATGGACAGTATGCGTGTCTGCGTATTAGGGCCATGTGTGGCATTGTTGGTATACGGGGTTGTGAAAGGAAACTATGTCGCAAATTATAAAGTTTGACTCGAAAGAACATTCGGGACGAATGTTTCTAAGGGGAAGAATGTTACACCCCGTATTTACGGGACATGTTTTAGAGCGTACGTGAGAACTCTAATGTGTCAAGAAGTGAGACTTGTAAAATTTTATCGGAATTACGAAATTGTCGGAAACGTTTTATTGTGACGAGTGGGAGGGCGACACATGTCACCCCCCTTATTTTTAGTCTTGGACGATATATTCATGGATAGGATGGTCATTGACCATAATTTAAATGGCAGTCTTGCAAAGACTAGTAGCATGATTTTATTGACTAAGTCAAAGGCCACTTGGGCTTGATCCATGTGAAATGCATCCAAGCCACCCATTTGTTTTAATCATAACCCTTCCTTGTGTCTTATAAGCTTACTAGTAGGATGACTAGTTCCCACTTAGTCATTTTTCAAGAAATGTTTGAGGAAACTATTAAGGGCTCTCGGCTTTGAGGTTCAAGAGAAAAAATTCAATTGTTGTCAATAATTCCCCACTTTAAACCAAGGTTCTTGAGGGTATAGTAAGTGTATCTCAATAGAAAAATCCGGAAAAAGAGAGTTTCGTATTAGTCGCAAAGTGAAAACCTAGAGACTTTCTAGGTTTTGGATTGAAGGTTTGAAGGAAAGTTGTTGGTGTGGTTCTAAGGGTCTCAAGGCGGATTGAGGTGTCTTGATGAGGCTCTAGGTTGCTAAGGAGCAACCGGTTTTGAAGATTGGATTACAATTCGTTGAGGTATAATCTTGTTCTTTGAAAGTATTACAAGATTATTTTTATTGTTGTTGTTAGCTTTACATGTTGCTAGCATGAAGTGGTTAAGTTGAAGTTTATAAGTATTATGGAGTGCTTGTAGCTAAATTCGAAATGTTATATAAGCCACTTGAAAATTTGATTACTAATTGGTCGTTTATTAGAAATCGTCGCATGTTACCTACTTAGAGATTATGGATTGTTATAATCAAATGCGACTTGATATCATGTTATGCTACCAATTTGGATTGAAATGGAAATTTGATAAGAATTGGTATGATGGTTGAACTCAAGGTGGCCGAATTTGGACTTTTAGTTTGTTATTCATTTGTTTTGAACTACTTTCTAAATTGTGAGCCAATTGGGGCTGTTTAGTTATTCATTTGTATTGGAATACCTTCTATATTGTTGTGAGCCAATTGGGGCTGTTTAGTTATTCATTTGTATTGGAATACCTTCTATATTGTTGTGAGCCAATTGGGGCTGTTTGGTTATTGTATTCGGCCTTGAAAAAGGTGGCAAAGTGAGTAGAAACAAAGGAGGTGCTATCCAATTTTCCGTAGAATTTAGCGACTTAGCACCTAAAATATTCTACGTATGAAGTAAGAAGTTAATGGACGTATGGTGACCATTATAGGTTGACGTACTAGGTATAGCGTATCCTACTGATGCGCGATTAGATGCACACACTTTTAAACGCAAGTGCACGTTATCGTATCAAGTAGTATAGTCTTAGATAAGACCGAATATCGTCCTCTAGGATTAGGGTTCAAGTACCAGTTATCTATTTTCTAGTATCTATTTGGCTAATTAATATTTGGATTTGTTATTTATAACTAAGAATAATAAAAGCTATCAAGAATTACTTCAGATGTGATGAGAATAGGGCTTCTATGTATCCTTACTCTCCGCTTATGCTACTTACTAATGCATTAACTTATGGTATTCTTCTTTTGGAGAAAGCGGTTTCTGAAATCGCTTTATACTCCCGTTAGGTTATATAAACACTCAACCCCAGATTGTTCCTTACCTAACTTTCACGATAAGTGGTAACGCTATAGGAGGATTAAGAACAAAACCTAGTTGACGTCACGCACAATGCGCAAAATTAGGGTTGTTAAGCCTCTCATCAACGCTTACAAATCTAATTGAGGTATTTTCATCCCCAATTCAAGACCGTCTACCCAACTTACAGATATTCACAATCCCCTTTTCGAATCGATTAGAAATCATATAGTGATAATTAGTTGTCAATTAATTACCAAGAGTTCATTGATTATTGGATAGATCTCTCAATAAGAATAATAACCATAAGCATGCATTAATTTATAACATAAAGTTCAAGAAATTCAACATAGAAAAAGCCCTATAAGAGAATTAGTTCCTAGCCATTGTCACGCTAAGAACTAATTCAATATCAAAAATGAAATAAAGAAAAGAAAAAGAAAAGAAACTTAACTAAACTAAGAACGAGACTCCAAGCAAATAATACAAGGGTTGTGTTGTGGAATATTTACAAGATGGATTGGTGGGTGGATGGATGTAGAATGGTGAATGGTGGAATGGAGAATTGGTTGGAGAATGAAGAATTCTTCTAATGGTGTAGAGTATTTATAGCCAAAGAATCCTTTAGGTGAAGGGTTAAGAATTTGTAGGAAAAGGAAAAGTTTAGGTAGAATCCTTTTTGGTAAAGGTTTTAAGGTAGGAAAAGTTATTAGGTAGGAAAAGTTATTAGAATCCTTTTAGGTAAGGGTTTTAGGGTAGGAAAAGTTATCCCTTTAGAAAGGAAAAATAATCCCTTTAGGATTCTGAAAATATGTCAAATTCGGCTCAGACTTCATAAATCCCGCGTCGGCGCCATGCAGATCGAAGCCATGCGCCTGAAATTCAGCAACTCGGGACTTTCAAGACTTTGGGCGCCATGGCTGCTGGCCATGGCGCTGTGACATTTTTCTGGCGAATTTCCGTTTCGTCGTCTTTTCTCGTCCGGACTTCGTCTGATTTTCTCTATAATTCCCGGAACTTCTTAGACTTCATCTCTTGGCCCTTTTAGTGTGCAATTCCATCTCATTTATGCTCATTTCATCTCCTTTCCGCCATTTCTCCATTTTTGACCGCTGTGACACAAAAGAAAGGAAAACGACCCTAATACTATACTAAACATAAATAAAATGAGTAAAATACTAATTAAAAAAGACTCAAAAAGTGTATATAAAATACACCGATCAAATACCCCCAAACTTAACCTTTGCTCGCCCTCGAGCAAAGATAGAAAGAAAGAAAATAAAAGACTCAAAGAACGAAAAATAAAAGACTCACTGCCATTGATCATTTTTGCTGTATTAGTGTTATCTAGAAAAACATGAAGGTTAGCAGAATAATACGCAGAACATGTAGCATGAAATTTCAAAGACAAGAAGCTAGATATTTCGCAAACTCATATTCATCATGCTTAATGGAAGTCAATATACTAAATCATGCATATAAATTCAAGAATTCTTATGGCATGCTTACTTGCTATTCTCCACTAATTCGGATATGCATAAAGAGATCTTCGTGACTTTAAGGGTTGTAATGTAGGCTTTAGGTAGGGGTAGGTAAAAATAGGCATTTAGGCTCATTTTGTGTACCATAAGCTCTTTAGCTTTTCAAAATTTCCCTTTTTCGTTTGTTTCTTTCCTTCATTAGATTATATCTTTCCACTCATATGTATTGGGAGAGTTAAATCTATAATCATAATAAGCACCCCAAACTTAGGCTTTTGCCTATTTTATTTTTACTTTTATCAGTGCACACGCTTATTCACTCCTTTTGTCTTCCTTTTTCAATACACAATGTATTCCACTTTTTCATATTTTTACTTATGGCACAATTTGTGGGAATATGGGGTGTCAAAGAAAAAGTTTCAATTTTTGGCTCAATGGGGCTGACTAGGGATATATTTTTAAAGTACGGGATAGAAAAGAATGGTAAGAATTGGCTATCAAAGAAATGCCTGAGTCATCTCTCTAACATGCATATCCTAATTATTTCGCCTCAAATAGCAAGCACTCATAACACATAAGTATTTATCATTTAGCATGCATAACTCAAGCAAGAAACTCCAAATAGACAGATTCTGTGAGTTTTTGGCATATCTAACTTAGGTGTTTTAGATAGTTGCTTCAATTCCGTTACATTATTCCACCTTACTTCACTAGGTGTTTCTAGCAACTACAGCATACATGATTTTTGACAGGCAATTATGACTCAAAAAAAAGAAAAGAAAAAAGAAAAAAAATTTGTGACTCAAAAATAAACACAAAACAAATAAAAAAGACTTAACTGAAACATAACAAGACACAAATAAAACACCCCCAAACTTAAATCACACATTGTCCCCAATGTGTGCAATACTCAAAAAAAAAATATGGACAACTTACTGACAAAACACAGTGGTCATAATGGAGGTCTAGGAGGAAAAATTCTGGAATTGGCACGGAAATATTGCTCTCTGAAGTTCAGCGCCGCACGAGATTCAGCGCCATGCCATTGCTAATCTTGTGGCTCTTACGAGATTCTGGCGCCAGCCATGGCGCGACGCTCGCTTTTTTTTTTTCCAGCGTTTGTTGCTCCTTGTTCCTCGGTTTCAGCTTTCAGTCCACCTGTCATCCAACAACACCCAACAAGAACCCAAGACCGTGAGATTTCAAGACAAAATAAAATAAAATAAAGACATGAATTGAAATAACATAATTAAAAACATTGGGTTGCCTCCCAACAAGCGCTGTCTTTAACGTCTTTTAGCCGGACACCTTTAACCTTTACGAGTGCCCATTGGATCCTTCTGCGAACTGCTTGCAATCCGCAGAGTTATTGTTGTAGGTCTCACTTCAACTACAACAATTGCTTCAAACAAGGGCCTCGAATATACGATTATCCCCAAGTGCTCAAGACATGCTTGTCTTTTAGGATCTTCTAATGTAGGGATCGGTGAGATTCCCTACATCTTTAAACTCTGGGGTGCCTTGATGGTATTGACTTCTGTTTGGGAGTCAACTTTGACTGGTGGTGTTTCTTCGCAATAGGTATAAGAAAAGATTTTCCAAGGAATCGAAGGTGAATAATTGGATCTGCAATCTTTTCCTTCTACACCAACTATCTCGCTTGATTCCTCAATAGTTGGGTGTGATTCGTGCTCTCAATTTGTTGTTTGTTGAATATGATCGCGAGTTACGCTATTTGCGTTTCCAACCTCTTTATGCCCGACCTCATTTCGTCCATGAATCGAGCTTGGCGCCTCGTGAGACTAAGTAGGGTTTCTCGTAATTCCTCCTCTGTTCTCTATGGTTGGCTCTCGATCATATTGACAGATAAATCCATGTCTTGAGGATCCACGAGATGAATCAAAACCAACAACGAATCACGGCACTCGATTTTTATTTTTTATTTTTTTATTTTTTTATATATATATATATATATATATATATATATATATATTTTTTTTTTTATTTTTAATAACGAAAACGTAAAAATAAAAATTAAAACCAAATTAGAAATTGAAAATAGATAATTTGATATTGAACTATTGCGCTTAATCCCAAGAACGGCGCCAAAAACTTGATGCGCGATTAGATGCACACACTTTTAAACGCAAGTGCACGTTATCGTATCAAGTAGTATAGTCCTAGATAAGACCGAATATCGTCCTCTAGGATTAGGGTTCAAGTACCAGTTATCTATTTTCTAGTATCTATTTGGCTAATTAATATTTGGATTTGTTATTTATAACTAAGAATAATAAAAGCTATCAAGAATTACTTCAGATGTGATGAGAATAGGGCTTCTATGTATCCTTACTCTCCGCTTATGCTACTTACTAATGCATTAACTTATGGTATTCTTCTTGGAGAAAGCGGTTTCTGAAATCGCTTTATACTCCGTTAAGTTATATAAACACTCAACCCCAGATTGTTCCTTACCTAACTTTCACGATAAGGGTAACGCTATAGGAGGATTAAGAACAAAACCTAGTTGGCCGTCACGCACAATGCGCAAAATTAGGGTTGTTAAGCCTCTCATCAACGCTTACAAATCTAATTGAGGTATTTTCATCCCCAATTCAAGACTGTCTACCCAACTTACAGCATATACACAATCACCCCTTTTCAGAATCTGATTAGAAATCATATAGTGATAATTAGTTGTCAATTAATTACCAAGAGTTCAGCCCAATTATTGGATAGATCTCACAATAAGAAAAATAACCATAAGCATGCATTAATTTATAACATAAGGTTCAAGAAATTCAACATAGAAAAAGCCCTATAAGAGAATTAGTTCCTAGCCATTGTCACGCTAAGAACTAATTCAATATTTAACATCATAAATGAAATAAAGAAAAGAAAAAGAAAAGAAACTTAACTAAACTAAGAACGAGACTCCAAGCCAAGCATCCAAGGGTTGTGTTGTGGAATATTTACAAGATGGATTGGTGGGTGGATGGATGTAGAATGGTGAATGGTGGAATGGAGAATTGGTTGGAGAATGAAGAATTCTTCTAATGGTGTAGAGTATTTATAGCCAAAGAATCCTTTAGGTGAAGGGTTAAGAATTTGTAGGAAAAGGAAAAGTTTAGGTAGAATCCTAAAAGGTTTTAAGGTAGGAAAAGTTATTAGGTAGGAAAAGTTATTAGAATCCTTTTAGGTAAGGGTTTTAGGGTAGGAAAAGTTATCCCTTTAGGAAGGAAAAGTTATCCCTTTAGAAAGGAAAAATAATCCCTTTAGGATTACAAAATATGTCAAATTCGGCAGACTTCATAAATCCAGCGCCATATAGATCAGCCTGGCGGCGCTGAAATTCAGCAACTCTCGGGACTTTCAAGACTTTGGGCGCCATGTCATGGCTGCTGGCCAAGGCGCTGTGGACATTTTTTCTCGCGAATTCCGTTTGTCGTCTTTTCTCGTCCGGACTTCGTCTGATTTTCTCTATAATTCCCGGAACTTCTTAGACTTCATCTCTTGGCCCTTTTAGTGTGCAATTCCATCTCATTTATGCTCATTTCATCTCCTTTCCGCCATTTCTCCATTTTTGACCGCTGTGACACAAAAGAAAGGAAAACGACCCTAATACTATACTAAACATAAATAAAATGAGTAAAATACTAATTAAAAAAAGACTCAAAAAGTGTATATAAAATACACCGATCACCTACTTGAAAAATGGAATAGCTCAAGGTGGAAGTACTTTGGAGCTTTTTGCTACTTGTCGATAATCGTCGCGAGGTATGTGAACCTCTTCCTTCTTTTGACATGATTCTATGTATGGAATATACATGTAGTACTCTTTCATGATTCCTTCTACTCTTAGAAGTTAAGAGGTATGTATGTTGATTTACTCTACGTAAAGGTTATGTCTAAGTTATCCTAAGTTCTTACCAAGTCTTATGGGGGATGTTGGTAAGAGTCGTTAGGAGGTAATTGGAGCCAAGTTGACTTGGCTAATTTTACGGCACGAATAAGAATAAGTATCGAACCAGCCATTGCAGCGTTAATAAAGGAAAATGTAATGACAATTAATTATGTTAAAACAAGTAGAGTTCTCCATCTGCATAGAAGCTAAGATAAGACAAAATTGTATTACATTTTCTAGATCATGGCTACTTGATTAAGATCGTTATCAATAAGCATAACTTACTCACAACGCACCAAAGTATATGTTACTTAATTTATAAGGAATTACGTACGAAGTTTTAAGACTATGGACCTCAAATTGTTAAAGGTTAAGGACTTTATTTTCAAGTTATGGGACTTGATTCTTAAAGGGAGAAATGAATTGAATTAAAAAGTATAGAATACTTGATTTGGAAAGTATTGATTTCTTTCCATTCTAAGTTAAGAAACTTGTTTGCCTAAAAGTTAAGAGACTTGAAGTATTTTGAAAGCTATGCGATTTGAATTGAAAGTATAAGTTTCTTGGTTATCAAATGAATGTATTTGTCTAAGAAATAAAGAGTTATAACGGCTTTATGGGAAGTTGGTTATAACAACTTTATGGAAGATTTAAAAGAATGATTTTCTTCAGTTATGTAAGCAAAGAAATGATTTGAAATAAAGAAGGGCAAATTGTCTTAAAGGTACCAATTGCTTAAGGTTTCAAAGAAAGAAGTCACTTGATTTAGAAGCGATAAATGTATTTCTAAAAGGTATTGTGACTTGTCGTGAAAAGTAGATATGACTTGATACTACGGTTATTAGTATCTTGGAAGTTTTATTTGATAGAGAATCATTTTAAAGGAGTAGAGGCACGTAGTGCGTGGGGTTAATTCGGATTTTATAATGACATGTTAGTGCCTTAAGTAAACAAAATGAGAGTGTATATGAACAAGCTAATAAGAAGTTAGAGGATTTCTTAACTTGCTTATATTACGTATGATAAGTCGGTAGTGCTTATGTTATGTATGGTGTGGTGGTGCTTATATTATGTATGATAAGCGGTAGGGCTTATGTTATGTATGATGGTAGGTTGAGTTAGAGTAAGAGTATAAATGAGGCAAGCCCAAGACGTTATACCACCTTCTCCGGGTAAGAGTATAAGTGAGGTAAACCCCAAGACTGTACCACACCGCTTTATGTGTTGTTTGACGACCGGTCGAGATAGGGTAAGAGTATAAATGAGGGGCAAGCCCCAAGACGTTATACCACCTTCTCCAGGATAAGAGTATAAATGAGGGGCAAGCCCCAAGACGTTATACCCCCTGCTTTACCACCTTCTCCAGGATAAGAGTATAAATGAGGGGCAAGCCCCAAGACGTTATACCCCCTGCTTTACCACCTTCTTCAGGGTAAGAGTATAAATGAGGGGCAAGCCCCCCAGACGTTATACCACCTGTTTTGATTGATATTATGGGCGTGAGACCCATGGTTATGCTTTACACTTTTAGCTGTCGACAGTGATGGGGGATTCCACGGGCATGCTTTGATATTGGTGTGACTTGATCGCGTCCCAGTTTGGGCCGGGTAGTATATGTGTCCCTCCGTAGTGGGCCGGACTATGTTATGAAAGATAAGTAAGTTAGATAGAAATGAACTTAATGACTTCTCCTAAGTAAGTACGTAAGATATGACTATAGCTCTTAATGGAATGGAAAAAGATATTGATGTAAGTTATGTGGAAAAACTTGATTGAATTCTTAAGTATGTATGTAAGAATATGATGTTAATTCTTATTGAAAGAAGGAAAAGAATGATTAATGTACGATTAAGTTCATAAGTGGTAATGACACGGCAGGATCCGTATGTATTTTTATACTTGCCTTGTCATTCTTTTGTACGATTATGATCATTTCTTCAGACGTTATTTACATTCCATATTCGCACTGTTATCGACTTCTTCGGGGGGCTGCGTTCATGTCCGCAGGTTTAGGTACACAGTTATGGATCCGCGAGCTTAGGATCCTGGTTCAGCATTTTGAGATGACTCCAATGTTCCGGAGTTGTCATGGCTATGTATATTCAGGGGTACGGCGGGGCCTTGTCCCGCCACAGTTGTTCAGTTGTTATTCCTAGAGGTCTGTACTCGCATGTTGTGGGTCAGTTTGTAAAAGAAATGAGGCAACTGCTTCGGTTGTATTTATATAAGTTCAGGAAGGTAGCCCTATCGGCTAACCTGTTGTTTTACTTCCGATGTTTTATTTATAAGTTTTATGTATGTTCCGCTGATTTTCTCTGATGTTTACCTGTAAGGGTGCCCAGGTAGGGCACCAGTCGCGGTCCCGGGGTCGGGTCGTGACATCAACTCAATTATTGGATAGATCTCTCAATAAGAACAATAACCATAAGCATGCATTAATTTATAGCATAAGTTTCAAGCAGTTCAACATAGAAAGCCCTATAAGAGAATTAGTTCCTAGCCATAAAGATGACAAGAACTAATTCCATGTTCATCATGCAAAACTGAAATAAAGTAAAGAAAAAGGAAAAAAAATTACTAAATTAATGGTATCCAATCTCCTAGCAAAAGTCTTGAGTTGTGCGAAGGGAACCTCAAAAGCGCCTAGGGTTCTCGCTTTTATAGCCGCAAACCGCCTCCTCTTTCCTTCAGGCCTGGCCCAGAAATTCGTCCGAAAACCTAATTTTTCCGCGTCGGCGCCGCGACTGCAGAGCGCGGCCGAAGTTCGCAATCCGTCGGCTGTTTGGCGCCGCGCTCGCTATTCGATGTCCGAGCGCCGCGCCCGCTTCGTCTTCGAGGCGCCGCGGCCGATTCTTCTGTCCTTCTGCAGGTAGTGGCGTCGGCCGCGCTTTGCGCGCCGCGCGCTGGATCTTCTGCACCTTCTTCGAATGATGGCGCCGCGCTGATCGCAGGAGGCGCGCGACGTGTTTGGATTTTAGCCTTGTTCGCCACTTTCTCATTTCGCTCCGCATCTCTTCTTTTGCCCTCTTTTTGCTCCTTTTCCGCCATTTGGCCATTTTAACCATTTTGACTCAAAAGAAAGAAAAACTATCCTAATACGACAATTATATGTGCAAAATGGGACAAAAGACTAACTAAAACTGACTCGAAAGGTGTATATAAAATACACCGATCATATGCCTATCCACAGTTCTTTAGATTTGTGCAATTTGGGGTTTGGATTTCATTTGTTTTCTTTTTTCGTTAGACTTGTGCAAATTCAGCATGCTTCTCATTCCAACAACCGTCTTTATTTCTCTAGTTTAGCATCGATCAAAATGATCTAAAATTATCCTAAGTAGTGACTTATTATAGAGTAAGGTGGTCTATTTTCGATTTGACTTATAATTGACCCAACACACTTAGTTTTATTTCACACTTAGTTTTATTTCGACCAGACCACAAATATTTTACAACATTAATAAAATAAAAAGTTCTTAAATTTACAATGATATCACTGCATCCTTCCCTATATAAAACTGACCTAAAGTTCAAACTCGTCCATTATCTCTTTTCTTGATCAAAATCCTCCATTATCTCTTTTGTTGATCGAACTCCTCCATTATCTTTCTTGATCAAACTCCTCCATTCTCTTTTCATAAATAAAAGTTTTACAAAAAAATTACATAAAAATAATAGTCTATTAGGGGGTAGGAAGATAGTGGTCAGATCATCAAGCTCTTTGTCCGAACCTTTCAAAGATTACACACAGAGAATGTGCATTTTCATCTGTTGTATGTCATCTCCAAGCTCCATCAAGAGACACTCCATATCATTTCTCAAGAGGAGTACGTCGGGTGAAAGACGTTGACGGCGGTGGTAGTGATTGCATCGTGGTCGAGTGTTGCGATAATTCTAGATGCTTACGCAAGTGTACGTATCGTTCGAGTAATAAAGATTTGTAAGACCGAGTTTATCTTCCACAGAGACTGGTTTGTCAAGTGCCGAATATCTATTCTATGATATCTATTTGATAACCGTTCTTTTGTTTGGATTTATTACTAAGAATTATAACTAAGTGCAGAAATTAAACTAAGTTTGACAATACTTTGGGTTTTAAACAGTTATGAAGGAAATAGGGCTTCCAATCTCCTCAACTATCCACTCTTTCACGTGTCAATGCAATGCTAATGATTATTCTTCTTATTAAGATAACAGGTTAATTAATATGTTATATATTCCGGTTAGGATATATAAAAGCTCAACCTTGTGCAAAAACCTTATATATTTCTATGATAGACTTTACCACATAGGAGGATTAAGAACAATAACCTTGAATACTACACAAGTATCGGGGTACTTTCGTCCACGATTTTAACCTATGTCTAAACAACTACAGCATATTCAAATCTCCTCTTTCGGATCTCGATTTGAAATCATATAAGTTATGACAATTAGTGATCAATTAATTATCATACAATCATAATAAGTTGAATAGATTTTAACAATTGAAGAAGAAATCAATAATTATGCATTAACTATATGAAAGAGTTTCAAGAAGATTCAACGAAAAACCCTACTAAAGAGATTAGCTCCTAAACATTGTCATGTCAAGTTGTCAAGAACTAATTTATAATCCAACATAAACTGAAATTAAAATAAAAGAGAAGAAAAAGCACTTGAACAAGTCGTCTCCAATCTTGTGTTTTTGCTCCAATTCTTACCTCTCCAAAGTATATCTTCTAAAATATGACAGGGTTTAGGATTTATATATCTGAGAAAAAAATGTGTTTTAGACCCTTTTAACCCTGTCAAAATTCGGCCCAAAATCTGGAACTTTTCGCGTCGGCACCGCAGTGCTAATGCCAGGCACCGCGGCCCTAATTGGCCGAAATCGCTGGGCTGCTCACTGGAATGGCTGCACCGCGGTGCTGTTTCCAGGCACCGCGGTGCCTTCGACGATGATTTTTCGTCCTCAGCTACTGGAATTTTTACGCCTCGGTTCAAAATTTTCGGTCGCGATTCATCAGCACCGCGGTCCCTCTTTCCATGCACTGCGGTTCCTTATGGTTTTCGCCAGATTTCTTTTATTCTTCTTGGAGTTGTGCTTGTGCAAATTTTCACCTCGATTAAGCTCATTTCATTATCAAAAGTGGTATTTCTCCTTTATGACCGCTGTGACTCAAAAGAAAGAAAAACAAACCTAATACTATACTAAACACAAACGAAAAAGGAAAAATACTTAACTAAAAAGGACTCAAAAGAGTGTATAAACTACACTCTACAAACACCCCCAAACTTACACTTTACTCGCTCTCGAGTAAAGCATTAAACAAAAACAAAGACTCTATGAAATAGATTAAGTAGTTATAGCAGTGCTTCCTCAAAATCATGGATCAAAGCTGAGATAATATGTTGGAACATATTGTCACGCCCCAAATTTTCCTAAGTCTTTACTTAGGGCGTGATGGCACCTGGACAATTATTTTCCACCAGGAGCACCATTTAATTCTCTTTATTCAGAAATTTAAACTTATATTCAAATACGGAGCTATTAATAAAAATAACAATAAAGAAATTTGTTTATGACTTTATTGAAAATATAACGCGAGCCCATACTCGTGCAAATATTGTTTCTACATAGACATACTGACAAATATTATTCTAAGTTGGAAGGGAGACCATTCCACACGAGCATTTCCCGAGACATCGAACCGACATTCGAACTGGCGAGTATCAAGCCCAAGCAATGGACTTGGTATGACAAGAGGTCATGGACGATCGCTAGCCTTGGCGTGGAGTCTTTCCTCTATCACGCTTTCCTGAAACATGTTAAATAAAGAGTCAGCCCTACCATCTGGGGCTGAGTGAGAACCTTACCCTGCAATTCAAAGTAACACCACAATATTCCAAGTGCAATCACATTATAACGTAATAAGCATATTGCAAAAACATATCAGGTTACAACATCTTTAAATATGCAACAACTCCTCATAGGAAATTCTCGGTTTAACTAACACTTCATTTTATCTCGTATTATACGTTAAGACATTCCCCTGCATTTCCACATGTTTATTACATTTATATATTTGTGAACGCGTATTCACTTTTCATATTTATATATAGGTGAACACGTATTCATCTTTCATATTTGTTGCGGCGTGCAACCCGATCCATTATATTTACGTATTTGTGAATGTGTATTCACTTTACGTTTTGTTGCGCGCAACCCGATCCATTATGTTTACGTATTTGTGAATGTGTATTCACTTTACGCTTTGTTGCGTGCAACCCTATCCATTATATTTACGTTTTTTTGAACATTTATTCACTTTAAGTTTTGTTGCGGCGTGCAACCCGATCCATTATTTTTACGTATTTGTGAACGCGTATTCACTTTACGTTTTGTTGCGGCGTGCAACCCGATCCATTATATTTACGTATTTGTGAACATATATTCACTTTACGTTTTGTTGCGCGCAACCCGATCCATTATGTTTACGTATTTGTGAACGCGTATTCACTTTACGTTTTGTTGCGGCGTGCAACCCGATCCATTATATATTTATATATTTATGTGAACACGTATTCACTTTTCATATTTTTCAGAAGATCAAATAAATACTATTATCTTTTCTAACATTCTGTCATTCATACTTGTAACGATTATAACTTTTTAACCATAACTCCAACTAAGGTGTTTCTCAAGCGGAAACTAAGGTAAGACGGGGATCTTTCACTGTACCAAATTTCATTTAAAACTACTTTGGGTAACTAACACAAATTTATCCTCAAAACAGCCACATGAAATTTATTTCGGCAGAATATTTATTAAACAACACCCAATCTTAGAATAGTCATAACTCCTAATCTGTAAACCCGTTCAAGCCCCATAAAATCTCAAAACGACGAGAACAGAGAGCTACACGTCTCCATGTGAACCATCCTTTCATATTCTGTACCATTTGGTACAGTTTTACACTTTTATTCGCTGCCCTTCCTGAATCTCGATAGATCCGAGGCAGAAACTTTAAACAGCGATAACTCTCAATCCGTAAGTCGGATAGACCCCCGTAAGGTCTCAAAATGTCCAAAACAAATAGATCTAGAACTTTCATTTAGAAACAATTTTCATATTCCCCACAGATTAGTACAGTTTTACGTTTCAACGTCCTGCCCTTCTGGATTCCGACGAATCCGAGGCAGCAACTTCAAACTACAATAACTCTCAACTCGTAAGTCCGTTTTAATAAATCTTTATATATATCTGTCCGTAACAGAGATACTTACAACCATGGAAATTTTCATATAATTCTAATAAGTAAAACTCAATAAAAACAGTCCGTAATTATGCCTTTCCGAATTTCGATCAAATCTAAGGCAGGAACTTTGAACTATGATAAATTTCAAACCGTACGTCCATTTTACCTCATTTTTGGTTCTATATGATCATATTAGAGAGGTGTACAATTCCTCCGAATTTCATCAAATTCTAACAATTATAACTCAGTGAGAACAGTTCGTAAAGTTCATGACGCAACTAGTTGTCCAAACAATCAAAAGTTCAATATTTCTTTTCAACACTCAATTCTTATTCTAACATGTATTGAACTAAAAATAAAGGATGTTACCAAGAATTTCTGAGTGAGAAAACTCACCTTGTAAGCGTGACAAGGATTGTTGTTCTGTTGCTACAAGTGATCCTTGCTCCCTAGTATTCCTATTTTTGTTCTCCTTCTTCTCTTGATGTTTTTCAGATTTTTCCTCTTCTTGTTCACTTGATTATTTTCTGATTTTCTAATCTTTGTGGTATGCACTTTGTTTGTGTATAAGTATAATGTATAAGTGGAGATAATTGTATAACTTATGGGAGATGGAAGACCAAGGGTGGAGGGGAATTGAAAAGGGGGGAAAGGGGAAAGCAAAGGGGTAAGGGACGTGCAAATGCTGCATGGTTTTTTTTTTTCCTTTTTTTTTTTTTCTTCTTATTTTCATTTTATCTATTTATTTATCCAACTTTAATACTAACTCTATCCCATGCAACTTATTCCTTGTTTTCTTAAATATATATATATATATATTTATTAACTCAACCACAACTGTATATTATTTATTTTTTTCCTGGATTTTACATTCTCTCCTCCTTAAGCAACATTCGTCCTCGAATGTGAATAAAGTCGTAACATAATGACATAGACACAATAATGTTTATTGTTATTGTAACAAATTTGGGGCTTCACATTCTCCCTTCCTTAAGAAGCATTCGTCTTCGAATGAGAATAAGATTGTAACACATGCATAAAGACACGCAAATGACACACATATGAAGTACTATGTTGCATTTTTTTTTATTACCTTAGTCAAATAGGAACGGATATTTGACTTTCATCGCCTCTTCCGCTTCCCAGGTGGCTTCCTCGGTGGAGTGGTTCCTCCATAGGACCTTCACGGAAGCAATATCTTTATTCCTAAGGCGCTTAACCTTCCTATCAAGTATTTCCACCGGAACTTCTTCATATTGAAGCTCCTCATTAAGAATTATCTCCTGGGGAAGGATGACGTGACTTGGATCGTGCAAGTATTTTCGTAACATTGACACATGGAATACCGGATGCACTGCTTCCAGCTCTTGTGGAAGTGCTAATTCGTAAGCCACATTCCCCACTCTTCGCAACATCTCATATGGCCCAATAAACCTTGGGCTCAATTTTCCTTTCTTACCAAAGCGCATCACTCCCTTCATTGGGGACACTTTTAAAAATACTTTCTCCCCCTCTTGGAATTCAAGATCTCTTTTCCGATGATCCGCATAGGACTTATGACGACTATGAGCTGTTTTGATCCGCTCCGAATCATCTCAGACTTATCATTTGTTTCCTGAATGACTTCAGGTCCGAACAGTTGCGTCTCACCCACCTCGAACCATCCAAGTGGATACCTACATTTTCGTCCATATAATGCTTCAAACGGGGCCATTTGTATGCTAGAGTGAAAACTATTGTTGTAGGCGAACTCAATTATACATAGATGGTCCAACCAGCTTCCCTGAAAATCTAACACACAAGATCGCAACTCGCCCTCGAGTGTTTGAAGTGTTCGCTCAGCTTGCCCATCTGTTTGCCGCTGGAAAGCCATGCTTAACATAACTTTTGTCCCGAGACCCTGCTGGAAACTTTGTCAAAAGTGTGAGGTGAACTGGGAACCCCTATCTGGAATAATTTGTAAGGGAATCCCGTGTAACCGCACAATCTCCTTCAAATAAATCTGTGTGTACTGTGGTGCGCGATACGTAGTCTTGACCGGTAAGAAATGGGTTGACTTTGTAAGTCGATCAACAATCACCCAAATAGAATCATACCCTTCTCGAGTTTTCGGTAGACCAGTTACGAAATCCATATGAATCGCCTCCCACTTCCACATGGGGACTCCAATGTCCTGAAGTAATCCGCCAGGTTTTTGATGTTCAGCTTTCACCTGCTGACATATAAGACACCTCCCGACAAACTCCGCAACGTCTTTCTTCATCCCGTCCCACCAGTAATTTGCCTTGAGGTCCTGATACATTTTTGTTGACCCTGGATGAATGGAATATCTTGTGTTGTGACCCTCATCTAAGATCTTCCTCCTTAGATCCTTTACCTTAGGAACACATAACCTACCCTTATACCGGAGGGTTCCGTCATTATCTCCCAATGTAAACTGTGAAGGTCTTCCCTGTTGGATCTTCTCTCGAAATCCAACAAACTCCGTATCCTCAAACTGACTTTCTTTTATTTCTGAAGCTAAGGCATCATGAGGTATCATGTACCACCACCCTACCTTCACCGATCTCAGTTAAGCTAACCCCGAGGTTTCCCAATCTTTGTACCTCCCGAACAATACCCCTATTTTGTATTACCAAATGGGCCAAGCTGCCCATTGATCTCCTACTGAGTGCGTCAGCCACCACGTTGGCTTTCCCAGGATGGTAAAGAATACAAAGGTCATAATCCTTAAGCAACTCTAACCATCTTCTTTGTCGGAGATTCAAATCCTTCTGCGTGGTTATGTACTGCAAACTCTTATGATCTGTAAATATGTCCACATGCACACCATACAAATAATGTCTCCATATTCGTAAGGCAAACACCACCGCAACTAATTTCAAGTCATGAGTTGGGTAATTCTTCCTATGTATCTTTAATCGCTAGATGATACGCAATAACCTTTCCAAACCGCATCAAGACACATCTTAACCCAACTCTGTGAGGCATCGCAATGATCGTGAACCCTTCTGTCCCGATGGTAAGGTTAGGACTGGTGCAGTAGTCAACAATTCCTTTAGTTTCTGAAAACTTGCTTCACATGCTTCTGACCACTGGTACTTAACCGCTTTTTGAGTCAACCGGGTCAAAGGAGCAGCAAGACTAGAAAAACCTTTTACGAATCTTCTATAATACCCAGCCAAACCCAAGAAACTTCTAACCTCTGTCGGAGTGGTCGGTTTTGGCCGCTTCATTGCTTCTATCTTCTGGGGGTCTACCATAATTCCATCCCTTGACACAACATGGCCCAAAAAGGCTACCTTTTCCAACCAAAATTCACACTTTGAAAATTTAGCATATAGTTTCTCCTGTTTCAAGACTTGAAGCACTACACTCAGATGCTCTTCATGTTCTTCAACACTTCATCAGAAATTAGGATATCATCTATGAACACAATCACGAACAAATCTAGGAATGGTTTGAAGATTCTGCTCATTAAATCCATAAAAGTTGGGGCATCGTTAACCCAAAAGACATGACCAAGAACTCATAATGGCCGATCGGGTTCTAAAGGTCGCTTTTGGATATATCATCCGGATTTATTTTCACCGGTGATATCCCGACGAAGATCAATCTTGGAAAAATAGCTAGCTCGCAAGTTGGTCAAAAAGATCATCGATTCTTGGTAATGGGTACCGGTTCTTGATCGTGACCTTATTGAGCTGCCGATAATCGATGCACATTTGGAGCGATCCGTCTTTCTTTTTCACAAACAGGACTGGTGCACCCCAAGGGAAAACACTAGGCCTTATAAAGCCTTTATCCAGAAGATCCTTCAATTGTTCTTTTAACTCCTTCAATTCAGCTGGGGCCATTCGATATGGAGGAATAGAAATGGGTCTTGTACCCGGAATTAACTCTATGGCAAACTCCACTTCTCTATCCGGAGGAAGGCATGGAAGATCTTCAGGAAAAACCTCCGGAAAATTTTGAACAATAGGAACATCATTCACCGCTGGGGATTCTTTTTGGGTATCCACTATATTAGCCAGATATGCATACTCCACTCTGTGACTTCTCAATAACTTTTGAGCCCCAAGGTAGGAAATAAACTGACCTGAGGATATTCCAACCCTACCCCTTATAACAACTTCTGGTTCTCCGGGAAAAGTTAACCTCACTATCTTTCGTCGACAATCTAACATGGCATAACATGCCGACAACCAATCCATACCCAAAATGACGTCGAAGTCTACCATATCAAGTAGTACTAGGTTCACCATTGTTCCCCTGCCATTCACTTCTAATGGGAAATTATTTACCACCCGAGAGGCCCAAATTGAGGCCCCTACTGGTGTCATAACCTCAAAAGGTTCACTTAAATAAGAAGGTTCTACATGTAAATTCTTAGCAAAGCCCATTGACACATATGAAAATGTAGAGTCAGGATCGTATAATACAAATGCAGGAATACTCGAGACTAGCAAAATACACCGTGACCACCGCGTTAGATGTTTCTACCTCATTCCTCCGGGCAAAGCGTGAGCCGATTAAATTGTTGGGTTGTTGACCTCACGACTCTGGCGGGTTGATTTCCGATTTCCCATGGCGATTGTGGTTGCTTCGACCTCGAATAGATTGTATCTGAGTCCTCTTTTTGCAATCCCCGACATAGTGGCCTGATTCTCCACAGTTATAACATGACTTCGTTAAGAGCCGACATTCACCAGCGTATTTCCTTTGACAAATCTTACAAACCGGTTTGTCCCCTCCTGTGTTAGGATTGGTGGCCTTGTCCTTGCTCACTTGGTGATTAAACCAACCGTCGCCTTAGGCTTGAAATAAGATCGCCCATAGATTGGTTCGGTCTTGAAGATCCCTTACTAAATTCCTCGCTCGATTTTGACTCGACTAAATGATCTCGACGTCCGAAACCTTTTCTGCGAATACTTTTTTTTGTTGCTTTAGCAAAACCTTCTATCCTCATTGTCATACCGATGATCTGAAGGTATGCCCGATAATGGGCTAATGTCACTACCTTCTCTTCCAAGTTTGGGTTTAAACCCTTAACAACTCTTTTGACCTTCTCCCTTTCTGTAGGAATAATATGTGCGTTGTATGCTGACAATCGGATGAATTAGGTATTGTATTATATCACATTGCGGTCTCCTTGTTTCAATTGTTCAAACTCCCGTCTGAGCGCATCCTTGCGCGTATTAGGCATAAATTTCTCAATGAATGCCGCTCTGAACTCTCCCCAAGTCATTAGTGGTGACATCGGGGGACGATTTTTCCTAAAATTTCTCCACCATACCCGTGTGTCGTCCACTAACCGCAAGGACACCAAATTGACGTCATGCGTCTCCACACATCCTCGTGTAAACAGTAGGTTTTCTACCACATCGAGAAATACTATTGGGTTAGACTTGTAGTCCTTCCCTGTATAGATATGTTCCCTTATTCTCACAAAATTTGCCCCATAGTCTATCTGGTACCTCTCCTACCTTTTCGGTCGGTGGTGCAGTCACATCTGGTTATTTTATCGTTGTACACTCCCTTCCACAATCCTTTGAAGGAGGTAGTACGAGAACCAAGTCTTTGAAAAGACTCAAGATAGGCACGAGAAGAGTATGAAAGAAGTGAAACTTTAGGATGTTATTCTGTTTACTTATTACTAAGGTGGCGCACACACCGTCGAAATAAGTAATCGTTCAAACACCCAACTCGAAGAAAAACTTCCTAGAATCTCTTAACCTGGTTTAGCTTTGATACCAACTTGTCACGCCCCAAATTTTCCTAAGTCTTTAGTTAGTATGATGGCACTGACAATTATTTTCCACCAGGAGCACCATTTAATTCTCTTTATTCAGAAATTTAAACTTATATTCAAATACGGAGCTATTAATAAAAATAACAATAAAGAAATTTGTTTATGACTTTATTGAAAATATAACGCGAGCCCATACTCGTGCAAATATTGTTTCTACATAGACATACTGACAAATATTATTCTAAGTTGGAAGGGAGACCATTCCACACGGGCATTTCCCGAGACACTGGAACTGACATTCTGAACCTGACGAGTACCAAGCCCGAAGCAATGGACTTGGTATGACAAGAGGTCGCGGACGATCGCTAGCCTTGGCGTGGAGTCTTTCCTCTATCACGCTTTCTGAAACATGTTAAATAAAGAGTCACCTACCATCCAATGAGTGAGAACCTTACCCTGCAATTCAAAGTAACACCACAATATTCCAAGTGCAATCACATTATAACGTAATAAGCATATTGCAAAAATATATCAGGTTACAACATCTTTAAATATGCAACAACTCCTCATAGGAAATTCTCGGTTTAACTAACACTTCATTTTATCTCGTATTATACGTTAAGACATTCCCCTGCATTTCCACATGTTTATTACATTTATATATTTGTGAACGCGTATTCACTTTTCATAGTTATATATAGGTGAACACGTATTCATCTTTCATATTTGTTGCGCGTGCAACCCGATCCATTATATTTACGTATTTGTGAACACGTATTCACTTTACGTTTTGTTGCGCGGCAACCCGATCCATTATGTTTACGTATTTGTGAATGTGTATTCACTTTACGCTTTGTCATGCGCGCAACCCGATCCATTATATTTACTTATTTTTGAAAACATATTCACTTTAAGTTTTTTTGCGGCGTGCAACCCTATCCATTATGTTTACGTATTTGTGAACGCGTATTCACTTTACGCTTTGTTGCGTGCAACCCGATCCATTATATTTACGTATTTGTGAACATATATTGACTTTACGTTTTGTTGCGCGCAACCCGATCCATTATGTTTACGTATTTGTGAACGCGTATTCACTTTACGCTTTGTTGCGCGCAACCCGATCCATTATATATTTATGTGAACACGTATTCACTTTTCATATTTTTCAGAAGATCAAATAAATACTATTATCTTTTCTAACATTCTGTCATTCATAATTGTAACGATTATAACTTTTTAACCATAACTCCAACTAAGGTGTTTCTCAAGCGGAAACTAAGGTAAGACGAGGATCTTTCACTGTACCAAATTTCATTTAAAACTACTTTGGGTAACTAACACAAATTTATCCTCAAAACAGCCACATGAAATTTATTTCGGCAGAATATTTATTAAACAACACCCAATCTTAGAATAGTCATAACTCCTAATCTGTAAACCCGTTCAAGCCCCATAAAATCTCAAAACGACGAGAACAGAGAGCTACACGTCTCCATGTGAACCATCCTTTCATATTCTGTACCATTTGGTACAGTTTTACACTTTTATTCGCTGCCCTTCCTGAATCTCGATAGATCCGAGGCAGAAACTTTAAACAGCGATAACTCTCAATCCGTAAGTCGGATAGACCCCCGTAAGGTCTCAAAATGTCCACAACAAAGAGATCTAGAACTTTCATTTAGAAACAATTTTCATATTCCCCACAGATTAGTACAATTTTACGTTTCAACGTCCTGCCCTTCTGGATTCCGACGAATCCGAGGCAGCAACTTCAAACTACAATAACTCTCAACTCGTAAGTCCGTTTTAATAAATCTTTATATATATCTGTCCGTAACAGAGAGACTTACAACCATGGAAATTTTCATATAATTCTAATAAGTAAAACTCAATAAAAACAGTCCGTAATTATGCCTTTCCGAATTTCGACCAAATCTAAGGCAGGAACTTTGAACTATGATAAATTTCAAACCGTACGTCCATTTTACCTCATTTTTGGTTATATATGATCATATTAGAGAGGTGTACAATTCCTCCGAATTTCATCAAATTCTAACAATTATAACTCAGTGAGAACAGTTCGTAAAGTTCATGACGCAACTAGTTGTCCAAACAATCAAAAGTTCAATATTTCTTTTCAACACTCAATTCTTATTCTAACATGTATTGAACTAAAAATAAAGGATGTTACCAAGAATTTCTGAGTGAGAAAACTCACCTTGTAAGCGTGACAAGGATTGTTGTTCTGTTGCTACAAGTGATCCTTGCTCCCTAGTATTTCTATTTTTGTTCTCCTTCTTCTCTTGATGTTTTTCAGATTTTTCTTCTTCTTGTTCACTTGATTATTTTCTGATTTTCTAATCTTTGTGGTATGCACTTTGTTTGTGTATAAGTATAATGTATAAGTGGAGATAATTGTATAACTTATGGGAGATGGAAGACACTGGTGGATGAATGGGAAAGGGGAAAGCAAAGGGGTAAGGGACGTGCAAATGCTGCATGGTTTTTTTTTCCTTTTTTTTTTTTTTTTTTTTCTTATTTTCATTTTATCTATTTATTTATCCAACTTTAATACTAACTCTATCCCATGCAACTTATTCCTTGTTTTCTTAAATATATATATATATATATATATTTATTAACTCAACCACAACTGTATATTATTTATTTTTTTTCCGGATTTTACACATATATAACATGAATTTTCAGCAATCTAAAATTTCAAGTTAGATATTTCGCAAATTCAATTAGATCATAATCACTGAAAATACAAACACCTAACTTATGCATGTCAATTTCATTCTATCTTTTCCAAAATTCTATAATGTTTACTTGCTATTCTCCACCAATCATAGATATACACATTAAGGATCCTAAGGACTTTCAGGGGTTGTAATGTAGGCTTAAGCAGAGGTAGATAAAAGTTGGCATTTAGACTCAAATTACGTACCATAAGTATTTTTCATTCAACTCCCTTTTTCTTTCTTTCTGATTTTATTTTTAATCTCATACCTATTTTCCCCTCTTTTCTTTTGAGAGAATGATATATATTATAAATAACAAGCACCCCCAAACTTAGACTTTTGCATATTTTTCATTGGGGTGTATCAACTTTTTCCTCTCTTTTTATTTCTTTTTCAACACTTCTCATTCCAATATTTTTCTATTATTACTTATGACACAACAGAGGAATCATAGGGTGTCAAACAAAGATATTATTTAGGCTCAAAAGGGCTGACTAGTGATACAATTTTTGTCAGGTTAGGTAATGAATGGTAAGAAGGGCTATCAAAGAATGCTTGAATCATTTCCCTAAACATGTATATCTTAACTATTTCGCCTCAAATAACAAGCAACAATGTGTTCTAGATATTTTCAACCTTTCCATAATTGACAACACATAGGCTAAACAATAAATATCCAAATAATTAGATGTCATGAATTTTTGGCATAACTAACTTAAGCACACATATTTTTGCTTTTAGTTCCATTACAGTATCCCACTTTAATCCACTCAATATCTTTAGGAACTACAACATACATGATCCATAAAAAAACACATAAAATAAACAAAAAGACTCAACAAAAACAATAGAACAATATAAGATCCCCCTAAACTTAATCGACACATTGTCCCCAATGTGAGAAGACTAAAAATAAAAGGACAACTTAAAAACACAACACAACAGTCATAACGGAGGTCCGGTGAGGACGACCATCAGGCATGCGCTGCGGAGGACCGTCCTTAACCCGCATAATCGCAGTTAATCCTTGAAACATTCCAGTGACCTCCAGTTTTTTGCATTGTTAACCCTTCGCCCTTTGGAGTGAGTCTCTGCCTTTATCTGTCATCCAAAAACACTAAACATACAAAATCATGAGACTGTTCAAGACAAAATAAAATAAACTAAAACAAAAAATTGAAATATCATAATTAAAAATATTGGGTTGCCTCCCAAGTAGCGATGTCTTTAACGTCGTTTAGCCGAACACAGTTTTCTTACTCAATCAAGGGGGTAGATTAACCCCTCCGCATATCCATTTCAAAATCATTCTCTATCTTCCTCTCCTCCTCTTTTTCGCATGGCTGAGGTCAGAAGAGTTCATTCTTTTTTCATCATTAGCTGGTTCAGAAGTCTTACTCTCCTGTTTTGCATACTGTTGTAATGGGACCTTACGAGCATCAGTACTAGTGAGACTTTTCTCAGGCACAACCTTATCCACTATCCCAATAGCAAAGCATCTATCATTGGCTTGTGGCTCAGGGGGTGGTCTGCAAACTTTGAATACTATTTCCTCACCTTGGACTCTGAGTTTTAACTCCTCTTTTCAACATCAATGAGGGCTCTCTCTGTGGCTAGGAATGGTCTCCCAAGAATCATTGACATATTCTTATCTTCCTCCATATCAAAAATGAGGAAATCAGCAGGTAAGATAAATTTACCTATTTTCACCAATACATCTTCAATTATTCTTTGGGGATGCACAATCGAGTGATCAGCTAGTTGCAGGGTGACTGTGGTAGGCCTTGCTTCCCCCAAACCAAGTCTTTTAAACACAGAGAGGGGTATCAGGTTGACACTTGCCCCAAATCACACAATGCATGTTTGCACGTCACATTCCCTATAGCGCAGGGTAAGGTGAAACTTCATAGATCTTTCAACTCTGGGGGAAGCTTCTTCTGCAAGATAGCACTGCACTTTGTCACACCATCGCTCATAATCACCTTCCTTCTTAAAAAGGATGTCTTTTATGAACTTCACATATGCTGGAATTTGCTCCAAGGCTTCAATGAAAGGAAGGTTAATGTGCAGTTTTTTAAATATCTCCAAAAATTTCAAAAACTGCTTATCCAAAGCCTTCTTCTGCAGTCTTTGAGGGTAAGAAATTTTGTCTGTATACTCCCTCATCACTGCGGGTGGAGCCTTCTCTAAAATAGGACGGTCATCAGTAGCCCCCATTTTCTACCTCAGTTGTCTTCTCCATATCATTCTCTTTCTCCACCACTGGTTGGGATCCAACCAGCTCTAACTTTAGGTGGTTGTTGCCCTTGTTCATTCTTCCATGAAATTTTTTGGTGATTTCTCCACCCCTGATTATATGTGTTGGAGAACGTATTGTTGTAGGGCCTCTGAAAATTCCCCACTGCCTGAACCTGCTCCATAGGCACATTATTTGGGTGCACTGTTGTACACCTATCAAAAGTATGGGGACCCCCCACAAATTTAAACTGACATGGTACTCTGCTGATCTGCTTTGTCAAAGTGGCAACATGCGCAGTCAATGCAGTGATAGCATCCAACTCATGAATCCCAACCACTTTCCTGTTGTTCATTGCTCTCTCTTCGGCCCCCTGATGGTTGTTTATGGCCATGTCTTCTATCAAATCATGTGCCTCATTGGCACTCTTTCTCATGAACGTCCCTCCTGCTGCAGCATCAATAATGGTACACGTAGTACCACACAACTCATTGTAGAATATGTGGACTAATATCCACTTCTCAATCCCATGATGTGGGCACCTCCTCTGCAAATCTTTAAACCGCTCTCATGCATCAAATAGTGATTCTCCCTCTAGCTGATAAAAATTATTCAACTCACCTCTGACGACAAGCCCACATAACATCTGACTGAACCAACATAATTGTAATTCATCTCCACTTCATGCCTGAAGGCCTATCATGCTATCCCTGTCAATTCCTACATCTACATACGATATTCTAATAAAAGTCTAACTAAAGTAAACCGTAACCTACCTCAATGCCGAGCGGGTGCCACGAACAATCACATCAATGCCTTCCCCTTGCGTAGAGCCTCTAAACGATTAAAATCTAGAAAATATGTAAACTACATTATAATACGAATCTAAGGACACCCATATTACTATATTTATATTAACAAGATCTTTACCATTTTCATTGTATGACTAAACTCATACCCCTATAAAAATATTAGCATAACTTCAGGACAAACAAATAATATTTCTTTCTTTTAACTTCCTCGTATCTCCCGCTTGTAAAGGATATAACATTACATTCGTAACTTCAAATAAGGTGTTTATTGTACCACATCGAAGGCAACACTCGGATCTCTTATATGCCGAATCTCACCTGATAATACTTAGTGTAGATGGTGAGAATTTACGAAAGAAACAACCCTATGAAATCTGTGTCGCCAGAATTTTTGTAAAACAAGACAGAAACTTCAAACAGTCATATATTTCAAACCATAAGTCGGATTTATCTTTGTGAGATATCAAACTGACGAGAACATAGTAACCTACAACTTTTATTCAGCTCATATTTTAATATTCCTTATGGATTTGTACAATTTTCATATTTTATATACTGTGTCGCCTAGATTTTGGTAAATTCGATAAAACTTTCCGCAATTCATGCAACTCGAATTTGCCATAAGAAAATGATCTAAAACTGCATATTGAAGATTTTGCTAAATTAATACCTCGTTGACTTCTGAAGACTTCAAGACGACATGAGATTCACCATTAATAAATGTCATTGGCTTCATGGGTACCGATTGTTGATTAAGAGTCGCAATTGGCTTTAAGAAACATGCATATATCTGCCTGATAAGTTGATCAGATTGTGAATTAGGTCCGGTGGGATGTGATACTGGTGTATTGAGGTTTGTTTGATGCGGTAACGGTGGAGCAACACTGGTCGTTATGGCCATTAGAGGATGTTAGGGTTTTGGATTCTAAGGATTAGGTTTAGCGGTTTCTCTTTCGGTTACAGAGGTTGTCCTTTTGCTGCGTTACTTCCCCCTCCCCCTTTTTCCTTTGTTTTAAAACGTGCACACAAAGGGGTAGTGGGATTGGTCCACTCACTCACTCACTAATTTTATTCTCCTTTCATATATAAAAATCAAATCATCTAATTAATTAAATTCATGCACCAATGGTATATTAAAACTCCTATAATTTAATACCCTATAGTCTCATACTACTTTTCGTAGTCTTAAAGTGTTAAACGACCAAACGGGTCGTTACAAAAATTGGATGAAAATGACTTAATCTAGGAGAGGAATTAAAAGGAACAAAATTTCAATTTTGTATAGCAATGGGGTGTGGGTTCGGTTGAGAGGAGAATGAGTAGAGGGTATATTTTTCCCTTTTTTTTTTTGAATTGCAATACAATGAAAGAAGAAAGGTTTAATGTGGGCTAACTTTAAAAATCTGGAAATAGTTTATTACACTTTGGTCCATTCCTATAATTGTCTTCATAAATTAATCCCTCAAGTAATAATTAAAGCGTAATCCCGCTTCCTTTAATTCCCCGAGAATTTCATAAGGCCTCGTATCCTCGTCGTAATCAAAAAAAATTCGGAATCACATCATGTTGTATACTAACTTCCGTATTAACATATGTAGGTATACTTTATATCCAATATTCGAATCTTACTTCCTTAATGACGTTCTTAATTATCGTCTTAAACTTACGAGGTGTAACAGTGTCAATGCAATGCTAATGATTCTTTTTCTTATTAAGATAGCAGGTTAACTAATTTGTTATATATTTCGGTTAGGATATATAAATGCTCAACCTTCTGCAGAAACCTTCTATATTTCTATGATAGATTTTACCACATAGGAGGATTAAGAACAATAACCTTGAATACTACACAAGTATCGGGGTACTTTCGTCCACGATTTTAACCTATGTCTAAAAAACTACAACATATTCAAATCTCCCCTCTCGGATCTCGATTTGAAATCATATAAGTTATGACAATTAGTGATCAGTTAATTATCATACAATCATAATAAGTTGAAAAGATCTTAACCATTGAGGAAGAAATCAATAATTATGCATTAATTATATGAAAGAGTTTCAAGAAGATTCGACGGAAAACCCTACTAAAGAGATTAACTCCTAAACATTATCATGTCAAGAACTAATTTACAATCCAACATAAACTGAAATTAAAATAAAAGAGAAGAAAAAGCACTTGAACAAGTCGTCTCCAATCTTGTGTTTTTGCTCCAATTCTTGCCTCTCCAAAGTATATCCTCTAAAATATGACAGGGTTTAGGGTTTATATATTTGAGAAAACTTGTGTTTCATACCCTTTTAACCCTATCAAAATTCGGCCGAAAATCTGGAACTTTTCGCGTCGGCACCGCGGCCCTAATTGGCCGAAATCACTGGGCTGCTCACTGGAATGGCTGCACCGCGATGCCTTCGATGGTGATTTTTCGTCCTCAACTACTGGAATTTTTAAGCCTCTACCAAACTTTTCTACGGCTCATCAAAGACCCTCCTCTTTTCATGCACCGCGGTTCCTTATGCTTTTCGTCTGACTTTCGCCAGATTTCTTCTATTCTTCTTGGAGCTGTGCTTATGCAAACTTTCACCTCGATTAAGCCCATTTCATCCTCAAAAGTGACATTTCTCCTTTATGACCGTTGTGACTCAAAAGAAAGAAAAACAAACCTAATACTATACTAAGCACAAACGAAAAATGGAAAATACTTAATTAAAAAGGACTCAAAATAGTGTATAAACTACACTCTACATCGAGCCTGAATCCTTCTCGTCATTTTCTTCTATTTAGTGGCATGATTGGCCATTATCGTTAAGGATTTTCCTTCTCTCATTCTTACCATTTTTTGTGATCTACATGTAAACAATAAAGTGGTGTTAACTAATCACAATTGACAATGATAAAATTGAAGAACCATAAAAAACAGTACCGAAACGAGCAAAATATGTAGAAATAACACATCAACAAAAAGATTAAAGTTTCAAGTCTAGTAATAGACTAATATGAATTTGCAAAATCAAAAAAAAATGCACGGTCGAAACAAGCAATATAAGTAAAAATAACACATATTTCAATAAAAAAAGGCTAAAGTTTCAAAAAATTGAAAAACCTCAAGAACTTTATGAAAACTAGGATTTATCAAGTTTGAAAAAAATCTTTTATATAGACAATATGGAGCTTAAAATGCTTCTCCACTGATTCAAAATTAATCATCATATCTGAGGACGACGATTGGAGAGCTTCCGCGCTCGAGAGAGAACTGGAGAAATTGAGGTCTTGATAGAAAACAGAGCGAGAATATGTGTCACTGAATAGAGAGAAGAAACTTATTCGTACTTTAGAAGAAATGAAAAGTGTATTATTGTAAAACCTTTAATGTTTTTAAAATTATGAATTGTATCCCGGGCCCACTTTCCTAAACCCTAATCCTAAAAAATAAATGAAAAAGAAATTGTGTGGTCATTCTCTGAATTAAAACTTGGGAATGACCTCTTCACCAAATCAGCTCATGTTTCTTGGTAAAAAGGAAAAAGGACAAATTTAAGAAGTTGCTAAGAAAATCGAAAGGAATAAACCTAAGCCCCCCGAAACCGAAAAATTATGTTTTCGGGAACATATTTAACATTACATATCTGATAGACTGGAAAACAAAACCAAATATTGACTAACAACAATCAAATTTCAGTTAATTGTAGTACACATGACTTGATCAGACAATTTAACATGATTCTTTAATTTGTTTCATCCCTGAAAACTGCAACATCCAGAGACTATGATTGTTAATTGTCACTAGGGAAAAATCATACTCCACTAAGAACGAGAATTACTAATTCAGTACTATATAAGATCTAAACTCTGCATGCAAAGCAAAGTTCAAGAATTTTTCATGTTAGCTGCTAAAACATTTAGAAGGTCCGAGTCAAAACTCATATCACCCAACGTATTGTCTGGAAAGTCTTGATCAATTGGCTGCGATGATGACTGAGTAGATTCAAAACTATAATTGCTGGATTCCTCTAACTTCTCCGGCGGAGTAGAAACTCCAGGTTCATATTCATCAATACTGAACCCTAAAAGGTTGTTGTGATGGCCAGTGAAGCTCTTCTGCACGGGCTTTGGGAAGAAGCCATTTAAGGCCTGTTCCAAAAAGCCCGAATCAGAAGGCACTACAGGAAAGAAATCCATTCCCGAATCAACTAAAGGTAAGCTAGAGATAGAGTTGCTGGTAGGTTTTGGATCCTTTGAACACGTCTCATGGTTCACCATATTATTATTATTATTATTATAAGATGATGATGATCCCGTGAAGGTGATATTGGCCGTTGAAAAACCTGTGCTACTTTCATTAAACATGAGAGGAAGTTGTTCATCACAAAGGGTATTATTCATGTTCAAATCAGTGTTTGAAGAAAGGGACGCGTTCGAGGAGGAGTTGAGAATTTGATGATAGAGAAACATGTTCAAAAAATTATTGCTTTTCTCTGTTGCCGTTGGAGGACTTGGCTGAAAGAACTGTCTGATTGGTAAGTCCTTAAGAGAAAGCTGATGATGATGATGATTAACAGCTTTGGTAGAAGTGTAGTTTAACAAAGGAGTATTTAGAAAACTATGAGTTGTTGGGTGAGTAAGAGGAGGGTAAACAAAGTTAGTTCTTGCTTTAACACCACGCATGGCTCTAGCAGCACAATCATAGGCACAAGCTGCTTCCTCAGCTGTGTCAAAAGTGCCTAGCCACTTCCTTTCTTTGGACTGAGGGTCTCGAATCTCAGCTGCGTATCGGCCCCAAGGACGGCGGCGAACACCACGGTATCTCATTGTTCCAGCACCACCATCACCACCTTTGAGTGATCTCTTATTGGTGCCACCGCGTATCTTAAAAAGGGTGCTAGAAATGTTGGTTTGAAGAGGCTTGATGACATCTTCCATTTTGATCAATGATTTTGTTGTGTGTAATAATAAGGAAATAATCCACACAACCGTATAGTTGTAGGAGTTAACACTTCTTAGGAAATATTCACTTGCAGCAAGGAAGGGCCGTTGCATATATATAGAGTGTAATGTAGTTGTATTGAGTACTCCTCTGTCCTAAAAAAGATTAACACTTTTCGTATTTCAAGAATTTTAACAGTGTGAAAACTTAGAATATAAAAAATTTAATTTTTAAAAAATAAAATTTATATATTTAGAAACTAAACTAGGTGAAAAGTACTATAAGTCACCATAATTAATAATTTAAAACATCTAAAAGACATTTGATATTTGACTCTCTAAAAATGAAAAATATAAATCGGAAAAAGTTTATTATAATGCGACACACTGTTGCGGTTGCATTTATGGGGAGAATTTACGCGCAGCAGTTGACAACTATCAAAATTAAATTGATACTGTAGTATAAAGAATTAACTCAATGCTGCACACGGTTTCTTGAGGTATTTAAAGAAACGTGAGGGAGGATTTATATTCGCTGCCTAACTAGATATTATATATAGGACACAAGACTCTCTGTCAGGGAAAAGGCATAAAGATCCTCTGAACTTGTCGGGTTTAATGTTTTTTTAAATCACACTTTTTAAAATGGTATTTATAATTTAAAAAAATTACATAAATACAATTTATTCAAATTTTTAACTTTTTAATTACAAAACTATAACATTTTACATTCCTAAAATATTTCATCTACCGTTTTAAAAGGAATTTTTTTCTTTCGTTTCCTCTTCTTTATTTTTCCTTTTTAATGTTCACTTGAATAATGATGCAATTATTTTTTTGTGACTAAAAGAAATTATTTAAATATATTAATATTAAAAAAAACATGAAAAGATATGTATATGATATGATATATGATATAAGAAAAGTATATGAAAATATACCTAAAAAAGTATATGATATTTAAATTGGTAAATTTAACTGAAAAGATGGTGACAAAATATTTGTGGTATAATAGTAGAAATTAGTATACTTAAGTTTGTAGATTATATATAATATATAATATAGTAATTCTTTTGTGTATAGTATATAATATTACAGTACACCTAATATATGAATATATTATTTTGCATGTCAACCAATTGTACTCTACAATAACATATATAGTATACAATATACAACAACAACATACCCAGTGAAAATCTCACAATGTGGGGTCTGGAGAGGGTATAATGTACACAAACCTCACCTCCACCTTAGGTAGATCGGCTGTTTCCGAGAGACTCTCGGCTCATATATAGTATACAATATAAAATATATAAATATAATAGTAGATATAATTGTTCAAGGATTATACAAAATATATTTAACAAATACGATAATATACTTGTATTAGCTTCTTTTTTTGGTTAATATTCATGAATTATCTTGCTAGTAAATTGTGCTGTAGCTTTTTTAGGTAAGAAATTATTGTGTTTTCTATGCATTTAATTATGTTATCACTATAGGAAATCTTCTTACTTTTGTTTTTTATTCATAGAAATAATTTTTTTGTTTTTAGGTTTAAGTTGCACATTTTGTAATATCTAAATTAGTCGTAGATTATGTAATTAACTCTTATATATCTTGTTATTTATGAAAGGTCCAAGTGAATATAGTCCAATGGGCATTTTAATGATTTAAATCCAAAAAAACCCAAAGCTGTCGAGGTCCAGTCCAGAAGCCCAAACCCGAGTCCAAAACTAAAATAAAAATTAAAGACAACAAATCGCATTTGGTAACCCTATCTACTTTGTCAACCTTTACCTCTTTTCTGTCTGAATCTTCTCTTCGGTGATGTTGTTGACTTGTTGTGCAGAGCTACTAGAAACTCTGATGAAGTTGTTTGTGACCTGCAACTGTAAGTATTCCATATTCTTGTCTTGTTATACTGTATCTTCATGTTCTTGCTACGCCTTTTGTGCAGCTCATATGTGCTTGTGTTTTGATCCCAATCTCTCGTTTTTGCTGTGATATAACTCTCCATATCTGATTTTTCATCTCTGTTGAAGATCTGTGCTAATTTTCCTCCTGTTGTGCTTCATGGTATGATGTTATGTTGAAACCCAAGTAATATAGCCAAGATGGACAAAGGTAAACCTACTTACCCGATGAAGTATACCCGATGAATATTCACTACCGAAAGTTCAAAGGTAAACCTACTCACCCAGATGCGATTAATCCTTATAAATCACACAGTTTTTTCATGCATTATTTTCATAATATAGCAATTCTCCCATTTATGTGGGGGATTGTTGGTCTTTAAACTTTAAAGACACTAGATAGTGGGCTTTAAACTTTAAAGACACTAGATAGTGGGCTTTAAAGATGAAGTGTGAATTGAAAAATGGAGAGAAATGAAATTTGTAAAATTACTTTTTCAAACAGGGCGGACCATACCTTGGCTTAGCCTATCGTTAATCTCTTCATGTTCCAAGCCCTCTACACACATGGTTACCAGATACCCATGGAGTAAAAAAAAAATTGAATACTAGTATTGGCCCACTGTCTTTCCAAAAAAAGAAAAGATTTAACCTATTGAAAAATCACGAAGTCACTACTCTAAACCACGTGCGTGAGTGAAGAATTGCAATTATCAGCGATAACGAAAGCTTTCTCCAGATGTGTAGTATTCTCTCTATTAGGTTATTTGAAGGTTTTGTAAATAATTTTTTTGGGTTTAATTTGGATTGTTAATTATGATTGCAAATTAGGAAAATAATTAATTTTAAACCAATTCTTTTATTGATTGGGTTTGATGAATTGTTAGAAATATTTAATTTATGATAGTAATATTGTGGTCCCAATTCAATTTTAGTTAGGCGATTGGTTATTTTAAATGTTTGTTTTTTTTGTCAGATTTGAGAATATTATACAAATGTCAGAACTACAAAAAAAAATTAGTTCGTTCTTTAAAACAAAAGAACCCACTAAACCTTTGGACTACAAGTTCAACCAAACGCAATGATGAACTACAAGTTGCTCAAGCTGATAAATTGCTCAAATGATTGAAAATGATGAAATTGAAATCGTGTGGGGCTTAATCGATTGGAACTCTACAAAGGGCTGGAAATACTCGTTGGGGCTCCTACTTGAGATTAGTGTCAAGTTTGATTAAGATGTACAATGCTACACGTTTGGTTCTTGATAATATTATTAATGATGACAAAACAAGCACTCAACGGGGTCAAGCATATTTTGGCCTTGAGGCAATGAATTCATTCGAGTTTGTTTTCATCCTGCATTTCATCCAAGAATTGATAGAGATTACTGATTCTCTTTCTCAAGCTCTCCAAAAGAAGTCACTAGACATTGCCCATGCTATGTATCTTGTTCGGACAACAAAGACCCTTGTTCAGAAACTCGGAGATAATGGATTTGATGATTTGCTCCTAAAGGTAAAAAAATTATGTGCCCACCATTCCATAGAAGTTTCCAACATAAGTGAAAAATATAAGGACGGGAGAGGGCGTAGCCGTGTCAATTTACATGATTTTACAACTGAAAATTCATTATAAAATTGATATATTTTTGCTACTATAGATTTGGAGATGCAGGAGTTAAACAGTCGTTTCAATGAGCAAGCAATGAAGTTGATTTCTCTTAGTTGTGTTCTTGATTCAAGAGAGAAATATGTTTCATTTGATGTTGAGCGAATTTCTGAGCTAGCAAAAAAATATTATCCAGGGGATTTTACAGAGCTAGAATTGGGGCAATTGTTGACAATAGAGTTAAGACACTTTGGAGTTGATGTATCTGATGATAAGGAGTTGAATTCTCTTTCAAGTATTATTATGTTGTGTAAGTGCATGGTAGATACAGGAAGATCGAAAATTTATCCGTTGATATTCAGATTGGTTTCTCGTGCTTACGCTCCCGGTTTCCACTGCAACAAATTGAACGTGCATTTTCAGCTATAAAAATTGTGATGAGTCGACTCCGCAACAAAATGTCAGATGATTATCTTACAAATACTTTGCTATTGTATATTGAAATAGAAATTGTCGATGATTTTAACATAGATGCTATTATCAATGACTTCGTGATTCGAAAGAACGTAAATTGCTATTGTAATATAGTTATTTGAGCGCTAATTATATTTTTTATTTTATTTTAGTCGGCCCACCCTATGATTATTTTGTTAGTCCGCCCATGTTTTCAAGTGAGCTCCTACATTGGTGATGGAAAGTAAAATTTGTGTGTTTATATGTAGAAGCACATCTTTTAGCTAATAAAGAGTTTGAGAAGAGGATCCCTCGCGGCATCATCGTCGCTCGACTTCGATTTCGGCTTCAGAATCTTTTTGGAACAAATTTATTTTTTCATTCTCATTATTTAATTTCTTTTTTCCTAATATGACTGAAATTACAAAAAAAATACTCTCTGAAAATCAATCTTTTCTTTCCCTCTTCTATGCATCATTTTCAAAGACAAAAACAGTAAGTGTCATGTGATTACTATTGGTTGTTGAGTTCGCTGAAGTTGTGCAATTTTCATTATCGATACTGCAGAATAGAGTTCTGTTCTATCCTGGAAGGAATTAATCCAAACCTTGGGAAATTGTGAGGGGAATAAATTCCTTAAGAAAACACAGTTTTCTGTGGGCTCGAAACTAAACTTTTTAATATTTTCTGATTTTACAGTATATAATTTGATTACAAGGTTAACAATCTATACGTATAATAATATATGCTGGTATAAGTTACTTGCATATTACATACCAGAATAACATTATTGACTATATGTATGTTGACTTATTTTATCTGGAATGTCATGCTCATGCACAAGTTTATATGTATTGCGAATTACATATTATTGATTTACATAGGACATGTGGGATTCAGTTGACGCGTATGGTGTGATCCACGTCTCGGGCTATCGGAATGTTTGCTTCACATTTGATGTGGGATTTAGTTGACAAGCGTGGTGTGATCCATATGTCGGCCTGTTAATGGAAATTCAATCGTGAGCGCATTGATATGCAAGTTGCTTATGGAAAGAATCCTCATCTAGAGTCACCACTCACCAACCATGGAGTGACCATATGGGAGGTGTACAAGCAAATTGTGTAGCATGTCTATTGATGTTATTAATAGGTGTGCATATTAAGCTATATCTCTGTGTTTTGATATATGCTCGCTATGAGTTGATGCAAGGAGAATGGAGGATAACGAACTGGCCATTGAGCGCGGAACAGGGTTTAGGATATAAATTAATCTTAAAGTAGAATTAAAGCTCTGAAATCATGGAGAAGTTTAACGATAGTTAATAAAAGTGAAAGCATACTTAAATGATTGATTTTCCTATTCCAATATGCAAGAAAAGAGGGATCAAACCCAGATTTTCTTCTACAGACATTGCAAAATTTTGTGCTTTTATTCGATAGGTTAAACCAATAATTCAAATTACATTTTACTTTCCTAAAGATTAAGGTTGGTTTTCCGACAAGTAAAAGAAAGGGATAAATACATATTTAACCGGCAAGAAAAGTGATAACAGAGTATACTTTACCTTTCAAATAACCCCTCCCTCCCTCTTCCCCAAATCCAACCAACAAAGCAGGCCGGTGCACTAAGTTTTCGCTTTGTGCTGGAAAAGGACCGAACGACAAAGGTCTATTGTAAGCAGTCTTATCCTACATTTCTTCTGAACCAAGAAACTAAGCAAAAAAAAGGGGGGAATTTAGTTCTTTTCACTTACAACTGATCTATTGCTGGACCACAACTTACTGAACATTCGCTTAGGTCCAGTAGGAAATACACAGGAAGCTTTTGATCTCCCATTTCCATCAACATAATTTTTGTCCAAATCTTCGTTCAGCTTCATTTTGAGAGTTGAAATCTTGCCTGAGGCACTCCATTGGTCATCATTGGTGACATTGGTGAAAGATGCAGAAGTCTTTGATGTGTCATCTAAAAGAGCCTTGATGTTGCTGGGAAGCTCAGTTACATGGCCACCAGATATGGTGGTTCGCGCTTGCTCGAAGAAGAGAACTTGAACTACTACCCTTAGTGGCAGCAGTTCATTTTGTGCTGCATGCATGCATACTTCCATGGATAATTTCTTGCAGTCTAACATTCTGCACAAACGCTTTCTTTCATTCTTGTTCAGACCTGGATGCCCCTACATTTTTATAGTAAAACAAGCAAGAATTTAACAACGAATTTTTAAACTATTAGGTCACCTAAAACATATTGGGAAAGTTACGAATATGTATAGTTCAGCCAACTGATTTACCAAAATGGTCGAAATATACACAACATCAATGTATATATTGTGTATGGTATGTATATTATATGTATAGTATATGTATATTTTAGTATAGGTATACACAACATATACATGTTGTACATATTTTGTAAACTAGTTGGCCGAAGTGTTTAGGGTGTAATTAGTATTTAACTACAAGTAACTGTTCATAGTGAAACTAACTACCTACAAAATGTCTAATTATACTGTTAGAGCAAAATATGTGTACATTGTTGCGTATTTAAGTTAAATCGAAAGATTCCACAGACAATTATCTTTAGTCCATGTTCAATTTTGCATTGAGAAAAGGTCAAAGGAGTTGGTTTTCTGCCCACATTGTAACTTCTACTAACATCTAACCAATAATACCTTTTCTCTCCTATTTCAGTTTCAGTTTCTTGAACTAAAATTCTTGGATTCTTGATTTTATAAATTAAAATAAAATCCATAAAATAAATTAGAGAAAGATGTGTGTAAAACTAAAATCCAGTTTACCTTAAGATAGATGTCAATGGCTCTGTAAAGATTATCGTGGTCGAGCCTTGAAAATTCAGGGATTGCTTCAGCAATGGAAACGAATTTTGAGAGAGGCAACTTTTCCTCCCTGGCAATCTGTTGAAGATATCCATCGACAAGCTTAGCCACTTTGAGTTTAGAGCTATGTGATGCAGAAGATGATCTCCTACTTTCCTGAAACTCGAGGTCGATGTTCTCTACAGACCGAGATCTTCTTCTTCTCTCGAAACCACCTTTGATTCGTCGTGGAGGACTTGTTGGTGGACTCTCATGACCCTGTAACATGAACTGTTCTAATATGGTCATAACAATATCCACATCATAAATTGTATCACTTGTTTTTGATACACAAGGTATTAACAGATCACCAACTGTAGCATCCTCTAACTGAAGTCCAACTCTCCTTGCCAATTCCATCTTCGATGAAGAAGATGCCTTTAAAATATTGGCGGCTTTAAGTAATTTTAAAAGAAAGCTACATGAAGCAGTTCCTTTTTCAGCTGGTAATAAGCTGATAATTGACTCTAACAACAGCCTATGTTTCCCAATTGAATTAGAGTCAGAGTGATTTGCATACTTTGATATGTTTGGTAGCCATCGAGAGGCATAAATTCGCAATGCATCACCAATAAGATTAGAAGGTACTCTTCCACCAGATTTGATGGCTATCATGGTTCTCCAATAAAGATCAATGCTCAATTCTGCTAAATCTTCAGCCCACCAGTCTTTAGATAAAGGTTTATTGTGCCTTAGGCTTTCCGATCCATTGCACGAAACATCATCTCTTCCCCCTCTTCTTGAGTAGCTACGCGACAAATTTGTCTTGTTAGGATGGGCTAAAACCTTTGAAGCAATGGCTTCGATACATCTACTTGTTATTCCAAGGTCTTCGGACCATAAAGGAAAAGACTTGGTACTTTGTAATGTCAAAATGGAGTCTCCCCAACCTGAAAGTACACAAGAATTGAGGAACACTTCTAGTTTACAAATTAAATTTCCCTTTTCGACATCCTCTGTCATTTGTAGATATTCGGCTGCACAGCGTACTGAAACAATGTTGTGAGCACTGAGGGTGATGGTGATTCCATAGCAGAATTTAGCACACAGCTCAAAGTCTTCTATACCACATGGAAAATCTGGTAGCTGCACTATTTGGTGTTGAGAGTTTTTTTCTGGGCTTTCAAAGCACACCCTCTGCAGCCTTAAACACTTTGACAACAGGGGAAACTGTGGTTTTCAAGAAAATAGATTATGAGTAGGTTACAAACAACAACAACAACATACCCAGTGAAATCCCACAAAGTGGGGTCTTGTGGAGGGTAGAGTGTACGCAGACCTTACCCCTACCTTAGGAGGTAGAGAGCTCTTTCCGGTAGAGCCTTGGAACATTATGAGTAGGTTGTTTTTTAAAAAAAATAAAAATAAAAAGGGAACAGCAGAAAGTTGGTAGAAAATTTAACCTTGTGAAGCAAATATCTACTACCCTTAACTTGGACTGTGAGATCACTTGAAATTTCGGAGGAGACTGATCTGTATCAAGAAAAGAAAAGACTTGGTTAGTCTAATATATTTCGGAAGTATGTTTAATTCAGTAAAATTGAAGTTACCTAACAGCCTCAGTAGTGAAGAAAGTGTCAGGCCGAGATCCAAGTTTCATAAACTTCATGTCTGATGTCTCTTTATGTTTAATTAATTCAGCAAAATTTAGCAGATATGAAGTACCATAACATAGTCAGACACACAAAATTTAGCAGATATGAAACACTGTTGAACAATTCACTTTTACAGGAGACCAAAGATCCTCTTCCAGCTGCAAGCAGTAGATATTGTCAGAAGACAAAACAACCAACTAACTATACCCTGAGAATTTCCTATACATTAAACAAGAAAGATTTTTTATGAGCCCCCAAATAGTTCTTACATGCAAGAGAAAAAAAAGGAAGAGGAAGAGGAGAACTTTCCTAAAGAAACAAAAGGGTTACTGAACTACTGGATTTGCTGGTAACTGCCAAGCAGAGACTCAATTTATATTAATCATAGCCAAAATGTCATGAACCAAGAAATATCAAGCATGTCCTTTCAGTCAAACTATCTGCCCCATTATGATTTAGACATGCCAACAGAACAGCTAATGACACTCAAATATCTCATCAAGAAGCACAAGTAAATTTTCTTAAAACCTAGGACTTTTCTGTTCCTTTTTTTTCCCTCAAGAAAAACCTAGAGCCACATGAATATGGAGTACTAATACATATAAGAAAATTTTAACATAAATAAAAAAAGACGAAATTGATTTTTTTTTTTGATATTATATATCATAAACAAAATTATTAAGGTTGTTATAGTACTTCCAAAGAAGAGCAATATTATTTCATGAAAATGTCTTTTTAAGGTTTTTTTGAAACTTGACTAGATAGAGGCACTACCTTAACTTTGGTATCTTTCTGTTGCCAGCGTGCTAGCAATGAGGGGAAGGCCACGCCCACTAGTGCCCTTCCTTCTCATCATTGCTTCAGCAACTTTTGTACTCTCAATTTACGCCCTTAGATTATTTTAGTCAAATACAAAAGATATGGTAAACGCCTAAATATAGAAAATAATATATTTTTTACTCATAATTAGAATATTTTCATATATTGTGTAAATATAATTATGGTAAGACTAGGATTCCTCTATTGTATAGGTTTAGAATTCCTATTGTATAAGAGATGAGTATTGTACTCTATATATACCTTGATATTAATGAAAGACTTCCCAAGAGAGATTAATATCATCTTACATGGTATCAAGAGCCTAAAACAAAAATCCTAGCTTTTTTGTTGAGCTACCAGCGGCCCCCCTCCCTCGGTTGTCACGGCGCCTCCCCCTCCTCCCTCCAAAATTTTTAGGTTTTTCTTTTTCTTTCCCATGTTCTCTAAATGGTTATCCCTGAATCTTCCACACTTTCTGAATCTTCTACCTCCACAAATCCCACCACCACGTTGTCATCCTCTTTTCATCCAGCCCTAACTGTTACAAACATCAAGAACTCTATTCTCATTCTTCTTGATCAAGAAAATACGATGATTCTCACTGGGTTGAACTGTTTCGTAATCATGCATGTCTCTATAACGTGCTTGATCACATCGATGACACCATTCCGCGCCCTCCGGAGGTTGATGAGTCTACTTGGCGTCGTCTAGACGTCAGCGTCAAACAGTGGATTTATGATAGTATTTCTCAGGACCTTCTTCTTACTATCATGAAATCTGGCGGCACAGCCCTTGAGTTATGAAATCGTTTGGAGAAAAAATTTCAGGACAATAAGCACACCCGTGCTGTGTATTTAGAGGAGCAATTTAACAATACACGTCTTGAAAATTTTTTCAATGTGATCGCGTCGCAAAACGATTAAAGCTCGACGGATCAACTTCATTGTTGTCGACGAACTGTGCGACACCAAACTGGTGTTACAATTGATTTTTGGCCTTCCTAATGGCGAATATGATACTTTGGCCACCATGATTCAACAGACAGATCTGTTACCTAGCTTTAACAAAGCTCGATCGCAGTTGTTGCTCGAAGAGACTCGACGTGCTAAGCAGGATGAGCACAGTCAGAAGGCATTAGCGGTCGAAGCGCGCCCTCAAGATCCAACGCCGCCAGAAAACTCTCAACAGCAGCAGGGACGCGGTGTAAAGGGTGGCAGGGGCCGCGGCAGGGGAGGATGTGGTCGTGGAAAAGGTAGCGGTCAACAGAACAACAGCAGAGGATTGCAGAACAATGGGCGCAACTCAAGCACCGCCGAACACATGGCGTTGATCGGTGTATTTTATATACACCTTTTGAGTCATTTTAGTTAGTCTTTTGTCCATTTTTGTACAAATATGTGTCGTGTTAGGATATATTTTCTTTCTTTTAAGTCACAATGGTTTAAAATGGTACATTGGTGAGAAAGAGCGAAAAGAGGGCAGAAACAGAGGTTCCAGAGCTCAAAAAGCTAAAAAATTGACAACCCAGGCGAGAAAGCAGCGGCGCGGACCATCAGCGAGAGCGAGCCACGGTGCCCAAGCGCAAACCACCGAAGTTGCGTAGCCACGCCGTTGCGGCCGCTGGCCGACGCGGGAAAATTGACAAATCCGAATAGGATTGGGCCAAAGTGAAAGAGGAAAAGATTTTGCACGTTTTTTAGGATATAAATAGGGCCTTTTAGGTCAGATTTGGGGGAGAAAACACCTTACCATTCATCACAACATAGATCAAGATTGAAGACTTATTTTTGAGTAATTTCTTGTTCTTTATTTTATTTTATTTCTAGTATATGTTGGATACTATTTTAGTTCTTGACATGTCTATGGCTAGGAACTAACTTAACTTAGGGCTTTCCATGTCGAATCGTTTGAACCTCGTTTTATGAATTAATGCAAGATTTTGGTTTCTTCTTATTATTGTTGAGATTTATTCAATAATTGTTTTGATTGATTGGTAATTAATTGATCACTAATTATCATCACTTATATGATTTCTAATCGAAATCCGAAAGGGGAGATTGTGAATATGCTATAGTTGAATAAACATAGGCTTAAATCGTGGACGAAAGTACCCCGATACTTGTGTAGCTTAATAGATTATTGCTCTTAATCCTTCTTTGTAGTCAATCTTGTCATCGAAAGATAGAAAGGTTCTACATTGGGGTTGAGTTTATATTACCTTAATATGAGCATAAAACGACTTAGTTAACCTGTTATCTCAAAATAGAAGAAGAACCTTAATTATTTGCATTAACGAGTAAAGGGAGCGGATAGTTGAGGAGATTTGGAAGCCCTATTTTCACCATATCTGAAGTAAAGTAAAATAATTTAGTTAGCATTTATAATCATAGCTATAAACAAATCATCAAATTATCGGTCACCAAATAGATCCTACAGAATAGAGGTTGGTAAGTGGACACTAATCCCTGAGGACGATAACTCGGTCTTCTAGACTATATTACTTGTCACGATACGTGCACTTGCGTTTAGCGTGTGTATAAGTCGTGCATCAAGTTTTTGGCGCCGTTGCCGGGGATTGGCGTAATTCAATATCAAACTTTCTATTCTTAATTACTAATTTGGTGTTTATTTTTATTTTATTTTATTTTATTTTGGAACTGTGCGCCGTGATCCGTTTGTTGTTTTTGATTCATCTCAGGGGACCCAACAAACATGGATTACCAGTATCAAGGGTTACAGAACTATCAACAGCAATACAACCCCCATGCCCCACAGGAAGAGCAGGATGGGCTACGAGCAGCCATACTCAGGCTAACTAGGCATCAAACTCAGTTCATGGATGAGACGAGAGTGTCCCTAAAGAATTTGGAAACGCAAATAGGACAACTAGTGGGGATGCTAAGCAACAGAATACAAGGGAATCACCCTGAACATATTGGAGAGAATATAAAAGAGCAATGCCAGGCTATTGACCTGAGAAATGGCGAACCAGTGGAAGCAAACTCACTACCACCGTGTCCAGAAAAGAAGGCCCAGATTTCTCACAGAAGTTGCAGCGCCACGGCGCCACTGAGCAGCGCCGATAATCCTGAGCCATTGCAGAAGTTTGGGCGCCACGGCACCGAATCTCAGGGTCGTGGCGCCCAGGGCTCAGAAGGTACAATGATTTCGGGAGCAGTTGTGGACGCACCCCTGGTGAAGATACCATACCCCAGAGGCTAAAAACGAGTTCTCTTGACAAACAGTTCTCTAAATTCCTGAAAGTTCTCAAATAATTGCAACTCAACATCTCGTTTGCCGAGTCAATAGAGCAAATGCCGAGTTATGTAAAGTTCATGAAGGAAATTATCAGCAAAAAGAGGAGGATAGATGACTACGAAACAGTGGTGTTGACTGAAGAATGCAGTGCCATCCTACAAAGAAAGCTACCTCAGAAGTTGAAAGATCCGATGAGTTTCACCATCCCATGCACTATAGGAAAGTTTGAGTGTCAGAAGGCGTTGTGTGATCTGGGGGAAGGTATAAATCTGATGCCCTATCTGGTGTTTTGCAAACTTGGAATGGGAGAAGCCAGACCTACAAACATCACTTTGCAGCTAGCTGGCCGCTCCATCGTCCACCCTAGAGGAGTCATCGAGGATGTGTCTGTTAAGGTGGACAAGTTCATCTTTCCCGTTGATTTCATCATCTTAGACATGAGAGATAATGACATGATCCCCATTATCCTCGCGCACTTTCCTAGCCACGCAGGCACTCATTGATGTTCGAAAAGGTGAGTTGAGACTTCGTGTGGAAGAAGAAGAGGTGATTTTCAATGTTTTCCGAGCAGAAACCTTCCCAGAGGCAAGTGACAACTGCTTCGCTTTTGATGTGATCGAAGAAGCAGTGTCGGAAAATGGGTTCAGAAATGCTGATGCGCTTGAAGAAGTGCTGACACGATGGGATGAAAGTAGTGACAATGACCCGAGTCTGATGGAGTATGCAAATTGGATGAATTCTTATGAGCAGTATGATAAGAAGAGATATGAAGAGCTTGGGCGGAATCTTGGAGAGATCGATGCCATCCACAGAAAAAGCTCCAGAGTTAGATTTGAAGACTCTACCAGATCATCTGCAGTACCAATATCTAGGTGAGAATCAATCTTTACCAGTGATCATCTCATGTCATCTATCCACAGTGGAGGTTGAGAAGCTGCTGAAAGTACTGAGGGCTCACAAGCGTGCCATTGGGTGGACATTAGCAAACATAAGAGGGATAAGTCCGTCAACAGTGACGCATAAGATCTATCTAGATGAGGAGAGAAGGCCCTCCATTGAGGCACAGAGGAGACTGAATCCAAACATGAAGGAGGTAGTCAGAAAAGAAATCATGAAATGGCTTGATGCTGGTGTAATTTATCCTATCTCTGACAGTGCATGGGTGAGTCCGGTGCAAATGGTGCCCAAAAATAGTGGTATGACAGTAGTGACCAACGAAAGGAATGAGCTCATTCCATCTAGAACAATTACTGGATGGAGAATTTGCATTGACTATCGCAAGTTGAACAAGGCAACTAGAAAAAACCATTTCTCGTTGCCATTTCTAGATCAGATGTTGGATAGACTTACAGGGCACAATTACTACTGCTTCTTGGATGGTTACTCAGGATATCATCAAATTTCCATAGCACCAGAAGATCAGGAAAAGACAACATTCACCTGCCCCTTTGGTACGTTTGCATTCAGAAGGATGCCATTTGGGCTTTGCAATGCACCTGCGACCTTTCAAAGGTGTATAATGGCAATTTTCTCTGATATGGTGGAGAGGACTATAGAGATTTTCATGGATGATTTATCGGTCTTTGGGTCCTCGTTCGACGAGTGTTTGAAGCACTTGGAAGCAGTATTTAAACGGTGTGAAGAGTCTAACCTTGTGCTGAATTGGGAGAAGTGTCACTTCATGGTAAAAGAGGAGATTGTCCTCGGACACAAAATATCCAACCAAGGTATTGAGGTGGACAAACCAAAGATTTCAGTAATAAAAAATATACCACCTCCAGTATCAACAAAAGGGGTTAGAAGTTTTCTTGGGCATGCCGGTTTTTATAGAAGATTCATCAAGGATTTCTCAAAAGTTTCAAAACCTCTTTCCACCTAGCTAATGACTGGGGTTGCTTTTGAATTCAATAAGGAATGCATGACGGCTTTTCAGACACTCAAGGAGAAGCTTATCTCAAAGACCTGTCATTACTCAACCGCCCGAGCTCACATTTGAACTAATGTGTGATGCAAATGATTATGCAGTGGGAGCAGTGCTTGGGCAGAGGGTCGATAAGGTATTCAAATCCATCTACTATGCTAGTAAAACTCTTAATGATGCGCAGTTGAATTATGCCACCACAGAAAAAGAATTGCTAGCAATAGTATATGCATTCGAGAAATTCAGGCCATACTTAATTGGGAATAAGGTGATAGTATACACTGACCACTCTGCCATAAAGTACTTGATGACAAAGAAGAATGCAAAACCTCGCCTTATCCGATGGGTTCTGTTATTACAAGAATTTGACATGGAGATTCGTGACAAGAAGGGGACAGAGAACTCATTTGCTGACCACTTATCGAGGCTTGAAAATATAGAGAGCCAGAACACCAAGGATGTGCAGATAAATGATCACTTCCCAGATGAGCAATTGTTTCAAGTAAGTGTTGTCTTCAAGTTACCTTGGTACGCTGATTTTGTTAATTATCTCGCAGCCAAGGTAGTACCCCCAGGGTTGACAAGACAACAAGTAAAGAGATTCTACTCTGAAGTAAAACACTACTATTGGGATGAGCAAATGCTATACAAGCATTGTGCCGACCAAGTCATCAGACGATGTATACCAGAGGATGAGATGCACCAGATTCTCACCCATTGTCACACCTTACAATGTGGTGGACATTTTGGGGCATCAAGAACAGATGTGAAGGTACTGCAAAGTAGGTAAAATTGGACAACCCTCTTCAAGGATGCCCACACCTTTGTGAAGAGTTGTGATCGTTGTCAAAGAACAGGGAACATATCAAGACGAAATGAAATGCCTTCGAATGGGATCTTGGAGGTGGAACTATTTGATATATGGGGATCGACTTCATGGGTCTATTCCCGTCGTCCTTTGAGAATCAGTACATTCTTCTTGCAGTGGATTATGTGTCCAAATGGGTAGAAGCGGTAGACACTAAAGAAAATGACAGTAAGACTGTCCAAAGGTTCCTCTAAAAGAATATATTCACAAGGTTTGGTACTCCCAGGGCCATCATCAGTGATGAAGGAAGCCACATTTGCAACAAGCTGCTTGATACATTGTTTTCTCGATATGGAGTCTACCACCGCACCACATTGCCCTATCACCCTCAAGCGAATGGGCAAGAAGAAGTTTCAAACAAGGAGGTGAAGAGCATATTGGAAAAGACGATGGATGGCTCAAGGAAGGATTGGTCTATCAAATTGGATGACGCACTATGGGCATACAGAACAGCATTCAAAACCCCCATTGGAATGTCACCATATAAGTTAGTTTTTGGTAAAGCATGCCATCTGTCAGTAGAGTTAGAACACAGGGCTTATTGGAAAATGAGGAAGCTGAACATGGATGTCAAGGCAGCAGGGCAGAAGAGGTTGCTACAGTTGAGCGAGTGGGATGAATTCAGACACAATGCCTATGAGAATGTCAGGATCTACAAGGAACGAACCAAAGTATGACATGATAATATGTTGATCCCAAAAGACTTCCAAGAAGGACAACAAGTGCTTTTATTTAACTCAAGGTTGAGGCTGTTCCCAGGTAAGCTCAAATCGCGTTGGTCAGGATCGTACACTGTTATAAGAGCATTCCCTTATGGTGTCTTTGAAGTGAGAGGGAGAGAGAGAGCTCCTTTCAAGGTAAACGGACAGAGGTTGAAATCCTATTTGATCAACGAAATGGAACAGATGATTCTAGTGCCCATCTCATTCCAAAATGAATGGGAACTTGCGTCCGACTAAAAGACGTTAAAGACAACGCTACTTGGGAGGCAACCCAAGGTTTTTAAATTTATGCAATTTAGTTTTAGTTAGAACAGTCTCACTGGAGATATTGTTTGCATGTTGTGATGACAGGTACAGGGCTAAAAGTGGAGGACGAAAAACGTGAGAGGGGAAGGAAATCGGCTCGGCGCCACGACACCGCGACGAAAAATCTGAAAAATAAAGAGCCCTAGAAACGATTTTCCTCTTCCATTCTGACGGGATTTCTGACGTTATCTGCCATGCATTATCCGCCGCCACCGCCACCATTCTAAACCAAGTCTGTAAGTTATCCCGTTTTTCTTTTATTCTTGAGTCTTGCACACATTATGGACAATGTGTGATTTAAGTTTGGGGGGGAGTTCTTAGTTATTTTTGATGTGTTTTTGAGTCTTTTTGTTGTTATTTTCTATGTTTATTTGAGTCTAATTTTTTTTTATGATCATGCATGTTGTAGTTACTTGAAACGCCTAGTGAAGTAAAGCTGAATAATGTAATGGAATTGGAAGCAACCATCTGAACACTTAGGTTAGATATGCCAAAAATTCATGAAATCAATCTATTTGGGGTATCTTGCTTAATTTATGCATTGTTAATGATTAAACCTATGTGTCTGCTTGCTTGCTATTTGAGGCGAAATAGTTAGGATATGCATGTTAGGGAGATGACTCAGGCATTTCTTTGTTAGTCTTTCTTACCATTCTTTGCCTATCTCTGACATAAAAATTGTATCCCTAGTCAGCCCCTTTGAGCCTAAAAATAAGATTTTTTCTTTGACACCCTATAACTCCATACTTGTGCCATAAGTGAAGAAATTGATGTGCTTGGAATATAAAGTGTTGAAAAGAGACAAAAAGAGAGTGAACAATTTTGATGCACCCCAATGAAAAGTAATCATAAATAGGCAAAAGCCTAAGTTTGGGGGTGCCTACAATTCATCATATACCTCGGTCTCTCAAAATAAAAGAGGGGAAAGATAGGTATGAGGTTAAGAAGAAAATTAAAAGAAAAGGGAAGAATCGAAAGCAAAAGAGCTTATGGTACGTATGATTGAGCCTAAAAGCCTATTTTTACCTACCCCTGCCCAAAGCCTACATTACAATCCTGAAAAGCCCTGAAGATCTCTAATGAGTGTGTCCATGATTAGTGGAGAATAACAAGTAAACATGCCATAGGATTTTGAAATTAACATGCATAGTTAGGTATTCTTACTTCCCTTGAGCATGATTAAATTGAATTTGCGAAATATCTGACCTGATGTATTTAGAATGCTAAAAATACAGGATATATGTTCTTGCATATTATTCTACTAACCTTCATGCTTTTCTAAGTAACAATGAAGCAGCAAATTGATCAATGTCTTTGAGTCATTTTATTTTATTTTCTTTCGGGTCTATGTTCTATTTTTTATCTTTACTCGAGGGCGTGCAAAGGTTAAGTTTGGGGGTGTTTGATCGGTGTATTTTATATACATCTTTTGAGTCATTTTTAGTTAGTCTTTTGCCCATTTTTGTACAAATATGTGTCGTGTTAGGATATATTTTCTTTCTTTTGAGTCACAATGATTTAAAGTGGTAAATTGGTGAGAAAGAGCAAAAAGAGGGCAGAAACAGAGGTTTCAGAGCTCAAAAAGCTAAAAAGTTGGCAACCCGGGCGAGAAATAGGGCGGCCGCGGCTGCACCATCAGCGGCAAAGCGAGCCACGGCTCGAAGCGGACCAACGCGAAGTTTTAGCGCCACGCCGGTTGTAGGGCCGCGGCGCCGACGCGGGAAAATTAACAAATCCGAATAGGATTGGGCCAAAGCGAAAGAGGAAAAGGTTTTGCACGTTTTTTAGGATATAAATAGGGCCTTTTAGGTCAGATTTGGGGGAGAACACACCTTACCATTCATCACAACATAGATCAAGATTGGAGACTTATTTTTGAGTAATTTCTTGTTCTTTATTTTATTTTATTTCTAGTATATGTTGGATACTATTTTAGTTCTTCACATGTCTATGGCTAGGAACTAACTTAACTTAGGGCTTTCCATGTCGAATCGCTTGAACCTCGTTTTATGAATTAATACAAGATTTTGGTTTCTTCTTATTATTATTGAGATTTATTCAATAATTGTTTTGATTGTTTGGTAATTAATTGATCACTAATTATCATTACTTATATGATTTCTAATCGAAATCCGAAAGGGAAGATTATGAATATGCTATAGTTGAATAAACATAGGCTTAAATCGTGGACGAAAGTACCCCGATACTTGTGTAGCTTAATAGGTTATTGCTCTTAATCCTCCTTTGTAGTCAATCTTGTCATAGAAAGATAGAAGGGTTCTTCATTGGGGTTGAGTGTTTATATTACCTTAACAGGAGTATAAAACGGCTTAGTTAACCTGCTATCTCAAAATAGAAGAAAACCCTTAATTATTTGCATTAACGGGTAAAGCGAGCGGATAGTTGAGGAGATTTGGAAGCCCTATTTCCACCATATCTGAAGTAAAGTAAAATAATTTAGTTAGCATCTATAATCATAGCTATAAACAAATCATCAAATTATCGGTCACCAAATAGATCCTACAGAATAGAGGTTGGTAATTGGACACTAATCCCTGAGGACGATAACTCGGTCTTATAGACTATATTACTTATCACGATACGTGCACTTGCATTTAGCGTGTGTATAAGTCGCGCATCAGGCGCCCCAGTACAGAGTCGCGGCGCCCCTGTTCAGAGTCGCGGCATTGAGTTCATTCTATTACCAGCAGCCCTACAATCCGTATTCTTACCCTGGTTATTTGGGCCCCGCTCCAGCCTCGCAGCAGGTCCACTTCATGCAAGGTCAGGTTTTGCAACCCTCATTCGGCATGACACCCACTGAGTTGGGACAGACATTCAGCACCCTCTTCATGCAAAAATCTGACAATACTTGGTACATGGACTCAGGCGCCACATCTCACGTCACCCATCTGCAGGTACTATCCCTAAATTGTTTAGTTTAAAGCATCCTCAATATGTTACAGTTGGTAGTGGACAACGCATTCCAGTTAAAGGGTATGTTACCTCATACACACAACCTCCTCATCCACCCTTCTCCCTAAAAAATACCCTATATGCCCCCCACATGATTAAGAACCTCAGATCTGTCCGCCAATTTACTCGTAATAATTCTGTCTCCGTGGATTTTGACCCTTTTGGTTTTACTGTGAAGGATCTTCATACGAGGACACCTTTACGAGATGCAATAGCACAGGGGATCTCTATCCATTCACTTCCACCTCCATTGTCAGATCTTGCTCTCCCGTCACTCTAGCGGTTTTTTCTTCTTAACTTGGCATAATAGGTTTGGTCATTCAGGAGTCCCAATTTTTAATTTTCTTAAAGGTAACAATTTCATTGCTTGTAATGGAAAACTTGCCCAAAATTGTGTTTCTTGCTCTTTAGGCAAACATATTCTTCTTCCGTTTAAATCATCTACTAGTGTTACACTTGCTCCTTTTGATATTATACATGTCGATTTATGGACATCTCCTATCTCTAGTTCTCTCGGTCATAAATATTATCTTTTGTTGCTTGATGATTTTTCACACTATGTTTGGTTATATCCTTTTAAATTTAAATCGGAAGTGTTGCCAAATTTCTTGAGTTTCGCAAGTTTATCCACACACAATTTGGAAAAAGCATAAAATCATTTCAATGCGATAATGGTCGTGAATTCAATAACTCTATGTTTCACCGATTTTGTACAAATAATGACATGGTTTTTCGCTTCTCTTGCCCTTACACCTCACCACAAAACGATAAAGCTAAATGAATCATACGTACTATTAACAATATGATTCGCACCCTATTGATTCATGCCTCCCTCCCTCCTTGCTTCTGGGTATATGCTGCTAAAATGTCAGAATACATTATAAATATTCTTCCTACTAGCACTCTTCACAATATGACCCCTACCGAAATCCTCTACCATAGAGTCCCCTCCTATGATCATCTATGGAATTTCGGTTGTCTGTGATATCCCAACCTCAGTTCTACCGCCCCTCACAAGCTTGCTCCTAGGTCTATTCCCTGTGTCTTCCTAGGATTCCCGCCAAATCATAGGGGCTATCTATGCTATGACTTGTCGACTCGTCAAATCCACATATCTCGTCACGTCACATTCGACGAGACCACATTCCCATTTTCGAATCTTCCAAAAATCGGACTACTCATTTCTTGATGAGTCTGTCATCTCTCCCTTCATCCTCGAACAGCTCACGTACTCTGTTCCGTCGTCAGAGCTGCGGCCCCAAGGGGGCGAATATTTGAGACCTAGTTCAAATATTTTCTTTTCTTTCTCTTTTCTTTGTTTATTTCAGTTCATGTATGGAGATTGTATTAGTTCTTAGCGTGACTATGGCTAAGAGTTAATTACTTTATTAGGGATTTCCTTATGATTCACTTGAAACTCTTATTCATGAATTAATACATTAGTTGATTTCTTCTTCACTTGCTTAAGATTTATTAAATAGTTGCTTTGATTGCTTGATAATTAATTGATCACTAGTTATCATCACTTATATGAGTTCTAATCGAAATCTGAAAGGGGAGATTGTGAATATGCTATAGTTGAATAAACATAGGTTTAAATCGTGGACGAAAGTACCCCGATACTTGTGTAGCTTAATAGGTTATTGTTCTTAATCCTCCTTTGTAGTCAATCTTGTCATCGAAAGATAAAAGAGTTCTCCATTGGGGTTGAGTGTTTATATTACCTTAACAGGAGTATAAAACGGTCTAGTTAACCTGCTATCTTAACGTAGAAGAAGAAATTAGTCTAATTGTATTAAGGATTGAATAGAGTGGATAGTTGATGATCTTGGAAGCCCTAATTCTCCATCATAACTTATTTAAATCAAAGTATTTTCATAATTAGTTTATTTCCTGCATTATTAGTTTAGAATTTCAACTCAAATAACGTTAACCAAATAAAAACTAAAGCATAGATAATCGGTACTTGAAAATCAGTCTCTGAGGACGATATTCGGTCTTACCCAGACTATATTACTTGTACGATACGTGCACTTGCGTTTAGCGTGTGTATAAATCGCGCATCACCAGGCCAGACATAGCTTATCTTTGTTGGTGGTGTGCTTATTCACGTGCCCCGGTGAGTCTCATTTCATCGCTCTTAAGCGTGTCATTCGATACATTAAAGTACTCTTGATTATGGTTTGCACTTATACCCTCTGCGCCGCGGTTGCTCTCATATCTGAGATGCAGATTGGGCAGGGTGTCCGGACACGCGACGCTCCACCTCCAGCTTTATGTTTTCTTAGGGGATAATCTGATTTCTTGGTCTGCCAAACGACATGCTACCCTATCTAGATCCAGTGCCAAGGCTGAGTACAAAGGCGTTGCAAATGTAGTAGCTGAGATTTGTTGGCTCGAAACTTCATTAGAACTTGGTGTCGCTGCGTCAGACATCTATTATGTACTGTGATAACATCTCCACCATCTATTTGTCTCATAATCTGGTTCAGCATCAGCGAACCAAACACATTGAGATAGACCTAAGCTTTGTTCGTGAGAAAGTTGCTCTAGGCCATGTCAGAGTGTTACATGTTCCATCATCCTATCAATATGCAGACATATTTACCAAAGGACTTCCCAGACAGTTGTTTCTTGACTTCAGATCATGTCCTCAACTTTCACATCAATATTACGCAACTCTAATAAGATTGTGTTTAGTTGATCTAAGTGATCTCGAAGAGGCATACCTTCCTGCATTCGTAGACTGAACAGACGTTGCTTCAGAAGCAACTTGTTGGTTAAGGACTTCGTCATATATAGACTCTCGAGCTTGACCCATAGACCCTGCGCGGTTTCCTCCTCCGCGGCCTCAGTGATAATATCATCAGCAAGGCTCAACATAATTGTTGAATGAGTCTTCTCTTCCAGAACGACCATCTCAGCGTTAATGTGTTCTGCCGGCTTACTAGCAAGCGGCGCCCAAAGTCCTTGTTGTTTTAACAAGGCTCACATCTTGATCTGCCACAGACTAAAATTGTTTCTCCCCGTAAATTTGTCGATTTTCACATTCATTCCAAACATCTTCCAAACAAACAAATCCGGCTCTGTTATCAATTTGTTATAGCGGAAGCAATTAAACAGAAGAAAAAATAATAATGAATGTAAAGGACACAAACGATTTAATGTGGTTCACTAACAATGTGTTAGTTACGTCCACGGACAGAAGAGAGAAAAGCTTTATTGATTTTGAGGAATACAATTTTTGGGTTTTCTCTGAATTGTATTTCAGATTGCTTATTAGGTTATGACCTATGAGGTTTATATAGAGTACCCCTTACACAGACTAAGGAAAGGTTTTTCAAACAGAAAAGAAAAAGGTTTTCCAAACAGAAAAGGAAAATGATTCCTAAACATGGTATAAACCTAATATGCCCGAATTCAAGGCATATTTCAACAGATCGTAATTTCCTTAATGAAAGAGATATCAGTACGTATATGAATTGTTTGAGACGTAAGATAATAGATGGTTATTGGTCAAATGACAATGGTTTCACGTTGATAAATGAAGGAATACATGTACGATGTGTAAAAGATGAAACGAATCAAAAAACGTCGCGGAGCCTCGAAGGGTCGCGGCGCCTCCAGCCAGGGCCGCGACGCTACGACTGTTTCAGGCCGTTGGAGAAGAACGAAAACTGATTTTTGGGCTGACTTTGGATCATTAATTCTCCATTATTTGGCTCATGAATTCAGCAATTATTTGGCTGAATTGTAACTCCACAATCAAGGCTATTACATGGTCATCTTCTCCACACTATAAAATGGAGCCTTGGACTCATTTGCAAAACACACCTTACACTCAACACTTAACAATTCAGAAAATTGTCTTCCTCTCTAGCTATATTCATACACTCAAAGATCTTTCTTCCTAAGCGAACACTTGAGTCTCCTTTACTCACTTGTTTGATTGTTGTTTTATCTTGGGAGATAAGTTGCCAACACATCGTTAAAGGATTATACGGGGCAGTATTATCTTAAGGATAGATTGAAAAATCAATCGACTCAGCAAGCCATTTTCCTTGTACTATTCCCAGATTCTTACTCACTTTGTTGTTACTATCAACTATCAAAGTCAAGAAGCTTGTTGCAAATGGAGCAAATACTCAAGACGGACTTAAGAAATACTCAAGAACGCAGAGATAAGACGGATCAAGAACCAAATTTTGTTGTGGTTGTCACAACTCTTGTTAAGCTTCAAACCTACTCTATTGTAATTCATTTTGTTATCCTTTCTAAGTACCAGTAATAGTTATACACTATTTTCGTACCTCTATTGTAATACTCTCAATATAAATCCATACAAATTTCCATACAAATTTCCGTGTGGCTTTTAATATATCAACACTAACAGACCAGCAAGCATTTAAAGTAGGAGGGCCGTAGCCCATTAATATAATTTGTTTATATTTGTAGGTGAAAAGTAGAAGTTAGTTTCCCATGAGAAAAAAAAGAAAACAATAAGAGATTGTGTCATAATTATGTTGTGAGCTAAAATGCATTTAGTTGGTAGTTGAAAATGTTAGTCGATTTTTTTTTCTGCATTGGATTCTTCTAAGTAAAAATTGTACACTTTTTATTTAAAAATTCATAATCTTCATATTAATAACGAAATCCATCACATTGATAGTCTGATTGAAACTTGTAGGTCCACTTGATACTTTTTTTTACGAAGGAACCCGCAGCCGCTACTCTTTCGAGTCTTGCATGCAGAAACTCCCGACGTAATACCGCAAACCACGTCCGATTAACCACACTTGGCAAGCTGTGTGACTCAACCAAAAGGTTTATGCAGGATCGAACTCGACTATGGCCCCGCTTCATCACACCAATTCTGGCTATTCTCATGCGCCCACTTGATACATGAATAAACCTAGAAGTGATAAAAATCAAATGGCTTGCTAGTATTTGGCGGTGGCAACAACATTTTATAATAATAATAATAAAAAAAAAAATGACTACTAAGCTCCCCGCTATATGCGGGATCCGGAAAAGGATGAGATCACAATGGTCTATTATACGGAATCAATAATAATAATAATAATAATATTGTAAGTATCATGGTGACTGATCCAGCCACCAGTTAGCTAGGCTAAACTGCTAAGCCAATATTTGTACCGTTGGGGGGGGGGGGGGGGTATATTCGTTAGTAGAATCATCTTTACTAGTTAATTTTAGACTTAATTACTCTCTATACTGTTGGGGTAACAATACTACCAAACTTGACCCGTATTTCACTTTCTTACCTAATTTGGCTCACTTTGTATATAGCTTGACTTCTGCACAACATCTAGTTCTCCTTACTTTCCAAATCACAATAGTTATTGCCAAACGAACAAAATACCATTAGCATCAACAGCTGCAACACACAATAATATACCCATATTGCCCCTTCGTCTCGATTAAAAAAGCTTCGGAGCTCGGACTCAATTGAAGGAGCTTCAAAGCTCGAAGTTTGATTCAGATCTGAAAAATCTTACTCTAAAACGATTGAGTGAAATTGAAAATTGTTGAAAAAACTTGTAATAACTTCAATCTAAAATGCTCGATGTTAGGAATCATACCAGATGAAAAAGGAAGTTGAAGATAAAATTCAGTTTCCGTATACAATACTCATTTTGTCCCAATGAGATAAGTTTTCCTTTGTAATTCATTAAAAAAAATGATAAATTTTCTTTTTTTTCAACAATTTAATTTTAATTTTTATCTTTTACTCTTAAAGAGATCTATAACCACAAAAAAAAATTGACTTATTTTAGATCAAGTCAAACTATATAAGACGGATGGAGTATTATACAACATTACACAAATTATAATAAGTGTATAATAGTGTATATTTGGTGTGTGATCATTCATCATAGTCAGGGTCATCTTTGAACCCGTGCGAGTTGTGCTACCGCACAGGGCCCCCGAAAAATGAAAAATTTTAGGATCCTTTTTTCATTTTTGTTAAGTAGTATTAGACAGAATTTACTGCAAATGTCTATAATTCGCAAGTCTTAGCCCAATTAAGAGCCTACTTTTACGAATTAGAACAGGGCCCCAAAATGTTGAATACGGCCCTGATCATAGTTATACAATATTGCTATTTCTGTTCACGATTTCTGTTTCATAATGTAGATATATTTTTAAATATTGTATATGTAAGTGTATTTAATTGTATAAATTTATATAAGTAATTAAGTATGTATAATTGTGTATATATAAGGGTATACGAACGTATAAAGATACGTTCCTGAAATTTCTCTGTATTTTTTATCATATAATCTTAACTGGAAATGTCATCATTTCATCGGTGGCTTGTAAAGAATCGTTTCATGCTGGATAATAATTGAAATTATTGTTGTGTACGACACAATTTCATATCAACCAAATATGCCTAAGATTCATGGATCATTTCCAATTATATTTTTTTTGGAAAACGATAAAAAATGTCCTTAATGTATCATAAATGGTTCAAAAATGTTCTCCTTCTATTTATTAGATTAAAAATGCCCTTAACGTTTTTTAGGTTTAAAAATGTCCTTTTTTTTACGAAGGAGTGCGCACAGGGTAAACTCCGGGCTGACGCAATAACCTGCAAACCACGTCAACTGATTAACCACACTTGACAAGTCATGCGTGACAGGCTCAACCAAGAAGGTTTATTTAGCAAAAAAAAATTATCCCAAAATAAGTATTATTTTAAAAATTCAAGACATAAATTAACTATTTTTTTCTGCTATATCTTTAAACAAAAACTGACAGACTCTCTATTCAAGAAATATTTATTAACACGTTCTTTATTCAAGACATAAATGATTACTATTTATGCATGTTTTAATCAAAAGAGAAAAATAATTTATTTTTATTAAATAGGAGTAGTTTGATAAACTTTTCATTATATTATTAATTTTTTAATATACTTTTTTATTAAGATGACACTTATTATGAGAATGAGGGAGTACTATTCGAGATATTTATGATAATGGTATATATGTGTCGTTAAAATGTCAAAACCACCTAATAATATGTTAATTCTTATTCCATATATATTTGACTTGCATGAATTAAAACTTAAACAATTAAGTTTAACTTTTCAAAAAATAAAACTTATATATATTTAAAAGGATCGTCAAAATATGATCTTCATAGTTTAAGGTGAAATGGCATTTTCCACCTAACTTTTTTTTTTCTAGAAAATATTTTTGGGTCTTACTAAACTAGAGGATAAACCAGGGATAAGTTGTGCACTGCTAGCGTGGCGATTTAAAGGAGCTGTGGTGGTATTGTGGGCATGGCTTTGCCAACCACTATCAACGCGTCCGTGTACGGAGTCGCTATCAGTGCCACCTTACGGGGTTACCAAATCGACATATGGGACCCTTATTCTGTTGACCTATTATTTTCTAGGTGGGCCTTAAACCGAGTCATATACACCTAGTAATGGATCCTCCAAATATGGTTAAATAGTCTTGTATGGGGGAAAATCCGTATAAGATATTTGTACTGATTATGATATGACACGTGAAAGATGATACTGAGTCAGACCCAAGTCAACCCGAGACTCTATTGATAAGATGCGAGTAGGGTTGGGAGCTTCGTACGCATGTATGATACGGTAACTCAGAAGGTCAGGTGAGCCGTTTAAATTACAAAGGGGGTCGATACTGAATCGGTCATACATTTTCCTACGGAGCATTAATAACATTTATGGAGATATTAATTATCCAATTATTATAACATTCCATCACTTGTATTAATAAGGACATATTTTTGTGGGATGTGTTCCGTAAAACTCATGTATAAATAGGACATATAGTTCCATTGTTATTCAAGCTTTTACAATAAACTCTCTAACATTTCTCTCGATTATAGGTTTCATACTGGTCAAGGAGAGCTTACACAGCTCAGACTAATTATTTCTTTATTTTGTCTTGATATTATTTACTTGCACTATATTTTGTCTAATATTATTGCTAAATAAGTAACTTGAGATCCACGTATTTTTGATCACGTATACAAATTCAAATGTACCGTTTTACGGGTAAACAAGTGTCATTTTAATGGAACCTCTTTCGACAATTTGGAGACTTGATCCCACATGGTAGTTTCAGCAATTTGTCCTCAAGTAAATACTTCACTAACCCTTCACTTTTGAAGTAATCCTGAATCCTAATTTAGTACTCCACGAGTTATGTTCATAACATGCGACCGTCTTAAATTTCAAGAATAGAAGTTGGTTGGTACGATATCATCGGTTGCAAAGACTTCCAATTTTCATCAGACTATCAGTAAAACAAGAGTTGTAAGTGGTAACAAGAAAACTAGAGTTGTATAGCCTAAAGGTCCAAGGGTTGATCCATGGTTGTTTACCGCTAATATGATTTTAGGATATTCAATTAAATTTTTTAGGAGATGGGGCTAAAAATAAGTGTCAATTAAATTTTTTAGGAGATGGGGCTAAAAATAAGTGGGTTGTGTTCGATCTTGGTACCCCTTGCTACGTTCGTTGTGACTTGTGAGCCCGGAGCCTGCAACTAAAAAAGTGAAATAGCAGAGTCTTCTGATAACTAAGATATCTATACGAATTATGATGTGATACGTGACAGGTAATGCTGAGTCAAATTCAGGTCGGTGTTATCAATAGCCTCTAAGTGAGGTCGGGATCATCGTGCGCATATGCGGTACCGATAATGTAGAGGGTCAAATGAGCCATTTTGAATTGCAATGGACAACCATTATTAAACCGGTTGTACATCTATCAACAGAGTATTGATAATATTTATTGAGATACTAATTGTGCAATTATTACTACATTCATTTTCTTGCATTAATCATAGCTTATTTTGTGGGGTGTGGACTCGTATAGCTCATGTATAAATAGGACACATAGTTCCATTGTAAAAGACATCACATTCAAGTTATTATAATACACTTACCTCATATTCTCTTGAATTGTGTTTAAATACAAATTGTCGTGACTTTGTCCAAAAGTTATCACAAGACTCAGGCTAATTGCTAGTTTCTTAATCTTATTATTATCTATTTATATTATATTTTATCTATAATTATTACTAAATTTGATCCACATATCCTTGATCACATATACAAATTCAATTGTACTATTTTACGGGTAAACAATGATTCATTTTTCTTGTTCATTTACGGTGTCAATTTTCAAAACATACAAATGTTGATGCCAAAATAGGCAATAATACTATCTTTTTCAAAGTTCCTTTTTTCCTATGTTTGGTTTCCATTGTTCATCCTACCCTCACAACCTTTCAAACCTTAGAATTTTAAACACCTTTTGTTATTTGGTTATAATTGACACCCCTTTTCCAAGATTTTCTTTCCTTACAAAAATTAATATTGATCTTCTGGTTTTTTTATTCCTCTTTTCTCTAGGAAAGAGAGTATAAGAACACACCAAAGATACGTTAAAACGCCATCAAAATTAATTTTATATTTTTCATTTTATTTTTAATGAAAATATTTGCAATTACATAAATTTATAACATATTGAAGGTCACAAATTTTATAATCACATAACTATTTGTAGGAGAATTTGGTTGGTAAATGATGAGAAAGAAACATTTTTGTTTTTCAGGCATTTTACCCAACTCCACCCATTCTACCTTTTGTGTTTGTCCAAGATTCGCGTGCCACGCATGGATATGCACAAATGAGTGTGACTTGACAGTTTTGCCTTCAGCTTTATTTGTTGTTGACTGTCAAAAAAAGAAACAAGAAAAAGAATCGTCTGAAATGTTTTTTTTTTTTGATAATCCAGGTTTAGGGTGAGCTAGTCGCTATTAATATCCGTCCTTAGCCGCGCCAGTAAATCGCGGGATGTGCGCGCGCATTCAATGTCGACGGTGCAACGGATCAATCTTCTGGTCGGCACTGCGCGATTTGTCTAGAGGGAATCAAACCCACACTGCAACATGTCCGCGCGGTTAAACTATCAGGCTTTAATACGAGACATATGTCCCGAAAAACATATTCGTCGAGAATCGAACTTATGATCCTAAGACCACAAATTTGATTAATGGTCACTAGGCCACTATCAGCGGATGTCTGAAATGTTGTTATCATGAAGTGGGCATGTTTTACAACAGTATAGTGATTAGTAGTAATACAATCATGATTAAGTGGGGTTGAAGGAATGATGCTTATCATACTAGTACAACCCCTCTGCTTTCCTTTTTAAACTGTTTAAAAGAATGCATTTTTTTTTCAAAGTCTTGCATTTCAATTTTTTATATGACATATTTAAGATTATAAAATTAAAAATTATTTATATAGATTCAACACATCTTTAACTTAAGATCACTAGGTATGCTTTTTAAAACTTTATAGCAAGTCAAAAGCAATATTATTATTTTTTGAAACGGACGTAGTGATAGTTTTGATAGAATAGAACTGCTTTTCATATTCTTTCAATTTTAGCTGTTAGCCGAAAGATCAGAGTTTTGTCCTCAATAATCTAAGTCGTTGTACAAATGTTTCTAACTTTCTTTTCTCCACTAACTAGTAAAGTCCTTTTCTTCTCTGATAACTAATCAACTCTATACTTGATATCAGTGCTCTATATTTTTTTGATCCAATGAATAAATGGTATTTATATTTAAATATTATCTTAAGGTTAGTGAACCTATCTATAATGTCTCTTGTGAAGTATGTTTGATAACTAAAAAAGTGAATTTGTCTAGTTGTCATCTCTTCCAAAAGAAAAGTTCTGAATGTATATAGATAGGAACAACCATCTATCAGATGGCTAGCTTAAAATGCTCCGATGTATGACCTTCAAGAGATTAAAGAATAATGAGAACATAAAGAGGCTGATGGCTACTGTTACAAACCAACTCTCAACATTTTGTAACTGCCATTCAAGGTTATTCATCAATGGACAGTGGCCATTTAAATACAAGAGTTCAAAAGGTTGTTAATGACTAATTAAATGCAATTTATTACAAATGATAATGATTGGTTTATTATAATATTATAATAATAGCTATTAAAGGATAAAGAATATGTTAGTGAACAATGAGTTTGTTGTTAATATATTTGATACTTGTGTTTTGTCACGCCTCGATTTTTCTCAAATCTTCTCTTAGGGCGTGATAGCACATCTACAACTATTTCTTTTCAGACGAACTATTTAACTTCTTCTCTTCCCAAATTATGCATGTATCTAGTTGCGGAAAGCAATATAACCATATGCTACTTTAATGAGAGAACGGACCCATACTCGAGCATCTGCAGCCTGTTTTTGTGATTACACTTGTTCAAAATTGCAAATTGCTTTCTCAAATTTATACTGGTACTTCCAATTCAAGCAATTGTAATAGGGTGTTTTTCACTTCTATTTTAGATAGATTTTTCAGGCTTAGAAGTTAGGATTTAACTTCTTTTTAATCCCTTTTTGTTTTACGGATTTTTATTCATTCACAAGGGATTTGTAAGATTGTATAAGTTTTATACAATAAATTTTTGGTCATGAGACCACTATAAGTTATATACAATTATATAACTTATGAAAAACAATCTTGGGTGTCCTTGATTTATTTCCGCTGCATCTTAACTCATTTTTTAGTTCTGCGTTTTTGTTAATGTTCGATTCGTATCACGTAACATTTTTGGGAACATTCTTTACTGTCTTTAAGTTTACCTCTGTTCTTCTGTGCTGAAATTATTTATTCCATAGTTTAAGTTCGACAATTCTCCCTTACAGTGTCAATCTATATCTTCAATGTAAAAATCACTATAATATACAAATAATTCAAGTGAAATGAAATCGACAACAATAATGTTCAACAAAACATAAACACATACTAACTTGTTTGTAGATAGAGGTATGCTCGACACAGTGTTTTAACGGATGTCTGCCTTGATGATACAACTATCTGAGTGATAGTTCTAGCACAAGAACTCCACTCCTGACGAATCTACTTTATGTGTTCTTCAGAAATTTCTTGAAGAGGAAGAAGAAGCAACAATGATCATTCAATGATTTGATTCTTAAATTAGAAGATTAGATGTTGTTAATTGTATATGTACATGTTAAACAAGTGATCTACATGCTTTATATAACATCATTTTCGACCAGATGCATCCATTGGTCCAAAGGTTATGACTCTATGTGAAGAGATGCAACTTTTGATTCAAAACTGAAAAATCTCATCGAAGGCACCGCGATGCCTCCACAAGGCACCTAAGTGCAAATTTGTTTTTTTTCTTTCCAGTGACTTACTGCCATCCAGGCACCTAGGTACAAATTCGTCGAAAATTTCAGTGACTTACTGGAGCGCAGGCACCTCGGTCCTTCCATCAGGAACCGCGGTCCTTCGGCCAAAATTTCAAAAAATGGATTTTAATCACTTGTTTTCTTCTTCAATCCATACAAGTTCCAACAATGCCCCGCATTTTTTATTTACACATCAACAATACCCCACATGTGGATATAAAATAAGATAAAAAGAACTTATCGTTATTTCTGTCAAACGAGACATGACATGCATCGAAAAAGGTGTCTTTTGGACTTGAACCTTTCATAGTGAATATCTATCGGGTCTACTTGTGAAGTAGGGGATGAAGTGCCTTGAACTATTCACGTTTTGATAAACCGAGACAACAAGTATCACACATATCATATCAACATATTTCAATTCTTACGTTTGTGTTCGTTTCAGTCATGAACAACTCCTTCTTCATGAGAATTTCTAGAGAACGTAGTCATCTGAGTTCTCCCAGATGCGACCCCACATCAATCTCACATAGGTAATATTAATCAATAATAGTTCATACTATCCCACCATAATAGCTAATAATATTATTAAGAACCAAGGTTCAGCCCTATATCGTCAACGGATTAACACACTTGGTACATCATTAGAACGAGCATATGTGTGTTTTACGCTCCTTGAGTCTTCCCCAGCTAGTTTTCATATTGAACCTAAACCATGGGATCTCCAATTATGATAGGTTAGGTTCCACCAGTTCACAACTCATTGTATTGGCTTTAAGCCCATTCTCCTCGATGTAAATACGACTTGCTCTCGTGTAAGGCCTTTTGTCAAAGGATCCGCTATATTATCCTTTGACTTTACATAATCAATGGAAATTATTTCATTCTACAGCAAGCTTCGTATTGTATTATGACGTTGCCTTATGTGTCTTGATTTGTCATTATATATTTGATTCTTCGCCCTAGTCAGGACAGCCATACTATCACAATGTATGCAAATGACGGTCACTAGCTTTGTCCACAACGGAATACCTTCTAGGAAGTTTCTTAGTCATTCTGTCTCTTCGACAGCTTTATCCAAGGCTACAAACTCTGCTTCCATAGTTGATCTCGTATTTACCATTTGTTTTGATGATTTTCAAGATATCGATGCTCCACCAAGTGTAAATACATACCCACTTGTGGACTTACTTTCTGTTTGGTTGGAAGTCCAATTTGCATCACAATATCCTTCTAACACGGGAGGATATTTTGTATAATGCAACTCATAGTTCATTGTATGCTTTAGATATCGTAGTGCCCTTATTAGCGCTACCCAATGATCATTTTCATGATTATGTGAGTATCGACTCAGTTGACTCACTGTATATGCTAAATCTGGTCCCGTACAATTTATTATGTACATCAAGCTTTCAAGAACTTGCGTATATTCCAATTGAGACACACTGTCACCTCCATTCTTTTTAAGGTGACAAGCGGGATCAAATGGCGTAACAACCGGCCTATCATCGTAGTGTCCGAATTTTCTAAGGACTTTCTCCACATTATGGGATTGAGCTAATATATAACCCTCAGAATTCCTTTGAATTCTAATACCAAGAATAACATCCGCTATTTTCATATCTTTCATATCGAAAACGGCATGCATCATCTTCTTGGTTTGATTAATTACATCCTTATTTGTTCCCATAAATTAGCATATCATCCACGTACAAGCATATAATGACACATGCATTCTTACATTTCTTAATGTAGACACATTTGACACATTCGTTTATTTGAAAACCATTTGATAATAATGTATTATCAAACTTCTCATGTCATTGCTTTGACGTTTGTTTAAGTCCATATAACGACTTAACCAATTTACAGACTTTCTGCTCTTGACCTTTAACAACGAACCCTTCGGGTTGTTTCATGTATATTTCTTCCTCTAGTTCACCATTCAAGAATCCAGTCTTCACATCCATTTGGTGAATTTTCAAATTGTGAATCGCTGCTATAACAATTAGCGTTCTTATAGACGTAATTCTAGACACTGGTAAGTAGGTATCAAAGAAATCTACACCTTCTTTTTGTCGGAATCCTTTGGCTACTATCTGAGCTTTGTATTTCTCTATAGTACCATCATGTCTTAACTTTCGTTTAAAGATCTATTTATGGCCTATTGATTTTTGTCTCGGAGGAAGATCAACCAATATCCATGTATTATTTTGTACAATGAATTCTACTTCACTTTGGATGGCCTCCGTCCAATAAGGTGTTTCAGATGATTCTATTGCAGCCTTATACGTTTGAGGTTCTCCTTCAACGGAAAAGGTCATAAAGTCTGGTCCAAAATCTTTGACAATTTTCCCACGTTTACTTCTTCTTATTTCATAATTATTTTCTTGAATGGAAGAAGTAAGATTCTCAACATTTAGAGTTTCTTGGTTTGACTCAGTTTGAGGCAGTTTCCTCCTCTTGTAATTAGGAATACTTTTATCCTTGTCTTTATAAGAAAATATATCCTCAAAAAATTCTGCTTCAGCAGATTCCATAAGTGTGTTCTTGTGAATACCTTCAACATCAGAATGCTACACCAAAAACTTATATGATGCACTAAGTTTAGTTCTCTTTGGTAAAATAACTTGAACTTTCGCTAGACAACCCTACATTTTCATCCTTTTGAAAGTAGACAATCTATTCATTCCATAATTCGTATGGAGATTGATCATTTTTCTTTTGAGGAATTCTATACAATATCATATTTGCAGTAATTAATGTCTCACCCCATAGACTAAGAGGTGCACCCGAACTAATCAACATTGAATTTATCATATTCTTCAATGTTCTTCTTTCGTTCGGCAACTCTATTTTGTTGTGGAGTATATGACGCAGTGATTTGATGAACTATACCATGAGTAGAACATAATTCTTTGAACTCATTTGACGTATATTCACCACCTCGGTCTGACCTTAGAATCTTAATTTTTTTGTCAAATTGATTTTCTACTCCTGATTTGTATGTCTTAAACATGTTCAAGGCCTCATCTTTGGTATGTATTAAGTATACATAACAAAATTTACTGCAGTCATCAATAAATGATATATAATAATTCTTTCCTCCACGAGAGGGGGTTGCTTGTTAATCACACAAATCACTATGAATTAAACCAAGCACTTCATTTGATTTCACAATAAATTTATGAGGATGACTTGTATATTTTGATTCTATGCAAACCCCACATTTAGTCATTTTGTTCAAGGAACATTTTGGCAACATGCCTATCTTTACCATTCTTTCTAAGGAACAATAATTTACATGGCCTAACCGAGAATGCCATAAAGAAGAAAGAGAATCAATCACATACTCAGAATCAGTGCTAGTGCCTGCATTTTCATTGATAACGGAAAATGCCTTAGTACATACAACACTTAGTTTGAAGAGTCTCTCACTGAGGTAGCCCTTGCCTACATACACCCCACCTTTGGTGAGTATAAATTTTTCAGATTCAAAAACTAACTTAAAGCCCTAGTTGCTAAGAACAGGGCCAGAAATTAAATTTTACAAATTTCACGCACATGTAGTACATTTGTGAGCACAAGATCATTTCCGGATGTGAGCCTCAAAGTCATATTCCCTTTGCCTTCCACCTTCACAGAAGCAGCATTCCCAACAAACAACGGTTCTTCATCCTTGATGGCTTGGTAAGATGAAAACATGTCCTTCTCTGAACATACATGCATAGTAGCACCTGTGTCCATCCACCAATCGGTTGAATTTGTAACCAGATTTGCTTGAGCAGCTACAACCCCAACGAATTGGTTCTTTGTTTCAGTCCGGTTGGATTGGTTGATATTACTTGAACCTCCAACACCACCACCTTGACTCTTGCGAAGGCGGTAATATTTTGCCCTGTGCCCGGGTTTTCCACATACCCAATATAATCCTGGTTGTGGTTTCTTGAATGCATTGGTCCTTTGTGGAGCTAGTGCATTCCTCCCGGTTGCAAAAGATGGCTTGACACCAACAAATTTCACCTTGCCTTTCTGAAACTCGGCTTTTGAAGCATTGTCTTCTACCATGTTGGCATTAGGCTCCAATGAAACATCATCAGCCCTTTCATTCTTCCGATTGTCCTCTTCAACACGAATTTTCAGAACCAGTTGCTCAAAACTCATTTCTTCCGTTAGATGCTTCAAATAAACCATAAAATCCTTCTTAGAATGAGGTAATTTTTCAATAATAGCACCAAGAAAGAAATATTGGTTAAGGTCCATACCTTCAACCTCTAGTTCACGAACAATGACTTGGAGTTCCTCCACTTGCTTGACAACGACTTTGACATCGCTTATCTTGAAATTTAGAAACTTGCCGATAACGAACTTCTTTGAACAAGCAAACTCTGTCTTGTACTTGTTCTCAAGTGACTGCCATAACTCCCGTGTTGTCCCGAACGTGGAGTATATGTCATAGAGAGTATCATCCAAGACATTGAGAATGTAGTTCTTACACAGAAATTCTTGTGTCCACCAAGTCTCAATCGTCTTCAGTCTTTCTGCCTTTGCCTCCTCAGTTGAAGCATTCTCTCCTTCTCCCTCCGGCAGTACCGTTGGAGCCTCAGCAGTCAACACGTTTGCCACATGAAGTGTTGTCAAATAGAACAACATCTTTTGTTGTCAGCGCTTGAAATCAGAACCCTTGAATTTCTCGGGTTTATCCCCATAGTTTTTCACCATTGATGATCCAGATTGATCAATTTGTTTGCAAATCAGGAAGTGTATTCTCTGAAAATAATTTTGCAAACTCAACAACGTCAGAAACAATATATTTTCTGAGAATTTTTGTCTTAGATTGTTAGTGGCAATCTAGACCTTCAATGTATAAACCACTATAATATACAAAAATAATTCAAGTGAATTGAAATCGACAACAATAATGTTCAGCAAAATATAAACACATACTAACTTGTTTGTAGATAGAGGTATGCTCGACGCAGTGTCCTAAGACAAAAATACCCTCCCCCCCTTGTGCTACAGTTTAACGGACGTCTGCCTTGAGGATACAACTATCTGAGTGATAGTTCTAGCACAAGAACTCCACTCCTAGCGAATTTACTTTATGTGTTCTTCAGAAATTTCTTGAAGAGGAAGAAGAAACAACAATGATCATCCAATTATTTGATTCTTAAATTAGAAGATTAGATGTTGTTAATTGTATATGTACATGTTAAACAAGTGATCTACATGCTTTATATAACATGAATTTCGACCAGATGTAGTCATTAGTCCAAATGTTATGACTCAATGTGAAGAGATGCAACTTTTGGTTCAAAACTGAAAAATCTCGTCGAAGGCACCTAGGTGCAAATTCGATTTTTTCTTTCAAGGGACTTACTGCCATCCAGGCACCCCGGTGCCTCCACCAGTCACCTAAGTGCAAATTCGTCGAAAATTTCAGTGACTTACTGGAGCGCAGGCACCTCGGTCCTTCGGTCAAAATTCCACAAAATGGATTTTAATCATTTGTTTTCTTCTTCAATCCACACAAGTTCGAACAGCTTTATGAGTTTTCACCAAGTAGGCATAGGCCAAGACAAGACACTTTCTCACCTTCATTCACTCTAACTCGGCGACTCTTCTCTTCATATAAGTAGGCTTGGCGCTTAATTAATTTTCAAAGGTGAAAAAATACAAGACTGAGAAGGCGTCGAAATGAAGTGATTCTAGGGTCGGAATATAATGGCGAACGGAGCTAGACTACTATGGGCATTCTATCAGCTTAGAAAAGTTATAAAAATGTTTTTTTAATATCAAATATTCTTGATAAGAATACTAAGGGAGGATCTCGATGCTGATGTGGTTATTTGATCCTTGAGGTTAGTAGCTACGACCGTTTTTGGATCCGTGTGAGGTGTGCTTTCGCATAGAGTCCACCGAAAAACGAAAAAATTTAGGAATCTTTTTTTTATTTTTTATTAAGTAGTATTATCCAGAATTTACTCTAAAGGCTCATAATTCACAGATCTTAGCCCAATTAGAAGCTCACTTTTATGAATTAGAATAGGAGCCCAAAATATTTGAGATGATCTTCCTGAGCTGATCTGTAGTAGGATGCTTCAATACCAACAAACAACGTGGGAACCCCTTTGACCTCTCCTTCACTAGTGCAACAAGATCATGTCATCTTTCAATAAAGTGGGCACAGATGGATATTTAAAGCCAAACATAAATAAATGCCTTTGTAGTTGAAGATAAGATAAAAACTCACTCTCAAAATGACTCAAATCTTAAGGTTAAACATAATTATTCTGTGTCATAAGTGTGCCATTTGCGTTTGGAGTTAGAAAACTCGTCGTAAATTATTACATATTCTTAATTAACATTGTTCGCTAATTCTTGATGTTGATGGAGTTCTTCCCCTCTCTCTCCTCTTCACTCTTGAGGTTTCAAATTCAAGCAAAATTTCATGCATGGTTACTTGTTTGTTTACTTTATTACATTAAAGTAATAAAATTATTTTCATAATATAAAAATCATTCAACCTTATCTCAGTATCTCTCAAGTTATACAAAGTATTTCTTCAACAAAAAAAAATTACTCTATTTTACCTAAATATCATATGATGGAAACAGATGTAACCTTTTCTAATGACATTTGAAAAAAAAAATTGAGTGAATTTTTAGCTAAAGAAAATAATTTAGTCATGATACTTAGGAAGTTGGGTAACTTTTATATTATAAAGGCAAAATGCAAATTCATTATCTATTACTCCCTTCGTCTCAAATTATTTTTTATTTTTTATTTACATGCCTCTTAAAAATATTAATTAGAAGGAGTATTTAATTGATTTTACCTTTATTTATGTTTAAGTTATAATCTCTCTATTAAATGTTTACTATATTTACGTGTTATCTTCATTAATAACAAAGGATTAAATAAAATAAAAAATATCATTATGTATTGAGCTTTTAAAAAAAAAATTAAGATAATTATTTTTAATAATTATGATAAATAATTTGAGACAGAAAGTAATTTTATTTTATTAGGAGACACAAAATAAAGAGAATTTTTAAGTATAGTGATATGAGTATATAGGGATCTGTTCCTAGTAGACAAACTTTGAGAGTGAAGAATAGATGCTCGTATAATTGGGTGGGCCGACGTTCAATGATCTCAATTTTCTAAAGCGGGGTGTAGGCAGCTAGATTCTCTTTCTTTTCTTCCTTTTAAAGAAAAAGAAACAAATTCTAGATCTACCCACTTAAATTTCATAACGTATCGTCTGGGAGGAAAGAGTGTACACTGATTTTATCTTTATCTTGGTAGGTAGATCGACTACGGCTAAAGACAAAGCACAAGCAAGCAAGAGAAATAGTCAGACCTGAACAAGAAATTTAAAACAGTATGAACATGTTGGTATTAAAAGTGAATAAGTCATGATAGTGCATTTTAAAAAAAAGCAGTAACCAACACATGTAAATAAGATAAACAAAATACACTAGAAAATACATAGCAGCATAAATCAAATGATAAGGGACTATAAAACAATAATGCGTCTACTAGTATGACAAGCTAAGCGGGTCTACAATAATAACACTACAACTATTAGTTTGTAAGCGTAAGTAGGACTACGCTATACTACCTACTACCCTTCTATCCTAATCAATGTCCTTCATAACCCCAATCTAAGGTCATGTCTTCTGTAAGTTGCACATGCGTCATATCTCGTCTAATAACATATCACCAATACTTCTTCAGCCTACCTCTACCCCTCCTAAACCCGTCCATAGCCAACCTCTCACATCTCCGCACTGAGGAATTTGTGTCTCTCATATGCATGTGCATGAACCATCTCAACCTCGTTTCCCGCATCTTATCCTCCATCGATGCCACTCTCATTCTGTCTCGGATATTATCATTTCTAATTTTATCCCTCCTTGTATGCCCACACATCCATCTCAGCATTCTCATCTCTGTAACTTTCATTTTTTAGGTGTGTAAAGTCTTGACCGATCAACACTCCGCTTCATACAACATAGTCGGTCTAACCACCACGCTATAGAACTTGCCTTTAAGTTTTAGTGGCACATTTTTATCGCACAAGACTCCAGATGTCAGCCTCTATTTCATCCACCCTACCCCAATACGATATGTGACATCGTCATCAATCGCTACATTCCCTTGGATAATAGACTCGAGGTACTTGAAGCTTCCTTTCTTAGGAATGAACTGAGTACCAAGCCCCACCTCCACACCTGTCTCGAGGTCGCTCCCGTTACTCAACTGGCACTCCAAGTATTATGTCTTAGTCCTACTCAACTTGAATCTTTTAGACTCTAGACTTGGTATCCAAACCTCCAGCTTAGCGTTCACTCCATTATGAGTCTCATCAATCAAGACTATGTCGTCTGCGAATAACATACAGCATGGAATCTCCCCTTCGATTTGTCGCATCAGTCCATCAATCACCAAGGTAAATAAGAATGGGTTAAGAGTTGATCCCTGGTGCATCCCCATCATCACTCGAAAGTGCTTCGAGTCTCATCCTACAGTCCGTACCCTGGTCTTGGCTCCATCATACATATCATTGATCGACATAGTGTACGTCACATGTACACCTCTAACCTCCAATCATCTCCATAGAACCTCCCTTAGGACTTTGTCGCATGCCTTCTCGAGGTCGATGAAAACCATATGTAAGTCTCTCTTCCTCTCCTTATACTGCTCCACCAACGTCCTAATAAGATGAATGACTTCTGTAGTCGAACGTCCCGTCATGAATCCAAACTGATTCTCGGAGATAAACATGCCTCTTCTCACCCTCATCTCCACGACCATTTCCCAAACTTTCATAGTGTGGCTTAACAGCTTGATACCCCTATAGTTGTTGCAACTCTCGATATCACCTTTGTTCTTGTACAAATGAATCATTGTACTCCACCTCTATTCTTCAAACATTCTGGTCGTCTAAAAATGACGTTAAACAAATCGGCCGACCACTAAAATCGCCTGCCTGCGCTTCTTCCAAAATTCAATCGATCTCATCAGTCCGCCGCCGTCCTACGTTATGTGAACATCGCCCTTAACCTCCTCAACCTTAATGCTCACACAATACCCAAAATCATGATACCTACCAGATTGCTCCAGATCTCCCAGAACAATGTCTCTATCTCCTTTTTCGTTCAAGAGTTTATGGAAGTAAGACTGCCACCTCCGCCTAATATGAGCGTCCTCCACCAGTACTTTGTCGTTATCGTCCTTGATGCACCTCACATGATCTAAGTCACGGGCCCTCATCTCCCTCGCATTGGCTAGTCTATACAACTTCTTATCCCCGTCTTTTCCCTCTAATTCCACATACATGCGTTCAAAAGCCGTCGTTTTCGCCGCCGTAACCGCTAGTTTTGCCTCCTTCCTCGCCATCTTATACAATTTCCTATTCGTCCACTTCTCCATCTCATTCTTGTTGTCTATCGATTAGAATCCCACAATGCACAAGCAAGACAAACATGTGGATTCTTTTAGCCTCTTAGGTAAACTAATACTCTTTCCGTCTCATTTCAACTGTCTTAGTTTGACTTGACACAAAATTTAAAAAATAAAGGGAGACTTTTAAATTTTATGGTCTTAAATTAAAGATGTGTGAGTCTTTTAAATCTTGTGGTCTTAAACTTGTCTTTGAATTGAAAAACTTACTAAATATAAAAAAAGACACTCTTTTTGGGACAGATCAAAAAGGAAAGTAAGACAATTAAATTGGGACGGATCGAGTATTATTATACTTTACTCCAAAAAAAGGTGTAAGGGAAAACTAAAGGGTCTCATTTAGGGAGCTGATCCTCCATCTAGTAGAAGATCTCAAGAAAATTAACAAGAATACTGCAGAAAATACTCTAAATCCAGAATATTTTATCCAACAACTCTAAAAGTTTTTTTAAAAAAAGTTAAAAGTTTAAACAAAAGGATGACCACACTTGCAAGCAATACTAGCAACTGCATGCAGACCTAATTTAATTAGTGTTCTGGTCATTTTCCAAGGGGAAATATTTCACTGATTAATTTCATGACACTATCCATAAACAAGATGGTGATGAAACGAGGAAAAGAAAACAACAATTAAGGGTGTGTTGAGTACGAAGGAAAAAGTTTTTGGTGGGACATATTTTTCAGAAAAATAAGTGGATTACTTACTTATTCTCGTGTTAGCAAAATAATATTGTCCTAACAATATTTGTATATAATCTAAATAAATACTATGGAAGGCGGAGGGGATAGGAGTGGGGAAGGTGGGAATAGGAGCTACAGGGTGGGGTGAAGATGAGGTGTGTTGGATGATAAGAGGATACAATCAATGTAGAATACTATTTTCCTTAGTTTTACTATGAAAACAGTTTTTCTCATTTTTAAAAAATTTATTTTTTCGTGAAAAATATTTTCAAAAAATTAAGAAAATTGAAAAAGTTTTTAAAGTAACACTTTCCTCAATACCTTGAATACACCCTAAAGAAAAGATAAGCATACAGAGAGCAATATTCCATTTGCTCATTTCAACTTTAAAAAAAGCAGGAATTGACAAGACCCAGAAACAGGGACAAAATATCCAGCTGCCCAGACAAATCTGTAAGAGAATGTAACACATCACAACAAAGTTGATCAGCATTGGCTAATACTATTTCCATTTGTTTCAATTTGGCTAAAGAAGTAGGTGATAAAGTGTCAGCCACATTATGGTCTATTCCAAATTAAATGCTCTTTTAGTTATATGGTCTTTTTCTTAAAACCAAACTAGTAAAATATAATGCAAGAGATCAAAAATTAAAGAAAAACAGAGAAAATCTTTACAAAATTATTTTCTTTATTCAACTTATAACTGATCATAAAACCATGCCCTTAGGTGTTTGTTTCTTAACATGACAGAGCTCAATGTCAAAGTCACTTTGTCCTACCATCAAATTAAAAAGGTTTAAGAAGAAGAAGACAGGGGAGCAATGGACATATGAATTCTGCCCAGCTAGTTCTTTTCCTGGAGCAGTTACAATCTCGGGGCATAGCTGGATGACAAAGGAGGTGAATTTAAAATCCTGCAGCGTGAGTTCGAATCCTGGTGGGAGCACTTTGCTCTCTTCTGTGATAGGACCTTGTAGGTGATATCAGTTGTTCTGTTCTCAAACCCTGGCACATTCCGCGATTTACTGATAGTAGTGTTGAGAAACCGGTAGGGAGCAATTGAATTCTGCCCAGCTAGTTCTTTTCCTGGAGCAATTACAACTTGGTGGTTAGATAGTGAAAAATGAAAGCAGGAGTAGTCCAAGTGGCTAGTTGGTAAGGGGACATTGATCCTATAATTCTACCATACTTCTTAAAGACGGCACACTTGCAACCATCCTTTGTTACTAACTCTTATCACATATACTATGAGAATGTAACACACAACTAGCAGATGAGCCGTTTGGATTGAAGTTGGCCGGGTCAAGATGAGTTGAAGCTGTAGATGGATAATGCGCGAAAAGATGCACACACTTAAACGCAAGTGCACGTTATCGTGACAAGTAATATAGTCCTGATAAGACCGAATATCGTCCACAAGGATTAAGGTTCAAGTACCAACTATCTATCTTTTGGTATCTATTTGGCAATTGATATTTGATTTTGTGTGTTTATAACTAAGAATTATAAAGACTAATTTAACTAATGAGTTTACTTCAGATGTGATGGGAATAGGGCTTCCATGTCTCTTCAACTATCCGCTTATGTTATTTATTAATGCAATGAATTATGGACTTCTTCTCTCGGAGAAAGCGGGTTCTGAAATCGTTTTATATTTCGTTAAGGATATATAAACACTCAACCTCAAAGATTGCACCTTACCTTTCGGTGATAAGGATAACTCTATAGGAGGATTAAGAACAAAAATCTAGTTAAACGTCACGAACAATTCTCAAAATTAGGGTTTTTAAGCCTCTCATTAACGCTACATAAATAATTGAGGTATTTTCATCCTCAATCCAAGAATGTCTACCCAACTTACATCATATTCACAATCTCTCCTTTCGAAGTAAATTAGAAATCATATAGTGATAATTAGTTGTCAATTAATTACCAAGCATTCAAAGCAATTATTGGATAAATCTCTCAAAGAAGAATAATAACCATAGACATGCATTAATTCATAACATAAATTTCTAGAGAATTAACACGGAAAACCCTATAAGAGAATTAGTTCCTAGTCATTGACATGACAAGAACTAATTCAAAAGTCATCATACAAAAACTGAAATAAAAGAAAAGAAAAGGAAAAGAAAGTACTAAATTATGGTCTCCAATCTCCGAGCAAGAAATTTTGAGTTGTGCAAGCAGGGGAAACCTTAAAATTTGCCTAGGGTTCTCCTTTTATAGGCTGAAAACCGCCCTTAACTTTTCCCTGCAGGCCTGGCCCAGAAAATCGTCAAAACCCTGATTTTTCCCGCGTCGGCGCCCATGCCTTCGCTGGCCGCGAACTCTGGTCCTGGGTGATTTGGCGCGCCCCGACCTCTCTGTGCAGCGCGGCCACTGCAACTTTGTAGCCTCTCGATGATTAGCGCGCGTGCTGGGTCTTCTGCAGCCTCTCTGGATATTGGGCGCCGCGACCGCTGATCGCAGGAGGCGCGCTGGTGCAGGTTTCGCCTCGTTCGCCACTTTCTCTGTTTTTAGCTCTGGAACCTCCTCTTTTGCTCTCTTTTAGCTCCTTTTCCGCCATTTTGCCATTTTAACCACTTTGACTCAAAAGAAAGAAAAACTATCCTAATACGACACTTATTTGTACAAAAAGGGATAAAAGACTTACTAAAACTGACTCGAAAGGTGTATATAAAATACACCGATCAATGGATCAATGCTCAACCCGCTCAAAATTTATATGGGCTAAGATGAGAGGTCAAGATGGGCTAAAATGATGGGTCATAACTCATAACCATATTGCCCAACTTGACCCATTACTTTTACAAAATTCAAACTTACCTTCTATAATGTTATTTTATTTTGTATGATATTTGATTTTTTCATATCTTTATTTTTAATATAAGAATAATATTTTTAATTTTTTTTTAATTTTTTTATAAAAGCAAAAAAATTATGAAATAGAAATTTGATGATAGAGTGGGAATGGAAGGGTAGGTGTGGATAGGGGCGGGGTAAGAAAAAAATTCATGTTTTTTTATAAATTATTTATGAAAGTAAAAAAATATAAAATAGAAATTTGAGAATGTGATAGAGGCGGGGTAGGGCGGGGTGGAGTTAAGAAAAAGTCATTTTTTTATAAATTGTTTATAAAAGTACAAAATATATAAATTAAAAATATGAGAATGTGGTAGGGCGGCAGGTGGGGGTAGGGCGGGGGGAGGGTGGAGTTAAGAAAAAAAATCATATTTTTTTTATAAATTGTTTATAAAAGTACAAAATATATAAATTAGAAAATTTGAGAATGTTGGGGTGGAGCTAAGAGGGTGGGGTTAGAGCAGGGGAGGGGTAAGAAAAAATTTCATATTTTTTATAAATTATTTATAAAAATAAAAGAAATATAAAATAGAAATTTGAGAATGTGGTAGGGCGCCGGGGTAGGGCCGGGAGGTGGGGTAGGGGGTAGGTAAGAAAAAAAATTCATTTTTATAAATTATTTATAAAAGTAAAAATAAATATAAAATAAAAATTTAAGAATGTGGTAGAGCGGGGCGGGAGGCGGGGTAGAGCGGGGAGGTAAAAATCAAATTATTTATAAAAGTAAAAATATATAAATTAGAAATTTGAGAATGTGGTAGGGCGGGGGTGGAGGTAAGAAAAATTCATTTTTTATAAATTATTTTAAAAAATAAAAATAAATATAAAATAGAAATTTAAGAATGTGGTAGGGCAGGGGGCGGTAGGGGGTAGGGGGTAGAGGTAAAAAAATTATATTTTTTATAAATTGTTTATTAAAGTTAAAAAAATATAAAATAGAAATTTGAGAATGTGGTAGGGCAGGGGGAGGGCGAGAGGTGGGGATAGGGCGGGGGGTGGAGTTAAGAAAAAAATCATATTTTTTATAAATTATTTATAAAAGTAAAAAAAAATCATATTTATAAATAATTATTTTATAAACGGCCCATCTGCCACCTCTAATTATATTTAATATACTTAGTTATGGATAATAGTATTTTATAAATAAAAATCTTAAACTAGAGTGAAACTCTAATCATTAAAATTAAGTATTTTGATGTGTCAAGTTTGGACATCATCATGGGCTCATTTGGGCCGTTGATTTATGATGGGTCAACTTAGCTAGTCCAAACCAACCCATCATCAAAATCACTCTTGTCCAAACCCATAAAATCTTGGACGAATTAGGCGGGTCATTTAAGTTTGGACTAATTTTGCCACCCCTGCCCACCACAAACAAGATTGATCAGAATTGGGCTTCATATAGACAGTTAACTTCTTGATACTATTTTCATTTATTGCTTGCCTTAGTTTGTTTTAATTTGACCAAAGAAGAGGGTAACAAGGTGTCAGCCTCATTGATGAACATGGACTATTGGCCATGCCCTCGGTGTTCGTTTACGAACAGAGTTAAGCGACAATAATTAATAAGTTTCAATTTCAACAATTTAGACTCAACTACATGAATTCTTATATGGCTTCATGTTCTCGCCCCGAATTCTATTTTCTGTCATTTTATCGGCTTACCATATCGGAAAACAAATTAATTTCTTACTTTATGCGATTTAGGCTGGAAACGAAACTCTAATTTTTAGCAATGAGTTCCCCAACTACTCTAGAAAGTGTTAGGATGGTGGAATGAGTAAACTAAGTGGTAAAAAACCTGAATGCAGCTGAGTACAGTAAAATAAAGAATAAAGATAGATAAAAATTGACTTATTTGATTGTTTGGCTGTGTCTTTATATACAAAGAATGTTCCCATTTATAAGACAAAAAAATGTACAACATGATCCCCCATGTCAGCCATCAAGTAACCCACTAAGTTCAAGGACCGACTATGGGAGAGGTGCTGTCGATTTTCTCGCCCTCTACTCTTCTTGCTCGAATAATGGCCTTTTCTTTTAGTTGTGCTGGTCGTTGCCGTTTCTAGGGGTCCGAAAACCTTTTGACTTGGTCGTTGAGGCATCACGCAGCTCAAATAAAATCCATGAAACAGGTAGCTGGTAAATTAAAATTAGAACTAGCACAATTAGCAGAATTAGAAGCCTTTGCACAAGTTGCTTCTGATCTCGATAAAGTTACTCAAAATCAATTGGCAAGAGGTCAACGATTACGTGAATTGCTTTTGACGGTTTGAAGATGGCGATGGTGATTGAGCCGGTGCTGAAGTTGCAGTGAACGCTCCTGCACTATATGGACGACTTTTTGGCAGTAGGGTTAGGGTGGTTTGCTTGAAGCAGATTCAAAAAAAGCATCTGAGTGGATCTCAGTCGTACCTCTAACTAACAACTCGACTAAGATGCCTTAGTAGCCGATGAAGTTCTTGTAGTCGAGGGTTAGGAGTAAATTCGTCTCTGGAACAGTTCGACTGTCACTGAATTTAGATAAACACTTAAATTACTTTTGAGTGTTAACAATTGCCCCATACATTAACACGAGTGTGACTATTGAGTTGATGTATCCGAAAGTAGCCGTCGTTTCAGTCTGACAGACGCGCATGTCACTTCAATCGTCTCGTCTCTAGTGTATGCAATGATGATTTCTTCTGAATTGGGTTTTTCCTTCAACCGAGGTGTCTTTATTACCACGAATCGGTTCCAAGGCTGTCGTTTATTCATGCATGCCCAAATCACAGGATAGTACTCTTTTAGATACTTGTCGTTTACATTCCTATCAATTAATTCATCATGCATAATTATTAGTCGATATGCGTTACCGGCGATCTGTTGGCTTACTACGAATGATCCTTTCCAATTTAGTGACCATTTGCCGAATTTACGATCTTTCATCCGAGTCGGCAAAATGGTTTTCCAAACTAAGTCTCATTTGTCAAACATCTTAGGCTTGACATGTTTGTTGTATGCTATCATTTTACGTTTACCGGCTTCGATTTTATCTAGGGCCATAAGTCAATCTTCATTTAACTGGTCTAACTCCATTAGCGTGGCCTATTGATATTCCTCTAAACTTAGAGAGTTCTGCTTGGCCACCCGTAAGGATTTGACATTAATTTCCAACGACAATACTACATCTTGGCCATAGGTTAGCCGATAAGGTGTTGTCCCAGTGGCTGTAGATTTAAAATTTCTGATCGCCCAAACGGCTTCATCCAAAGTGAGATGCCACAATCCTGATTTATCCTCCACGTTCTTACTAATTATGTTCACAATAAGTTTGTTGACTGTCTCGGCTTTCCCATTCACATGTGCGTAATAAGACGAAGATGTGATCATCTTATACCGAACTTCTCAACAAAGACTGGCACCTCAGAACCAGTGAACATCATCCCTTGATCGGTGGTAATCGTCTCAGGAATATCATATCAGTATATGATCTGGTGTTGGATAAACTGAATGACATCTGTCTGATGGACCCTCTTCATCGGCTGAGCCTTCACCCATTTAGTGAAGTAATCAGTAGCAACGATAATAAAATTGTGGCCTTTAACCAATTGTGGGTGAAGCTCATTCTCTGAAGGGCCAAGGTTTTACGACTTGCGTGAATCCGGTGGCTGGTTGGATCGTCCATGTTTATGACATTCTCCGCGTCTCAGCATACCGGAAGAATACGTGATAGTAGGCCAATAATAATCGTGGCAGTAGACATCCACTTCATCATTGTCCCCGCTCTGTGTGATCGACATACTCCTTTATGGACATCTCCCATGACCCTCAAGGCCTCTGCTTTGGCAATGCACTTGAGTAATACTCAATTCACGCTCCTTTTAAAAAGGTAATCGTCAATAAGCACGTATTTCAAAGCTCTTCTTTTAACCTGTCGTTGTAACTGAAGGGATCTTTTAGGTAGTCAATCAGTAACTACCTCCATGAGTCGATTTTTTCAACGGCTAACACTTCAATTGGTAATTCATCGTGCTCTTGGGTGAGTAGAGACTTCTTAAAACCTTAAGCTTCTTGTGCTAAGTCGTTAGCCTCAACATTCATGCATCTGGGAACATAACTTAACGTGGATGATGCGAACCCACTAAGCAACCAGCTAGCCGTCCTATGACGGGCCAACAAATTTGGGTCTTTGCAGTCATATTCCCCGGCCAGCTGTTTGATCACCAGCTGAGAGTCCCCTCAGATCTCGATACACCTCGCCTTCATAAAAACTACGAGTTTGAGTCCCATGATGAAAGCATTGAGTCCCAAATAATTTTTAATGCACAGTCATGTGCCATTGATCGGAAACATAAAAATATAACATAAACCTAAAGAAATAATCTTATAGGAATATGCAATAAGAGATTCGTTGAATCACAAATTTGTATATGGAAAATATGGTATTGGAAGCATTAACCACCGATGTCATAGATCATCCACATATGCAGGCTAAAAATCTAAGTTGTGCGGACTCGGGTGCAGGTGTTCGATGTAGTGCAAATCTAGAAGTTGGATCCTTCATGATTTAAATTTTAAGACACGAGGTACAAATCTAGATATGAATAGTGTTAGGCTAAAAATAATTTAGATATTTAAAAATAGTGTTATAAAAATATGCCTAAATTATGGTGGATTGTTTGGAAGGAAAGTAATGCATGAATTTTTTAGAATAAGTTTGAATCCGTAATTATTATGTACAGATGCATTCCTTACTTCTTTTTTTTGATGTAACATGGATATTGCAAATGATATAGAGGCCATAATAGACTTCTTGAGTTCATTGCACATTCAAGAGTGATGTTGACTTGTAAATATCTTTAGAGCACTAAAGAATCATATTCCTAACTTATGATTTCACTCTAGCTTTTGTTTTGATTTCAAAAATCATTATATCTGTCTTGAATTTCACTATCGATTTTGGTCAAAGTACCCAAAAATGATTGACTAAATTCGTTACGGATCCCACATCTACACCCACGTCCATGTCGTGTTGACACGGGCGCATCACCGAAAGTGAAGAGTCCGAGCAACTTAACCCAAAATTGCTTGAAAAGATGAAGGACAGAAAACTATTGTTTACCTAAAAATGTCAAGCCTAACAAACGAACTTTCCATATGTATATACTGACTTACCCGTTGGGATGCAGCCCAAAGTTTCTGGCGAACATCCATAGGTTATTTACTTGCCATGATCCAGGAGAGGTAAGATGTCACATGAGTTTATACACACAGTGTGATGGATCCCTGTCATCTTTGGCAACTTTATAAATAGAATTATCAATTACAATCATTTCTCGGAAACTTGGTAGGATCATACATTCATATTGTAGTATTTCTAGCTATCGAATTATGCAAAACTAGTATATTGATGGAACATAGTTAATTAGAAGAAAGTGATATATTCGAACTAGAGTGTATGAAACTTCTATTAGTCTAACTTGATATTGAGCACCTTTAATCATTGTTTTTATTTTTTCTACAAGCTTGAGTGAATTTACAGCATATGGTGGACATTTTCTAGGTGTGCATGCCAAAGCAGGGGGAGAAAGTTTTTTGACTCTGCTGCTTCTAGTTTAGATACATATTTGGTAGGACAATACACTACTATTTGGACGCTATGTTGCTTGCTGAGCCAGTAGCCAAGAAAAGGTCAACCCCTTAATTTCCTAAGATACTTGTACGTAGTCCATGTTATTTTAGAGTGACAATGTAAGACCTCATAACAACAACATCAACATACCCAGTGCAATCGATAAGACCTCATAACAACAACATCAACATACCCAGTGCAATCGGTAAGACCTCATATTGAGTTGAAATATTTATACATATACTTGCTCAACTTTAAAAGAGAATCTAATCTTAAGCCCGCTCGCAAAAGTTAGTCTACTCCGTAAGGGCTTAATACTCCTTTCACCTCTAAAGGAAAGTTTATTTGGAGGACTATCTAAGTTGGCTTACATACTAATTTTTGGATAAAGCGTAGTTCATATAATCAATATAATAAAATAGAAGTTATATAGTAAAACTTAAAAGGTTTCTTCAAACGACTTTAATTATACAGTTTTTCTGACATATCAAATAGTTAGCTTGATAATATTTGTTCTTTTAATTTCAATAACATAGTTTACATATGAATTTTAGTAACGTTGGCAATGCTTGCAAATACTTCAGATCTGAAAGTTTCTGTCAAGTCTTCAAGAAAATGTAACCTCTTCTTTCACCATATATATTTAGAAGTTGTCGTCGAATAAAAGTGAGTCTTTCGTAAAAGTTGTACAATAGTTAGATTAATGGCGGATTCAGAATTTTCACTCAGAGTGTTCGAAAAAAATAACAAAAGCTAAATATAAAAATAATGTCGTCGCTAAGAATTAAACCTAGGATGTTTGAGACAATTTTGAACATTTTGGACCACTTGAGCTAACCTTTTATATTTATTTAAGGTGTTCAAAAGTTAATTTATGCATATAAATACATAAAATCTACTATATATATACACTGTAATTTTTTATTGATGTGTTCGGCTGAAAACCAACACCTCCATATAAATACGCCCCTGAGATAGATCAAGATATGTCTTCATAAGAATGGCTAGTAGATCATTGTCAATTTTACAATTTACACTTGCAAAGAAATAATAGGTAATTGCGATAGAGATACAAAATATTTACTGATATCAAGAAAATTAATTTATATATAAATAATTTTCTTTTGTCCGACTCAAAATTATGAGTCTTGTCATGTATAAATTATAAGGAAGAATATTAGTTAATTGTACAAATAATAAAGCGTAATAATAATGTGTTGAGGTTTCTCTAGATCTAGTGTCTGCTTCGTGTTTTTCTGTGTTGAATTGATGAAATTTTTATATTCCTCCAAGCTCTAGGTTATTGGTGCGCATATTAAAATGGTCAAATATATTCCTCTAGTCAATTTTATCTTCCGTTAGTTAAAGTGATCAACAAAGTTAACACCGGTACCCTATTTGGATGGAAATATCAAATCAAATTAAATTATCCGATTTTAAAAAAATTACCCAATTCGTTCAATGACCCGACTCATTCCCGATTTCATCTTCTTCTCCAAGAAGAATGCTAAAAAAATTTGAGTCAACCTCCTTCAATTCTCAATCAAATGAGCTCAAATATGAGATACAACTTTCTCAAAATTTAGTGAACAAATTCCAACTATCAATTTCTTCAAACAAATATTAGTGGTTGAGATTTGTTCATTGGATGGATAAATGAATATCTGAGCTGTGGCTCTTACTAAAACAAGAGAGATTTTCTCACAAATTAGAAGCCTCAGCTCTCAAATTCTGGGTCTAATTATGCACAAGAGGGTTGGCCAAGTAAAACAATCAATTTATAAGCATAATAATTAAATTTGAAGTGATTGATGCATGGACCAGTCAACAGACTGGAACACATATGAAGTGTTTGGGCTGCTCTATTAGTTATTATTTTGGTGTTACTGGACCACTGTGGTAATTATCCAGCAAGCTTCCCCACATCTTCACATTTATCAATGATTAACTACGTTAATAGCAAGAATAGTGAATGTGGAAACTGAGTTTCATCAATTAGGGGATAGCATAACGTCAAAGCCAACGGAAAATGGTGGAAGTTATTTCACTGCTTTACTTGAACTAAAAAAAATTGATGCTTGAGATTTGTTAACTGAATTTTTTAGGAAGTTTCATCTCAAATTTGAGCTCATTTGATTGAGAATTGAAGGAGATTGACTCAATTTTTTTGAGCATTCTATGGTCGGGTCGCGGAAGGAATTGGGCAAATTTTTTTTTTTAAAAATCGGGTAATTTAATTTGATCTGTGATTTTTTATCCAAATAGGGGTACATGTGCAAACTTTTTGACGGCGGGGTATATTTGTTCACTTTCACTTTCACTAACGGATAAAGTTGGCTGATAAAATAAAATAGAGGAGTATATTTAACCTTTTTCCCTTGATATTAACAGTAAATTGGTGATATGGCTAAGAAAAAAATTCAAGTAAAGATAATAAGTACCATATGCAATATATGTTTTGGGTTATGTTAGGTTATACACTTCTAATTCTGGTGAAAACTTGGAGTGTATGTTCTTGTTATAGTGATATTTATCTAATGAAGCTATCTATGACAAGGAAAACTCTCGAGTCACTGTAATTAAGCTCGTGATGACTTTTAATCAGTATGTTATTTGATAGTTGTTCATGCTTTTGTGATTTCTAACTTGATGACCTACATGCTTTAGTGCCAAAGCATCTAAATGCTCTGCTAGACATTACTGATCTTGAGATGCTGCCGTTGTTGATCCTGAGATTGCTGACATGGTGATATATCAGATTTGTTGTAGTTATTAACTTCATCTTAAAATGTTTTATCTCTTTAAGTATTTCAAGCATCCTTTGCCTTCCTATAAGAGAAGAAAACAAGCACATAAAAGCTTAAAATGAATTTTGACAACTGCAACAGACGCTAAAGTATATACGCAAACTAATGAAGTTGTCGCGTTTGGTTGATGTTAACACCTGATAGTGTTGAAAAATTTACCTAGTGAGATTGAGTTTATCCCGTTCTTAATAACTTGAACACAAGGGGCCCCGCATGTCGGAAATACGATTTCCACACACATGCATACGTCGTACAATGTCTAGCTAAATTTCACATAGTGAAAGAGATGTTGGTACACATGATAAAGTGTTCTTAAGTTAGGTAAGGATGGACGATTAATTGGTCAAATTAATGTTTCTCCCACGATGGTATAAGAAAAGAAGAAATGTGCAAAATACGAAAAATGGGAAAGAGCCGCGGGGCCTCGAGATAAAGGACCGCGGCACCGAGCCAAAAAGGGGGGCAGCACCGTGGTGCCTCTTGTCCAGTAGCTCGAAGTTTTGGTCTATCGATATTGGACCGCAGTGCCTCCCGAGGCACCGCGATGCCGACGGTACAGTGAATCGAAAAACAGTTCAGAATCTTATGATTCATGGACTAACTTGAGGGCTAAAGTTCATCCAACCCTTGGCATGATCTAGGTGCTTTTTGGTAAGATCATGAAGCCTTTTGGCAAGATCTATGCACCCCATTTAAGACATTCACATGTCTTGTGATCCACAATCTTGCACCTATAAATAGAGGCTTCAAAATCAGATTAAGAACACCTCACTACAACACAAAATCTGAAATTCTTGAAAGCTTCTATTCTTCTTCTAGCAATCTTTTGTTCTTGTTTCTTCTACAAGGACTCTCAAGTATTTGGCTTGTGTTTGAGAGAGTATTGTCGTTTTATCTTGGGAGACTATTACCCATCTACCGTAAGCTATTATATACGGGATAATTTTGTCTTAAGGAGAGATTGTCAAACAATTGACTCGACGAACATTGCACTACACTTTCATTGGTTTGCTGATTTGTTTCAGGTGTCCAACACCACTTGTGAAATTCGAAGATATCAGGAACTAGACTTCAAGACGAAGACTAGAAATCTGCTATTTTCATTATGTTGTAACCACTACAATCATACATGTTGTTTGTAGCTTTGTGTTTCCTTTCGACCATACTTTTAATAGTTTTGTACGTTATTTACTACAGATAGACCCGTAGTTACACATTTGCTCCATTAAGTCGACTGTATTGAGTTCATTTCACCCATAGAGAGACATGTAACACAATGCTTGTTTCTTCAACATCATCTTTCCTTTTGTGGTTTTCTATTTTGCTGTGAAATGGTTAAATCCTAGTAGTTCCACACTAAATTTGCTTCACTATCTGAAGCCTTTTGAGATCCTTCTAGAGACAGTTTAAATTGTCATTTTTTAGATAGAAGCAAGAAGCATCTTACACTATACACTATTTCAGATGCTCTGTTGCTAGCAGCAGAACTCTTCATCTGGTCTGGTTTTCTCGTTCATGAATAGCAATATATAGGACTGTAGTTGCTCCCTGTTGCAGAGAGAAGGCTGTTAGGGGTCAAGGCGCTTAGTTCATCAGCTTCATATCTGGCATGCTAAATAGGGTGGGTTTGGTGATCTATTTTGTTGGTTTATCGCGGAGTCCTCAAATATTTCATCACCTAGATAGTGCTAAAACTAAAAGTACTCATCCTCAATAAACCTTATCATTGCAGTGAATATGCAGTCTCTGTCAGGATCCCCTGCTAATTTTCATGTTTACCTTAGTCGAAAGGAGGCACAGGAGAGTGATAAAAATAGATAGTCAGCTACCATATCAAGAGCTCGAGAGCAGGTAATAGCTTAAATCTTACACATAGGCTATACTTTTAATGTCTGCATGCGTCTCGTATCACTGTCTTATTCAAAATATTAAGAAGAATGATGTATTATCACTTCTTATATACCAGAAACCCATAGGCCATACATCTGTCCTTATGTAATAATCTTCATATTCCACGATTTCAGTAGGGTTTTTTTCCTGTAAAATTGTAAATTTTTATTTATACCTTCAAGATTGTAACTTGAACAAGTCTGGTTGGTAAGTTGGGAAACATCCACTGACATATTCTTTCTTAGATGTAGCTGTGTGCTCTAGTTGAAGAGAGACACCATTCCCTAACCTTATTCAGAAGACTTAATCATGCTTCCATCTGTCTTCTTTAACTTCGTTAGTTCAGTCATCATGAACTTGCATAACATGTTTATCTCACCACATGCTAATATAGGCCATCGGAGCCGTCTCAAACTTTTTGGGGGCCTGTTCTAATTCATAAAAATGGGCCCTTAAAAAAAGTCACAGTTATATTTTTTTCACGCATACAGGGTCACTCTTCACAAAAAAGTTTTATCATAGTTAGACTACCACTCTTGTATGCATTGCCTTTAAAAAAAAGTAACTCTATTATGAATTATATTTTTTGGAGGTCCCTAAAATCTTTGGGCCCTGTGCTATAGCACAGTTGTCACAGGCCCAAATACACCCCTATAGGCCATAGGGAGCTTCGTTCCTTTGATTACATATCAACGGGCTATTTTGGAAGGATCTTTAGTTTAAGATTTACATATCCACGAATAAACTAGATATACAACAACAACAACATTGTAACTTTGCTTGGATTCGACTTACCAACGTGTGTCTGGGGAGGGTAGAGTGTACGCAGACCTTATCTCTACTTTAAATTCGACTTACCAACTTGGTTTACTTTATAAACCAGGCAGACCAGTTCTTTCCCATACATCAGTTCTCCAGGTCAGTTTGCTTTATAATCCTAATGCACTACTAGACAGATGATTCGTTTTCAAAGTTTTAAACCTTTCTTCTTAAAGTTCATGCTTTATAAGAAAATTAGTTTATCTAATATGTGTTGATATTTACTAGGTCCTGATGCCAATAGTCTAAATGAACAAGCAACATAAGCAGATGCCGTCAGTGACAACAAGTTCTTTCAACTCCGTAATTTTTCTCTGTTCATCAGCATACATCTCAGGCAAGAAACCTTCCCGTTGATAAACTTCGACCTACATATCAATTAGTTAATGCAGTCGTATATTTTATACAGGTAGTGCATTTGAGTTTTATTCACTTCACCTCTTTGAGTTTCCTGCAATTTATAGAACCATGATATGACTGCAGATATGCATTTTGATCTTCATCAGGCTTGGCACAACTTCAGCTGGTATAAAAACTGCTACACTCTCCTCTTGGGCCAGTTTCTCTATATCTCTTTTAGCATGAATAATTCCTGCTGTACTCGTACACGCATTTTCTTTCTGGTGATTAATACTTGAAAGAACGGTACATTGATGATTTTGCAGATAGGAAACTAGCGAGTGTGTAGATATGGAAGGAGAAGAGGTCTCTAAGACCAGCCCAATTCTTTTAAATTAAAGGGGAACGACCCAATGCGTTTTTAAGTGGTCTTAATCAGTACATTTTGCAAATGTAGTCACAATTTAAATTAAGAAACAGCCAAATAAAACCGTAAATAACCAAATTAGATTAAGAGCTTCAGTTTAAGCCTAAATTTGACACCAATTAGAATTAAAGAAATTAAAATCATGCAAATGTCTTTTAAATTAAAAACATTATTTAAAAATTAATCCTTTAATTTTAAAAATTCGTTTTAGAACAATCACATTTAATATTGTCGGTTAAATTTTTTAAAATTATTATTAATGATTAAAATTGTGTAAAATTAGGATATGATATGCATTATATCATTATATGTATCAAGTGATATTTTGTCAAATGAAATGACAAAATACTCCCGGAATAATTTTGTGAAATCTTGTTCGCTTTGTGAAAAATATATTTCATTCGTATGTGGCCCGGAAACCTAGAATAATTAAATAAAACTATTGAAGGATAAAAATTAGATGTCAACAGATATATTAATCGGATCAATCACCGAAGAGCTTGAGCCCTCAACTGTAAAGCTTTTCTTAGTCAAAGTTGTGGCATTAATAATAATTGGAATATAAAAATTAGAAATTAAAATAGCAAGAATTAAAAATATAGAAGATAGACGCAAAACTTGAATTAACAATAGTCGGTGATGGAGCTTGCCCAAAATAGTAAGGGGCGATAGTAACCGTAGAAACATGCCCAAATTCTTATTACGCAACTTTGTCTTGATTATCTTCATTGTTGAAAATAATCTTTCTGTAGTAGCCGTAGAAACTGGAAGAGTTAAGATAATGCGGATTATCCGATCAATCAAGTAATATGTATTTGTCTTCCCTGTTTTTTCCAAAGTTCCTCAATCTCACGAATTCATCCACACAAAAAAAAAGAAAATTTTAGACTAGGAGAAACCTTGGAAAAATAAAAGAATAGTTAGGATTTTGGTAAACTTGAAATGAAAAGGCCCCATTTGATTCAATTCATGAATTAGCCCATTATGAATCTACTACATTTTATTTTCATAATAATTATATATAGGCATGCCTTAAGGAAAGGACTCAGTCTCTCGGGTATCTATCAACATATAGAGATCTTGCCTCTACGTCTACTGCTATTGATGTGTCCGCTCCCATTGACTAATTTTTAGTAAGATCAGTAGGCGAGAAGCTCACATCCGACTTCATAAAATCATATGGGGGTCCATTTATCTACGGTCTACTGTGTATTGACACGGTAGGCAACGATGTGCCAGTTATTCTCCAGGGGGTGGGAGTACAAGAACTTCTCAGAAGTTTGAAGTAAATGTTTGCGGCGAGCATCATCTACTACATCGTTAACAACTTCATAACCAGACAGAATGTCTTCCTCTGATTCCTGGAATGAGAGTGAGTTTGCTTCTTCAATGTCGTAGTCTAGGAATGCGCTAGTAAACTGTAGCGAAATCACTGGAGGTGAGGGGGGAGAATAGATCTGAATTTCTTGAAATTAGGAAAAATGTCTCTGATCTTTCTGCCTTGATGCGTCGGAGAGGTAGCCGAATTAGGATATCACTACTAGAACAGGCTGCGCAGGAACTAACGATCCTAAATAAATAAGTGTAAGGTGCAAAATCAATGGGTGCAGGAGCTGCTATTGAATCCGGTCTTAGATGGTTGGAAGACAGAAGCAATAGCATGATAGGAATCCTCTCTTTAAGAAGATGACGCATGCTCTTCTATTGCGGTGATAAAAAAGCTTTCCATCGATATCAGGTCGGGAGAAGGCACAAAGAGCTAACAAAAAGTCTTTATATTTGACTGTCCGAAATTAAGTGGGAGATTGAATTGAAAGGGCCCCTCCTCTGTCGATGGCTATGAACTACGTGAACTGAACTGTCAAGGCTTTCAAACCAAGACTGAGAAAGCTCAATCAATGAAGTGGGGTCTTCGGTCATCCAAGAGAGGTCCAGCCATTCCTGATCATTCAGAATCCGTTGCGTTATTCTTTCGAGATGATCAGTCAGCTTCCAGCCACCCAACCAATCATGTTGATCCTGACCTACAGAAAGGGGTGAATAGCAGCCAATCAAGAAATGGAATGTTACAAGCAAAGAAGAAGTTCATAAGAAAGGGAGCAAAAAGAAAATGTAGGCAGGAAAGAACTAGAACAACTGCGAAAGCCCTAATGATTTCGGAAACCAATTTGGAATGTTTAAAATTAATTCTAGATCGTAATTTCAAAATCTATGATTTCTATGCTCGAAAATGAGACTTGTAACTTGTAAGAGTTCTTTCATTGTACTCGTTTTTTTATGATTAATACAAAGTTTAGTTACCCAAAAATTATGTTGATATATAGCCCAAATTAATTTATGAAAAATTTAGTTAAACTTTTTTTTAATTTATATATAAGATATGTTGTAAACAAATAGTTCTTTAACAAATCATATACAATCTGCGATAAATCTCATAAACGTAGAATTTGAAAGATCTTCTTTATCTTTCTTCCTAGCTTCTCTTTCTTCATATATTTTCTTTCCATAATTATTAGCTATTGTTAGACATATTTTATATACACTTTTTTAGTCATTTTTAGTTAGTATTTTTTGCATTCTCTTCGAAATTAGTGTCGTGTTAGGGTCATTTTTCTTTCTTTTGATCGGTCCTAACGGGAGGAAATACCAAATTGAGGATAAAATGAGCTTAATTGAGGTGAAATTGCACAAGCACAACCCAGAAAATGAAGCCTAAGAAGTCTCGAGAAAAATAAAATAAAATCAGACCAAATCCGTAGTAACGCCGACGCCGCCACAAACAGGCCGCGCGGAAGTTCAGAGGCGCAGATATTCGTAGCCGCGCGCTAACTGCAGGCCGCGGCAACGCGAGATTTTCAGTTTTGAGCCGAAATTGGACAAAGGTATAAGGGTCCAAAGAAATATATTTTATTATTATAAAACCCTATACCCTAGGTCAGTTTTGGAGATATACTTTGGGGAGGCAAGAAAAGAGGCTACAACACAAGATTGGAGATAACTTTTTTTCAAGTTCTTTTTCTTTCCTTTGTTTTATTTCAGTTTATGTTGAATTTTGTATTAGTTCTTAACATGACAATGTGTATGAGCTAATTACTTTATTAGGGTTTTCCAATTGAATCTTCTTGAAACTCTTTCATATAGTTAATGCATAGTTATTGATTTCTTCTTCAGCAAATTAAGATCTATTCAATATTATTTTGATTGCTTGATAATTAACTGGTCATTAATTGTCATCACTTATATGATTTCGAATCGAGATCCTAGAGGGGAGATTTGAATATGTTGTAGTTGTCTAGACATATGTTAAAATCGTGGACGAAAGTACCCCGATACTTGTGTAGTATTTAAGGTTATTGTTCTTAATCCTCCTGTGTGGTAAAATCTATCATGGAAATATAGAAGATTTCTGCACAAGGTTGAGCTCTTATATGTCCTAACCGGAATATGATGACATATTAGTTAACCTGCTATCTTAATAAGAAGAAGAATCATTAGCATTGCATTAACAAGTGAAAGAGTGGATAGTTGAGGAGATTGAAAGCCTTATTTCCTTCATAACTGTTTTAAACCCTAAATATCATCACCTTAGTTTATTTTCTGCAATTTACTTTAGTCTAGTTATTAGATAAAAATCCAAACAAATTAACGCTCACCAAATATAACTTAAAGCGTAGATAATCGGTACTTGATAACCAGTCTCTGTGGACGATATTCTGTCTTACAGACTATATTATTTGAGTGATATGTACACTTGCGTGAGCATAAGTAAAATCGCTAAAAACTGTCATTGTTCTATCACCAGACCGATATAAAAAACACCATAACCACCACCAGAAGTCCAGAAACCACCACTTCTTCACCATAACATTGCACACATCATTCCCATACAAAAAGAAGAAGAAGACTATTTTTAAAAAAAAAAAGAGTTTTTAGGGGGCCATGGCCCCTCCCCGCCCCTACTAAGCTCCGCTCCTGACAATAGCAATATCTAAAATACAAGATCCTAAATATGTGTAATGCATGTATTAGTTTTGTATATTATTAATATCTTGTTTGGTACTTTTTTTTTCATCTTATGTATAATTAATGCATTCTATTTGGTATTATCCTATGCATAACTAATAACTAGCAAACCATGATATTAGTAATGCAATGAGTTTTAATGCATGCATAAACATGAGTAAAAATACAATTGCCCATAAAAGATATTTATGGAGGGTATTTTTTTAAAACAAAACTTAAACCAAATCATCAAATTATATTGTTAGATATATTAAATTTTTCATGCTATAAATTTACTCTTCTTTTTAACACTTGAATACATTCAATTTTTTGTTATTTGATGATAATTTTTTTGTGATATAACACAAATAGAGTGGAATATTTTTATAAGTGAATACCTTGAATTTTTGTGCTATAAATTTACTCTCTTTATAAAACTGGACCAGTCCATTTTGACTGCTCTATGCGAGTCTAAAAGAAACTTTTTACCTAGCATTTTGTTTCTCAGAGATCAACTAGCAGTGGCAACGATCCGTAGCAAAATTTGATCTACTTTCGTATTCACAACACCTTACTTTAAAGTTGGCTAGCAAAAATGTTTACTACGTAGTTCAGTATCACTGCCCACCAATTCATCTCAATGCATCCTACACTCATTGAGCTGTTAATTAAGATGTCCTCTCCGGGCATCAATTAAAATTAGAACGATATAAAGAAAATTGCAGTGTTAAGAGAGCCAAAGCAATGGTTTCAGTTAAATAAAGAAGCGTAATGTCTTTAATTTAAACGTTCTTGTAATTAATGGTATAATTTGCTATATAAGTCTAAGACACTAAATATTTTGTAAGTTTTATGATAAATGTTTAATAAAATCTGTTATTCGATTATTTCACTAGTTATATGGAGAATATGAAGAATATGTTGTTGAGATACTTAAGTTGTTAAAGCTGCTGTGGGCATAAGTTATAACCCTCCTGGAGTAGTACATCAACTACACGTCGTATCTGGTACCGTCTCAATCTAACGTTATGACATTGTGAAAATGCATGCTACTCAACTAAATAATTATCCCAAAGAAATTATTAACTGCTGAAGGTATTAATTACACAGAGATACATATGCTAAGACCCTTGTGGTCTATGCTTTATACTTTAGGGTTGGCTAACCTAGTTCATGCTCACCCCAAACACGAACTAGATAGTTTTCATTAACCTATAGGAAGTCACAAATCATTACACGATATCTAAATACTCAAAAGAGTGTTGGATTATTGTAGACATCCCAACTTAAACTAATGATCATCCTCAAATAGATCGAGAAATGTACTTGTGGTCTCAAATAGTTGTGGTTGTCTATCCTAAATGTCTTTCTCTATCTCCCAAGTAGCTTCTTCACTTGAATGGTTTCTCCACAATATTTTAACCCAAAGAATACTCTTTGACATTAACTACATACCACCAAAATTTCAAAAATAGTGAAACATCATCTATAATACGGAGTATATGATTTTGGAAGATATTGCAATTAACAACTCATTTAACTACCAAAGTTAATTCATCTACCGACCCCATGTCGATTAGAAGGCCCCTGACCGGTGACCCAACCCCTTGCATTTGAGTAAGTCAATTTGACGCGTTAGGAGACCTGACAAATGTTAAAAGGGTATCGTGTCGTACACCTTAAATGACATAGTTACCCATTGACATTTTCAGCAATAATGAGAAGAGAAAATGACATAAATGGTCCCTTCTTTTTGGTACTCCTTACGCCCATTTATACGATGTAATTTGATTGAGTACGAAATTTAAGAAATAAAGGAAGATTTTTAAATCTTGTGGCCTAAAACAAGTCAAAAATATTTGTGTGTTTATAGATCATCTCGATAATCGTAAATGTAAAGTTTAAAATTAAATTGTTGTCAAATAAAAAAATATGTCATTCTTTTGAGACTGACTAAATATAAAAGTGTGTCATATAAATTGGAACAGAAAAAATAATAGATTCCAAATTATTCCTTAAGTATCAACTTAGTAATTTTAGTCCTTTAAATTTGTCAAAAGTGAGCATTTTTGTCTCTATTAAAATATTTTATCAAACTGTGATTATTAAATTTAATCAGAACGGTGAAAAAAAATAACGAGAACTTATATTTAAAAGTACAGATTTTATAATTTATATTTTTTTTTGTCTATTTCAAGAATCTGATGAAACTCTTTATATTGCAATTTCTATTACTCATATTTCTTACTATCTATTTTTGTGTTTGGTGTGGTTTTTCAGCTTAATTTTTTTTTCTCCCAATTCCAATTAAATCTAATCATAAGGGCTCATTTGGCACGTCGCACTGGACTGTACTAATTTCATTGGATTGAACTGGATTGGACTGTATTAATATATAATGGACGGTATTAGAGTATTAATATATAATGGATTGTATTTTTATTTATTTTTAATTTTTAGTATAGTACACTCCAAGATGCAAAACGACAACTGATAAGATAAATTCAAATACAGTTGATAAAACGCCCACCAAATACTATATTATTTTTTGTCCAGTACAATCCAAATTAATACAACATGGCAAAGGTGCCGTAAGAATTCAGTAAATATTTGATGAATGACAAAAATTGTTCAATTTTGGAAAGCTTAAAATATCAAAACTATAATAAAGAGACAAATTTGAATTTATTAACAAAAATAAGAGACCATTTTCTGGCAATTTGAATTAGCACATGGGTAATTGTGTCCAGTAAAAAAAGAAAACGGCTTTCTTGTACTATAAAATATTCTTTACAAATGCTACCCATCATTAACTGCTCTCTGACAATTTTGTCTCCCACAAATCCTTTGTAATTATATATTTTGAAAATCAGAAGCAATATTTTCTGGGTTTTGAAAAACCTTCTTCTTCCGGCTAGGTGGAAATATACAATTATTAGAGATCTGTAAATCAAGGAGGTAATATTATATAAAGACTAGAGAGATGTGGGGTATTTCTAGATGTTTTGAGAAAATTGAAGGGGGATCTGGTTATTGTTCCAAGAAGAAAGATGATTTATGTAATCAGGTAAATTCTTTTGGTTTGGTGGAGTTTTTCTTTGTAATTTTGCATATATATGGGAATACTTTTCAAGTATTAGGGTTTATATTTTGGGTAACCCCTATGAAAAATTATCATCTATATATAGCCCATTGAAAACAGAAAATCTGATTCTAGTTTCTATGTAACAGCGTATATTAGGTACTTTATTTTGCTCTTCAATTTAAGTCCTTCTCTTGAAGTATTGTGTATTTGTTAGTATTAAAGGCTGTTCTTAGTTTATCTCTAACAAGAGATTCTGTTGATTGCAGGAAACTGAACGAGCGTTGAGCATGTCGAGACTAAAATGTATTTTGCGTGGCTTGGATCTTAAAGCATATATCTTTCTCTTTGTGTTGATACCAACATGTGTCTGGGGTATATATGTCCATGGGCAGAAAATCACCTACTTTCTACGGCCATTATGGGAAAAACCACCAAAGGCATTTAATGAAATGCCTCACTATTATCATGAGAATGTGTCAATGGAGAATCTCTGTAAACTTCATGGCTGGGGAATTCGTGAGTACCCGAGGCGTGTGTTTGATGCAGTGCTGTTCAATAATGAGGTTGACATGCTTACTATAAGGTGGAAGGAGTTATACCCTTATATTACAGAGTTTGTTATACTTGAATCGAATTCAACTTTTACTGGATTGTCAAAGCCTTCTTACTTTGCTAATCACAGAGACGAGTTTGAATTCGTTGAGTCAAGATTGACGTATGGACAAATTCCTGGGAGATTTAGAAGAGGGGAAAATCCTTTTGTCGAGGAGGCTTATCAACGGCTTGCATTGGATTATCTACTCAAACAAGCAGGTATTCAGGATGACGACTTGTTGCTAATGTCGGATGTTGATGAGATACCTAGTAGACATACCATCAATCTCTTGAGGTGGTGTGATGACATACCTTCGGTTCTTCATCTTCGGTTGAAGAATTATCTTTACTCTTTTGAGTTTCTTGTGGATAACGATAGCTGGAGAGCTTCTGTACATCGGTATCAATCGGGTAAGACAAGGTATGCTCATTACCGACAATCAGACGTCATCTTGGCGGACGCAGGGTGGCATTGTAGCTTTTGTTTCCGCCACATAAGCGAATTTATATTTAAGATGAAAGCCTACAGCCATTTTGACAGGGTCAGATTTTCTCATTTTCTCAACCCTAAGAGAGTCCAAAGGGTTATCTGCAACGGGGATGATTTGTTCGATATGCTACCTGAAGAGTATACGTTCAGGGAAATCATTGGCAAAATGGGACCAATTCCACACTCTTATTCAGCTGTTCACCTACCAGCTTATCTTTTGGAAAACGCTGACAAGTATAAGTTTCTTTTGCCGGGTTATTGCTTGAGAGAAAGTGGGTGATCTAGCAGAGTTTTGTTATACTTACTTTTGGTGAATGTCGAGGGTGCAGTTCTTCGTTGCTCCTTACAAATCAATGACAATCCTGTGGAATGCTCGGATGAATACTCAGATTTGGAAAGTCGGAGGATTTTTGTATATAGCGGCTTTGATATGGTTTTCTCACGATCAATCGTGTCTATTGGAAAATGGGGTGTTTGCTGTTGTGGAACTGCTATTAGTTCGAAACATGTGCATAATTCTGTATGCTGTAGTATATCAATTCCTGATTATGCTCCCAGATAACATTTACATTCTTGGGCTTTCATGTTGAGAAATTTTGGACCAGTACTAATTTATTCACATTTCTTGTGTTCCTTATTCTTTCTGACCTAGTACTTCTATATCACCTAGCGTTTAGACTACAAATCTGTCCCTTTGTTAATTGATTTGATTGATTTAACTAGCTTTCTAGTATGCATCGAGTTGGTATTTTGATATCAGATGGTGATTACTTCATCATGTGGTGTATATAAACTTCCATCTCTTAGATATGACTATCCTTGTGTTGAATTTTAACAAAAGAAGTATGTTCTTAAGTGTATGCTGATTCCTGAGGAATTTCTAAACGTTAGATGTTGTATTCAGTGGCTATTGCCACCAAGAACTGCACTGCCACCATCTCTAGGTGCATTGGAAGAATCTCATTTTAACAGAGATTGAGTGCACGAAGCAAGATGTCATGATTTTCCTTATGATTAGGGATCCGGGTGTATGAACCTCAATGGCCCTATTGTACCAGATTCGCGGAGGGTAGCTCACAAAGGGGTTTAACTCTTTACCAAGAAGTTTTTCATTCTAGGGAATGTTATTAAATCCATTTAAAGGTGGTGAAATCTCAATCATCACGACAAATCCCTCTGTAGTGGTACCCTGGTATGCATGATATATTGACATAAACCCTCAATCTTTGTTTTCTATTTATATTCCAGATGTAGTTTTTCTGGTTGGCGTGAGTTTGCAACTTTGGATATGCGGCACATAAAGTCACGAATCAATGAAGCGTTCATTAATCAGAAATAGCTAGATACTTCTAATAACCTGACTGAGGCATAGTCATTGTTGCTGTTATTGAGGTAAGGAAGATTATAGTGGCCCTGAAACCTAGTTTTCTAAGACCATCAAATTTATCAATTGTGTCCTAGACGTGCTGATTTGTTTTGTGAGCCTACCCTACGCAAAATGGATTAGGTGACATAGCCAAATAGAGGGGGGTCCAATAATGTTATAAACAATGAAAAAAAGAAGTAGAGTTCGATCCTATTTCGATTATACATCTGGGTTCTATACCAAAAAAGGCATTTGAAAGCAGAGCAAGTATTAGTAGTAGTCTCAATTACGTACCTTTTAAGGTTAATTGCACCTCATTAACATAGACTGTACAACTCCAAATACATTAAATGGATCAAACAAAATATGATGTAAAAACCTCATTTCCAACATGCTAACCTCCACATCTTTCCCCACAATATAAATATTTTTTACACAATCAGGTTACTAATAAAATAATTACAAATACATTTCTATAATAAACATTAATTAGCAATTTGATAAACTATACTAACACCGTAAATAAAATTTATACCACTTATAATGTTGGTCCTTTGTTACAATATTTGTACAATTTTTTAACCCCACCATTGGTGCACAGCGACCCCCTCATCCCGCAACATACCATACAACGATAAACATTCCCAATATGTTTTATTCACAGGCTAATAGAGAGAGTAGACTTTTCGAAACTATAGGACACAAAAAATTTGTTAAAGGCATCTATTATTAAGAGTAACACCCCCCAAAAAATCAATCGTTCCTTCTGTCACGGCATTATTTTATTTACAGGCTAGGCTGGCTCTTGGAAGAATTATGTACACGTGACCTTCTATTATTAGGTCTATTAAATTCAAATGTGAGAATTGTTGGAATATATTGGTAATAACAAGGAACGGAAAAGTCACAATAATAATCAATGTGAACAAGGAAACTTGTCTCGATGAGTCCATTGATGATCAATTTTTCTTTAAGATAATATTACCCCGTATATTCCTTTCAACGGAGTAATGACAACTTATCTCCCAAGATAAAACAACAACCAGAGCAAATGAGACTCAAGAGTTCGCTATAGGAAGAAAGCTCTTAGAGTGTTTGATTGCTAGAGAGGAAGAACAATTTCAGGAAATTGTCTAGAGATTGTGTTAAGTGTGTAGTATTTTGCAAATGAGCCAAATGCCTCATTTTATAGTGTTGAGAAGATGACTTTCCAATTGCCCATATAATGGTCTTGAATGACCATGTAATGGCCTTGATTATGGGGTGTTAATTCAGCCAAATAATGGCTGAATTTATTTGGGATGTAATGGAGGTTTAATGTCTCAAAATCAGCCCAAGAGTCATGTTTTTTCGTCTCTCATCGCAGCCTCTGGACTACCAGCGTCGCGGCCCTGCAGCGAGGTGCCGCGGCGCTCCAACTTTAGAGAGTTGGCGCCGCGGCCCTGCAGTGAGGCGCCGCGGCGCCACAACTTCAGAGAGCTGGCGCTGCGGCCCTGCAGATTCATGACTCGTTTCATCTTTAAACACATTGTACAGTTCTTCCTTCATTTAACAACGTGAAATCAACGTCATTTGACTAATAACCGTCTATTACCTTACGTCTCAAACAATTCATATTTGTACCAATATATCTTCCATTGAGCAAATATGATTATTGACATTACGTGTGCACGTGTGTGGAAACAAGATTTCCCACTTGCGGGACCTCAATTATTCGAGTCATAATTAAATAGGATTAACTTTATTTCACGTTTAATAAATATTTCCAACACGTGCAAAGGATTTGTTCGAACATATTCCGTTAAAGGACAATTTCTTCTCATTGGCGACAAGGACTAGTAACTGAAACCTGGAAAATAAATAGAGAATGATGGAGAGGTAGTAATATTTTTGTACAGTTATGAGAATATAAGTAGGCCTAAAACTCATCCAATATAAAAGAGTTAATTTAGGTATCTTAAGAACAGGAACTCATTCGTGTCAAAGAGAAATTACCATATGCGTTTACAGCTTGTGAATGTATTATCTTAAAATGTTTCAAAGGGAAAATGTCTAAAATACACTTTAACCTTTGCCCATATTTAATGTATCACACCTAATCTTTATGTCAGTCCTATTACCCCTTGAATATATTTTTAAAGCGTTTCTTTGACATTTATCTGAAAAATTCAAACCAAAATCTAGCGCGACACAAGTCAAGACTCGATTATGAAACAACATAGTGATTCGCAAGATCAAATTCCAAGAGAATCAACTGCTTTCTCCATGAAAAAAATTAAGAGCGTAGGAGAGAATTCTATTTTTTTTTTTTTTTGTTCGAAGAGTGAAATGACCGACTCCTTTAATTTTTGGCCTTTTTTCAGCACGTGTTTGAATTGTTATCCATCTCAATCGATAAATATAAAAAAAATACCTTAAAAATATATTCACGCGGTAATAGAATTAGTGTTGTTATCGGACCGGGACCGGACCGGTAAGGTTTCGGTCCTGGAACGAGATCCGGTCCCGGACCGAAACCTTATCGTCGATTCTCGTCCGACGGTAAGAATTTTAAGTCGGGCCATTTTTAAAAAATTGAATTTCCAATACTGAAATTGACATTCTCGGACGCGGTGCCACGCAATTTTTACGTTGAAATCAATTGTACATCGCGAGATATTTAGATTTGAAAAGGGAAAAAACGTAACGATTTGGGGAAAAAGTGAAATTGAGGGGCAAGATGGACGTTTTTGGAAAAATCGGCTGAATTTAGTCCGTTTGGGATTATTCGTCTCGAAAAAATACGCGAAATCAATTTTTTTTTTAGGTAAAACGGACGTCCGAGCGCAAAGTTATGACCATATAAAGTTTGATCAATTCTGACTAATTAGAGTGAGGAGGGGATTTGGGGGGGCTTGTTGGGTGAAATTTGGTGGAGGGGCTGTGGGGGTGGGGGTGGGGGTGGGGGACCGGTTCTGGGTATTTTCTGGGTTCTGGGTCCAGGTTCTTATCGGTCGGGTATTTTTGATACTCGTGTCAGGGCCAGATTAAGGTTTCGGTCGGGTTCTGTCGGTTTGATCCGGTTCTCGAGTATATCCGAACCATTAACAGCCCTAAATAGAATCCCCGTAAAGGTTAAGTGTGTTACAGTAAATCCAAACAAAGATTTGGGTATATTTTAGACATCCCAATATTTTTAAAGTAATATGTTCTTTGATTTTATTGATAAATGATTTACAATTATATAAAATTATAAGAATATTTACTTTGATACAAATTAGGTAACTAATTAACCCAATTACAAAAGGATAATAATTTTACATAAAATAAAAGATATACAATTAATACAATTATATTGGGAAATATTCTTATGGCGGACTATGTAAATGGTGAATTAGAAGAGAGTTTAGGCCATCATCTAGAAAGTCGTATGAATGTCGAGGTGACGAATGTAGAGAGGTATATGGGAATTGAGACTCATCAAATAGGACATGACGTGAAATAATAATTTTACGACTCAACAAGTCATAGCACGAGTAACCACGATGATTGGCAGGGTAACCCAGAAACACACACGGAAAAGATCGGGGTTGAAGTTTGTGAGTGATCGGATGAAGAGGGTAACAAAGACATCCAAAAATACGCAAGTGTTGGTAGGAAAAATACACAAGAGATAAACAAAAATAGTTTCCAATTGATTTATTCATCATTCAAAGTAAACAAGAAAAAAGAACTGCAGCAGTTGATCAAACAAATAACCAAAATTTTCAACAACTGAAGCATATGTTGCAGCAATTGATAAAGTTGTTGCAACAACTTAATGAGTTATTGCAACAACTGAGTAAGTTGTTGCAGCAGATTCTTCAGTGGTTGGAAAAAAACAAAAGAGTTGTTACAACTTCATCAAAAACTATTTTTATTTTTACCAACAGATTGTGAATCTGTTGAAACAACTGATTCAGTTTCTATAACAACCTCAGTAACTGAATTGATTTTACCAATGGATGAGGAATTTGTTACAACAACTTACTCAATTGTTGGATAAAAACAAAACAAAGGCAATATCCTTTTTCCTAAACCTTACAAGGACACCAAGAACAACAACATTTATTTCACTATCAGTGTAAGATATTTACAAACACACTACTATTATAACATTAACAAAATACATCAAATAAGAGTTTTTTAAGTATGCAATCTCAACAGATGTTAGCTTTTGTCAAACAAGTGTTAAAGTTGTTGCAATAGCCACTGCAATTGTTGGAAAAATAAACAAAAGTGCAAGTCTTATTTCCCTAACCCTAGAGTAAAACAAGAACAAAAGCACCGATAAAAATTATAATTTCACAATCACCTACAATATTTACAAACACACAATCACAACAAGTTAAACAAATACCCTAAATCAGGATTTCTCAAGCATAGAACTACAAAATAAACAACATTGAAGAGAAACTTATGTTGTTGTTCTTTTTCTTATTTAACCAAAATCATCATTTAGGAATTCCTCAGGGCGTATTACGGTTTTTCACCGAAGGGGTGGATCGAAGCGATTGCAGAAAAGAATTACAGGCGTTGATTTCAAAACTCGAATCTTTCTCCTTCATTCACAGATGAACAATAGTGAAAGAGAATGGAGAAATTGTTACCTGAGAAGTTGCAGAAGTGACGAGGAGAGACAACGACAATGTTTTCTGTTTCAACATAATAAATCGCAATAATAATGGCAAGAGAAGAAGAGAAAAGAGAAAAGCAGTTCTTGGTCGATTCATATGAACTGATTTGAAATAATGGGTCATGGGGTGGGTTTAATATGTTTTTTTTGTATTTTAGAAAAGTGTAATAAGTTTTAAGAATTATATTTCAAACTTTATTTAACTTAATCAACTTTTTAAGTGGGCTTTGATCTTGAATCAAAGTTTGTTGGATCAAGTGTATAAAATTACAAGGAAATGGGAATTGTAACAACAACAACAAGTAACAAGAAATCTGAAAATTAAACAAAGAAAAAAATCTTGTTGAGTTGATTGGATGTACAATCTATCCTTAAGATAATATTGTCCCATATATCCTTTTAACGGTTGTAATGATAACTTATCTCCCAAGATAAAACGGTAATCAAACAAATGAGCAAAAGAAACTCAAGTGTTTGCTTTGGAAGAAAGATCTTTGAGTGTTTGTGATTGCTAAAGAGGAAGACAATTTCAAATAATTATTTTGTGAATGTGTATTTTGTAAATGTGCCCAAGACCCCATTTTATAGTATGAAGAATATGGTCTTTCACCTAGCCAATTAATGGCCAATAAAGGCCATATAATGTCTTGAATGTGGAGAAATAATTCAGCCAAATAATGGTTGAATTCATGAGCCCTATAATGGAGAATTAATGCTCCAAAGTCAGCCCAAAAACTGTTTTCGTCCATCTTCCAACGGTCTAAAACGCCTGCAGCGCCGTGGCGCCGAAACTCCTGCGAGTTGGCGTTGTGGCCTTGCAGGCTGGATTCGCGGCGCCAAAACTTCAGAGAGTTTCGGGCGTCGCCAGCACTGTGGCCCTGTAGTCAGGCGCCACAGTATTTTCAGACTCATTTCGTCTTTCATACATTGTACACGTCTTCCTTTCATTTATCAACGTGAAATCATTGTTATTTACCCAATAACCATCTATTATTTTATGTCTCAAACAATTCGTATAAGTATTAATATCTCTTCCACTTAAGGAAATTACGATCCTTGGCACTTTCTGTGCATGTGTGTGAAAACCATGTTTCCGACGTGCGGGGCCCCCAATTGTTCGATTCATAATTAATAGGATTTACTTTATTTCACGTTTAATAAATATTTTCAACAATCCCCTCTTGGAAGAGATTTTGGTGCACGCGTATGTTGTTGTTCTAGCAATCACTCCACGGAACGATGTTTCATCTGGAGAGGTAGCCGGAGCTTTGAACCTTCCATAGTAGAATACCATCGGACATATTTACTGTGCGGTGAACGTGTTGTCTTGTACCGTCAATGTTTAGTATATGTCAAGACAATGGTATCAGCACAACACCTTTCCTACTCAATCCTTTTTATATTTTTGTCCATCATGGGTCGTGGACACACTTGGATTCTTAAGTGCGTTCATTTGAGGTGGTATGTCCTCACACTTAAATAGGTGGTCTCCTACAAGGTATCCTGCAATACCCAACTATACAAGTGTTAGGAACCATTAAAAGTTTCCCAACCTAACCTCAAGTATTGAGGATCATTAAAGGTTTGGAAACTTATCATTTACCCCCTCTTACAGGTAGCACTTTATGTATATCACGGGAATGGCCTTGGATTATGTTTCTTAAGAAGAAGACATTATCCGAAGTGTTCTTGCTTCCACCGAAGCGCTCACGAAACCTTTACAATTTAATTTTCCCATTGAACCTTATTCCTGGGATCTCCAGTCTGTAAGGTTGGGTGTCCACTGTATCGGTTCTTATTGTTTGGGTTTTAAAACCCATTCCTCTAGACAAGCAGAACATATGATCTCTGGTCATTCCCTTCGTCAAGGGATCTGTAATATTTTCCTTTGATTTTACGTAATCAATGGAAATAACACCTGAGGTGATCAGCTTCCTAACAGACTCATGTCTCCGTCGAATATGACGAGATTTGACGTTGTACATAGAACTTCGTGCCCTTCCTAGAGCCGACTGACTATCGCAGTGGATCATTACAGAAGTCACGGGTTTATCCCAACATGGGACATCCTCTAGAAAACCATGAAGCCACTCAGCTTCTTCTCCTGTTTTGTCTAAAACGATGAATTCCGACTCCATCGTGGATCGGGAAATAAGTGTTTGGCGAAAGGATTTCCAAGACACAGCTCCACCACCGATTGTAAAAATATATCCGCTGGTGGACTTAATGTCGTCGCTATCAGATATCCAGTTAGCATCACTGTACCCCTTTAGTACAGCTGGATATCTCGTATAGTATAATCCAAAGTTTAGCGTGAACTTCAGGAACTGTAGTACCTTATTCAATGCTTTCCAATGATCTTCACTTGGATTTCGGGTAAACCTAGCTAATTTATTGACTGCATATACGATATCTGGTCGAGTGCAGTTTGTGAGATACATCAAACTCCCAATCATCTTTGCGTATCACTCCTGGCGTATAGGTACACCAAAATGCGTGTCAATCTTTTGACTTCTATCCAATGGTGTCCTTACTGGTGAACTGTCAAACATCTCAAATTTTCTTTAGCACATTTTCGATGTAATGAGATTGAGACAAGACCAGTCCATTAGATGTCTTAGAGATCTTGATCCCTAAGATGACATATGCGACCCCCATATCTTTCATGTCGAAACATTGTTTTAACATGTTCTTAGTCTCTAGAATTATACTAGGACTGCTAGCAGTGATCAACAAATCATCTACATAAAGGCATATCATAACGAACGAATCGGCATATCCTTTCATGTAAACACATTTGTCACATTTATTAATGGCGAACCCTTTTGATAGTAGAGTATTATCAAATTTCTCATGCCATTGTTTAGGGGCCTGTTTCAGCCCGACAACGATTTAACAAGCCGACACACTTTTGTCTCTTGTCCTGGAACCACATACCCCTCGGGTTGGTCCATATATATTTCTTCTTCCAAATCACCATTTAGGAAGGTTGTCTTAACATCCATTTGATGTATTTTAAGATCCCGCAAAGCGGCGATGGCTATGAACATACGTATGGATGTCATTCTAGATACCGGTGAGTATGTGTCAAAGTAATCAAGACCCTCTTTTTAGCGATAGCTCTTGACTACCAACCTAGCCTTGTATTTGTCGATAGAACCATCTACCTTTAACTTCCGTTTGAGGAGCCACTTACAACCCAAAGGTTTGTGTCCTGGAGAAAGATCAGCCAACTCCCAGGTGTGGTTGTGCAGGATGGATTCTATCTCGCTTCCTTCCAGAGAGGTGCTTCTGAAGTTGACAATGCCTCGGCGATTGTCCGTGGTTCGTCTTGAACTAGATAAACTTCAAGGTCTGGACCGAAGGACTTATCCTTCCGAATCCTTTTGCTTTGCCTTGGTTCCATCTCTGAATTTTCCAAGTTTTGAGAATCTAGAATATTAAATTCTGAATCAACATCCACTTTTGGGACATGCATCACTTCCTTTAGAGTCAGCTCCTTTCCGAACGTCATCTTTAGGATCACCTTTCCTACCCTCAGCACCTCTGAAGAAGAATTGTTTCCCATGAACAACTTCTTATCTGTGACTGGTGTATAAGTGGAGAAGGCGTCTTTATTGGAACAGATGTGATGGGTACCACCCGTATCCAACCACCATTGCACCGGATTCTCAACGAGGTTAGCTTCTAGCACCACCGCTGAGAATTCTTCAATCATATCGTCTAGAAGCGTGTCTTCGACGATGTTAGCCTTTGGCTTGCCTTTGGCCTTCTCTTTGTTCTCATATTTGAGCTTGTGACAGTCTTTGACCATGTGACCAACTTTACCACAGTGATGAAAAGTACCCTTAAACTTTTCAGTTGTTTGGGACTTACCATCTTTTTGGAACTTTCGCTTCTTGTTCGGGTTCTCTTTGACTTCCGTCAGGTTCGCCTTAGCCTCAGCGGGTTGTTTTCCCTTTGGCATGACCTTCTTATTATCCTCCTGAATTTGGAGTTTGATAATAAGCTCATTTAATGTCATCTCCTTCGTCTTGAATTTCAAGTAATTCATAAACTCAGTCCACGAGGGAGGCAACTTCTCGATCAATGCCCCAACCAAGAATTATTCGTTGGGTTTCAATCCTTCCAAGTCTAGGTGATGTATAATCATTTGAAATTCCTGGACTTGAGATGACATACTTTTATTGTCCACCATTTGAAATTTAAGAAATTTGCCAATGACGAACTTTTTTGCACCCGCATCTTGGGTGTTGTATTTCTTTTACAATTTGTCCCACAATTTCTTGGATGTCCCATCGGTGCAATATACCGTGTACAAAGGATCGGACAAACTATTCAGAATATAGTTCCTGCACATGAAATCACTATGATTCCATGCATCTCGAACCATCTTCATGTCGTTAACGACATGGATACCTTGGCCCCCTCCCGCCATTTCATTTGGCTGAGGGTCCGTGTCTTCCCCAACTTGTGGATGATCTTCGGTTAGGATACATGACATTTCCATAACTGTCAAGAAGAACAACATCTTTTGCTGCCATCTTTTAAAATGCACACCCATGAACTTTTCAGGACGTTAATGGTGGAATCCGGAGGGTGTTGAAGCAGTGGCGCTTCCTTGAGCAGATTGGAAGGCGTTTGGAACGCCTTGAGCAGCAGTGGGGTTGACACTAGTTGTGCCAAAAGAAGTGGAGTTGAAGGCATTGGGATTGCCTTGAGGAGTGGTGGTGAATGCAGTAGGATTGCCTTGAGCATTGGTGGAATTTTCAGCGTTCAATTGATCTTGTCCAGTCATGTTGTTGTTGAAAGCAACGAATATTATCTTAAGTTTGTTGGATCAAGTGTATAAAATTACAAGGAAATGAAAATTGTAACAACAACAACAACAAGTAACAAGAAATCTGAAAATTAAACAAAGAAAAAAAATCTTGCTGAGTTGATTGGATGTACAATCTATCCTTAAGATAATATTGTCTCGTATATCCTTTCAACGGTTGTAATGACAACTTATCTCCCAAGATAAAACAACAATCAAACAAATTAGCAAAGGAAACTCAAGTGTTTGCTTTGGAAGAAAGATCTTTGAGTGTTTGTGATTGCTAAAGAGGAAGACAATTTCAGAGAATTGTTTTGTGAATGTGTATTTTGTAAATGTGCCCAAAGCCCCATTTTATAGTATGAAGAAGATGATCTTTCACCTAGCCAAGTAATGGCCAATAAAAGTCATATAATGCCTTGAATGCGGAGTAATATAATGACTGAATTCATGAGCCCTATAATGGAGAATTAATGCTCCAAAGTCAGCCCAAAAACTATTTTCGTCCATCTTCCAACGGTCTAAAACGCCTGCAGCGCCGAAACTCCTGCGAGTTGGCGCCGTGGCCCTGCAGGCTGGCGCCGCGGCGCCGAAACTTCAGAGAGTTTCGGGCGTCGCCGCGGCATTTCAGACTCGTTTCGTCTTTCATACATTGTACACGTCTTCCTTTCATTTACCAACGTGAAATCATTGTTATTTGGTCAATAATCATCTATTATTTTACGTCTCAAACAATTCGTATAAGTGACAATATCTTTTCCACTTAAGGAAATTACGATTCTTGGCACTTTCTATGCAAGTGTGTGAAAACTATGTTTTCGACGTGCAAAGCCCCTAATTATTTGATTCATAATTAATAAGATTTACTTTATTTGACGTTTAATAAATATTTGGAACAAAGTTCTCATCCATATTAATTTCTAACACCGAAAGACCTTTAGTTCATTTTTCAGTAGAAACTCCCATTGTTGCTATGGATCGGTTCTCACCCCCTAGTTTCCATGTTTTTGGAATATAAGAATTGGAGAACTTTTGCACATGTATTTTCAGCTCGACCTATAAAATAGGAGCAATTACACTAACATATTGTAGAGAGAAGGTCTAATTCTCTTTAACTTTACCCTCTTTGGTAGTTTCCCAACGTCTGTTAACGACTACTTTGTGAGCAAAATGCTTATTGGAAATCTGCTTGTGCAGCCCATACGACCTCCACAATCGCCCCGAAATAGTTTTGCACAAGCTTTTCTACCCCGGTGAACCAACATGCAAAAAGAATTTCCTTCAATCAGACTAAATAGCAACTGGGAAAAGTCCAGAAACTTTGCAGCAGCAGTCATGAATCCAACATCAAGTTTCGTATTAGAAGAATTTTGAAGGAGTATGATAAGGCTAAACAGAATCAGGTTTCGTATTAGAAGAATATTGACGAGGGAAGAGGAGCAGAAATGAAACCCGGCTGTCCAAAGTTGATTTTTTGTTCACTTTTCTGAACAGAAGGGTATGTACTGTTTGCTTCTGCTCTTGGTTCAGATTGGTGTCAAAGTTTGCTGAAGTTTTAAATGTTGGTTGCATGTATTTCGTTGTTGTTTCTGGAGAGTATGGAGGAAGTTTGGGATTTTAATTTGTTTCTTTTTCTTGCAACTTTCCTTTGAGTATAGGAGGAACTTGGTTGGTTGGTGTTCATGTGTGTGTGCAGTTAAGAAGAAGCTATTATTCAATCTTGGCTATATCTTAATATCGGTAAGTGGTCTCATTTTTATTGCAAGTGTTACCTTTTTTGGGGTTGGGGTTTGGGAGGATCATCAGAGTTGCATTAATTTGATAGACCAAATAGACGACTTTCCCAATTATCTCCAGTTAGTTTGATTTCTCTGTAAAAAATAGTTAGAATGTCACGCGAGCTGCACGTATTGCTCAAGTGGACTGTAGGCTGTTAGAGTTAGTTCTCGGATTCTTTACCCCCAAAATTCCCCTTCTATAAATAGTTGGAATCATATGATTTTCATCGATCTCGAAAAAACATACGACAAAGTCCCTAGGGAGGTTCTATGGAGATGTTTGGAGGTTAGAGGTGTACCTGTGGCGTACACTAGGGCGATCAAGGATATGTATAGTGGAGCCAAGACCAGGGTACGGACAGTAGGAGGAGACTCGGAGCACTTTTCAGTGATGATGAGACTACACCAGAGATCAACTCTTAGCCCATTCTTATTTGTCTTGGTGATGGATGGACTGACGCGACAAATCCAAGGGATGTGTCATGGTGTATGTTATTCGCAAACGACTATGATTGATTTAACTCGTAGCGGAGTGAACGCTAAGCTGGGGGTTTGGAAACAGACTCTGGAGTCTAAAGGGTTCAGGCTATGTAGGATCAAGACAGAATACTTGGAGGTAGGGCTTGGTACTCAGGTCATTCCAAAGAAAGAAAGCTTTAAGTATCTCGGGTCTATTATCCAAGGGAATTGAGAGATTGATGATGATGTCACATAGTATTGGGGCAGAGGGGATGAAATGGAGGCTCGCATATGGAGTCTTATGCGACAAAAAAAGTGTCACAAAAATTTAAAAGCAAGTTCTATAGGGGGTGGTTAAACCGACTATGTTGTATGGGGCGGAGTGTTGGTCAATCAAGAATTCGCACATCCAAAAGATGAAAGTTGCGGAGATGATGATGCTGAGATGGATGTGTAGTCATACAAGGAGGGATATGATTAGAAATGATGATATCCAGGACAGAGTGAGAGTTGTCTCGGTGGAGGATAAGATGCGGGAAGCGAGGTTGAGATGGTTTAGGCATGTGCAGAGGAGAGACACAAATGCCCCAGTGCGAAGGTGTGAGAGGTTGGCGATGGACAAGTTCAGGAGGGGTAGAGGTAGGCCGAAGAAGTATTGGGGAGAAGTTATTAGACGGGATATGGCGCAGGTGCAACTTATTGAGGACATGACCATAGATATGGGGTTGTGGAGGACACGGATTAGGGTAGAAGGGTAGTAGGTAGTTGAGCGTAGTCCTACTTACGCTTGCAAACTGATAGTTGTAGTATTATTATTGTAGGCTCGCTTAGCATATCATACTAATAGGCGCAGTATTGCTTTATAGTCACCTGTAGTTGATTTCTGCTTAGTTGATTTCTGTTGCTATATGTTCTTTAGTGTACTTTGTTTATTTTATTTACATGCGTTAGTTACTGCTTCTTTTTTCAGAATGCGCTATCATGACTTATTCGCTTTTAATACTGACATTTTCATATTGCTTTAAATTCTTTTGCCTGGATCTGACCGTTTCTCTTGCTTTGCTTGTGCTTATGCTCCCTCTTGAGATGAGAGTCTCTCGGAAACAACCGCTTTACCTATCAAGGTAGAGGTAAGGTCTACGTACACTCTACCCTCCCCAGATCCCACATTGTAGGATTTCAGTGGGTATGTTGTTGTTGTTGTTGTTGTTGTAGTATAAATAGTTGGAATCCTTCTTCATTCAAAACTATCTGAGAATATCAAAGATCAATAGAACTCTTTTCTCGCCTTCTCTTTTAGATCTGAGGTCATCTTCGAGTTCTTGAGTAAGCTGTTCAAGACACAATTCTTCTCATTTGTTCTTTAGGCAAGCTCAACTTTAATATTCAGAAGTGTATCATTGGTATAAGATTAGCCAGTGATTCTCTAACCTGTGTCAATGGGAGATCACAACACATATGCAGGAATTACCCAAGTAAACACCCTCAAAGGCTCGATGGAGGGTGTAGTCAGTTCTGTTGCTAAATTTCGCCAAAATGTTGATGGCAAGGTCTCACATGCCATGGAGGAAACTAAAAGGATGTTGCTAGGAAATTTGAACACTGTTGCAACTCGTCTACATGTAAATTTGGAGGAGAATAGAGCTTTAGCAAATGGTGGCCTACAGAAATGGGAATTATCAGTTGCCCACCGTGGGTACCAGGTGGTTTTTCCTAAATACAGTTGGCATGGCTTGAAGGATTGGCTATATAAGTGTGAGCAATTCTTTGTTGTGGATGAAACTCCTGAAGAATCGAAGGTGAAGTTGGCTTCTTGCAAATATAAAAGGAAGGCCCTTCAATGACATCAATCATTCATGAAACATAGGTTGACTAGGGAGTGGCCTTGGTGGGGTGAATATGTGAGATGCCTTTATGCCAGATTTGTCTCGGAGCTATCTGATGACCAATGGTAGATTTCAAAGATCTCAGGCAGGTAAATTCTGTCCAAGACTATGCAGATCTTTTTAATGAACTGCTTACTAGAGTGGAACTATCAGAGGATTATGTTGTTAGTTGCTTTGTGAGGGGTTTAAAACCTGAAATTGGGCATCATGTGAGATGTTAGGACCAAGAACACTAGCTAAGGCAATCAGTTTAGCTAGAATCCAAGAACAAACCTTAATTATGAAGAGACAGGTCTTTACAAGTTCAGCAATTCTTCCCTATCCAAAAATTGTTCCCAGATTTTCTTCTGCAAATTCTTCTCTTCAACATAACCCAAATCAACCCTCTAGACCTACTCAGTCCTTCTCTAAACGTCAAAACTTTTCTTATGGTAGTGCTAAGCCAAACTATAAAAATGCTAAACTACTGAACCTTTGTGGAATGGATGAGGGAAGAAGCAAAGGTTTATGTTTCAATTGTGATGAGAAATACAGTTTTGGCCATGTTTGTAAAAGAAGAGACAATTATTTTGTATGGAGGTGGAAGATTGTGATGAAGAGATTCTTGTTGGTTTTCGAGTTAAACCGTATAATGCAGGCTCCTCGGCAAACAGGGTGCTGCTAGTGGCTTGCGCATATTCACTGTTGATCTTTGTTTGAGTTTATGCATGGGAATAGGGCATGAAACCAAAATTTATGGTGTTTACTAGAACTACAACATACCCGGTGAATTCCCACATGGAGTTTGAAGTGTGTTTACTAGATCTGTTTGGTTTTATCAAGCAGTTAGAGGCGACAATTTGAGCCATATTTAGAGACTTAACTCATTCAACCCACATTTTAGTGAATTGAGTCACTCATATTTCTGGTTAGTAAATATAGGTTTCAATTCTCTTTTTAATCCATAAAAATATGGGCAAATATGGGTAAAATTTGGCTACCCATATATGTGACTCACTAAACCCAATAACAACTCATTTTTCTCATAATAGAAGAAAATGTAAATTTGGCTCTGCCAACCACCCCACCACCTACACTTACCCCACCCCTACCCTACCTACCCACCCCCTTCTCCCTACACCCCACACACCTCTACGCCACCCCTTACTCTCCCTCCACCCCCACCCACCAATAACCCCCCCCCCCCACTACCACCACCCTGCCCCCACATTCCTTCCCCTCCCGAATTTTTTATTTTATATATTTTATTGTACTTTTCCGCACTCTACATCAGTAGGATTTCACCAGGTATGTTTATATTTCATGTACGTTTGTAAAGGATTTATGAAAAAATAGAATTTGTTTCCTTACCACCCCCCACCCCCCCGCCTGCCCCCCCCCCCCCCCTCCCCCACCCCACAGACCACACATTATTTATTTCGTATATTTTATTTTATAAAAGAAAATCTGAAAATTTAGATTTTTTTACCCGCTAACCCCTCCCAGACACCACACATTATTTATTTCATATATTTTACTTTTATAGAAAATGAGAATTCTTTATTTAAACCCCCTCCCGGACACCACACATTATTTATTTCATATATTTCACTTTTATGAAAAATTATAAAAATGAGATTTTTATCCCACATACCCCCACCCTGCCCCCAGACACCACACATTTTTATTTCATATATTTTAATTTTATAAAAAAAATTATAAAAAATGAGAAATTTATTTTTACCCCACATCTCACCCGACACATTTTCTATTTCGTATATATTATCTTAATTTTATTTTTTAAAAATATAAAAAGTGGTAAATTTTTTCTTATCCCCCAACTCCCCCCAAACACACACACACATTTTCTATTTTATATATTTTATTTTTATTAAAAAAAGAAAGAAAAAAATCATTTATATAATTATAAATATATGAAAAAATTAATTTAATTTGACAAAATAAAATTATAACATTACACTTGAAAAAATATTACACTTATATAATATGGGTATATGGGCTAACCTATAACCAACCAACTCATTTATCACCCAACCCATATTTACCCACATAAAATATCTATAGGTTGAAACCCAATCCATTTTTCAACCAAATCAAATCCAACCAAACCCACCCATTTACCACCCCCTATAAGCAGTAAGTACAATGATGGTACGATTGATTGGATCATATTAATCTAATGCAAGCTCTATAATTATGTTGAATTGAGAGTTGCATAATTCGATATAAAGGATTATATGAGTTTTTGATGTAATGACATGGAACTAATGTAAAACAATTTCAGTTTTCATGAATATAAACCAATATGTTGAATCTTCCCATCTGTAAGCTCTATAATTAAGTTGAATTGAGAGTTGCATAATTCGATATAAAGGATTATATGAGTTTTTGATGTAATGACATGGAACTAATGTAAAACAATTTCAGTTTTCATGAATATAAACCAATATGTTGAATCTTCCCATCTGTATAAGGCATTCAACACTGTGTATCGTTCTTTTTTCTCTTTCTTTATCAATAGTCGATCAATCAAGTTGTAAAGAATGGATTTTGGGCCTAATTCAACCTCAAAATCTAGCTTATGAAGGGGGATTGCCCAAGTTCATATAAGGAGTCTAAATTTTCATCTCACAGCCAATGTGGGAGAATCAACATCCCCGCGCACGCCCAGGACCGGACATCTGGAACGTGGACAATATATGATAGGGTCGGGTAAACAATGAATTGGGATGTGCCTGACTCTGATATCATGTAAAGAATGGATCTTAGGTTTAACTCAACCTCAAAAACTAGCTTATGAAGAGAGGATAGGGTCTAAATTCCCATCCCACAACCGATGTGGGAGAATCAACACAAGTATTCATCAATTCTTGATTAGTTGGAGTTGATGGTATGGATCCTCTGTATCCATTTTTCTCTATTCAAGCCCATTTCATTTCAATTGTATAATTTGCCTTCTAGGGAAAATTTGGGATTCTCTAAATCTATACATACCTCATTCACTTTTATCGCCTTCTATCATTCTATTCTATCTTGCTCGGACTCTCCATTCTCCATAAATGCTGCCGAATCCGTGTCAGATCCTCCAAAAAGACACTACTTTGGAGGATCGAACACGCACCCGTTGACATTTTTGAAGAATCCGAGCAACATAGATAGTTTTCACTCCTATGAATCGGTGCATCTGGAAGTGTATGTTTGACTTGGCCAAACCATCTCAGACGACTTTCTATTATCTATAGTCAATCAATCAACTACACCTAAATAAAAAACAACCTTTGATAGTCTAAGGAAATTTATTTAATGCAGAAATATGGTTATCAGTTTCTAGCTGGCTAAAAAGAACATCTGCCAGTCTTGCATTTTGTCGTTAGTGCATGGTGCTAATAAGTATTTGTTGTATCCGGAAAGATAACTGCCAGGAGTTCTGCATTTCACTCCGGTTTTCTTTTTTTTTCTCTTGTACTGTGCAGTGGGGTGGGGTTGGTTTGCAATAAACTCTTTGAGGTAGCGGCAACGAGCTTCACCTTGAAGCGGCCTTTGGTTTCCTGCAACTTATGGATCCCAAAATCCAAGGTCTGTGATATCCGTCACACCTCACTATCTTCTATTCTTGAAGTAGTTGTCTTCCTTTAATATTTTATGTATCTCCATCTTTTTCCCCTCATTGATGTCTTGGCTTAAGTAAGTCTGCTTTTTGAAATAGATTGTTTTGGAAATGAATCACTGGATGACTCGTCAAACTTACCACATGTGTTTCTCTTCATCATTCCCCTTTAGAATGGATGATCTTCTTAGATACCAAAAGTGGAAGTGGAGGTAAGTGAATGAGTTGGAACTTGGAAGGAGGAGGTGGCGGCCTGGTGGCTGATGTGGCAGGTAGAAGGGGGTGGCATCCTGGATGGAGGTAGTTAAAGTTGGCAGATGAGATGAGATGAGTGAGTTGAAGTAGAAGTGAACAAATGGGGAAAGACAAAGAAAAAATGAAAAATTTACTCCTTTACCCGCATACAGACCCTTTTTCTCGCAGAAGGGGGAACTTCCCCTATCTCTAAGAGTTGGAGGTGAACTTGCCACAAAAATGGAAAAGTTAGGGGAACCTTCAACAAACTTGATAGTTTGAGGGCTTTGGTGTACCTCCTATCTTCTATTAATGAATTTAGGTGTCTGCACCCCCACAACACCACTCTCTCCCACCCCCCAGAAAAATAAATTAAAAAATCAGGTGCTGTGTTTAGGTTATGATTTGTGAATCGAAGGATTTGGAAGTGGATCACTGGGTGACATTTAAAGGTTTGCCTACATATGTGTCCTTTGAGATTATAGCACAGCATGATCATCTTGCTGCCACGAGTTATCGTATGAGTATTACTTTGACAGAGTATTCACCATATGTTCTTTACTGAACAAGCTTCTTTACAGTTTTGATTGCTTGGTTTTTTAATTTCTTCTGTACTTCCTATACGTGTTTCTCCGTTGTCCTTCCATTTTACTATAGTCATATCTTAATGCTATCATTAGTTTCTTGTATTCATTACTTTGATACAGTATTCATCAAATGCTTGTTGTGGGCAAGCTTCAATAACATGGATCAGCTACTTGTATGGTTAAAAGTTATTCAGCTTGACAACACTGACATCTTATTTCTTGCTTGTTTTTTTTTCTGTTTTGAGTCAAAGCAAGAATTTGTCTTTAGTCTTAAACCACGTGCACAAGCCTGAAATAAATCAGTTGATGCTGATTAAACTGAGATATCTAACATTAATAGAATTGTTCTCAACCTAAAAGCAAGTTACATCCATCTGATTTCACAAGGGGATAAGAAGGAATATGATTTTATCCATCAGATACATCAGCTCTGAGTCCATTTTGCAAATATTTAATATAGTATCTCCTTGAATGGGAACTAAATTCTGGCAGGATTATTCTGGATGATCACAATAGCTGTGACATTATTTATTCCCTGAATGGTTGAATCTTTCTCTTCCCATGTTTTCCAAAAGGCATCTAGGAAATTTGTTTAGGGGGTTCAATTGCAAGTTACCATTGGGAGAAAACTTTACTTGAATTCTTGATGTACAGAGAATGGAAGTCCAAGTCAAAACATAGAAGGAAATTTGGATCACGATGGGCATCATCTTGCCATAACAGCAGCTGATGCAGAATCTGCACTTGAGGTTTCACCTCTGAGTTGGAGAGTGTTACTGCCTGGGAATGGTTGGTCCTTTCCTTTCAATTCAATTTCAGGTTTGAAGATCCAATACTCTCTTCAATTATTTTTTTAAAAAAGATAGTCAACTCCAAATAAGGAAAAAAGAAAAATAATCCGAGTTCAAAATATTTTCAAATAATGTTTCGAGGCTAAATCAAATAACATTTAGGATTTTCCTTTCTGGCAATATTCAGTCAGTTGCTTTGTTGCTTCCTGACTTGACTCTTTAATTGTATAGGAGTGAGCACACCGTATAAATTGTACTCCCTTCGTCCCAATTGATGTCAAGATGTTTGACAGGACACATAGTTTAAGAAATAAAGGAAGATTTTTGAAATTTGTTGTCTAAAATAAGCTATAGATATTTGTGTAGCTATAAATCATCTCATTAAGGGTAATATTTAAAGTTAAATTGTTACCAAAAATAGAAAGGTGTCATTCTTTTTGGGTCGACTAAAAAGAAAAGAGAGGGAGTACCAAGAAAAGTCTCTGTAATTCGTTTCAAAATCCAATATTTAAGACTTCTATTCCTATATATGCTCCAATGCTTAGGCTTTTATATGATGACACTCTAGCTTGTAGATTTTTTTTTCTTTTGGAACATACCACTCTAGTTTTTTTTTCCCATGTAGAGCTTTCAGATGAAAACCCTGTTACTTCTAAGGTTAACTTTGTAATATTGTTCCCAAACTTTCTCTTCTCTTTTTGCAGCTGAGCAGAGTAACTCATTTAAGGGTAGGGTTATCTCAGTCAAGTGGGGAGATGAAACCAGAAGAATTGGTATTGATGGCACAGCGGAAGCCATCAGGGAAGCTATTAAATCTGCTTTCAGGTTAAGGACAAAACGGGCATTTTGGTTGGAAGATGAAAATAGTATTGTTCGAGCAGTTGATAGAGATATGCCATTAAGGAACTACACTCTACTTGTTGACGAAGGTAATATCGTGGTACTATGAATTTGTTACTTGCATCTGCCAGAATAGTTACAACAATATCTGGTATTTTCAATAGTTCGGCTGTCCTCCACAGATACACTGTTCACACTCTGCCTCATCTCCATTCCCTGTCATTTCACCATTTTTATAGTGACGTACTGTTGCATGTTATCCTGCAATACCATGTCCCATGAACTACATAGTTTTGTTTGTTAAGAGAAAAATATGTTATCTATAGCCAAAATCTACCATAAATAAATATAGAGGTTCTGACATTTGCCATTGAGTAAATTAGAGAACAATTGTAATTGGTATCATATTTTATTTATTATGTCTGAGTAATGTATATTCCGCAGGATATATACACATAATATCATCACATTCAGGGCAGAGATGGCTTATTCCCATCCCCCGTGCTTTGAATTTGGTGGGAGCACGAGAAATTCCATAAGGTGACACTATTCCCAATTTAGACTCTAAACCTCATATTAAATCATAGGCAGCCCTTCTCTTAGGTTGCTTAAAAGCTCCTCGTAGGCCAAAAATGGAAAAGAAGAGAAACTCAAAGTAGACTAGCACAAAACCTTTTCTCAAGTTGTTTAGACTAGTATTGATTGGTAAACCTGTTGGGTCATCCAGATTTTTGGTAGATCTCACTTAGCTTATGCAAAAATGAGTAAAAATAAAAAGGAAAAATTATTAGAGCTGCTTCAAAATAGTTTCACTTGCCATATTTGGGCATTCTATGAGTGTTATAACAGGAAAATCATCCGTCTTCTGCAGAATAAAGAGCATTTTAGGTCTTAGGTTCAAATCCCAATTGAGACAAAAATTTAGGTGATTTCTTCCATATTTCCTAGCCTTGGTGAATAGAGTTACCTGTTGTTGCTGTTGCTGCTGGTGGGGGTGGCAGGTATCTCATGGAATTAGTTGACATGCGTGCAAGCTGGCCCCGACATCATGGTTATAACAAAAAAAAGTGAAGAGCATTTTGGGAGAATTATTCATGTTCTGCAGTACAAAGAGCATGTTGGCTATCTTTCTCCAATTAGATACCGGTTCTCTCCATTTTATTTGAAAAAAGTTAGATACTGATCTTCTTAACAATCCTCTTCGGATAATTTGTCCAACCGAAGACCCAGATTCAGGGATTTAGCTGGAATATGTTCAAACATAAGTTTTCATTGAATGACTAATGGATCCGGATCCTAAAGATGAGCAACCACTGAGTGGCTTCTTTTCGCTTTCTCCCCATTCCCATACCCATCTCCATTTCATCCCTTCAATCAAAGAAAAGGAAAATCTAATGTGATTCTTGGTTGCAGGCTTGACAATAAAAATCTGTACGTCTGAGGAGGCCGATGACTTGCCAGTTCAAACAGAGGATAAAACCTTTTATTCCGAGGATGATTTTCGTGACTTCTTGTCCCGCCGAGGTTGGACACGTTTAAGAGAGAATAATGGGAATCGGAATATTGATAGGATGGATGAGCTTTGCCCTGGTGCAGTCTACCGTGGAGGCAATTAAGGATAAGAAGTGCCTCGTCCGCCATTGTAAGCTCATTTTGTTGGGTTAAGCTGTATTTTTCAAATATTCAGAGTTTCCATATTTTGGTCTAATGAGTAGTAAAGCAGTCAGCGATACCCAAGGGTGGGAAATGGTAGGGGGTAAAGTGTATGTTAGATGTTATGCTGGAAAGAAATTGAAAATGTTTTGTAGGCAAAGCCACAACTGTTCATATTCTAAACTATAGGTGTTTGTCTTTTGGCACTGTGGTGAATGTTAGGAAATGTTTGTCCAAGTGTGTTTGGTATGGAGGAAAACATTTCTTTTGAGAAGGTAGGAATGTTTTTCGATTTTCTCATGTCTGGTTTGGTCAAAACGTTTTGGAAGACATTTTCTTTGGAAATCAAGTTCTTAAAAATGAGGAAAGTGATTTCCCTAATGAAAGTAGGGGAAACAAGTTCCAAGTGACATTTCAAGTTCATTGTTTTCCCACCCACCCAATGCCCCCAACGCCCAACCCTTGACCATCCCACTCCCCCGCCACTCAGAATCCCCACCTCATCCCACCCCGTAGAGTTTTGCTAGATTATATATAAATGTTTTTGGAATAATATCGTTTTGTTTACTTACCAAACATTCGAAAACAGCAGCTCTACCTACCAAGGTGGAGGTAAGGTCTGCGTACACTCTACCCTTCTCAGACCTCACATTGTGGATTTCACTGGGTATGTTGTTGTTGTTACTTACCAAACATTAGAAAATGAGTAAAAACCCACATATTTTCATCGAAAACATTTTCCTAAATACCAAACACACCCAATTCCAAAAGTATTTTGTTTGCTTTTATTATTTTTAAAAAAAAAACATTATGTTTGCTGTTGCTATTTGGAAGTTAACGAGTTAAACAGCTTACAATGAGGCAGGAGGGATGTGCATGCCTTCTGCTTTCCAATGTTAGATCAGTTTTTATTTCCTTTACTTGAAAGCTTTATATACTATCACTATCTGCTTCTTAAAAACCATAAGAATTAATGTGATTTCGATGGCATGTCCGCAAATTTAAAAAAAGACAGCTCGGTGCACTAAGCACCCCCTATGCGCGGGGGTCTAGGGAAGGGCCGGACCATTAGGGTCTATTGTACGCAACTTTACTTTGCATTTCTATAAGAGACTATTTCCACGGCTTGAATTCGTGACCTTCTGATCACATGACATCAACTTTACCAGTTACTCCAGGACGTAACCTCCTGGCATGTCCACAAATAAACCAAGAAAGAAGATTTCTCCTTGTGATGATGCTGATGAGTTTCCAGGACGTGATAAAATGATTTTTTTAACATAAATATATTTATATCACGAAAAAATAATCGTCTGCGGAGTGAGAATCAGTTTTGATCCTGCCTAGTGCTTACTATATCTTTTTAATTACATTTTGTAGCTATGCTATAACTGTTTCGTGTGTATTTAAGTGTATCTAAATATACAGTTTTGCATGTATTTGGGTGTATTCAAAATTTCAAAAACATAGTTTCAAAATGCATTCAGCCAAATACATATGTATAGGGGTGTCAATGATACGGTTCGATCGGTTTTTTTTAAGTTAGACCATACCAATTTTTTGATTAATTTACGAATATAACCAAAATTGAACTTTTCAAAACTGCAGCAATCATCTCGGTTTCTCTTCGATATCGGTACGGTTCGATTAATTTTGATAATTTATTTTTAATACATCAACTTATATAAAATAATAATATTTTTTTCAAAAATGCCTAAAATACACCCCTTTGCATGCCTAAAATACACCCCAACCTTTGCATGTATTTGCTGTAACACACCCTAATTTTTATGGAGATTCTATTCCCTCCCTAGTTATATTTTTAAGGATTTTTTTTGGCATTTATCAAGTGAGTTGAATAATACTTCAAACTATCTGGTGAACAATAGACCAGAAAAACAAAGAAGTCCGGTTATTTTCAGGACATTTCACTCCCTGAACAAAATAAAAAATTAAAATTCTCTCCTACGCTCTTAACTTTTTCATGAAAGTAATTGATTTTCTTGGAATTTGTCATGTGAATCACTATATTCTTTAATAATCGAATCTTGACTTGTGTCACTTTGAATTTTAGTTCGAGTTTGCCAAAAAATGCTTTAAAATATATTAAGAGGGATAATAGGACCATGTAAAGGGGATAAATGCCAAAAAAAATATTCAAAGCACAATAACTTTTTACATCATTCAAAGCACTAAACATTAAAGTGAAATCTGAACAATGAGTGAAGTGTGTTATTTTTGCTGAAAGCAGTTCAACAAACAAAACAATTCAACTAGTTCGGCAAGTCTTTACACAAATTGATAGCTGCAGTCAAATGGCTGCTTAACATTCTTTCTAGATATTTATCCAAATTAAACATGTAGATAGATAGCACATACATTTACTCCTCAGTCGTCACACCTTGCTCTCCTTCACAGAAACCAACCCCTCCCTCCCCGCTCATCTTCGCGCTTCAAAGGCTGCTTAAAGCAATCAGAGCAAAGCAATTCCAAAAAAAATGTTTCCACATATTCAACATTGTTATTTATACATCTGCCACATTCACTACACCTCAAGATGCAAAGTGAGCAGGCCCTACATTCTTGAGTAGCTTGATCTTTCACCTGGCAACCCTCTGCAGGACAATCATAGACCAACCTCATTTTTTCACATATAGGGCATACTTGAACATCAATAGCCCGACTGTCATCAGATAAACGATAAATATTCCTTCGAGAAAATATATGGGGTTTGTAAACATTTTGCTGCGTCTGGCTATCTGCACCTAGAAGGAACTTGAGTTCTTCAACATGTTCATGAGTCACTCCATAAATACCACCAATTCTCAGGTGCTTTATACCCATTACACCTCTTTGACAGTTAAAAGACTTCAGCATATTTACAATGCCCTGAATACTGAGTCTTGTACATGCAGGAACAAATAGCTGTATGAAGTAAAAACAAGATTAATAAGCACAACATTGTACACTGATGCACATACTATTAGTAGCAAAAGGGACCTTGTACCAAAGAAAACTATTAGTAGCAAAAGGGTACAGATCCTGCATTCGACAGGTATTCTTGCAAGAGTATTTAGCACAAGGCACAGAAGAACAAAAATGAGGAAAGGACAGAACCAAACAGCCTAGCATGCATCTACCAGTAACCAACAGTAAAATCAAAAGCCTCCAGCAGATTTACGTTTCCATGAACAATTCAAACTTCTATAAGTAAAAAGCTAAAAACCGCTGAAATATGGATTTAGACTCCCTCTTCAGTTAGATAATGCAAACAATACAATGACCATCAGAAGTTCAGATTCTGCTTACAATTTAAAACAAGGGAATGATGGTGATAGAATCATAGAACTACATCCAGACTGAGATCAGAGTCATTAGACAAAACATGTACGAATCATGTATTGAATCGCGTACACAAACATGTAAGCAATCAAGGTGCCATGAATAAGTGTGCATTAGCAAGTTTAAATTAGCTTTAAATATATTCAAGCTGCACCGTGACAGACATCAGTAGGCAATTAATGTCATTCTTCCGACCAAACATTTCAGTCTTTTCACATAATATTCCGGAATAAATGGCATAAATGCAACATCTATTGCTATGAAACAAAATCAGGTGGTCATTAGATTGTGTTAAAAGAGCATTACATCGTCATTAACAAGCATACAACAAACATACCATCATAATGAGAACCACAAACAACACAAATATATTAAGAAACAATAAAGTAAAATGAAGATGAAAAACTGACCTTTGTCAAACATGGATTAGAGTCAAGTACCCGCCTCAAACCGTCATCTGTGATGCGGCAGCACTCTAACAAACTCAAGCATTGTAAGTTACCTTGAGCCCTGCTAGTCAATTGCAAGAGGACATCATCGCTGATCTCAGTCAATGGTTGCTCAATGTGAATGTTCCTCCATAATAAAGGATCATTTTTTACAGTAAGATGCAAGGACCTACAAACACTTTCTACAGTCAAAAGATCCTTCACTCCAAGGTAACTAAGAGCAAAAGATAAAGCCTCATGAGGGGCTCCTTCATCTTCACCAACAGAGCAAGACGTCGCACCAGCCCCTGCTGCTTCACCTACATTATTGAAGCCTGCAGTGTCCCCCACATTGCAAGCTGAGCCAAGACCAACATGGGCCAAGGCGTCCCTCATATCTCTCTCCCCAATAAGCCAATTCACTGGATCACCTCTATGAACGTGACTACTAGGAAATGATTGGAACCTCATAGCATCATTCCAAATAAAATTAAAACCCGCAAATAAACCATAGTCATCATTACTACTAGGACCAGCATGGTTTCTCCTACATCCTCCATAATCAACTTCCAAATCCTCAAGCCAACCAGTAATGGCTGTGATAGTAGTGCTTATATCCATCCCAAATGGATCATCTGGAAGAAGATCAATAATATCCTCCGATACCAACTCGGAAGAATCACACTTGTCCACTCTTTTCCCCCCATAAACATAATCAAATCCCTCCTGCCGTGACCGACCGAAATTCTCCACATTTTTCTCCGGAACACCCTCGACTAAACACCCATTAACAATCCTCATCGGCGATATCAAATTATCCTCAGATATATGTGCCGGAAATACGGGCCGATGCGAAAAATTCAACGCCATTGATGGTTTAGATCAACTCTAAAGACAGCTAAAACGAAGACTCTATAAACCTAAGAGGTGGATTTTTTTTCTTTTTTCTTTGGATTTTTTCTTTTATCTCTTTTTTTATGTGACGCGAGGATTATTAGATTCAAACAAGGAAACCCTCAATTTAAGATGGTAAACTAAAAGACAACGCACCTAAAATCTCACAGAGCTTCTTGTAACGAACCCTAACAAACAAAAAATATGAATAATAGAATCAAACACCTCGCGATTTTTTTAATATTTTTTTTACTATACAAAAATAATAAGAATCAATGAATATTTGACAGAATAGGAAAACTTAATAAGCTAGGGTTTGCAAAAGAATGTGCTAAGAGAACAAAATCGTAACGATTAATTAAAAGAAGACAGATAATTGGGAGATAAGAGAACCTTGATTCAACGTATACAAAACAAACCCTAATTTGAACACAATCGACAGAGAAAAGGCTAGAACGCCGATTAGAACAGAAAGAATCGGGGGAATTGAAATTCCGATTTAAATCCAAATCTGCCGATCGAGCTCAAAGAGAGCGAAATAGGTAGGAAAATACAATAGAATTGGGAAAGAGAACAAAATTATCTAATTGAGAGGTGTGGGGTGAGTGAATTGTGTATGAATTAGGAGGGGTCAAAACTATACCAACACGTGTCTGGTGACTCTGCTATTGCGGTAAAAGTCGTGGCGGGAATGCAATGGAATGGATTTCCCTCCTTTTTGGACTCTATTTTTTCGCTTAAACACTTTTTTTTTTCTTTCGAGATGAAACACTTTCTACTAAAGACATTTTCATATTTAAAGCTCGAACTCGAAATGTTTAATTAAGAAAAGAACAATCGCATTCGCTAGACCACATTCTTTGATGGCACTAGTTATACATATGGACGGACTATTATAATTTTTCATCTCCATAGTACTTGGGATTACATTCTTTTCTAGATGATAATCTTTTAAGGATATGGTTCTGTTGGGAAATAATAATTTAAAATTATAGTAAATTAAAGTTGGTTACAATTTAATATTTTAATTAAATTTAAAATTACATTTATATATTCAAGCTGTGAAAACAGTCTCTTGTAGACATGTGAAGTAAGACTGCATATAATAGACTCTTGTGGTCCGGTCTTTACTCGGATCCCGCGTATAGCGAAAGCTTAGTGCACCGGCCTGCCTTTTTTTATAGTCAAATTTATATAAAAATAGATTTTTCTAATTTTAGTTAAAGTAGGTCTCGTGCTTTAACTAAAAAGTAATGCTACTAGCTATTTTCATTGAGTGAAAATTATAAAGAGCATTAAAAAAATTATTGAATTCATGAATGAAATATTCTCTTTTAGTGTCATTGATGATACTGACATAATTAATCATGTTATAAAATTTCTCATAAGATAGTACTTTGTTTGATTAGCTGCCTGAAAAAACTAACAATTCATATTTATTTTTCATGACCAACTTATGGTTACTACTTAATAGGTAGTTGTCAATATTAAACATTCATAGGTTTGGATTTGTAACACTAACCTTCTTTATTATAATAATATTATGTGTACTTTTGTTATTTTAAATTTTTTCATAACAATTTATTTAATTTATCTCTTTTTTATTTTAAATATATAATATAACTAATTTTCCCATTTGAATCACTTTCGTTTAATTAATTTTTCGAACATCCTTTTTTCTTTAAAGTTTTGAAAAAAAATCCTTAATGTTATAAAATCAAGCTCAAAGTAACAATATAAGAACAAGAGAAATAATATAGGATGAATTAATATAAAGATGGCTTTCTTCTTTCTTTCAAGTGTGTATTTCACTTCTTATATGCTAGGTCTTTTATAGGCATATTGAATGATGTATTTTGCAAGAGTAGCAATACATGGTGGAAGAATGAACCTCTACCATTATGATCATCCACTATTTACTATAGTGGGATACATAGTCATTACTATACATAATGGTGAGAAATAGTGGAGAATTAAATTTGAGTAGTGGAAATCCAAATTAGTAATTTCATAACACTCCCCTTTGAATGTTCAATGATGATGTGCCTCGTTAAAACCTTACTAGGCAAAATCCAGTGAGAAAATTCGAGTGAAGTAAAAACATTACACATCATCATTGTTAATTCAAAGGGGAGTGTTATGAAATTACTAATTTGGATTTCCACTACTCAAATTTAATTCTCCACTATTTCTCACCATTATGTATAGTAATGACTATGTATCCCACTATAGTAAATAGTGGGTGATCATAATGGTAGAGGTTCATTCTTCCACCATGTATTGCTACTCTTGCAAAATACATCATTCAATATGCCTATAAAAGACCTAGCATATAAGAAGTGAAATACACACTTGAAAGAAAGAAGAAAGCCATCTTTATATTAATTCATCCTATATTATTTCTCTTGTTCTTATATTGTTACTTTGAGCTTGATTTTATAACATTAAGGAAAATTCAATGGGATAAAACCTTGATTATGAGAAAAATAGTACAATGTGTATTACTCCTCCTGATAAAAATTCAATTAATATCTCGGAGACAACGCATCTCAATCTTGTATATCATATTCTCAAATGTTGAGGTTGGTAATGCCTTAGTGAACAAGTCTGTCAAATTGTCACTTGAACGAACTTGTTGAACATCTATTTCGCATTTCTTTTGAAGATCATGAGTGAAAAGGAATTTTGGCGAAATGCATTTTGTCTTGTCTCCTTTAATGTATCTTTCTCTTAATTGAGCTATGTATGCAACATTGTCTTCGTAAAATATTGTTGGAATATTTTTTTCAAAAAAAAACCCACATGTTTCCTAGATGTGTTTATTTATTGACCTCAACCAAACACATTTTCGACTTGCTTCATGAATGACTGTTATTTCTGCATGATTTGAAGAAGTAGCAACCGTAGTTTGTTTCGTTGAACACCATGATATAATTAATAATTGTACCTACACATGTAAATAAATAACCTATTTGAGATCTACCTTTATGTGGGTCAGACAACTATCATGCATCTGCATAACTAATTAGTTGTGAGTCTGGCTCGTTAAAATAATCCCTTATCAAGGGTTCCTTGAAGGTATCTAAATATATGCTTACAGAGAAAGCTATATCTGATCGAGAATTACTGGCAAGATACATTAATGCCCTAATTGCATTAAGATATGGTATTTCAGTACCAACAAGCTCTTCATCATTTTTAGAAGGTCGAAATGGATCTTTATTAATACCAAGTAATCTCACAACCATTGAGGTACTCAATAGATGTTCTTTATCCATATAAAATTTCTTTGAGATATTTTCAATATATATTGATTGATGGACAAATATTTCATTTGTAAAATTCGACCAAGGCATAATTTTATTTTTTTTCAAGATCTTTCATTTCAAATTCCTTTTTTCAAATATTCTACTGTTTGGAAGCTCTTAAGGAGTTCCAATTATATTCAAGTCACCAACATACACAACTATTTTGACAAATTCAGATCCAGGCCTTTTCGTAAAGACACAAGGACAAATTAGGTCATTTTTGTTCTATTCTTTTAGTAGGAATTTGTTTAGGCGATTATACCACATGCGTTCTTCTGATTGTTTTAATCCATATAAAGATTTTTGAAGCATTATTAAATAAGTTTCCCTAAAATCTTTATATGCTTCATACATTCTGAATCCTTCAGAAATTTTCATAAAAATATCATTGTCCAGTGAGCTATATAAATAGATTGTGATAACATCCTTTAGATGTATATCAAGTTTTTCATGGATTGCCAAATTTATAAGATATATGAAGGTGATTTCATCCACCATAGGAGATATGTCTCCATATAATCAATGTTAGGCCTTCGCGAAAATTCTTGTACCACAAGTCGTGCTTTATATTTTACGACTTTATTTCTCTAATTTTGTTTTCGCACAAAAATCTATTTATCCCGTCCTCCGGGGCATAGTCCAGTGGTAAAGTCTGGGCGCTATAAGGCGCTCTGGCATGGACAGCGTGGATTCGATTCCCCGTAGGCGCGAAGAAATTCTGCATGTTGGGGAATTTGACCTTGTCTCATTGATCAGTTGTACGCTCCCAAAAACTAGCCACTGGAGCACATCCCGCGATTTACTGGTGATGTTATTGAAGGGCCATCACTCACCGGCGGCGTGCAGGTATCACAGGTGAAGTAGTCGGTATGGCGAAACCTCCATTATAAAAAACAAAAACTATTTATACCTCGCTGAATTTATACCTTCAGGTATTTTGGACTATATTTTGCGTATTTCGAAATTTCCCGCAACATGTCAACCAAGGGAACATTCACGTGTACCTACTTTAATAATTCAAGGAACTTTTTGTACGTTGCTTTTTCTTTCTACTTTGCTATTTTTTCAGGGAATTGGGGCAATGGTTTTGAAACCACTAGTTGTGGTTGCTTTGCCAACAACTTATGCGGTACACTCTCTACCTCAATAACTTCAACTGCCTCTTTCTGTGCTTCATCCAGAGTTGCTTTTTTCGGTGCTAACTCCTCTAATTATCTCCCATTTCTGAGAGACACATCTGCACATAATTTCGGGTTTGGATATGTGTCACTCGGAAGTCCACTATGTGGTCGGGTATTCTAAGCAGCTGCTATCTGCCCCATCTATCTCTCTAAATTTTGTACTTCTAGATTAAGATTTTTCTTATTAGCCATCATCTTTTGCATATCCCCTCAGCTGCAGTATCTATCAACACATTTTCATGGTGATCCAGACTCTCAATAATGTTGTTAGCTAGAACTTCATTCGTTTGATGATGAGGAGGATAATTTTTGAGCAACTCTTTGAACCTTTTCCATGCCTGATACACCCCTTCTCCAGGTTTCTATATATGATTTCCCTCCTGAGTCTCGTTGTCTTTCCATATGGAAAGAAAATTTTCTCGCTAGATAATCCCAGGAGGTGATGAAATTTTCCGGTTATGCCTCTAACCACTTCTTAGCGTCCCCGAGTAGAGATAATGGTATCAATGTCAACCTCACATAATCAGAAGTGACCCTAGTGGTCACATAAGTACTCGCAATCTCCAGAAAAATTTGAATGTATCGCTGAGGATCCTCGTGTGGCAAATTATTGAACTGTCGGCTGGAGTGGAGCAGTTGAATCATAAGCTCAAAGTACCTCTCGATGGTCGGTTTGACAATGCTTGAAGTGACATTATCCACTAGAGGTACTGTCACCTCTCAAACTATCGTTGGCGGTGCGTTAGCTGCCATTACTTCATGTGTCACAACAATTGCTTCTTGATTTTCTCGAAAATTAACTTCCATCCTATGTTGATGAAAAAATTGTTCAGATCCAGGTTGAAAGTCTGCGACGTTATTTTGACGGAAAAACCTTCGCATTTGATTGTTTTACCTTCGTTCAAATAACAACTAAGATCAAGACGTTAATACTTGGATAACTAAAGCAGTAATAAATTATTCTAATATAATCGTTAATTTTTAAGTCTCCAGTAACAGCGTCAAAAACTTGTTGCTCCCAAACGCACACGCAAGTATACGAGGTTGCCAAGTAATATAATTACTTATAAAAGTCGGATATCAATCCCACATAGACTTATGATCAACGGTATTAGAAGAATTCACTAATACTACTAATTATGCAAGTATAAGAGAGAATAGTTATTTTGTTTTATAACTACTACAGAAAAGTAAATGATTAACTAATGTAAACTAACAGACAGCAAATAACATTTGTTGATAATGGAATTTATCACAAGAGAAGACATCCGAGGGTCATGACACTTTTTGTAATCATGTTGCGCTTTTACTTTCGTTGTCTTGCTTAATTACCGAGTTATTAATTGATAGGGTTAACTATATGACTATGAATCTCTCAAGTCCTCTAGTCGCCTATTCGTACTACTTTCACGCGCTTATATCTCTATGGTCATGAACATTAATATAAATGCATTTATATTTCCTGTATTTCAACCAAACAGGGCGATCTAGGTATATTAATTCCCACCCCGATTTCCCAGTGGTGAGATCATACTCTATTCAATCTTCATTTTATCTTAGTATTCATCTCTCGAGTTCAATCTAAGAATTAAAGATTTATCGAAACAGTAAAATAGTTGTGCACAAGATTGAATAGATAACTCATACGATAATTTAGCAAAATCAACTCACATTCATACTATGGCCACAACCCCAGCAACAAACACTCATAATTCTATTAAGAACACAAGAATTCATGATAAAACTAGGTTTAATTGAAGAAAGAAAATAATATGTAAAAATACCAATAGTACGACTACAAGTCTCCAAGAATATCCAACATCCCTCTGAAAAAACGCCCATATGGTCTATTTATAGTTTAGGGTAAAAGCTAAAATAAGTAAACCAAGTCCTACTAAAAATAGGAAATACGCGTCTACAACTTCAGAATTCCAAACTCCATAGATGTTGTTCTCATGCCTTGGTCGTGCGACGCAGGTGCACATCACTTGCACTTTTATCAGTCTTCCGAAACATTCCAGAGAAGCCATTGCCCTGCCATGTGCGTGCAACGCAAGGGCATGACACAGGGCACCTTCAGTGACATTCTTATGCTCAGTTCTTTGCCATCTCCTTATTCTATTGTCCAAATGCAATTCATCCAAACTCAATCAAAGTTGCTCGGTTTTAACTCATTTTTCTAGTTGTACCTAATAACACCAACATAAAAATACAACAATTTCACTATTAATATGCGATTAAAGTACTAAGATTAGAGATAAAGTGACGTTAAATATTAAATATTTGTGTCAAATATCAACTTATCCAAACAACTATAGGGTGCAATTTATATTTTTTTCCCATTGTTTAATCAAACTTTATATTAACAATAATAATACTTACTATTTTACAATTTCACTTATTATGTCTCGACATACACTTACAATTCATGTGCCGAGAAATTGGCAAGGCAAAAAAGTTAACAAGGTTACCGTAGCTCATTTTCTAAATTGGACCGACCATGACACTTTAGGATTCGCATGGAGTTTTGTGTTGTGTCCATATCGCAACGGTGAGAAAGTAGTCAATATCGAACGTATATATAAAGCCCCACCCCCACCTGCCAACGGAACAAAGTAAAGCCAAGTACATGAGTGGCCAGTGTGAGTTGGTGCGAAGAAGAGCGCGGGGCGCAAGTCGCGAGTTCGATCCCCGATAAACCTTCTTGGTTGGCGCGCACATGCGTAGCTTGCAAGTGTGGTTTACATGGTGGCGTGGTTTGCGGTCTTTGCGTCGATCAGGGAGTTTCTGTGCAAGACTCGAAAAGTAGCGATGCGAGTTATTTCTTTCGATCTCCATCTTTTTACCCGTAATAGGTATTGGTATATATCGGTTCGTTCTTTCATTAGCGGTTGATAAGGTCGAAGTTATTCTATCTAATTTTTTTATAGATAATTTGGATAATCAAATAAAAACCTATGTTTGTTTTTAAAAACATTCTTGGACAATGAAAAAGTCTTCTTTTTTCTTTTCTTAACTATTAAGTTAAGGAAAAACAACGAAATCAACTACATAAGTTCGCCTTCACAAAAAAAAAAAAGTAAAGCCAAGCAACAACCGAAAAAGACTTAACAAAAACATTTTGTTTGATTGCTAAGAAAGGAATCCAAAATTCAATCCGAAAACGACAAATTGAAGGACAGCAGAATCTCAATCACTTTGATGAATTCCAAACTCTTTCTTTGCCTTACTCAATGAAATGAATGAATTAAGACCTTCAACCAACGTTACGTCGTCGTTTCTATACCCTTTCTTCCTCTTCCTACGACCATGATTAATCCCTTTAAACCCCTCTTTGGATCTCAACCGCAGATCCATCACAACCTATTCAACCTTTTCTCTTCCTTCTTCAAACCCTTATGATGGACCCTTCTACCTCTCGCCCAGCTGTAGTCATTGACAATGGAACCGGGTATTGCACATTACCCTCCACCTGTTTGATAAAATTCCTCAACCACATTTTTCATTCTTTTTCTTTGAGCCGAGGTCTTTTGAAAACAGCCTCTCTGTCCCACAAAGGCAGAGTTAGTCTGCGTACATCATACCCTCCCCGGACAACATTAGATCACACTGGGTATGTTATTGTTGTTTATTTTTCATTCTTTTTGTCTCTTATTTTCAGGTATACAAAAATGGGTTTTGCGGGAAATGTGGAGCCATGTTTCATACTACCTACAGTTGTTGCTTCTAATGAATCATTTGTCAATCAACCTCGAGCTTTGACGAAGAGCAGTAACTGGTTAGCACAGCACAGTGCAGGTGTTATGGCGGATCTCGATTTCTTTATTGGTGAAGAGGGTTTGAGCAGATCTAAATCTAGTAGTACTTATAATCTTAGCTATCCTATTAAACATGGACAAGTTGATAATTGGGATTCAATGGAACGGTTCTGGCAGCAATGTATATTCAATTACCTGCGTTGTGACCCCGAGGATCACTATTTTCTGTTAACTGAAAGCCCTATGACTGCACCTGAGAACCGAGAATATACAGGGGAAATTATGTTTGAGACTTTCAATGTTCCGGGACTTTATATAGCCGTGCAGCCGGTTCTTGCGTTGGCAGCTGGCTACACAGCATCTAAGGTTGGTAGTCTTATCTTAACAACTTTGATGATATATGGAGTTGGATATTTTGTGGTATTGATATTTTTATGATCTAATGCAACAACAACAACATACCCATTGTAGTTCCAGAAGTGGGGTCTGGTGAGGGTAGTATGTACGCAGACCTTGTCCCTACCTTTGTGGGGTAGAGAGGTTGTTTCCGATAGACCCTCGGCTCAAAATATTTTAAGATCTAATGGTTTGAAAAAAATTGTAAACCTTGTTCAACAAACTTTTAGCTTTGCAGGTAGCTTTGTTTTGTCTAGAGTATTAAGAGAAAGTTAATTGTGTAATAGGTGATAGCTTGGATTTTCAATAGTCCATTATTGTTCTAATTTCTCGCAATATTAGGACTAGCTTCAACGATGTTACTTTCATTCGCAAAAAGATTAAGAGGAGTGAACAAATTGACGTGCTTAGTGGAAAGCTTGTTATGTTTCTGAAATTCAGATTGTTTCCTAAGTTATGAGTGTGTGCAGAGCAGGGAAAAAGGGTGCCTTCTCCTGTACAAGTGCAATTTTAGGTTGGTGGTACAAATTAGAGCAAACATTAGTGGCTATGATGTCAGGGCTTTTGTTTGGAACATTATTAAAAAAATGATGTATTGATGTTAGTGATGTCCTAGTTGCCTGCAGGGTGTGTGTGTGTGTGTCATGGCTCTGAACTGTGTACTAATCACCTATGTAGCACGGACACGCGAGAGGTGTCCGATAGGACACGGACACGGACACGCGAGAGGTGTCCGATAGGACACGGACACGGACACGCGGAAACGACAATTTTGAAAAATAGGGGACACGACACGGCAGGGACACGGCTGTAAAAATAAATTAAAAAATATTTATATATATATATATATATATATAATATAATATAATTTATAAAATACTAAAATTAATATTATTATAGTTTAACATTCATAAAAATATTATAAATTTAATTCAAATTTGTTATATACCAAATAACCAAAATACCAAATTAAATATGTACCAAATTAAAAAGAAACATTCATAACAAATTGACAATCAATCAAATATTCAATACATAATTTATAAGACCATAGTCCATAAACTAATACATAAGTATGTCCCAAGACCCAAATTCAAATAAATATAAATTTACTTAAAATAAATCAAATAAAATTAAAACTAAACTTTTTCTAAAAAAAAAAAAATGTCCCTGCCGTGTCCCCCTGCCGTGTCCCCCGCGTGTCCCTGCCGTGTCCGATTTTTTTTTTTGCTGGGAAACGTCCCGGACACGTGTCCGAGGCGTGTCCGGGGCGTTTCGTGTCCGATGAGGTGTCCGACACGGACACCTCACCCTAAATGAAGTGTCCGTGCTTCATAGCTAATCACTATCAAAAGGTAATTTGCCTTGAAATACGCTAATGGTGTGTGCGCACTTCTTTCGAAAATTTTCAAGCCAACCCTCTCTCAAGTAAAATTCCTTTTCGATGGTAAAGCTTACCCACCATAAGACTCACCAATTTCAGTTAAGGAAGATGCAAGTAAGACTCTATCCACAGACAACCATAAAAAATTGTGGCAGAGATTTTGAAAACACCAAAAATGAAGGCTCAGTTTTTCTACATGTTTAGGATTTAGAGGTATCTCAGATCTTCTTTTTGGATGTTGAGAGGGAGGAGGGGAAAATGGAGAGGGTGAAAGGGAGATGAAGCAGAGACCGGGAAGAGGGAGGGAGAGATAAGAGAAATGAAAGCGGAAATGTTGAAGGTTGAGGGGTTGACCAATGAAGTTTTTGAGCAACCGCGAAAATCCTATTATCTGACGCAGGAGATGAAGGGGTAAAAAGAAGTCAGGAAAAGTTAAAAAAAGGAGAAAAAGAGATAAAAAAGGAGAAACAACAACAACAAATCCAGTGTAATCCCACAAGTGGGGTTTGGGGAGGGTAGTGTGTACCTTACCCCTACCATGAGAAGGTAGAGAGGTTGGTTCTGATAGACCTTCGGCTGAGAAAAAAGGAGAAAGAAGTGAAAAAATAAAGTGGCATTTGACGAGCCTCTGACATAGCGGAGCGTGTATTAGACTGCCCGTCACAAGATTGATTTTGTTTTTTCAAGAGGGTATTGAACTCACTTTTAACAAGAACAGGTGGATTAAAAGTTGCCCAAGAAGTTTTTACGATTATGATCTTTACTGTTTCAAATAGATGCTGTCATAGTTTTTGACAAAAAACTGCACGCAAAGAGAGCTTCCCATTATTGTAATTAGTATAGATGATTGGTTTCTTTTACGAAGATTCTGTACTTTTTATATAAAACTTGTATGCGGGAAGTGTCCCTTTCAATAATACAACTACTGATTTTATCAAATGTAGAAAAAAAAATCCCTAATTATGTCATATTAGAACTCTGAATCAACTTAGCAAGAATAATAAATGAATCCTTGAAGGCCACCGTCAAAGTAACCATTGTATAAAAGCCCTAACAAGGTTGTCTTGCATCTCAAGTTGAGTTGTCCCTATTGATATCCCCCTCCCTTTTATTTTTTCCTTTAGTTCCTTTTTCTCGTGGTTCAAGTCACTGGAGATGGTTGGAATGGGATATTGTGGTGTTTGGAAAGTTCTGTTGCTTTATTAGTTGGTTTGGCATGTCAGAAGAATTTATTAGGTAGATGTATTTTTGTGTTCCTGTGTTTTTCTTGTTGGTTGGTCTGAGTTGAGGTTATTGGGACGAACTGGCTTACTTTGACTAGGAAAAGACACCCTGGCTCTAGTGGTATATAGGAAGTGTGTGGTTTGAATTGTAGAATATGAGGGAAGAAGGTGATGTAGGAGTGTGGTGTTGGAGAAAAATAGAAAGTACATATTTCCTCTTCGATGGCATAGTTTGATTCCCCATTAAAAAGTTAAGAGGTTAGACGTGACACCCCGAATCTAGGGGTGACTTGACTGGCATCCGATGCCTTAAACCCTGTACCGAGCAACCAACCATCTCGTATACATAACTATATTTAGACACATAGGGGGGTACGATTATCGTCGTACTATCAAACACATGCATTGGGACTCCTTGTGGTCCCGTACCAATACACATTTTTAAATATGACGCTTAATCATTCAAGAAAATAATGGCTCTACGGCCTCATCATAAGTGAACTTGTCTCGACAAGGGATCAAACATTGATTCTACCCTCATGACATATACATCTCCCACGGTGTGCCATTATAGCCTCTATACGGCCGAAAGGACAGATAAACACTCGAGACACAGACATGCTATGCAAAAGAACGAAGTGAAATACTGGCCACCACTGAATATGAAGTTGGGTAAAGCAAGTAAGGCCAAGTAGTTTGTCAGCTGGCTGGTCTCAGCTGCATTGTACTATAGTATGGCCTGTGCATATGCCTTTTACCTTTTCCAAAAGTGTGTATCTTCAGGGATGCGACACGCCTACAAACAAATTTGAGTCTTTCAGAAACCAGAAACAAAGTACATTCCTGAGAATTTTGTCTCGTAAGGTGGTATTCTGATTGTAAGTATGTCAAACGGAATAGCTTTTATGTCTTTTCTCAATGGAATGAACTGATATCTTGGAATAGCTTTTATGTCTTTTGTCAATGGCATGGATTGATATCTTTGTCATGTCAGGGAAAATAAGGGCCAAGGAGTCTGTTCCAACCTAATATCTTCATTCTTTTCTTTTCCTGTGGAAAATGGGAAAATGAACATTGAGCTATTTGGAGAGAAAGTACTGGGTTGCATGTCAACCTTTAGTATTTTCATTACTTGTTTGATATAATATCCTGTGTATCCGTTGTATTCTTTGTGATCATAAGTAACTTGCATACCATTGTTCCAGAAACTTGAACTTAATTGTGGTCTAACAATTTGACGTGTCTTGTAATCATTATATGCTATTTCTTTAGTGTGAGATGACTGGAGTCGTAGTGGATATTGGAGATGGTGCTACACATGTTGTACCTGTTGCTGAGGGTTATGTTATTGGGAGCAGCATTAAGTCAATTCCTATTTCTGGGAAAGATGTTACTCTCTTCGTTCAACAGCTCATGAAGGTATGTAGTTCTTGTTTCTTTAGGACTTCAGTAAAACACTTCCTTAAAAATGGTTGAATAGAAAAACGGAAAAGGGTTATATTTGCCCCTATACTATCCCGAAATAGTTGTACCCATCCTCCGTTTCACTTTTCGAAGATATCTACCCTCTCCGTTAGTGTTTTGAACACAAATACCCCTTCTGTTAACGGTCAACTCAGACCCAGCTTTAAAAAGACACATGGAGGCGACATCGACCCATAACCCTTATCCAGATCAAAAAACATATTGTCCCTACCAAAACTCATTATGTAGAAAATCAATGAGATGCTTTTGGAGACTCCATAACCAACTGAGCTCCATCCCCTCTGGCAAAGAACTATCGGAATATCATCGGAAAACAGTCCATTCACCAAAAATAAGAGGCGACATCTACCCTCTCACAAAATACTCCATCTTCACTTTTATACAATCAAAATCCTCCATCATCCACCACAAGTTTTCTAGTCATAAACCCAATTTCTCAAGAATAAAATTAACTCACAATCTCAACAAAGTCCAATAGATAGCTCAGCAAACCCATTTCTATATTATTACTCCAGCAAATATTCAAAAAAATTACAAAATCTAAAAGAAGTAAAAAGTAGAGAAAATGTTGGAAAATTGCAGGTGAAGGAAAAAAATAACACCACAACAATGACCCTCTGTTCGCTCTTCTGTTGACTATGTTAAGGTTACAAGTTACAACTTTAACACCAATAAAATTTCTGGGCAAATCTTTAGACATAAAAAATCAAACTAGTCAAAGCCATTGGAATATTAAATCTCCAAGACCCATCTCCATATGTAAAGTATTGAAATTATTTTTTGTATGATTGACCTAGATTTTTCAGCTGGTTTCGATCCGTTGGACAAAAATTGAAGTGAGGTGCGAAGGTAAGAGAGGAAGAAGATAGAATAAGAGAAATGGACAGAGAGAAGACGAGGGGAAAGAAGGAGAAAAAGGGCACAGGGGAAGGAGAGGAGATGGGCTACGGGTATGGGTCGTGGGTTTGGGTTATAACAACATTGGGTATTAGAATTAAATAAAAATAAAAAGGGGTGAGCCGTTGAAATCGTGCCACGTATCCAGCTGAAAGTGGCCGTTAAACGTGAAGGCACAAATATTAAAAACACTAACGGCGAGGGCAGATACCTTCGAAAAGTGAAATGGAGGATAGGTACAACTATTTCGGGATAGTACTGGGGTATATATGACCCTTTTCCGATAGAAAAATGCATGTTCACTACTTTTCCTTGACTATAACTGATCTATAACATAGGATTGTGATATCCTGAAGTTTGTGTCTCAATGTTATTGGTATTATAAATCCCTTGAAGTTCCAACTGTCCATGAGATGAAAATAAAGACGTGTAGGAATAGATTGTATATATAACCTTTACAAGTACTCACATTCTTTATTTGATAGAATGGTGAGCTATCTCCTATAGCACACAAGCCTCTGGTTCAAATGAGTATACTAATAGTAGCAATACCTAGTTTCAATCATTTCATCATTATGTTGGCATGGAACTGGTCATACTTTTAGTCCTCCCGTTTTCTTGCCTTGGACCTTCTTTGAAACCAAATGAAGCATGTGAAATTCCTTACCTGGAAAATGGAACCGACGCCTTGCAGCATTAATCTTGATCACAATCATTATCCAGCAGGATTATTTTTGTTTTACTTTTTCTTACCTAACCATTATGAACAATCAAGATTGGGTGCAACATTTAGGTCCGATACTGAACATTCTGCCTGAAAGGCTGAAACCTGAAATTTATACTACTAGCCATTTATTTTGTATGAAGACCTTTCTGTAACTAAAGTATCTCCTTCTGAGTACTTTTTTTTAAACTGGTAACTATCTTGTATTTCATATGAGCAAAACAGTACATAGGTTGTACTGAAACCATCTGTTACCCAATTATTACCAGATGTCCTTAACCTGCGGGAAATCTAAAACTACCGATTGCTTAGTAGCAGTGTTGTCAAAGGCGCGCTTAATTCCTGAAGCGAGGCTCAAAACATGTTGAGTGCTTCACCCGCTTAATGTGAGCTTTAGTATTGTCATCAAGACTCTTAAGACATATTTTTCCTTGCCAATGTGTGTTTCATGAAGAGGCGACACAAAACAATTGATATTTCACTTTATTGTAAAAAAATTCTCAATTTCTTTGTCCATATATTTGTTCTTCATGCTTATAATTATTAGTCTCGGACTAAACATATATATTTGTATGTTTTCTGCATTTGCACCTTTTTCATTAAAGCCCCAACAGACCTTAGAGATTTCTTGCGCTTTTCGCGTTTGATAACACCGTTTAGTAGGGTAGCCACAACTCAGATATAAGAACAGGTCTCGGACTAAACATATATATTTGTATGTTTTCTGCATTTGCACCTTTTTTCATTAAAGCCCCAACATACCTTAGAGATTTTTGTGTTTTTCGCGTTTGATAACACTGTTTAGTAGGGTAGCCACTACTCAGATATAAGTATGTTGGGTATTTGAGGTCTATCTTTGAGTGTCTAAGATGGTATCTCATTGTTTAATAAAGCTTCAAAAGATTACAACTTATATTGATTATTCAATGCAGGAAAGGGGAGAACATATTCCAGCAGATGATTCCTTTGATATAGCACGAAAAGTGAAGGAAATGCATTGCTACACTTGTTCCGACATTGTGAAGGTATTATCTATTTGTATGAGCCTATACAAAAGGAGTAAAAAGGAATAAGTTGAAAGAGTAGATGAAACAAAAGTTTGAAGTTCTTTCTGATAATCCACCCAGTTCCTCTTCTTCTTTCATCCAGTTCTCAAACTTATCTGTTCGACACTTCTGTGAATTAGGGCAAGCTAATCATGCCATGATTTAAACTCAGAATCCCTGTTTGCATCTGAGGCTGGAGGTTACAACTGATTTTTGCTTGTAATAGGTCCTTATTGTCAAATGATTTCAGGAGTTCAATAAGCATGATAAAGAGCCAGGGAAGTACATCAAGCACTGGAGAGGTACAAAACCAAAGACAGGAGCACCTTATTCATGTGATGTTGGCTATGAGCGATTTCTTGGTCCTGAGGTCTGCTTTATCCTCTAGCTTCAAGCTTCCTGAATCTCTTTAGCTGTAAAGTTTTGCTTTCAATGTGCTTGTTAGTTGTTAGCCTACTGGAGCAGAGGTTACTATGATGGTCAATGAATTGGTATTGTCTACTTCATGTTTTACCCAAATCTCTCGAACTGTTCAGACTCATACCGCTCAAACCCTGCTGCTTTTTCTGCATGTAATAACTTTTTTGCTAAACCCTAGTTCAATGAAAGTACCAAGTAATTGAGGAAATCAAGATAGTATCCATGCTCACTTAACTTTTAGGGGAAGCCTCTTGACCCGGCCTACTGGCTGGTGCTTGAGTCACGCTGGACGATAGTCTGGAACCACTATGGGTGTGGTAGAAATTAAAAGAAAGAAAAAAGGAGCTTTGGACCTAAATCAACATAGAGCTGGATAAATAGGATTTTTTTTAATGGTGATTAGCTTCAGATGCTTTACTCACAAGTTGGCTCGATGAATTGTGTTCGCAGGTTTTCTTCAGCCCTGAGATTTATAATAGTGATTTTACGACCCCTTTACCTGAGGTGATTGACAAATGTATTCAATCTGCACCAATAGACACAAGAAGAGCTTTATATAAGGTAATTTTATTGCTGAATTCCATAGAACTGTTCTTTAGTGACAGAGTTCTTATGATCAACAAAAAGGTTCCTTGTATCTTGAATGAACTAAAGTTGTGTATGAACCCCCTTTCTATGTGAGTGTGATTTATTGTGCACTTGTTGAAATTCAGAATATTGTTCTATCCGGAGGGTCAACCATGTTCAAAGATTTCCATAGAAGATTGCAGCGAGATCTAAAGAAGATTGTGGATGACCGTATTCTTGCATCAGATGCTCGGTTAGGTGGAAATGTCAAAGTAAGTGTTTGTTCCTTTCATTTCTCACCTGAATTTTAGGTGACAAATAAAAAGTCTCCAATATATCAAGAGTGCTTGACGGCTGGAATTCAACTCAGGCACAACCAGTTGAAGTGAATGTGGTCAGCAATCCTATCCAGAGATATGCAGTTTGGTTTGGAGGTTCTGTACTAGCTTCAACTCCTGAATTTTTTGCGGTATGTTTATCCTTCTAGTTTCTATTTATCTGATTGTAGTTAATTACTGTGCGTGAAGTTAATCCTTGTATTTACTGGTTTGTGCATTGCGTTCAAATAGGAAGTTTAATCTCATTTTTGATAATCGATTTGGATATTTTTTATGTTAGGCTTGTCATACCAAGGCAGAATACGAGGAATATGGAGCTAGTATATGCCGGACAAACCCTCTATTTAAGGGAATGTATTGATATTGAACCAACTCAAACTGATGATTGTAAAGGCATTTATTGTTAAGATGTTCACATCGTAACAGCCCGATCCATCTGTCCTCGGTGCTCAGCTTCAAGCTGAAATCCTACATCCGCAGGCGCCTTCCATTATGTCAACCGATTAGAGGCAGTGTAGGATGGACCTGTAACAGAATGGGGTTCTTGTTCTTTTCTTCAGGAGCAGCGCACAAGTTCTAGCCTTGCAGGAAGTAGGCTTTCATTGGCAGGATTGGTTGGCACTTCCATTTGCAGATGGTTTCACAGATCAGTTAGAGGACATTTACTGAGCTGAATGTTATTTTCTGTGTTCAGCTCAGTCTAGGGATTTACCAGTTTATTTTTGTAAGAGGGCAGGATAATAAGCTTCAAACAAATTCAGGTAGGTTTTCTTTTAATTATATCAAATGATTGATCAAAGAATCACGTAGAAGCTTGTTTTCTCTGTAGATGCATTCTGAACATTAAAGCTATACCTGTATATTTGGTTCAGTACTGAACCTTCATTCTTTTTCTAGGAACAGTAATCTTCCTTGGTCACAGCTTTTGTAAAGTCGTTTATTGTGATTACTCTTAGCTTTTGGTAGGTATTGATGAAAATAATTTCAGTTTGGGTTTTCGTAAGCTGCTAAAGGAAAATTGCTTTGGTAGTTCTTACTACAAAGACCGAAGAAATATTGGGGAGAGATGATTAGATCGGACATGACCTTAGATAGTGGTTGTGGAGGACACATATTAGGGTAGAGGGGTAGTAGGTAGTCGAGCGTAGTCCTACTTACGCTTACAGGCAAGTAGTTGTAGTGTTATTACTGTAGGCCCGCTTAACACATCATACGAATAGGTGTAGCATTGCTTTATAGTCCCATGCAGTTTGATTTATGATGTGTTAGTTACTGCTTCTTTCTTTCAGAATGCGCTATTATGACGTATCGCTTTTAATACCAGCATTTTCATACCGCTCTAAATTTCTTGACCGAGTCTAACAGTTTTCTTTTGTTTTTGCTTATGCATATGCCTGTTTTGAGCCGAGAGTCTCTCGAAACAGTCGCTCTACCTACCAAGATAGAGGTTCCTACAGTCGAGCAGCTAAAGCTCCTTCCATTTTCTTGCTGCTTACGTTTTCTTGCTGCTTACGTTTTCTTGCTTGCTTCTAAAAAGGGACTACTACCAATTAGGATAGAAAGAAGACAATAAGCGTCGGGTAAAGTGACTTACTTGAATGGTGAGCTATCCTATAAGACTAAGAACCTCTTTGAAAAGGACAGAGCCGCTTGGCAGTTCCGCCCTATTACTCCTGCCCCCCCAAGCCGTCGCTCGAACCCCGTAATAAAACTGATACCTTCTTCTCGGTTCACCGTTACAAGTGTTCAAGATAGTTAAAGAGTTGAGGGATATTCCTCCCATGAGAACCCATTCCGCTCCTCTACAACTACCTTTCGTCCAACATGATATGCTCTCTTCGCTGGTTGCTTCCCTGCCCGATTTGCGAAAGACGAGAGTAGGCTCGAGGAGGATCAAAAGACGGATTCTCAGTCCCCTAAAGTGAGAAAGTTGGTTAGACTGTGCCTATGGAAAGAAAAGATCCTTCCGGTGATTCATCGATTGTATCTCTGAGGCCTATCGCCAATATCTCTTACTTGTTCGGGTCATTCTCCCATTCTTCGATCTCCTATACTCCAGACTTGAGTCCCGGAACCACAGCCATTTAACGGGATTCGAGTGAAGCTGCTCGACTATAGGGAGAGGAGTTCCATGCCCTATTCTAATAGATAGGAAAGGTAACACCCAATTTCCGATGCTTTTAAGCCCCCTTTCCGACACTCGAATGTGTCAACGTACACATAATCTTTTAAAAAGCGTTCTGAGTGAATTATTTAGCCTTCAAGACACGACTTCAAGCTGTTAGTACGACTAGCAGGCTTCCTAGCTTGAGTGAAAAGGTTCGCGTACACTCTGCCCTTCCCATACTCCACAGTGTTTAACTGCCCCATGTTGTTGATCATTCTTTTGAAATTTCAACAATTGGAAAATGTTTTCTTTGAAAAAAAGGAAGATACTTTGGAACTGCTCCTTCTCTCCCTCTTTAGCAGACACACCAATCCTCGTTAAGAAATATTGTATTTCTAGGAAATGCGAAAGGAATTTCCTGACCACATTGGGTTTTAGTTTTGGTTAAGAAATATTGTATTTCTAGGAAATGCGAAAGTAATTTCCTGACCACATTGGGTTTATAGTTTTCAATGGCCGAGTTGTCATTTCTTAGATATATACCAAGAATCTTGTACTAATTGATGATACGCAACAAACATTCTTGTCTAGTCTTATGATGTTCGAGGAAAAATAGTCTTAGCTTGAATCTCAAGATTCTCAACCCAAACTTTCCGGATTGCTATGAGGAACGAACCCCATTTCAAAAGTAATTACTACTAACACTTTATAATAAAGATATCCCTAAACTAAACAAGGGAACCTATGCTCTTCTTCGCTTCTTTCTCTACCCTTAAACTAAATAGGATTCGTTCATGGAGTTTGAACTTATAAAGATTTGAATTATATTTATTTTCATGGGTGCTAGGAAATTTCCACAATTAAATTATGAAAAGTTTGAACCCATGAATCGTTTTTTGAAGTTTGAACTTAGAGTAATTTGAACTTCATGAATGGTTCATGGAGTTTGAACCCATAGACTCTTTCCTTGAGTTTGTGGTTCTATAGCTAAGAACTCAACGAAAGAGTCTTTAAATTCACGGTTTTATAACAAAAAACTCAAAAAAATTGTTCATGTATTCGAATTCTAGCACAATATTTGTCAAAGTGAAAACTTAAATAAAGAGTCCTTGTATTTATGGTTCTACAACTAAAAATGTAAGGAGTTTTTCCTTTAGTTTGAACTTCAGGCAAGACTCGTTGAGTTCATCGTTTTACATAGAGATGTTCAGGACTCTATTTTGGTTGATTTTCCTCTAAAAGAAAATTAAATCTTTAAGTCAATTTTCAAATGTTGGAATCAAAACCAATTAAGTCAATTTTTTATCGCTTCGATTTTTATCGATTTTTTGGTTACTTCGGATTTTTTAGTAACATATGATAATATATTTTCAAGTAGATACTAGATTGTCTATATTACAGCATGCACTACTAAAAAATATTCTATATGAAAACAAAAGAAATATATATATGTAGTTTCTTGTAAATCTACATAAATCTACTCTAAATAAGCTCAAATTTAAAACATGTTACATACTCCATATCATAAAGAACAAACCTCAATCATCAATTTATCAAAAGAATAACAAATCTAAAAAACTCATCTCACAAGTGACTAACCATTGTTTTCAAGATTCATTTGATTTAAATTTACTTTTTATATTTGATTTTTTTTCAAAGCATTGTATTTCAATTTCTATAAATTTAAAAACATTGTCGTACGACAATTGATAAGAAAAGACAAAAAAGCGGAGAATAAGAAGACACTTTTGTCAAATTATCTAATACTAAGTATTCGTACAAAACAAAACGCAAGTGGGTACTAGTTTATAATGACCCTCCAGGTCATTTTGAGCTTTTAGCCTATTTTTCTCAAACTGTCTTTACCGTAGCTTTAACATGATATTCGTGACTTGCGGAGATGGGTGACGCGGTTTCTAAGAAAATCGGGTGAGTATCGGAGAATAATTAGTAGAATAAAAAATTTCTAAGTTAAAGAAATGAAAAAGTTTGACCAAAGTCAACATTGAGGGTAAATGGGTTCGTGTTGGAGTTCATCGATTTCATTAGGTTCGAAACGTGATTTATGACTTGGTCGAGCCGTTGGTTCGAGTTTCGAGGGGTTCAGGTATGATTCAGATCGTTGGTTGAAAAGTAGTTAAATTTGAACTTAAGAGTTGACCACTGTCAAACGATATCTTTTCAATGTTTTGAGTACACGAGCATGTTCATAGCGTGTTAAGTGAAATGCATATACAAGTTATGCCCACGAGGTTCCAAATGTGTTTCAGAGATTTTCAATTGCTGAATTTTCTGGTGCAACAATTTCGAAAATACCGGTTATGTTGGGCTTGCTAAAAGTGAATTTCGAGATCATCTAGCATCTGATTCGAGAGTGGACACTGCTGTAGTTTTTTCACTTGTTTCGGGAAACTAATCACTTTTTCTCACAAGTTTTAGAGCTCGAATTGAGGTAATTTAAAAGGCATTCTTCTAGTATTTGTTCGAGGTGTAAGAACCTAAACCTTATTTGATTATTTCATAGTACTTCATTGATTTCTCACATTATTTGAGTTGATTTCATGGTTAGGTGCTGGAAAATTTGAGGGGTGGGGTTTACCTAAGTTGATTTTTCGAAAAAATAAAAAATTGAAGGTCAAGTTGAGGTCTTTTTGAGTGAGTTTTCTGGATTTATGTCCTTTGAATTGAGGGCAGACTATTTTAAAAGGAAAATTCGGATTTGGTCGCCGGAGTTCGAGGTCACTTTTTGAAAATTTAAAGCCCCAAGTTAAAATTATGAATTTCTTTAAATTGGTAGTCGAATTGAAGTCGGTTTTGAATCATTTTCTGGATAAAGACTCTATACACTATGAGTAAACTGATTTTGGATGAAATTATAGTTTTTCCCTTCGGGTATGGGGGTTTACCTTTTTGAGTTCGTTTTTTAGTTTCAAATTAAAGTATAGTATATGGGTGTCTACGAACTCTTATACTTATGTAGGATTATGTATTTGATAGTTTTAGAGCGTTCCAAGACTTTGAGGAAGGAAAAAACTATATCTTGAGGTTTGTAATGTGTTTGATCGGCATTCGGGGTATGTTAAAGACTTTCTGACTTCGTTTGAGGAATATTTTGTTAAGTAAAATTAAAATAGAATATTAATAGGGTACGAGTGTAATGAGGTTCTCGTATTCGTGATGTGACTGGCATTGTTATGAGTACTGGTGCCATGATTTGAGAGTTTGTATCGTATTTGAGTCATTTATGTCTATGGTAGAATGCCAAGGCATGTGGGCATTAACTGTTATGTGCTATATGTATACTTGATTGTTGTTGTGTTTTAAATCTTAAAGAACCTCGTAAACTCTTCAAACATGTTGGTAAACATATTGAAATTGAAATTGCTGGCTATTAAGTATGATTAGTTGATGAACTTATCTGAACATATTGGCTACTAAGTCTGATATGTTGATGAACTTACTTAAATTTATTGGTTATTAAGTCTGGTCTTGTAATCGACTCACTTAAACTTGTTTGGCTATTAAGTCTGAATTCGTGATGAACATACTTAAACTTGTTAACAACTATGTCTGGAGTTATTGATGAACATACTTGAACGTGTGGACCCTAGAGTCCGCATTGCTAATTTATGTGTTGTGTCATTCATTGGAATATGATTGGCTCATGTTGCACGCATGTAACGGATTGTATCATGGTTGGATCGGGTTGCACGTCTGCAACATATTATATTATGGTTTGCTCGAGTTGCACGCTTGCAACTGATATATTATGGTTGGCACGGGTTCACGCCTGCAACGGGTATATGAAAATCGCGAGTCCCCCATGATTCACGAACTCTGAAAGATTACTGAGGAGTTTCATGTATATACGATTTGAGAGAAGATTTGATGCTTGAGACACAATATAACATTACATTGTATTGCATCATCATACTTTTACTTATTGATTTTCGACATTGTTGCTCTCACTTGAATACTTTAGCTTAAATGCCCTTCCTAATTGCATGATCATCTAGCTATTTCACTTACTTGATAATTGATTATTCTCTACCATGTGATCGTTTCAGATTAAGTTAAATTGGTAAAGATAATAAGTTTTTTCTTAAATACTATGTCACTACTTTTTTCGTTGTCGGTCTATAAGATATACTGAGTACACGTGGTTTCGTATTCATACAACACTTGATGCACTCTTTTGTGGTGTAGATTCGATCACGAATACGAGTGCACCTCATGGAGCACTTAGAGTTCAGTTCTAGCTATTTGGAGTTGTGGTGAGCCACTTGGCTGTTCCACGGCCCACTTCTCCCTCTATATCCTTTAATGTTCTGTCATTCAGTATTCAAACAGTGTATTTCTTTATTTAAACAATATAATTATAGTATTCAAATTTATATCGTATTATAATAACTCTTGTACTTGTGACATAAATTTAATATTGAATATTTTATATAACTTTACTTTCCGCTTTAAATTATTATTGATTGAATTTTGGATTACTTAATGGTGGAATAGTTAGGCGCCATCACGGGCTCCAAACTTTCGGGTCGTGGCACAGTTAAATGAGGCGACCAAAAGAGAGAGTTTTACAAATTAAGTCCTTTGTATATCGGGCTGAATAAAACGGCCCAAACGTTTTGTTGGCCCAATTGTGAGAGCTTCTTTTCTTATTCTCCAAGCCTCATATCTCTTTGGTTTCAGTTCGGATCATCAGCTTGGTAAATCACTAACTAATCTCTTTTGTTTTAGCAGCAATGGCGTCTAAAGAAACAACCGATGTTCCTACAAAGGGTGGGTTTAGCTTTGATTTGTGCAGAAGGAATGAAATGTTGGTTAATAAAGGACTCCGTTCTCCTTCTTTCCTCAAGACTGGTACTACCATCGTTGGCTTAATTTTTCAGGTACACTCTTTTATTTTGCGATACCTCTAATCGTAATTAGATCTATTATTCTCTAATCATATTAACCAACTTCCTTTATTTATGTGAGACTTCAGTTAAAAAGGTTAACCCAATTTCTATTCTACCCGAGAATAATGCAAGGTTCAACAACATATGTTTTTCAATCCAAAGCAATATTGGAGTTCAACCTAGGGTGCATACATAGTGTTCAATTGTAGCCATTAAATGATCAAATAAAACATTCAAATCACAATAGTCATGTCAACTTCTGCCACAACTCTAGATCAAGAGTCCCTAGCTGCTCATAATCACAGTAACAACAATAAATGAATAAAAAGATACCTTAAACTCAAGAACAATGGAGAAACAATGAAGCTCTATGGTAATCTTCTCATTGTCCACACTTCTTTTTGCTTCCAAATGGCTGAATCATTCTCAAAAAAGGAGCCTTCGGTATTTCTTATGCCCAAAACATTACAAAAGACAAAATTGGCCCTATAAAAGTGCTCCCCGGTAGCAGGTGGTGCAATTGATCCTAAATTTCTTGGCCTTCACCCCACAAGATGTCGTGCTGTGATCACCTATTTTCCCAACACAGTGTGCAGCACTGTTGCGATCTCGTTCCTGCAATGGCTCTTTTTCCTCTTTCCCTTGTGTATTTTGATCTCACCCTTTGTGTACGCCCTTGAGCTTTGATGCACATGCTTTTTGACACTTAACAAGATCGTTTCTCATATCAGTTGCACCTAGCACCAAAAAAACATCAAATTATGCTTTTCCATGCAACAAAACATTTAACTCAAGACGTGCAAATGAGAAAATCTCCCTTTCTTTACCATTAAAAAGAGAAGAAACTACACAAAAGCATTTTTGAGTCATCAATGAAATTCACATAAGGACTATTTCTCAATGGTGCACTAACTGCAAGAATGGAATGGAAAATAATGGGAGATCAGGGATTCGGATCCTAGTAGAAATAAAACAAAAGGTTGGTGATCTTTTTCAATATATCTAAACCTTGGTGGACAAAGTTATCTGATACCAATACTGGTGTGAGGATGCAAGTGGTGAAATAGTCAAGGTGCAGGCGAACTGGTCCAAACCTTACAAAAAAAACTGCAGGAGTAAGTAAAAGAAGTGCGTTCATTGTCGTGTCATAGGCACAGGGTGTAAGCATTTGCCTACTTATTTTCATCTAGCTGTTGGAATTTTATGCATATATATATATATTTTTTCTGATTTAAGGGAAAAAGGATTTGGTTTGGGTCATTTGCGTTGCAGTACAACATGGAGAGAGCATACAGGATTCCATCATTTAGTTGGGAAAGAGATCATTTCAGATCAAAAGCATTTGAGTAGTGTTGTTAATGACTGTTTAACTAGTTGTTTGCTTTCATTTGTTTGGACAAAATTTCTATGGTTTTGCAAACTACATGACAGAGTAACTTCATTGCGTTTGAAGATTTTTCAAGGCAAAAACCCTCATACACATTAAAATGTATGTGCTGAAATAGATCAAATAGGTTGTATATCTAGCCCAAATATTCTGCTACTGGTATCTAATGTTCGGCTGTTGGCGGCAGATGTAATAGGAGTTTTCTGTGAGGAAATTGTGCAGGCAAAACAACTTTGTGTTACCATCGAAAACTTGTCTTTCTTTATTAGAGATCCTTTGACAAATTTGGAGCAAAAAGGGAAAGAAAAGAGAAAAAAGAGTATTTTATTTTATGCATGGAGATGTCTATGGCGAGTTTTGTGTGCCAATCATACTGAAGGATTCATATCTTTCATTTGATACCTACGCCCTTGTTTTGAGGGACATGAAGAAGAGAAGATATGAAGTAAAAAAGTTGCTTAGTACACCAAAAATATATTGCATTTGTGGCTCAGGATTTCTTCTTGTCTTTCCTTCCCCTTCCCCTTCCCCTTCCCCTTCCCTTGCTTCTGTTTGCTTTGAAATATGTAGTTCGTAATGCCCTACTGAGTTCGATATATAAATCCTGGAGAACTCTTCTTATATTTTCCCTTGGAGTCCTTTGAAGGGAATGGGTTACAAACTCTCACCAAGTTACTTGTGGGATGAATGAATTGACCATTCATTATCTTTGATCTTCCCAACCTACATCAGCAGATGTAAGTATATCCATGCCAAGACGGTTAACCTATATCAGCTGTTAAAAAGTACAACTAAATGTGTATTTCCCCGTGATAGTGATAATACTCAAAAATCTTCATTTTGGAGATCTTGTTTCTTTTTTACATCACAATTAACTTACTAAATCTTTTTATACTTTATTTGGAAGCTAAGATTATATATCTCCTTTCAATATATGTCAGAGCTTTCAAATCTATATGTTAATAACACGTACAAGGTGGGTTTTAGATCCTTCAACTTAATTAATTGCGAAGAGAATCTATACGAAAGGTGATGTTTGGTGGCAGGGAGGGTTTTTTCTTTGGAAGGTAGAGTCTCAGCTTACCCCATGGAGAATAATACATAGTATAAAATGTGATGTCGAAGGTAAAATAGAGAAAGAAGTTCGTTATTTTGGGGAAAACAAGAAAGTAAGGAGAGCTTTCCTCTTTTCATCTGTGACAACTCAGATATGGGGTTTGTTATTAGAATCTGGCCATGACATGAATGTTGTGAAAAGCAGAGCCATCAAGAGTCAAAGTATGTTTGTACCTAATGTTTATAACTAGTGTACTTACCTTCTTAACTTTGTTCCACTATTATTTTTTTCCAGTTGGAATATTTTATGAGTAGCTCGATAAAAAATAAGATGAACCTCGTTTTATCAATATCATAAACATACTTGCAAAGACCTCCTAAATCCCCCTGCCAAGCATTGAGTTTAGTTTGAATTTGCGGCAGAAGTAGTTCCACTCCATGCTAACTTCAAGGAAAGAAAGGATTGGGCTATCCGCTAATTCTAGAGCTTACCTTATCATCAAAGGGAAAGGTGATTTTACAGATCAAGAGGTGAGTAAAGAAGCGCATGGTTTGACCTCTCAGCCGCAGGAACAAGAACCCTCCAAAACTAGCATCACTTTGCAATTACAACCACAACAAAGCCACTGCCTTCGGTCTTTAGTGATAGAGGCAACAGCTACTAGCTTGAGGCTATCTTCCATAAATGAAATTAAGGACCATATACATAGCTAACTGCATTGATGAATGGTATTTTTCAAAAAGCCTTTGCCATTCTTACATGTTTTTATTTCTCTTTCTCCTTTTTACGGTATCTTAGATATACCTGCATCTTCATTTTCTTAGTTTATGGGTGATGTAGCTTTAATGAGTGCCTGTCTTATTGAATATCCATGGGTTGTCGTTGAATGAGGGATCAGCAGACTCAGGAAGTATTGTTTAATATACATCATTAAATCTTTTGTGAGGAAAATGTGGCCTTTAGGAGTATCCCGTCAAAACAACTATATCCCTGATTGCTGCATGTTTGCAAGTGATTCTTATTTAACAGCTTAAGAATATCTTTTGTATTCCAGGATGGTGTCATTCTTGGAGCAGACACACGAGCCACTGAGGGACCCATTGTTGCTGATAAGAACTGTGAGAAGATTCATTACATGGCCCCTAACATATACTGCTGTGGAGCAGGGACAGCTGCTGATACTGAGGCAGTAACTGGTACTTTGAGTTTGATATTCATGTATTTCTGTTTGCAATAATAACATCTCTTTTCAACTTCCAAATCCTACTCTCTTTCTATCACATACCTTAAGTAGCAACTGCTATTTTGTAGACATGGTCAGTTCCCAGCTGAAGCTTCATAGGTATCACACTGGTCGTGAATCCAGGGTTGTGACAGCTCTCACTCTTTTGAAGTCTCATCTTTTCAGGTGAGCATATATTTTAATGTTGCCTCGTGGTAGAATAACATCTTTACATGCAATTAAATTTGGTCATACATAAGCTTAACTATGTACTCCTAACCAGCTACCAGGGACACGTCTCAGCTGCTTTGGTCCTTGGTGGGGTTGATGTCACAGGGCCACATCTGCATACTGTGAGTGGTCTTGTATACGATTCACCTTAGTGTATTATTATTATTTTCCATTGTAAAATTGCTGAATGTTGCTGGTTAATGGCCTGTTCTCAGATTTATCCACATGGATCAACTGATACTCTGCCATATGCTACAATGGGCTCTGGTTCCCTTGCAGCTATGGCCATCTTTGAGTCAAAATACCGGGAAGGGTTAAGTGTATGTTCATTTGTTACACTTACGTTTAGTCCACTGAATTTGGCCTCTATGTATAGTGTAAATTATTAAATGTTGAGATGGAATTTTGATGCAGAAAGATGAAGGGATAAAGCTAGTAGCGGAGGCCATATTGTCTGGAGTGTTCAATGATCTTGGTAGTGGAAGCAATGTTGATATCTGTGTGATAACAAAGGTCTAATCTCATTTTAGCAATCAGTGACAATTTTCATCTTATTATACATGAATCCTTGTTCTATTTTGCTAGTATTTCAACTCCTATGCTGATTTGTTAGGGTCACACGGAGTACTTAAGGAATCATATGTCGCCTAATCCCCGGACCTATCCACAGAAGGGTTACTCATTCCCCAAAAAGACTGGTTAGTATTCTCGTACTTGTCAGCGTCCAATATAAATGAGAAATACCGTGTTAAAATAAACAAGTTAGTTTCTGTAATATGCTTCGCGTTGAGCCTGGACTTTACTAATGTTGTTAGTTGAATTGTGCTTACAGAAATTCTTCTTACAAAGATCACACCATTGAGAGAAATGCTAGAGGTGATTGAAGGTGGAGATGCTATGGAAGAGTAACTATATTGCAATGTTGAGACCATTGTCATTTCTTTGAAGGAGTGTTGCATTCTCTAACAATTTCCAGAGTATCAAGTGTTTGTAATTTTCTAAATGATCTGCTCCATCAACGTCATCAGATATAGCTTCCAAACAAATTGTTGATGGAGAATGAAATCCTGGCTTGGTCTGAATGAAGGATTTTGTAGTTTGTTTTTGTTGCCCTGCGGCTTTCATTAGTTTCTCTCGAGGTTGAAGTCTAGTTTTTTTTGGTCGTTTGCTAAGGAAAGAAAGAGGATGATAGAGATGTTTCCCAGGTGCTGTCAATAGTTTCTCTATCGATGTTTTTTTTTTGATAATCCAGGTATCCAGGCTTGCGTCTGACTATTTCAGTAGTATTATCTAGACGTCCTAGAGATGATAGACCTGGTCCCTCATCGCTATCACCAAGGTAAACCGCGGGATGTGCTTCATTAGCCAAGGGTCTGAGAGCGGACAACTGTTCAATGACACAAGGCTCAATCCCCTGTCGGGGATCGATCCCACACTGCGCATGCCAACGCGTCTTAGCGTCCATCTTTTGCCACTGAAATATGCCTCGGGGAACAATTCGCTGAGAGGGGACTCGAACACGGAACCCCTCCCAGCATACCCTTAGTGAAATGGCCACTGGCCAAACACTTTTGAGTTTCTCTATCGATGTTTGTTGGGTTCACTATCTGCTAATTAATTTACCAAACTTAGAAAGGAAAAGACAAATGAAGGGGGAAAACATGGGAAATCGACACTTATATACAACTTGCAAGACTATTGTGAGCCGCTTGGCCAATCGGTATTGGCACTTGTAGACCAAAATGATTTGGCAATAGACAACTATGGTAATTTCGTCTCTTTCAATTTTTTTCTCAACCCACATCAGTTCTCTTTCCAACAACCTCTCAATAATCCATAAGATTTTCAAGGTATTCTTCTCTAGTTGGATAAGAAATGGTAGGTGCGCTGGAAAGCCCTATTTTCTGCACAATTTTTTTATCCCAAATGATATTGTAGAAGCATTAAGGTTGAGGAGGTTAAGGGTGTTGTTCGCAGGATGCGCAGGGGACGAGCGACCGGGTCTGATGAGATCTCAGTTGAATTTTGGAAAAGCGCAGGCAGGGCAAGGTTTGGAGTGATTAACTAAGTTGTTTAATGTCATTTTTAAGACGACAAGAATGTCCGAAGAATAGAGGTGGAGTATGGTGATTCTTTTGTACAAGAACAAATGTGACATCCAGAGTTGCAACAACTACAGGGGTATCAACCTACTAAGACACACTATAAAAGTTTGGGAAAGGGTCGTGGAGATGAGGGTGAGAAGAGATGTGTCTATTTTCTAGAACTAAATTCATGTCGTGACGTTCGACTGCATAAACTATTCATTTGATTAGGATGTTGGTGGAGCAGTATAGGGAGAGGCAGAGAGACTTATATATGATTTTCATCGACCTCGATAAGTCATACGACAAAGTCCCTAGAGAGGTTCTATGGAGAGGTTTAGAGGTTAAAGGTGTATCTGTAGTGTACACTGCGATCAAGGATATGTATGATAGTGCTAAGACTAGAATACCGACAGTATGAGGAGATTCAGAGCATTTTCCAGTGATGATGGAGCTACACCAGGGATCAACTCTTAGCCCATTCTTATTTGCCTTGATGATAGATGGACTGACGCGACAAATCCAAGGGGAGGTTCCATGATGTATGTAATTCGCAGACGACATAGTCCTGATTGATGAGAGTTGCATCAGAGGGAACGCTAAGTTGTAGGTTTGGAGACAGACTCTGGAGTCTAAAGGGTTCAGACTGAGTAGGACCAAGACAGAATACTTGGAGTGCAAGCTCATTAACGGGAGAGACCATGAGACATGCGTGGAGGTGAGGCTTGGTACTCAGGTCATTTCAAAGAAAGGAAGCTTCAAGTACCTCAGATCTATTATCCAATGGAATTGAGAGATTGATGATGATGTCACACATCGTATTGGTGCAGAGTGGATGAAATGGAGGCTCGCATCTGGAGTCATGTGCGATAAAAAAAGTGCCACCAAAACTTAAAGGCAAGTTCTATAGGGTGGTGGTTAGGCCAACTATGTTTTATGGGGTGAAGTGTTGGCTAGTCAAGACTTCGCACATCTAAAAGATGAAAGTTGCGGAGATGAAGATGTTGAGATGGATGTGTGGGCATACAAGGAGGGATATGATTAGAAATGATGATATCCAGGACAGAGTGAGAGTGGCCTTGATGGAGGATAAGATGCGGGAAGCGATGTTGAGATGGTTCGGTTATGTGCAGAGGTAGATACAAATGCCCCAGTGCGGAGGTGTGAGAGGTTGTCTGTGGACGGGTTCAGGAGGGGTAGAGGTAGACCGAAGAAATATTGCGGAGAAGTGATTAGACGGGATATGGCGCAAGTGCAACTTACTGAGGACATGACTTTAGATATGTGGTTGTGGAGGACACATATTAGAGTGGAAGGGTAGTAGGTAGTTGAGCGTAGTCCTACTTATGCTTACATACTAGTAGTTAAAATTACACGTCTTAGATAAAATTCAGATTACATTTGGGTTAGTCCATTAAATTGGGCCTCTACAAGACGAGCCCAACCCACGTCTTTATAGCCGAATGTCCGCTAAAATTATTTGAAAACCAAAAAACCCCAAGCTCTAACTCACACCTATATAAAGGGGTCACACATTCCCTTTTGAATACATCTTGAAAGTTGCATAGCATCTTAACTAGAGACATAGAAGAGCAACGACGTCTACAAAAGTCTTCTCCAATGGTCTTCAACAAGAAGGAAAGTTCGAGAGACGTCTTCCCTCAATAACAGTCCAAAGTGTTGCTCAAACTTCTTCCAAGATCCAACACATCAACATAATTTCATCCTTCATTCAAGAAAGACGCTACACTGACCCTCGAATTAAGGTGAACAACACAAATATTAGAATCAAGGATATATCCAGAGTTGTACTCACAAAATAATCAATAAAATAATCTTTTCTCATATTTGTTTTATGCTAGCAAAATTTATCCCGAATAAATTTTTGGCATGCCCAGTGGGACCAACTCCGTCCTTCATCTCTTTATCTCCAAAATCAAAGCTGCAAATTCTGAGATCTATTGTTGTGATGGCCTCAGAGAAAATATTTGGTGTTTCATTCACAAATGCTATTGTTGTTGCTTGCGCTATGACTCATAGCAAGTTCAAAGTTGGTGGTTTGGAGGGATTGAAGTGTTTCATCTCCTTAGAGACGCAAGACAAGAACAAATCGACAATGCCGACTGCAAGATCTTGGGGAAACACCTCATTTTTGTCGCCTGGAGAAGTTTCTCAAACATGCTCTAACCTCTACAAATCTAAGGGCATAGTGGATTCTTCAACTTCTAATGTGGTGAGTGATATAATGACTAATATGACCAATTTAGAGGAACAACTGGCTGTGATGATGAAAACTATTGAGGCATTAAAGAAATATGTGAATGACAAAGATCTTCAAATAGCCCCACTGATGAACAAGTTGGAACTCTGTAGCCCGGGTGATTCTAGTCACAACCCAACACCACGAGATAAAGATGTTGAATCTTCCATCAAATTTCCTAACGATCAAAGTTCAAATCAAGTTGCTACAGTTGCGACGTTGTCTATCCAACAACTGTAAGATATGATAACAAACACCATTATGGCTCAATATGGTGAACCATCACAAAGTTCATTGTTTTTTTAAGTTATTGACATGTTGACCAAGTCAAATTCTGGTTAATAATGTCAGATTAATTATTTAAGTCAAAATTACACGACTTAAATAAAATTCAGATTACATTTGGGTTACTTTGTTAAATTGGGCATCTATATGACAAGCTCAACCCACATCTTTCTAGCCGAAGGTCTCCTAGAATTACTTGGAGACCAAAATAACTCCAAGCTCTAACTCATACCTATTAAAGGGGTCACACGTCCCTTTTTGAAGACATCTTGAAAGTAACATAACATCTTGACTAGAGTCAAAGGAGAGCAACGACGTTTACATAAGTGTTTTCCAAAGGTCTTCAACAAGAAGGAGAGTTCCAGAAACGTCTTCCCTCAAGAACAATACAAAGTGCTGCTCAAAGTTCTTTCAAGATTCAACACATCAACATAAATTCATTCTTCATTCGACAAAGACGCTACATTGATCCTCAAATCAAGGCGAACAACATGGAGCTTAGAATCAAGGGATACATTCAGAGTTGTACTCACAAAATAATCAATAAAATATATTTTTTTCACATTTATTTTATGATTGCATTTATTTATTTTATGCTAGAAAATATTATCACGAACAATAACATAATAAAATCACGAAGCTCGCTTAAATTATGTGGCCGGAGATATTTTCTTGAATCATTGAGGAATAATAAACTTTGGAAAGATAGTAATTAAGCACAAAATATTGAGATATAACATCGTAATGGAAAATTCAAAATTTGACGTTTCTTTTTATTTATTTTTTAAAAATAATTCTAGTTATTCAAGTTAATAGATAAAAAATCTTTTTGACCAAAACATTAAAAGTTTAGGTTTATCAAGTTAATTAACTGGTTATATTATAATATTTAATTTCTAATTTTATTATTTTTCTTTGTACGACTTATTATTCGTAAATAATTACAAGAACGTGCTTCTTAAACTAAGCAGTTTCTGGAACTACAGGGCACATGCTCTACTATATATATAGGAGATACATTCATAATGAATAATCAAAACCAAAGAAGTTCTACCAGACAAACTTTATAATGCATATTCCTTGTGATATGCTATAGAAAGCATTTTGAGTGCCAAAGTTTTTTTAAGTTTTGGATCAATAACCCAAAGTAGCCTATTTTGTTGCTCCTTCTATATGTATAAAACAGTCATATCATGGAATGAGTCGCATGTATAATATAATATTATTTTTAATTAAATATTTTAAAAAAAAATTATTAAATTGTAAAGATATACTAATTTTAGAAACATATGATAGAAAAAAATATTTTAAATAGTTTTAAATTTATTAAAAAAAATATTTTAGTTTCTTTGCATAAATGTAGGTCAAACATGAAATTGTTTATGTTCTCAGAAGTATTTCTATAATATAGGCCAAACACTCTAACAGATTCTCTAGAAACAATTTTGTATCTGCAAAACTATTTCTAAAAACAGTTTCGAAACTGTTTCTAGAAACAGTTCTGCAAAACTATTTCTAAGAAACAGAAACTGTTTTTAAAAAGTTTGGCCAAACAAACCCCGAATATTTATTCGTGTCCAACTATCTTCAATCTCTTTCTCAGAAGCTAAGATCTTTTTTTCTTTTCTTCACTTGGACCCAAGTAGAAGGATTTTAATCATCAATGATCCACCAAAATAGGCATATTAAATTACATAAAATAAAACAAATACATGAAGAGAAGGAAATTGCGAGAAATATTCAGATGGTTATTAAAACTAACTCTTAACCCTAGAATTGCTACAACTGATGCCAACCTACAACTCACAACTACATTCAACCAATTCCTCAAGATCTATCTTCATTTCTTCTACAACTGTTTTCTAAATATTCACAATTTTAATTCACCAACAAGAAAAAACTACTACACATTATACAAGTAACCATGAAAATTCTCAATTTTGTTTGGAGGATTGCTGAAAGAATTGTCAGGTGCAGTGTCCCATTTATATCCAAGGTACATACTGTGATATGCATCTCTTTAATTTCATTGTTTTATGAATTTAGCCATGTCCGAAATCCCTTCAAATCACATTCAATTTCAAATTTCAGGGATCAAATTCAAGCAGTAAAATGCCAAGACGTCGTCCATTATACACTTGCGTAGCTTCAATCTTTGCAATAATCGACATTGCCTGCAGAAAAGCAGGGGATCTTAATGGACCTATTGGATCGATAATAAATAAAATCGCGATAGGTGTGAGTTATATAATGCCAATTTTGTACACCATGCAATTTCAATGGCTATCGGTCCTCTCTTTTGTAGACAATTGTTTACTTACTTCAGAAATTGTGATAGAAAAGTTGTTTCCACCATCGTCCAGATTGTTTGATAAGATTGATGAAGTAGCTTATGTAGCAGAAAGCCTACCAGGAAAATTTGGTGATACTATAGAAAAGTTGCCTATGATTATTCATCAGGTTCCATTTCTTGATTGGGCGCTCGTTCATCTTATAGCCTGGTTGAATTTCTGGATTTCGTGTTTGGCTCGTTGGGGATCCAAGAATGCTAGGGAGAAAGATATAACTATCTATGTGGATGGCAACGATCAATATCTCGAACAAGAATCAACAATAAAAGCAGATAAACCTTTTAATGAAAAAACAGAATGTGGGGTGGACGAGAAAAAGGTTGTTGTATCAGAAATTCAAGCAGTTGAAGAAGCAATAAGCCCGGCAAATTCATCAACTTGTGATCCGTTCGAGGACGCGGTTTCATCTCCAATATTTTGTTCTCATGAAGATGTAAGCAAAGCGATTGGAATTGGAATGACTAATAAAGCTGATCATGTTGGCAAGTGTAGCTACAAGGAGATGCTAGAGAAAGGGTCTGAAGAAAAGAAAGAGGAGAATGTGACCATAGTTTAGCAACATCGGAGGGTCTTCCAAAAACAGTCTCTATCTTCACAGAATAGAGGTAAAGTCTACGTACAATCTACTCCACCAGTGGAAATACACTGAGTATGTTGTTGTTTGTAAAGGGGGCGATATGGAAGATCCAAAATGGCATCATTTTTACACAAAGCTGGCACATTGAAACGAATGAATATTGCAGAGATAATCTCATTTCAGTTTCAGTAGTATAGACATGTATAATCAAGAAGAAATTTATAGTAAGCCAAGCCAATTTTGAAGTAGAATAGGCTTGTTCACTAGTGTAATCAGGATAAAGGTAGTCAAGGTAAAAAAAAACAATGAGACAATTTCTTTTTCCAATGAGACAATTTATTTGAAAGCGAGGAGTACAGTACTTTCTCTCTGTTTCTTACTTACCATCTAAAACAAATAGAGGTCATTATACTTATTTCTCACTTTCTCTCCGTCAATAAATTCCTACTTTTTACTGAATTCTTTTCCAAACTATAATGTTAAATTTATATTTGAAACGGGACTGGCCCGTGAATATTAGGGGACAGAATCCCCTCTTTGGTAGAATTAAGAATGAAAAGATCTAGTCAATTTTGTAAGATTGTATTAATTTCACTTGCGAAATCTTTCTCATTAATACAAATATATATAGTGTGTACAATGTGAAATCATACTACAAGAAGGATTCTATTTCTACAATAATTATACACCACTAATATTTACAAAATATATGATGAATATGTAAATAATATTCACTAATACACCCCCTCAGTCGGAGCAAGAGGAGGCTGGACGCTTAGACTGGATTTGAAGTCGAGGAATAATTGTCTACGAAGTTTTGGTGAAGATATCCACATACTGATACGAAGAGGACACATGCAACACCTTAACATGACCAATATCAACCTTCTCATGAAACAAAATGTATATCCATCTCAATGTGCTTGGTTCGTTGATGCTGAACCGGATTATGAAATAAGTATATTGCAGATATGTTATCACAGTTAGTGCTGTTATCGGTCCGGACCGGTCCGGGTATCGACATACCGGAACCGGTCCGTTAAGCTTATCGGATATATCCGGACCGGTCCGATAAGCCTATTTGGCCCTATTGCTCGATCGACCGGTCCGGATTTTACCACGGCTTGATACCGAAGTCGGACGGTAATTTTTATCGATACCGGTCCTGCCCGGCCCCACTACGAACCGGCGTAACAAGTAAAATTCAAAAATGACAAATGCAAAGAACATTAACAGTACAGTGGTATCCAATTTCAATTCCTTGAATCAAAAATTTAAAATTAACAGCAAATAAAACCAAACACATTAGGCAAATGTTGCTGCCATTCCAGTAAGCAAGAAACGTGCCAAAAGTTCAACCAAAACATTTGAGTTAAATCTAAAACATTAAACTTTACAAGGAAACAAGCCGAACAACCAAATGTCCAAAATATTAAAATCCAAAAACTACAAGTCCAAATCTATTTCCCCACAAGTCCTCAAGAGTCAAGACCACAAGTCCACAACGCATGATTCAAAAATTGAGTTAAATTTCATCCTACAGTCAAAATATTAAGAAAAGTTAGTATCACAAATTCACAATTCACAATTCACAATTCACAACGTACAATATAAAATTAAAAGGATATGCAAATGAATCAATCGGGCAAGAATATTACATTTGCAAAGTTATACTCTAAATACTCGTCTTCTTCTTCTTCTTGAAGCTACATTCCAAATTTTAAAACATTAGAAAGAACACAACATATACATTCATATAGTTAAAGGAAAAGAATAAATGAAGGAATACATACCATATCGCGCGTGACCTTTCTTGATTCCATATAACTCTTTAACCCAATCACCTCCACACACTAGCATTTCAACAGCTTTCTACCTTCATCGATGCTCTCGGGTCAATAATTCTTTTGCTCGCACTAAAAGTCGCTTCAAGCAACGGTTGTAACAGAATGTAGAGAACATCCTTCGCCAACTTACTAAGAATGGGATATTTCGGTTCGTTAACCATCCACCATTGTAAGACATCAAACTTTTTCCCTCCTCGAACTCTGCCGATCATCTTCAAGATAATAATCAAGATCGACTTTGTTTTATCAACTACCTCGACATCACAAGGTACATCTCAAAACTTCTTTTTCCCAACCATGAACTTGAACTACTTCCCTTCTTTACTATTAACTTGCACACCATTTTCTTTCTTGTGTATTTTCTCATATTCCTTAAACAAAGACAATATGTTGTTTGATAACAACGCCTCTTTTCTTATAGCACCATTAGGCCCATACATGTAAGGATAAACCCATGAAATAAACACCATTTTATACCTAAAGAGTAAAGAGAGACAATGTTAATTCTCCAAGAAATGTTAACAGAACAAGCAATGACAAAGAATAATAGGCCACAGTCACGCTGGTTACACTTACACCTTAACAACAACAATGAGGCTGGACAAGCACAATTGTTTCATAACAGAGATTCAGAGATCCATTGTTTCATACAGATTCGAGATTCGTAGATTCGTAGATTCAGAATGCTGACAGCAGACAACAACAATGAGGCCGCCGTCACGCTCAAGTTACACAGATTCGTGAGAACAACGCCGCTGCCGCTTGATTCGTAGTCCTTAACAGAGATTCAGAGAACAAGCAAGATTGTTTCATAACAGAATCGTAGAACAAGCACTATTTTTTCACAACAGAGATTCGTAGATTCAGAGAACAAGCATCACGCCGCTTGATTCGTAGATTCAGAGATTCATATATCTTGAATAACTATTTTATGTAACAATTTTATATAGTGGTTACCTTAAAACAGGAAACAAATGAAAATCATAGAAATGGTTACCTTGGATCAAGAAAAGGCCCAATAGATAGCAAGATATCGCATTGCGACCAATATTTGTCGATTTCAACTTCATTTCCATTGTCATTGTTTGCAGTGAGGCTTGGAGTTCAATTGAATATTTTCATCCAATAGCACCTTTACCCTCCAAAGCTCTGGACAAAAATAAATTTACTGTAGGATAAGTACCACTAATAATATTTGTAATATCCGCGAACACTTCTAATAACTTGCAAATATCATTAACCATCTCCCAATCACTATCATTCGCAAATAGTGGATAAACGATGCATTCTCCTCTGCATACCTCGCCAAACTGCTTTATAGAAACAAGCAGTGGACAACATTAACCATGTCGAATTTCATCTTGTTTTAGTATCCAAAACTTGTAGCCTGCCCATAAGATCTAACTCCTTAACTATCTTTTCAAAATGTTTGCATCTTGCCTCAGAATTCAATAAATATTTTACACCCCCTCTTATTTTATCCACCACCGTTTAATAACATTAAGGCCATCTTGAACCAACAAGTTCAAGATGTGTGCACAACATCGACGCGTGAAATAATTGGCCATTTAATGGTAGTCGCTTCTTATTAGTAAAATCGCTTCGACGTGCAATGCGATTATCATCGCGTATGCATTATCCACACTAATAGAGACAACTTTCTCCTTTATGCGCCAATCATCCATAACCCTAATCAATTCCCTAACAAGTACCTCTCCAGAATGAGGTGGAGGTACATTCATGAAAGCCAACACTCTCTTATGAAGTTGCCATTTTGAGTCAATAAAATGAGAAGTTACGGTCATGTAACCTATCTTTTGTTCGCCGGACCACCACAAATCAGTAGTCAAACTAATCCTATTAACTTTAGACATTACTATTTTCATCTTTGTTTTCTCACCTTTATAGAAACTATCACAAATTGCCTTAATAAAGATGTCGTGTTATCCTTTTGTACCATGGATATATCTCCTTCAAAAACCGATTGAAGATAACACCTTCCATTATCATAAACGAAAATTCATGCCCTAAAACCATATGGGCAGCAAGCTCTCTAACCTTAGCGTGGTTATATTGCCAAGTAGCAACACTCGGACTAGTAGCATCACCAAATGTACCACTTATCTTTGTTTGTGTGGGGTTCTTTTTCATTTGACATCTTTCTATTAAAACATTTTTCCAAATGTTTCTTCGCATTTGAAGTACTACCATATTTTGAATCAACTTTGAAAAGAGATCCACACCACTTGCATTTCCATTTTTTAGAGCCATCTGGAGAGAGACAATAGACATTTCTTTGTGTATGATTGATTTTTTTCCACGTACACGCTTCCCATATGCATTCTGCAATGGATCTTCCTCACCTCCAGTTGATTGACAGACAACATTTGATCCATCTGTTTGACTATCAGATATTAATTGAGCATTGTCAATTAAATTTAAATGCTCTCCAATTTCAATTCCCCTTACGGTCTCCTCATCATCAATATCATCATGGTCATTCACTTCTATGTAAGAATCTTGTGAAGTCATAGGAGTCACTGAAGAATCTTGAAATGACATAAGTACATAACACAACACAATACACAAATACACAATAAGTTTAAGATTTATTACATAAATTTACAAGTTACAACATGTTATTTTAAAAATTACAGATTTATTACATAGATGATAGAACATATTTATTACTTCAAAAAATTACAGATTTATTACAACATGTTATTTAAAAAATTACAGATTTATTACATAGAATCAGAATTACGATTTATATACATAGAATGATTTATTACATTAAAGAATTACTGATTTATTACATAGAATGATAGAAGTATAAAATGCAACAGACACCGTAAATTTTAAGTTTTAACAGAGAATCGTACTTTAATTTAACAATTTATGATATCGAATTACATAAAATCGTAGAATAAAGTATGAACATATAAAAATAAATAACATCGCCGCATTTATATATTATTATGTATGATTATTGATTATTCAAGTATGAATATGATAACATGAAGATTGAAGACCATACAAGTCACAAAGGAAGTGATGATGAAGTGATGAGTACCGCCGAGGCGCCCGTGCCGGAGAAGACCATCGGAGAAGAAGACCACTGAGCGGCAGCCGCGATTCGCGAAGACGGAACGACAATGGAGATTCGCGACATCGCGAGAAGACCAGTCGATACTCAGGAGAGAATCGAGATAAAACAGGGCCAAGAGGAGTCGAGAACCACCAGATGGGAACAACGACAGTGGCGACCTGAGATTCATGAGAGGAAGTGAACATCGTCGATCGAACAGAGATGAGGCCGAGAGCAATTGATGAAATTTAGGGATTTAGAAATTAGGGTTATCTTAGGAAAATGTATTTATATAGGGTATCGAAACCGGTTCTCTTACCGGGTTATCGGACCGGATCTCTTACCGGTCCGGATAAATTTCAAATACTCGTATCCGGACCGATTATTTTTCGGTCCGGTTTCGGTCCGGATATTTCGGTCCGGTTTCGGTCCGGTTCTCGAGTATATCCGAACCACTAACAACCCTAATCACAGTACACCAAAAACGCCTTACGCAAGGGACACTGAAGCTCCAAAAGAAGGTTTAGGAGCCAACAGATCTCAACAACTACATTTGCAACCTCTATATTTTGCTTCTGCACTAGAACGGGATAGGGTGGCTTATTTCTTGGCAGACCACGAAATGAAATGAGATTATCCCTTAAGAACACACAATAGTCGGAGGTGGATCGTCTCGTGTCCAGGCACCCTGCCCAATCTGCATCCGTATATGATAACATCATGTTTGGTGCAGAGGGGTAGAGGTGCAATCCATAATCAAGTGTGCCCTTAATGTATCGAATGATACATTTAAGAGCAGTAAAATGAGGCTCCCTGGGGGCATGCATAAACAAATATATCTACTGCACATCATAAGAAATGTCAGACCTGGTAAGTGTACCTGCAAGGCTCTTATATAGAGTGGGGTCAGACACTGGCTTGCCATCAACAACACTGAGCTTCAATTTCGTGTCAACCAGAATAGACATGATCTTGCGGTTCACCATCTTAGCCATGTACACAATCTCCTCCACATACTTACGCTTACGCTGACACATAAACATAGTATCTGCAGATCTAGTCACTGATATTCCCAAGAAATAGCTCAACTTTCCCAAGTCAGTCATAGCAAATTTGAATTTAAGCAAAGCAGTAATCTCATTTTTCAACACATCTGAGGAGGCAGTACGAACAATATCATCCACTTATAACAACAATAAGCTATGTTACTGCCTCGACAAAAAATAAAGAGAGAATTATCACACTTGCTGCATACAAATCCGATCTGCATATGAAATGTGCAAAGTGGTCATACCACGCTCTGGGGGCCTGTTTCAAACCATAAAGTGACTTACGCAGATAACAAACATAGTGAGGGCCTCTGGATGGACAAAGCCTGGTGGCTGGTGCATTTAAACAATTTCTTTCAAATCTTTATGTAAGAACACATTCTTTACATTGAATCGGCCAGTGTTTACCCATAGCAATACTCAGAACTGTGCGAATGATAGTTGTTTAACAACCAGACTGAACGTCTCACCATATTTAATACCCTCATGCTGGTTAGTATCGTAGGCCACAAGTCGTGTCTTATATCTCTCTAAGTCACCACTATCTCTGAATATGAAATAATCACATACATCGGATCACATTCACCACATCCGGTCTAGGAATCAAATTTCAAGTGTGTTGTTTCGTTAAAGCATTAAATTCCTCACGTATGGTTATATTCCAATTTGGGTCAAGTTTGGCTAGTTTGGAGTTCTTGAGAATTGGGGATATGATTTGTGTGGACAGGTTAAATTGGAATTTGGATTTGAAAATCTCGTGTTGGGAATGAGTTTCCATACAGTGAGTGGGGGCAGGGGTTGGTTCAGCAATTTGGATAGGTGTCGGGTCGGCGTTGTGGTGTGGGTTCGAGTTTGGGTATTGTTGTAGGGTCGGAGTCGGTAAAGTAGTGACGGTGGGAGGTGAGGTTAGGTCGACGGGGTGGGGGACTTGGCTGGTGGTGTCGGGTGATGGCGACAGGTTCTGTGGGTTTAGGTAGTCGGTCAGATCTGGTGGTTGTGAGTGGCACGAAACTGGGTCCGGTGATAGTGGGTTTGGGGAAAGGTTGTGTCGATTGGCTTGCGGTGGGTATGGCAGGTTAATGGTTTGGGTGACGGGATGAGTAGCAGCAGTGGGTGTTTCAATTTACTGGGCTTAGGAAAAGGAATCAGAAATTTTCTTAGAAAAAGAAAACAAACTTGTTGCTTTCTGGAATTGAGAGGCAGACATGAAACAAATTAGTGATTTAGGGAATTGAGAGGCAAAAAGAAAACAAACGTGTTACTATCTGGAATTGAGATGCAGAAAGGAAAAAAATTGGTGATTTCGGAAATTGAGAAAACATAATTGTTGCTCTCATGGAATTGAGAGGCAGCCTCTCGAGAAAAGGGGGAGCTGCGGGTAGAAAAAATAAGGTTTAGGTTTTGACTCTTAATATTGTATTAATCTCTTTCATTAATATAAATATATATAGTGGGTATAATGTAAAATTCTACTATAAGAAGAATCTTATTTCTATCATAATTATACACCATTAATATTTACAAAATATATGATAAATATATCAATAATATTCACTAATAAATTTCAATAACTATAAGTCCACCACTCCTGAGTTGAGGTCAAAATATTATTGATCAAATAGGATAATCAATTAACACAATTGCAAGAGAGGTACTTGTTTATATGACCACGCTTCTAGGAAGTTAATAGTGTTTATTTATTTGGAAGCCTGGCCAGACTAGTAGACTTGGTCCAACAAGTTCACTGGGAAACTTGATTCATTTATTTCTTCACTTTCACATTAGAGATGACAATTGAGGGAGAGTGGGGCAGGACAAGCTCTTAACAAGGCATAGCAAAATTAATTTTGTTAAAAATTAAAATGGGGCAGGGCATGTCGTGAGTTTTGAAATCACAAATTTTTTTCCTAAGAAATCACCAAAAATATTTCAACTTTTTGGTTTGTGAAATTAACAATGTGCAGAAATTAAAAAATGTGTGTAAAACTGAAATGTAAGTGTAGAATCAAGAAAAATATAGTGCAGAAAATGAAAAATGTGTGCAGAAACTGAAATGTAAGTGCAGAATCAAGAAAAATATAGTGTAGAAATTGAAAATGTGTGCATCAACTGAAATTTAAGTGCAGAATCAAGAAAAATATAGTGCAGAAAATAAAATGTAAGTGCAGAATCAAAAAAAATATAGTACAGAAATTGAAAAATGTGTGCAAAAATTGAAATTTAAGTGCAGAATCAAGAAAAATATAGTACAGAAATTGAAAAATGTGTGCAAAAATTGAAATTTAAGTGCAGAATCAAGTAAAATATAGTGCAGAAATTGAAAAATAACCTAAACAGGACAGAACAATTTTAAAAAAAATACTAAATGAGGCATGACGGGTTAACATCTTAGCAGATCAAGGCTTCTCCGCCCTGACGTGCCCCATTCACACCCCTATTCACAATATACTTTCCGAAAATTCTTAAGAAGTTCTGTCCATTCAATATTTGACTTTGTCCATGCCCTGCTTTTCTTTTGAACAAGCCAATGTTCCCTTCACGTTGACTAGTATGCCTCTGGACAAAATTTCAATTAGCTTCGGCTAAAAGTTTGCAATTTAGGTGGTTATAAAAGCCTTGTTTAGCCATGCAAACAGAACAAACCCTCTTATTCCTATTAGCTAAACCACTAAAAGTTGAATCCAGCAACATGCTTTCTCTTTCAAATATGCCATCAACTACAGCAGCATACACCACTGTGACTGCCTCGGCAGTTTTAGTAAGATCTTTACTATATGAAGTTCAAAATTTGACCAACCAGCTCTTACCAAAATTTGACCAACCAGCAAGTTCAAAGCCCTTCAACTCAAAGGCTCAAGGTCGCAAAGGCCGAAAAGGAAGAGAAACTTTCAACCATTATCGGTAAGTATGAGAATATCTTAGACACTTTTGAAGGTATAGAACTCACTTGGGAATTGAAAATTGTTGAAACTCAAACGACTAGTTTTGATTATGAAGGCGGCGGCTTCTCCTTGGAAAACATGGAACAAAAATCGTTTGAACTTAGTTTCAACAAGTACAAGGAAATGGTGTTGAACTCCTATTTGCCATTCGTTCTCGAAAGATCAAAAGCTATAAAAGAAGAGAACAAGATGGTAATGTTAAACTTATTTTCTTTCTACTTTATGATTTATATTAATGATACATAACATTACATTAAGTTACGAATGTAACTCCCGAAGGATTGATTACTATTCTAAATATAGTAAGGCTGAAAAATGTTCACCCCACATTTGTACGAGAAGTTATGACCCTTTTAGAGCAATGAGCTGGTCTCAGGATGCCAATAGCCAAATGTGTAGGGATTCATGTCTCAAATAATCACGAGTCACCATGTGACAGGTGGTGTGGCACGACAGATTAAATTTTGGTCTATGTAACCCTATAACATGGATTATAAAAGAATAAAGTCTGCACAGTTATTCCAAAACCTGAAGTCCACCTTCAACCCCAAAGCGACCTAAACCAATCGCCATCATTCAAGGTGAGTTTTGACATGATCCAAGTTGGATTACTACTCAACAACGTAGATTATAACAAGTTCATCCTGAAATTACTAGATCGTCAACAAGAACTCAAGAACAAAGTGTCTCCTCAAATCTAGGACTTTCTAATTTAGAGGTAAACTTCGCTATCCGCTTTCTACTATGATCTTAAGAAAGAATATTGATGAAATTCATTCATAGGAATCATCACGAAAATTTAAAATGACTACGAATCCTAGAAATTTAAAGAATCAATCCTAGGGTTCTAAGTGTAAACATGTATATCATAGAAACAATTGTATCCCTACCCATAATTAGAATATTTTCATATATTGTGTAAATATAATTATGGTAAGATTAGGATTCCTCTTTTGTATAAGTTTAGGATTCATATTGTATAAGGGATGAACATTGTACTCTATATATACTTTGATATTAATGAAAGACCCCCCAAGGGAGATTAATATTATCTTACATGGTCTTAAGAGCCTAAAACAAAAATCATAGTTTTTTAGTTGAGCTACCGCCGACCCCCCTCCCCCCCCCCTCTCGGATGTCGCGGCGCCTCTCCCTCCTCCCTCCAAAATTTCTAGATTTTTCTTTTTCTTTCACCTCTTCTCTAAATGGATGATCAGGATTCTCCCACAATTCTTGACGCTTCTACCTCCACAAATCCCTCCACTAAGTCGTCACCCTCTTTTCATCCCGCCCTAACTGTTTCCAACATCAATAACCATATCCCCATCCTTCTTGATCAAGAAAACGGTTAGTATTCTCCTGGGTCAATCGCTGTTTCAAATCACGATGTCTCTACAACGTGCTTGATCATATTGATGACATCATTTCGCGCCTTCAGGAGGTTGATGATTCTACTTGGCGTCGTCTAGACGCCGACGTCAAACAATAGATATATGATAGTATTTCTCAGAATCTACTTCTTACTATCATGAAATCTGACTCCACAGCCCGTGACTTGTGGAATCGTTCCTAGGAAATTTCAGGACAATAAGCACACTCGTGCTGTGTATTTAGAGGAGCAATTTAACAATACACGTCTTGAAAACTTTTCCAACGTGATCGAGCATCGCAAACGATTAAAGCTCGACGATCAACTTGTTGTTGTCGACTACTTTATCGACCAAACTGGTGTTACAATTGATTGTTGGCCTTCCTAAAGGTGAATATGATACTTTGGCCACCATGATTCAACAGGCTGATCTGTTACCCAACTATAACAAAGCTCGCTCGCAGTTGTTGCTCGAAGAGAATCAACGTGCTAAGCAGGATGAGCACAGTCATAAGACATTAGCTGTCGAAACGCGCCCTCAAGATCCAACGCCGCCAGAAATCTCTCAACCGCAGCAGGGACGCGGTGGAAAGGGTGGCAGGGGTCGCGGCAGAGGAGGCCGTGATCGTGTCAAGGGTCGCGGTCAACAGAACCAAAAGCAACAACAACAACAGTGATCGCAGAACAACTGGGTTGCGGCTCCTCAGTAGTTCATCTACAGTGCTGCGGCGCCTCCGTACAGCGTCGCGACGCCCAATACAGAGTCGCGGCGTCCCAGTTCAGAGCCTCGGCACCAAGTCCATTCCAGAACCAGCAGCCCTACAATCCGTATTCTTACCCCGGTTTGTTAGGACCCGCTCCAGTCTCGCAACATGCCTACTTTATACAAGGTCAGGTCCCGCAACCCTTCTCTAACATGACACCCACTGAGTTGGGTCATGCGTTCAGCACCCTCTCTATGCAACAGCCTGACAATACTTGGTACATGGACTCAGGCGCCATATCTCACGTCACTCCGTCTGTAGGTACTATTCTTAAACTGTTTAGTTTAAAGCATCCTCAATATGTTACAGTTGGTAATGGACAACGCATTTCAGTTAAAGGTTATGGTACCTCATACACACAACCTCTTCATCCACCATTCTCACTCAAAAACACCCTATATGCACCACACATGATTAAAAACCTTATATATGTCTGCCAATTTACTCGTAATAATTCTATCTTTGTGGATTTTGACCCTTTTGATTTACTGTGAAGGATCTTCATACGGGGACACATCTTACGAGATGCAATAGCATGGGTGATCATTATCCATTCATTTTCACCCCCGCTGTCAGATCTTGCTCTCCAGTCACTCTAGCGGCTATTTCTTCCTCAACATGACAAAATAGGCTTGGTCACCCAGGAACCCCCATTTTTAATTTTCTTAGAGACAACAATTTCATTGCTTGTAATGGAAAATTTGCCCAAAATTGTGTTTCTTGCTCCTTAGGCAAACATATTCGTCTTCCGTTTAAATCATCTACTAGTGTTACATTTGCTCCCTTTGATATTATACATGCCGATTTATGGACATCTCCTATCTCTAGTTCTCTCGGTCATAAATATTATCTTGTGTTGCTTGATGATTTTTCACACTACGTTTGGTTATATCCTCTTAAATTTAAATCGGAAGTGTTCGCCAAATTTTTTGAGTTTCGCCAGTTCATTCAAACACAATTTGAAAAAGGTATAAAATCATTTCAGTGTGATAATGGCCGTGAATTCAATAACTCTATATTTCACCCCTTTTATACCAATAATGGCATGGTCTTTCGCTTCTCCTGCCCTCATACATCACCACAAAACTGTACAGCTAAAAGAATCATCCGCACCATTAACAATATGATTCGCACTCTATTGACTCATGTCTACCTCCCTCCACCCTTCTGGGTCTATGCTGCTAAAATGTCAGAATATATTCTAAATGTTCTCCCTACTAGCACTCTTCACAATATGACCCCTACCGAAATCCTCTACCATAGAGTCCCTCTTATGATCATCTACGAATTTTCAGTTGTCTGTGTTATCTCAACCTTAACTCTACCGCCCCCCACAAGTTTGCTCCTAGGTCCACTCCATGTGTCTTCCTAGGATTCCCACAGAACCATAGGGGAAATCTATGCTATGACTTGTCGACTCGTCAAATCCACATATCTCGTCACGTCATATTCGAGGAGACCACATTCCCGTTTTCGAATTTCCAAAATTCCAAAAACTGGACTACTCATTTCTTGACGAGTCTGTCATCTCTCCCCTCATCCTCGAACACCACATCCCTGCCTTCGCCGTCGCTGCGGCGAGGCGCCCGATTTCAGCGAGCAATCTTCAGAACACCGCCGGCAATGGCGCGGCCAGGCTGGCGCCGCGGCGCCCAAGCTTCAAAGAAGCCTATCAACCTTCAAGCGCCGCGACGCTCGATCCAGTAGCCGCGGCGCCTCCGACAGCTTCGCCCGCACCTTCTCCTTATCTGACTTTACCCCCTGTCTCAGACACCACTCCGCCACCCACTGTCCCTACTCATCCAATGGAAACTGTTTCAAAGCATGGAATCTTCAAACCCAAAGTCCATTTCAACTTGTCTGCCCAAACCATCTCTCCACTTCCAAAGAACCCAAAATTGGCCAAACAAGACCCTAATTGAAATGCGGCTATGTATGAGGAATTCAATGCTTTGATTAAACAACACACATGAGATCTAGTACCTAGACCTGAGGGTGTGAATGTAATTCATTGTATGTGGCTTTTTCGTCACAAGTTCAGAGACAATGGGGATCTTGAGAGGTATAAGGCCCGTCTTGTAGCTAATGACACAAATCAGCATGAGGGCATTGATTGTGGAGAGACCTTCAGCCCGGTTGTCAAACTGGCTACTATTCGCATAGTTTTGAGCATTGTCATGGGCAAACACTGGCCGATCCATCAACTTGATGTGAATAATGCATTCTTACATGGGGACCTGAGAGAAACAGTGTACATGCATCAACCGCCTGGGTTCACTCATCCAACAGTCATTCACTATGTGTGTCGTCTCCGTAAGTCATTATATGGCCTGAAACACGCCTCCCATGCGTGGTATGATCATTTTGCCAGGTATATCTTGCATATTGGTTTGTATGCAGCAAGAGTGATACACCACTCTTCATTTTTCATCGAGGTAGTAGCACTGCTTACTTATTACTGTATGTGGATGATATTGTTCTGACTGCCTCTTCAGATAGATTGAAAAATGAGATTATTGTCTTGCTTAAGTCCGAATTTGCAATGACTGATTTGGGAAATATAAGTTATTTCTTGGGGATATCAGTGACCAGGTCTGTCAATCACATGTTCTTGTGTCAGCGTAAGTATGCAGATGAGATAGTGTACAGGGCTAAGATGGAGAATTGCAAAGTTATGCCTACTCCAGTCGATTCAAAATCTAACCTTAGTGATTTGGATGGTGCTCCAATATCTGATCCTACTCTGTATAGGAGCCTTGCAGGTGCACTTCAGTATCTCACATTTACCAGGCCAGACATAGTTTATGTTGTTCAGCATGTGTGCTTATTCATGCATGCCATCTGGGAGTCTCATTTCACTGCTCTTAAGCGTATCATTCGATACATTAAGGGCACTCTTGATTATGGTTTGCACCTATACCCCTCTGCACCAAACATGTTGCTATCATATACGGATGCAGATTGGGTAGGGTGTCCGGACACGCGACGCTCCACCTCCGGATTTTGTATTTTTTTTAGGGGATAATCTGATTTCTTGGTCTGCCAAGCGACAGACTACCCTATCTCGCTCCAGTGCCGAGACTGAGTACAAAGGCGTTGTAAATGTAGTAGCTGAGATTTGTTGGCTCATAAATTTACTGTTAGAACTTCAGTTTCCTTTGCGTCAGGCATCTATTGTGTATTGTGATAACATCTCTACCATCTATCTGTCTTATAATCCGATTCAATATCAGCGAACCAAGCACATTGAGATAGACCTACACTTTGTTCGTGAGAAAGTTGCACTAGGTCATGTCAGAGTGTTACATGTTTCATCATCCTATCAGTATGAAGATATATTTATCAAAGGACTTCCAGACATTTATTTCTTGACTTCAGATCTAGTCTCAGTGTCCGGTCTCCTCCCGCTTCGACTGAGGGAGTGTGTAAACATGTATATCATAGAAACAATTGTATCCCTACCCATAATTAGAATATTTCCATATATTGTGTAAATATAATTATGGTAAGACTATGATTCCTCTTTTGTATAGGTTTAGGATTCATATTGTATAAGGGATGAACATTGTACTCTATATATACTTTGATATTAATGAAAGACCCCCCAAGGGAGATTAATATCATCTTACATGGCCTAATTTGCCTAACTTGATCCATTACTTTTACAAATTTTAAACTTACATTCTATGATGTTATTTTATTTTGTATGATATTTGATTTTCATCTTTATTTTTAAAATAAGAATAATATTTTAAGAATTTTTGTCATTTTTTATAAAAGCAAAAAAATATATGAAATAGAAATTTGAGGATGGGGTAGGGCAATGGGATGGGGTGGAGGGGGAGGTAAGAAAAAAATTCATATTTTAATTTTTTTTTATCAAAGTAACAAAAAATATGAAATAGAAATTTGAGGATAGGGTGGAGGTGGAGGGTGGGTGGGGTTAGGTAGGAGGAGGTAAAAAAAATTAATATTTTTTATAAAAGTAAAAAAAATATGAAATTGAAATTTGAGCATGACGGTAGGGCAATGGGGTGGGGTTGGTGTGGGGGTGGAAGGGGGATAGGTGGGGGTAGGTAAGAAAAAAATCATATATTTTTTAAAATTATTTATAAAAGTAAACAAAATATAAAATAGAAATTTGAGAATGGGGTAGGGGCGGGGGGAGGTGGGGGAGGTAGGTGGGGTAGAAGTGGGTAGGGTGGGGTGGGGTAGGTAAGGTAGGGGGCAGAGATGTGAGCGTGATTCAGTGCTTGAGTGGGGTTGGAGTAGAGAAGGGGGTAGGGTGGATGGATAGTGTGGTTGAGGTGCGTTAATGTATTTTTATTGCTTCGAAATAATAAAGGAATTTTTTAAATAATTATTTATAAATAAAAATCTTAATCTAGAGTGGAACTGTAATCGTTAAAATTGAGCATTTTCGTTGGTCAAGTTTGGCATCATTTTGAGTTCATTTTGGCTGTTGATTTATGATGGGTCAACTTGAGCTAGCCAAAACCAACCCATCATCAAAATCACTCTTGCTCAAACCCATAAAACCTTAGGTGGGTCATTTGAGTTTAAGCTAATTTTGCCACCCCTAATTCTAAGTAGGGTTGTCCAACGAGGCGGGTCATCCCGGTTCCGCCCTGATCCCGCCCCGATCCCGCATTATCGATAATGGGATTCGAATACCGGTAACGATATTATAATTGATACGGGCCAGCCCCGCCTCGCCCCAACCCCTCCCAGCCCTGCCCCTGTCCCGCTCCGGTCCCGCGTCCTGTCCCGCCCGTCCCCCTCCCTTTTGCTCAAAATAACTATTGCACAACGACCATTTTATATTGGCCATTGTACACAACCATTTTTGGCCTCCCCATACCCCTTAATATTTATTTTTAACCCTAAGTTATTATATTTATACTTTAACCAAATTTCTCAACTATAAATACCTCAATTTCTCTTTATCTTTCTCACAAGTCTTCCTACAATCTATCAATTTATCTCTCTACAAGTCTACATTGTCTACTAAATATTCAATTTTATTTATTCATTTGGGAGTGAATTTGACAACTAGCTTGAGGATCATCCATCGAGCACAGTTTCAATTTTCATCTCTCGATTACACGTCGACGTTACATCAGCGTTTGGTACATTCGTTCCTTCATTAAATTATTATTGTTTCTTTATTTTAATTAGCGCACTTAATTTCATTATCTTTAACTATTTTTTAGCATAATTAAAATGAAATGATTAAGAGGTATGTTGGGTAAGGGGCATGCTTCTTCTAGTAGGGGTAACAAGGACAGTGGTACTTCTTCTAGTCATCCTATTCCTCCTAGACATGACGATTTCGTTGATACTGAATATTTTCCTGAAGTACCATTTTATTTAGACGATGAGATATTTTCTGGAACTCAACAAGACTTTAATTTAGAAGATAATCTAGATGACACACCCACTAATGTAGATGACACACTGACTAATGCAGATGACACACCTCAAACTGAAATGCTTCTTATTCCCGCTATTATGAGACCAGACCCAACACAACGAAAATTAAAATCAGATGCATGGGCTTTTTTTTATAGGGACCAAGAGAATGAAGTGGTTAGATGTCAATTTTGTAAAAATGTTTATAAATTTAAAATGGGAAAAGGTCATGGTGGGACGGGAGGTTTAATTAAGCATGTAAAAAGTTTTTACACAGCTAGGTGGGAGGAATACGAGGCTACAAAGTCGGGTGCGCCAATGCGCTCTCAGTCGGGACAAGATTCACATAGTGTCCATGTCCCAGACTAAGTACATGGTCAAATTAACCCTATGAAGAAAAAGGGGGAATTGTAGGCCCTAAATATGATAAACATAGGGATAGGGAAGCATTATCAAAATTAGTTGCGATGGAGGGTTTGCCTCTTTATTTCCTTCATCTCCTGGTTTTATTCATTGCATTAGAGAAATGTATAATCCTGCTTTTAACGGTTTTCCTAGATCAAATGTTAGGAGAGATGTGTTTAAATTTGCACACGAATATCAACAGTATTTGAGTTATTCATTATATCATTTTCCTGGAAAGCATCTCTCACGTCTGCTATTAGAGTTTTAAAAGATGTTTTAACTTCATCTTTTCCAAATCATTTTCATATAAAATGTGCATGCCATATTTATAAGTTAGTTGTAAAGGATGGTCTATTACTTTTTCAAAACATTTTTGATAAAATATAATTTGCTATAAACTATATTTTAAAAAGTAATAGAATACAATGAATAAAAAAATATAAAAAAACTTGTCACGATTGCGAACTACCTTATAGAAAATTTTCGAAGAAATAACCACTAGGTGAAATTCTTTATACGAGCAACTATTCTAGGTGAAATTTTTTATACGAGCAACTATTTGTTGCTTATGATTATAGAGACCTATAACTTTTTTTAACGTCCATAATCGAATTCCTACTGATATGGTTGTGGATTCTGATTGGGATTCAATTTCAGAACTTATTGTATTTTTAGAAAAAAAATCAAGTTACTAAAGAATTTTCTGGTATTTATTATCCTACTATTTCATCAATGTTATTTTACATAACTCTAATATTTTTATTACTTAGTGAATATATGGAAAACCAGCTTATAAGACACCTATTAAAAAATCTTTCTCAAAATGAATTTTTTTTTATTCATATTCCCCCAATTTATATTATTAGTGTTGTATTAAATCCGACTATTAAAATAGACGGTTGTACAACACTTATTGAAACTATTTATGATTGTATAGCAGCACTACCACCTCCAACTCTCAAAAATCCAAAAAAAAAGTATATAGACATTACCAACAAGAAAGTGCTAGCAACCAACCAGCTTCCATGCCATCTTCTTCTTCTTCAACACAACCTCAAAAAAGACATGATGTTTCTGTGGCTAGTATTGAAAGCCTTAGAAATAGAATGTTTAGTGGTAACACTACTAACCAAGCTAGCGAGTTTTATATTTTTGTTTTGCAGGGTGTTGTACCATACCAAGCGCTTCAACGGGCGAGACTTGTGAAATATCGGAGGAGAATGAGAAGATATTTCTGACACTGTCATTGATGGCTCGAGATGTGTTGAACATCTGCCGCCATCAACAAATACCAAAGCGCTTTTTCTACGACAAATTTCAAATAGAGAACAACCGCCATTAGCGGGAGACAACTCAGATTGCAATATTATTCGTAAATCGATACGAATGAGCGGAAGGCGATCTATCGGAGATCAACGAAGAAGAAGACTACAACTACAACAAAATCTTATCTGATGGAGGTGCAAGCAACATCAACCATTTTACCAACAAATTTCAATTCCAACCGAAGAACCACGTGATATTGTGAAGAAACTAGAAAAGTGTTTTTTAAATGGTAATTTTTTTAATTGCAATTTTGCTATGTTATTTGCAACTTTCAACACCACAAAGTTGCAATTTTGAAATTGTATTACAAAAAAATCATAGTTCTATTAAATAATATAAGAGGCACAAAAACAGTTTTGGTATGTTTTTATTAAACTATCTTGTTCAATTATTGAGTTGTTTATATATATGTTATTTTTTAAATATAAGTGCAAAAAAAAAAGAAACCCGAAAACCTGCCCCGACCCGACATCATTTGTCCCCTATTTTGACGGGACCGGAACGGGACATCAGAACCCGCCAGTACCGTCGGGTATCGATCCCGCTCTACCCTGTCCCGCCTCGTTGGACAACCATAGTTCTAAGGTTGAAAAAAGGATTAGAACTTTAGAATTAGTTATGGGATTCGCTAATGTAGAAATCGTTTGGTGAAGCGAATATATCACAGTGCAGCGACAATTACACTTCAAAGCAAGATTTAAGGTGGGTTGAGACTTTTTCTTATTGAAGTTATTTTCTCACCAAGATATGTCCTTTAGATGTTCGATAAAATATTATAGAACGTTAATGTAAGTGTAATTGGAGCGTTTCATCTCACTTAATCCATGCAAGATATTTTTTTGATTTCATATTTTGAATATGCTCGACTAGAACACGTGTTAGATATCAAGAAAGACATTTTATATTTGATATTTTTTTTTGATAATCCGTGCCGTACTTTAATATCTATATCGCTAAGATACGCACAAAGATCAGACTACGCTCCGGAGGCAAATGGAACTTGTTCTTAGCCGCCACCGCCAGGTAAATCGCGGGATGTGCGCCCCGCATTCAGTGTCTTATCGCCACCAACGGATCAATGCTACAAGGTCCGACCCCCAACAGGGATTGTCTGAGAGAGTATCAAACTCACACTGCAACATGCCCGCGCGGTTAAGCTACCAGACCTTAATACTAGGCATATGCCCCGAAAAACGTATCCGTCGAGAATCGAACCTGTGACCCTAAGGCCACAAATTTAACTAATGGCCACTGGGCCACTATCTTTGGATTATATTTGATATCTTATTGATTTGAGAACTTACCGTTTCATCTATAGTGATTTATGTTACCTCGAAACTATTCGTACCAGAGTATAGGAGATTAATGTACCATTGATTCGGGCACTATAAAAAAATCTCTAATAAGCATACCCCTTGGCAACTTAAGAACTTGGATCTTAGAAACCTATTTTTTTTTACCTATTTGATAAAAAGGGTACTAACTTTCTACCCATCTAAGATAAGCCTTGATTAACAAAATCTCTTTTTATTTTTCATAATCCTCCATTGGAGAGCTCTCAACCCACACAAGTGTATTCTCCAACAATCATCGATCATATTTCTGTTGCATAAAAATTATAATTTGCATCTCTTGAAAATATGTTGAAATGTTGGCTTCAAGAATCAAGATTGGTTAGAATTAGTTTGAAAATCCTAGATTTTGAATTTGGGAAGATATTCCCTCAGACTTGTGCTACAAGATTGATATCAGAGTCATTTGGCCTCCTTTTTTTATTGATCGTAATTTAGCTTATATATTTAAACTCAAGTGAGTATTCCATTATGTATTTGAGGTATAAGAGGCACTTGTACTAGTTAAGGGGGTCGACATAATTATTTCATTCTATACTTTCTTGATGTTTGTTTGAGTTTTATAAACACTAAAGCTCCAAGATTTGCAAATAAATTTAAAATTTTCTTTCAATTTATTTTGTTGATATATTGTGAATATCTTGAAGTTTAGAGAAATTTCACGTTACTCTAAATTGTTTTCATATTGATTTGGTTGGTACTTTACTAGCTAACTTGCTTGATTGGTTGAGAAAGTATGTCTCGAGACACTTGATTAAATTAATTAATCATAGTGACATATTTTCATAACACAATTTAACTCGTCCACATATACAGATTATTTGGACATTATTGCATTGTTGTTGAGACTTTGTCCTTCTTGTGATAGTGGCATTGTCACTTGTATTGCCTCTTGGTACTGTTTGAATCTTATCCATACATTTCGTCTTAACTATGGACTCTTGTCCATTTTATGTATGAACGGGAAGTCACTTTCAACATGAATGTCGATTCTCTTGATTACTGGGTGACGACCTTTTTTTATTTAGGACTCCGGACCTTCTTGTTATTCGATTATGCTTAATGTAATTGCATGCATATGTGTTTGGCGAAATTAACTAATTGGTGGACTTTCTTGAATTAACTTTGGAAATATTTCTTGACACTTAGATATAAAATGTAACGACCCGACTCGCATCGACGCGTTCTACCGCACCCTGCCTGCGATACATCGTATCAAAGAATGAACATACATAACACATAAACCTGTAGATAGTAAACATCACTGGTTAGCCGACAAGGCCGCCTTCCATAGAATATACTTAATCAAAAGTAAAACAATACAACTTGTTCTTACAGCCCAAACTACAGACGTGACTACTGCACTTCAGAAACAATGTGCGGGACAGGCCCCGCCATACCCCGAATATACATAATACCTATAGCATCGTGAAAACCGCACTAACAAAACAAGCCTCCGAGGAACGGAGCTCGACACTGCACGGTGATCCAGAATGAGGATCCACCACCGCTACCCTTACCGCAGATTTAACGCAAATCGGAAGGGGGTCGCGACACAATATGTACTAAGTGCGAACCGAAAATACAAAATACCTCGTAAGTCTAAAATAACTGAGACATGTATGATAATCAATTACAAGACATCGTGGTCTTACTAATAATGAGAATATCAAGCATATACTATATCGCATTTAAAATAAAAGCTCATGATCAAAGCAAGGTCACCCACCCGCAGATCATTAAGCAATCCTACTCGGGACTATTTCACCCGCACGGGTCGCTGGACCCGCATTGAGGTATTCTCGTGATAGGCGACTACCGCACGGGACTATTTCACCCGCATTTAGCCCTACGGACTCGCATGAGGTATTCCTCGCATCATGGGTAGCAAATCCACGGAATATGCAAATGCCACAACCCGGGGAATGACCCCGTAATGAATAATATATCACTAGCACAAACCGGCTATCATACATGATATAAGCAAGTTAAGAAATCTCCTAACTTCTTATTAGTCTTGTTCATATACATTCTCATTTTAGTTTACCTAAGGCACTAACATGTCTTTATGAAATCCGGGAATTTAACCCAAAGTACTATGTACTTCTACTCTTTTAAAACCTTAGGCAATTAATGCCTTAAAATCAATTTGTCTTCCATTAATTCACGTCATTTATCCTTACTTATTTTACTTAGAGTAAATTTCTCTTTTTAACTTTCCATAAGGCTAATATAACCAACTTCCCATAAAGTCGTTATATTAACTTCATACTAAAGTAAATTACATTTTCCTATATTCAAGGGACTTGTAGATTTAAAACGGAACAAGTATCATATACTTAAAAACACTTCAAGTCCCTTAACCTTGAAAACTTAAGACATCCTTACTACTTTGAAACGAGTGAGTAAATCCCCTAACTCCACCGACTTGGACACTTTTAAAACGAGTAAAGGATGTCAAAGTCTTGTACGTCTACCGTACTATATAGGTAAAACTATTCATGCTCAAGAGATAGGAAAGTTCCACACACCTCTCCGGGTCAAACCACTTGCTAAGTCCAATATACTGCACGTAGTACGTCAACCTATAATGACCATAATACGTTTATTAACCTCTAGCTTCAACGTAGAATATTCCAAGTGCAAAGTCACTAAATTCTACGGAAAATCGGACAACATTTCCTTTGTTTCTACATACTTTTCCACCTTTTCAAGGTCCGAATTCAACATCCAAACGCCACTTTTAAGGCCCAACAATCCAATCAATTCAAAGGGGATTACACGCCTAAACTTGGACGTGTAAAATTCTGCCCCACAATATATAACAACTAATTTAATAAGTTTAAGGTAGTATTTTGGCTACAACATGTTCACATACTAACCTTATTCAATCCTTTCAAATCCAGATCATATTTCTTACATGCAATTTATCTAAGAGCAATATTTACAACTACAAGTCCTTTCTTCTTCACATGCAACACAATAATCTAGCAAAAAAAGAAAGGATTGTTACCTTAGAGCTTACACAAATTAATCCAACAAATTTCACTTGTCTTCTTTCCACAATCACCTCCACAAAAACTCCTACAAGCTTGCCAACAAGTTTCCTTCTTGCCACCTTTTCAGATTTTTCTCAAGCCTTGCTTTCTTCTTGATTTTCTAGAGAGAATGGAGAGCTTTTAATTTTAGAGAGAGAGGAGAGCTTGAAGAATGACCAAGTCTTCAAGACTTGGTCAATAAATAGGACATGCAAAATCAGATGTGGGTGACACTTGTCACCCACCCACGACCTCTTTTAAAACAAAAAGCTCGATTTTCCCAACCTCGCAGAACCCGCTTCAGGCCATGCACACAAACCTCCGCAACCTTTCGTAACTTCCGCCGCCATGCCCCGCTTCCTGGCGGCCCCTGACCGAGATTGCTTTTCTGCCCGACTGCGCGCTGAACTTGTAACCTCCATAACTTCTACTCTGATATCCTATCGACGAACGGTTTGTTGCGTTGGAAACTAGACTCCACGAACTACGTATTAGGCCTTTGAAACACCTAGGAACTCATACTGCAACTTGGACATAAACCGCCACAAAATTGACGAAAAACCCGTTCGAAACAATCCGTCAACCTATCTTTCTAAAATTTTAAGTCTTAATCTCTTTCGTACGTTCTCATACGCATGGCCAGAACTACGGGGTATAACATAAAATATTAGTATCTTGAACAACTTCTTGATTTGATATTTATTCTCTTTTAACATAGTATCCTAGTTATGTACTTGATGATGTTTTGATGAATTTTCACTTATGAATTTCTTTCTTGTACTCTTATTTATACAAAATTAACTTTTAACTTATAATCTGCATACACACTATCCTCTTCAGATATATTTATAAATTACAATGTATATGTTATTGTTATTGTTGTCTAGAATACAAACTTTGGTATATATTTTTTACAAATTTAGTTTATGGTACGATATTTGTTATTTATAAACAGAATACTAAAATACTGCTGACCAAAATATTTAACTACCTATACAATTATTATATACTCCCCCGTTTCAAAATATTTGTCTCGTTTTGACTTGACACGAAATTTAAGAAAGTAAAGAAAACTTTTGAATCTGGTGGTTGTTAACTAAAGATATGTAGAATATACCAAAATATCATTTTATCTTGAGGTCTTAAACATGTCATGTGGAAAGTTGGAATAAAAGGGCTGTCAAAAAAGAAAGAGACATTCTTTTTTTAATAGACTAAGAAGGCGTTTAGACCTATGTTTTGAAACTCGGACCGGACATCGAACTGGATGACCAACTGGGTCACTGGTTCAACCGGTTGGACCGGTTCAAAAAAACGGTATCCACACACACACACACACACACACACATATATTGAATGTTAAATACATATCTACATCCAAACATATGAAATAACGAAGATCCATGTCCATCAACTAATTTCAAAACACATGTCCATAAACTAAATTACTGATATTCATTAAGCTAAATAACCAAGATGCCATGCATATCTAAATCCAAGAAGTAGAAATTAGAAACTTGATTATCCACGTCCTCACAAAATAAATAACTTCAAAACACATGTCATAAACTCAAATAGTCAAAAGAACTTGAATAATAAAAATCTCAATTAAGTATGGAAGATGAAAAGTATAATTAATTTTTTTTAAAAAAAAATTATATAATAAACAAAAATCGGGTTTGTACGAGTTACCGAGTCACTAGTTTGTACCGATTTTTACCGGATTGCGCCGAGTTTGATACCATCCATTCCTACAATAAATCGGACCGGTCTCGAGACCGGTTCCCGGTTAACCCGGTCTGAGTTTCAAAACGTTGGTTTGGACATGCTATTTTATCTCATGTTTTCATTATTAAGGTTTTGCCCTAATTTTCTTACTATATTTGAATTTTACATTTTCTTGCATGAAGAGAAAAGAGCTTACCATAATTGATTTTACTTTCTCGAAAGGAAAATATATATCTTCCATATTGAGTAACCCTTTTCTTGGAGAAAAAGTTTTGGACATTTATAAATTGAATTTCTCCTTTCCACAATTAGAATACACATATTAGTATCCACGATGTAGTTGTTAAATAGTCTTGTTTAGGGGCAGATTTTCACCCAATAGTTTTTATGCCTTTTTATTTAGTTTTCTCATATGTAGTACAGTTGGCCAAACCATATCAAGTTTATTATGCATATTTTAGCACACATTTTTATTGCCTGATTTATCGTCGTTCAAGATTTATGATTGTTAGCTCCCGCATGACGCCCTGATTTTTTCGATCCCAACAAGTGATATCAGAGTCAATGGTTCAGCGATGTTCAAGACATATTCAAGGCAATCAAGAGCAACCAATTTGGCGATAATGAAGAGTTTTGTCATAAAACAAAAAATGTCTGAACTACTATACGTGGAGATAATTTTCAACCATATTATCAACAATTCTGTTGTTGCATATTTAAAAAATAAAAATTAGTTTTAACATATGCTTACTTTTAACGCATATGGCTCTAATTTTAAACCACATCTATTTTAACCATGACAATCAACAATGATGAAGGTTACGTCAAGAAGGCAAATCAAGTTTTGTCAAGAAAATTCAAGCCAAAAGGGAGATTTGTTAGGATCTTACCATATTTGAATTTTACCTTTTCTTGAAGGAAGAGAAAAGAACTTACCCTAATTAATTTTACTTTCTCGAAAGGAAAATATAAATCTTTCATATTTGAGTAACCATTTTCTTGGAGGATTTTTTTTGGATATCTATAAATTGAAGATCTCCTTTCCACAACTAGAATACACATATATCCAAAATAAAGTCGTTTAAAGAGTCTTGTTTAGGGAGAGATTTTCACCCAATAATTTTTATGCCTTTTTATTTAGTTTACTCATATGTAGTCCAATTGGCCAAACCATATCAAGTTTATTATGCATATTTTAGCATACGTTTTTGTTGTCTGATTTATCGTCGTTCAAGATTTACAATTATTAGCTTTTGCATGACGCCCTAATATTTTTTATCCCAACATTCATCTCATGAGATGAAATCAGCGTTAGGACATGTGATTTTATCTTATGATTTCATCTCATGAGATGAAATTTCAAATCATCCAAAAAGACATGATTTGGAATTCCAAATCATGATTTTTTTAAAAATTTAAAAGTTGACTCATACGTTTATATTTTACCAAAATAGATGCATAAGTCGGCAGATATATTTACCAAACATGTTTACCAACTATTTATATCAAATATTAAAAGTTCTACAAGTCAGTAGTATATATATAACAAAATTACTTTTACCAATCATTTAGAGAATTATATTAAAGAGTAGTTACACTACAACTCGTGTTCAATTTTCCATTTTATTGAACTAAAATTTGATCAATTGATTTTATATTTTTAGAAAGATATTCTAGTAGCTTACTACTTTTGTTATGAATTGTGACTTGCTTATCTGGTAAGATTGTATAGAAATTGAGAAAGTTTTGATGATTTTCAAAACTTGTGTGATTTTTATGTCTATAAGAAAAAAATACAACTTAAGAAATTCAAATTGCATGCCCAAATAAAACTTTAACTTCAAATATCATTATTTCACTTCATAATTTCAAGTCATGGCCAAACAGTTCATAAGAAAAAAAGTAAGACAAAACATCTTGAAAGAGAGAGAGTGTACATTATATTATTGATATAATAAATAGGGAAAAGGGTCAAATTTGTCCTCCAACTATGTTTTGTGGAATAATTTTGCCCTCCGTCAAATTTTGGGATCAAATATACCCTCACTGTTTGCAACTTGTTAAATTTTTCCTCGGATTGACGGAAATGTGAGTTAGATGCCACTTCGAATCCACATGGGTGCCACATCAGATCCACGTGAATGCCACATCGTATCCACATCGACAGACCACCACCACAAACTACGCCACTACCATCTCCATTAACTGTCAGCTCGTTGCCGGCAGAACTCCACCAGCCGACCTTACCACCGCCACAACACCAACAACCACCCCAAAATGCCACCAAAATCACTATTGTTTCACCAACAGCCTACCAAACCAGCGAACCCAACCAACAACCCCCTAAACATCCGTTACCACCACTCGTCAATCCACATACCACGAGTCACGATTTCTACTCCAAATCAAAGCAACCCCCTAAACATCCGTCACTGTTACGACGACACCGCCACAACACTACTGCTCCACCACGCTAATGCCTCCCTCTCATCTCACTCTCTCTGTTTTTATTATTTGTATCGCCGTCAAAATTAATCACCGGACAATCGGCGTTGCAAGAATTTGATTCTCACAATTGGGTTCGTGTTCAATGTACCGCTCTTTTTATATATGAAATTACTTCTTATTTTTTTAGCGAGAAATGAATCAGCCATCGGTCGTTCTAGCGGTAAGAGTCCTTCGGGTGTTGAATGGTCTGGTCAACTCATTCCGTTCCTATCGTCTTTCTTTCCAGCCGCCATACGGTTCGCCTTAGGAGAGGGGATGAGCAAGTTATCTATGTAATTACGGTCTTTGTTGGTCGTTGTTCCGGTCGAGCACTCTCTTTTCTTTGTCAAATTCTGTCTTACCAAACAAGACTGACTTCTTACCAACCCGCGAAGAGTTTTGAGGCTGGACCAGGTACGAAGAATGAATTTATATCTGTGCTCGGAAGTTGCTGGCCGGCGGCCGCTCAAATGTTCGAGCGCAATGCAGTGGTGTTGGTCCTGATAATATTAGATCTAATTTGGTCTTATAATTTTCGATAACCCGATTCGACGAAAACCCGGAAAACTTCCACGCAACATACGTTAAAACATCCACCAAATTCAATACAATCAACAATATATTCTCCGGGAGGAACGCCGCGACGTGCTGGATAAAGTATGGGGTAACGAGTTACGAGTTATGAGTCATGTTAAAAGAGTTGGATCTGCCGATGTGGATTCGACGTAACGGGTTACATGTTATGGGTCCGGTTAAAAGAGTTAGGTCTGCCGACGTGGTATCCACGTGGATCTGATGTGACGTCTAACTCACATTTTTCGTTAATTCAAGAATAAATTTAACAAGTTTGCAAACTGTGAATGTATATTTAATTCTAAAGTTTGATGGAGGAGAAAGTTATTTCATAATATAGTTGGAGGGACCATTTACCCTAATAAATAGTATAATATAAGTAAGTAGTTTTCTAATGTTGAGCAAATTATTGAGCAAAGAATTTTTCATCTTTACACGTTACCCTCCAATAAAATATTTCCAAACACGCTCCTCAACATAATATTGGAAACCACGTATGGTCATGTACTTTCAAACAAGATAAAGTTCCCACTTCATCCGCCTCGTACTCCACAATCGCCAATGCCAGCGTACAAAACATCTCTCTTCTCTCTCTCTCTATACGCAATAATTCTCTCATTCTTTTTTCTAATTTAAATTTCTCTGCAAGCTCTCTCTTTGATTAAACAGGCAAAGGAAAAAAAAAAGCCTCTCAAGGAAGAAAAAAAAGAGGCTTTAATATTATTGAGTGGATAATTATAAGTCAAAATCCTCTCTTAGCTTTTATCCATTTGCCTCGTTTTCTGTAATTTCCAATAATGATGAGAAGGCAACAGGAACAACAATCTAAGGTTTTCTATGAACTTTCTTCATTGATTTTAAATATTCTAAGATCACCACCGGGGCCTATTGAGTTATACGATGATTCTTTGTCGGCTACGGCGGAGTCATCAGGGAGGAGGACGGCGATGCAGCAGATTACTCCGGCGGGATTTGCATCTTTGCTTTTGGGGATTTCTTTTGCTTTGATGCTATGTGGATCGGTGACTTTCTTTATTGGGTTCTTAATGATGCCATGGGTGCTTGGTTTGGTTATGGTGTTTTATGTGGCTGGTATTGTCTATAGTTTGTCTATGATTGGAAGAGCTATTTTCTGTCATATATCTTCTCCATCCTCACCCCGAAAAGATTTTCAGCGTAAGATGTCAATCTCTTTCTACTTTGGATAATTGTTGCCTATTGTGGTCCGGCCTTCTCGGACAACACGAGCGTAGTGCACCGCGGTGCATATAGTTATTATTACCTATTGTATTGTTATTTTTAATATAATATTTATTTTGATCGTTATTTACTGTTTGTTTGGATGGTTGTTACATAATCCCGTGTCCAAAAAGATATTTATTAGTTTGTATCAAAAAAATTGATTATTTTTATATTTAAAAATAATTTAATTTTATGAGCATTTAACGCCACATAAATATTTAAAATTTCTTTTGGATCACACATTTCAAAAAATTTCTTTTTTTAATTTTATGTCAAATTAAACTAGATCAATCTTTTTGGCACGGTGATAATATTATCTTATTTTAAATACAATGTTTAATTAGATTGTTACTTTAAATTTTATTGAATCCTACTAAATCCATCTTTATGTACAACAATAACTTACTGGTATAATTTCATAAGTGGAGTTTTGAAAAATAAATTCATCCTTATGTAAGGACGATAATTACATTTTACAGAAGGGTCAATTTGGTATGATGGTATCATTGCCTTTTTTCTTTCTCATTTTAACTTTACTTATTATTTAATAATCCTATTCAATCATTTACCCTACCTTTTCTTATAATAGCTCTACCCCCAAATATTGAAAGTCTAGATGTATCGCATTATGTTATGACGGGCAACCATACATTCTATCGGAAGGTTATATTCACAAATACATTATGAAACTACGTGTAACAACTATCCAAACAAGCTGTAAAGTTCGTGACTTTATCATTGTTTTGTTGGTCTTTTGAGGATTCCAATGGCCTGCAGTATTCAAGTTACACGTAATTATTCTTTGTCCTGTTAATGGCAATGTCATATGCTCATACAGTTATAGCCAACTACTCTGTTTCGTTTAACGGTGTTTGACACGACAGAAGTTTAAGAAAGAAATAAAGAATTTTGACATGTAAAACAAATTTATCTAATGTATCACAATTTTCTATCATCTTAAAGAACTTTTTCATTCTTAAAACTAAAGAGTTCCGAGTTTTGAAGTTTTCATCATTTGAGAGTGGACACGGAGTAAAAAGAAAAGAGTATCATATACAAAATGGAACTGAAGTAATGCCAATGTTATGAGCAGCTTGGGAATTGTTATTCTTGGTAGATTTCCTTTCTTGTTTGTCTTTTTAAAATGTTGGTTACTAGTTTTAATGATGATTGCTGTTGTTAATGGACAAATTTTGATGATTATGTGATTGTTGACCCTGTTAAACAGTGCCCAGCAAAATGGCTTCAGCGTCGCGACGCCGACCCGGATTTCCAGAATCCGGGTTTCTCCTATTTTGTATATTGCATATTTGGTAGACTTAGTCTTGTATCATAATTACAATTATACTATTACCTTAGTTGTATAGAATAGGGTTTTAGTTGTAAAGTAAAAATAAGACTCTCCGATTATAACTTGTATATATATATCTTTCATTAATAAGAATAATCAAGGAATTATTTCTTTCATGGTATCAAGAGTCTAGGTTCTCTTTAACCTGCTTCCGCTCATCAAAATTTCCTCTCTTCCTGTCCGAAATTTTGACCTAAAATTCTTGATTTTTTGTCTTCCTTTCTTGACCAAAAAACAACTCTCTTCTCTTCCTATTTTCAAATTTCCTTCTCCGAATCTTGTAGTTCTTTTCCCTATGGCTAATAAGAACACTTTTCACCCTGCCCTCACAGTTTCTAATATCAAGAGCGTTCTTCCTATCGTTCTTGACCTAGAAAACGTTCAAAATGGGACATGGGCGGAATTATTTAAGATTCATGCTTTGGCACATAAAGTCCTCCACCACATCGTTCCTCCTTCTCCTCCAAAGGAGGGTACTTCTACGACGGTTGTGCCGACTAAAGAATCAGATCTAGAATTATGAGTCATGCTTGATACCAAGGTTCTTCAGTGGATTTATGTCACTATCTCCTTGGATCTTTTACAGGCGATTTTGGAAATCAATTCCACGGCTATGGCGGCGTGGAATCGATTGCGAGATATATTCCAAGATAACAGACATTCTCGAATTGTTATCCTTGAGCAGGAATTCTCCCAGGTGGCTATGGCGAGTTTTCCAAACGTTTCTTCTTATTGCAAACGCCTCAAGGACTTGGCAGACCAACTCGGCAACGTGGGTTCTCCTGTTTCTCAAAGTCTTCTAGTTCTTCAGATGGTTGCAGGCCTGTCAGAGGCTTTTGGCGGTGTTGCTTCGGTTATTCATCAGAGTAACCCCCTGCCGGGATTTTATCAAGCTCGTTCTATGCTTACTTTGGAGGAAGTCAGATTGGCTAAGAAAGTGGCAATTGGGGCTAACTCTGTCGTCATGATGACTGCTTCCAATTTTTCTTTCCAATCCAGCCAACGTGACTCAAAATCACAACAACGGGGGTGGCAAGAAGGGCCAGAATCGGAAGAATAATAGCAAGAATCGTGGCGGCAACAACGGTGTCAACCGACAACAAAGAACAACAGCTTCTAGTTAACAGGGCCCTCGCATGCGGCGATGGTCCCATCCTCGAATCCACATTACAGCACCGCGGCCCACCTTCTACCTAGGTCGATCTGTGTTTCGCATCAGACAGACGGGCAAGAATCCAAAGATACTTGGGCCGCGCCCCCATCAAGCCACCATACAGTGAGCCCCAGATCGACATCGAAGCAGCGATGCACACACTTGGCTTGACTCAACCGAACCCTAATTGGTATATGGACACCGGCGCCACTACCCACTTGACATCCGACCAAGGTACTCTCTCGTCTTATTCCAATTTGAGCACTAATCGTGGTATAACTGTTGGTAATGACAATTCTGTTCCAATTAAGGGTTATGGTCATAAAACTTTGTCCCCTCCTCATCCACCACTTGTCCTGAAACATACCCTTCATGCCCCAAAATTGATTAAAAATTTGGTGTATGTCCGTAAATTCACCACTGATAATTGAGTTTCTATTAATTTTGATCCGTTTGGATTTTCTGTGAAGGATTTCAAGACGGGGAGTCATCTCATGAGGTGCAATAGTAGGGGTGATCTCCAATCACTCCAAGTCTCAGTGTCTCGCGTCAAGCTATGACATCCACTTTTGCAGCTATTGCTACTTTGTGGCATGCTCGTCTAGGTCATCCGGAGTCGTCGATTTTATCTTCTTTAGATAGACATAAATTTATTTCTTGTAAGGGTACGCGTAGTACTCCACTTTGTCAATCCTGTACTTTGGGAAAGATTATTAAGTTATCATTTGTAGCGTCGAATTCTAATACTATAATGTCATTTGATATTATTCATAGTGATTTATGGACATCTCTTGTTCTCAGTTCTATGGGTCATCGTTATTATGTTTTATTCTTAGATGACTATTCTAAATATTTATGGACGTTTCCTATTGCGAAAAAATCTCAAGTTTTTTCCATTTTCATAAAGTTTAGAGGTTTCATAAGAACGCAATTTGAACGAGAAATAAAAAACATTCAATGTGATAATGACAAAGAGCATGACAATAGGGAATTTAGGGAGTTTTGTGCTCAAAATGGGATAAATTTTCGGTTTTCTTGTCCTCATACGTCTTCACAAAATGGGAAAGGCGGGCGAAAAATTCGTACCATTAATAATATTGTTCGCACCTTATTGGTTCATTCTTCCGTTCCTCAATTATTTTGGCATCATGCGCTACAAATGGCTACCTATCTACTAAATATTCTTTCTTCTAAAGGTTTGACATATTCATCCCATCTCAAAGTGTTATACAATAAGACTCCGTCATATTCTCATCTTAGGGTCTTCGGATGCTTATGTTATCCCCTGTTTTCATCCTCTACGATCAACAAACTTCAGGCACGTTCTACTCCTTGTGTGTTTTTGGGTTTTCCGTCAAATCATCATGGTATAAATGCTTTGATTTGTCCTCTAAACGAATCATCATTAGTCGTCATGTTTTATTTGATGAAACTCAATTTCTTTTTTCTACAGTAGACAAATCAGTGCCTAGTTCTTATGATTTTTTGGATGAGGATGTCTCCCCCTATGTTCTCTGTCATTTTTCAGATTTGTCCGAGAAAACGCCACACATGCTGCCCAAAGACAGAGGCGCACGCTAAAACATCGAGAGAGCTCTGACTCTTCTCAGGCGCCTTCGACGATACTTCCAGCTATTCCTGAAAATTTCCAAAATTCACCCAATCCAGCCCAAAGTCATGGTCCAGTCACTCGTAGTCAACGGGGTATTTTTAAACCTAAAAGACATTTTAATTTGAATTCTAATATTCTTAAATCTCCTTACCTCGTAATCCCATGTCTGCCTTAAATGACCCTAATTGAAAAAATTGTCATGACTGAAGAATATAATGTTCTTATTGATAATAAGACGTGGGAATTGGTACCCCGTCTATCTGGTGTTAATATTATTCGGTCTATGTGGATTTTTGTTCATAAGAAAAACTCTGATGGTTCATTTGCAAGGCATAAGGCTAGACTGGTAGGTGATGGTAAGACTCAGCAGGTTGGTGTGGATTGTGGTGATACGTTTAGCCCGGTGGTCAAGCCGGCTACCATTCGCACTGTGCTCAGCTTGACTCTTTCAAAATCATGGCCCATTCATCAGCTAGATGTGAAGAATACTTTCCTAGATGGTGATCTTCGGGAGACAGTGTATATGCATCAGCCTTCGGGTTTAGAGATACTAGATATCCTAATCATGTCTGTCTATTGAAGAAGTCCTTGTATGGGCTTAAGCAGTCTGCACGAGCTTGGTATAAGAGATTTGCTGATTTTGTTTCAACTATGGATTTTTGTCACAGCAGGTCTGATAATTCATTGTTCATATATCGTCGGGGTTCTTCCATGGCTTATATTCTGTTATATGTTGATGATATTTTCTTGACTGCCTCTTCTGATACTTTGCGCAAGTCTATTATGACAATGCTCGGTTCTGAGTTTGCCATGAAGGACTTGGGCCCATTGAGTTACTTTTTGGAGATTGTTGTCACTCGTCATGCAGGTGGATTGTTCTTGTCACAGAGAAAGTATGCAGCAGAGATCATTGAGAGGGTTGGGATGTCATCCTGTAAGTCCACTTCTACTCCAGTGGATACTAAACCCAAATTAGGTGCTGCAGCTCGCTCTCCTTATGATGATCCGATCCGTTATCGTAGTCTTGCAGGCTCCCTTCAGTATCTGACGTTCACGCGACCTGACATTACATATGTCATACAACAGGTGTGTTTGTATATGCATGATCCCAGAGTTGAACATATGAATGCGTTCAAACGCATTCTTAGGTACATTCAGGGAACACTTGAGTTGAGTATGGTTTGCATTTGTATCCTTCGTCGGCGTCTACATTGGTCTCCTATACAGATGCTGATTGGGGTGGTTGTCCCGACACCAGACGGTCTACGTCTGGCTATTGCATGTTTTTAGGTAATAACTTGGTCTCATAGTCTGCCAAGCATCAATCCACGCTTTCACGTTCAAGTGCAGATGCCGAGTATCGAGGGGTAGCCAATGTGGTTTTCGAATCATGTTGGTTACGTAATCTATTGTTAGAGCTCCATTGTCCTATTGAGAAGGCTACCTTGGTTTATTGTGATAATATAAGTGTCATCTACCTTTCTGGTAATCCGGTTCAGCACCAGCGTACTAAACACATCGAGATGGATATTCACTTTGTTCGAGAGAAGGTAGCAAAACGACAAGTACGCACCTGACATGTCTCTTCTAGATATCAGATTGCAGATATCTTTACAAAGGGTCTTTCCTCAGTTCTTTTTGAAGATTTTAGAGACAGTCTCAGCGTACGAAGATCGATCGCTATGACTGCGGGGTGTGTTAAACAGTTCCCAAGATGGCTTTAGCGCCGCGGCGCCGACCCGGATTTCTAGAATCCGGGTTTCTCCTATTTTGTATATTGTATATTTGGTAGACTTAGTCTTGTACCATAATTAGAATTATACTATTACCTTAGTTGTATAGAATAGGGTTTTAGTTGTAAAGTAAGAATAAGATTCTCCTATTGTAACTTGTATATATATGTCTTTCATTAATAAGAATAATCAAGAGATTATTTCTTTCAGACCCGAGATAAGTAAGGTGGGCTAAACGTAGTTAGATTTCAAGAGATGAATACTCTATTTTATGCCCTTCTAATAATTGAATTAAGTGGCAACAATGTGGAATGTTTTGACTTATTAGGGTTACTAGATCAGCCAGAAACAAGTATGTTATACATAAATTGAGGAGCTTGGCTTGGACAGTAGTAAATGCTTATCTGGAATTGATCGTAACATATTTCCTTATAGAAGGAAATCGGAAGTCGAATTAAATTAGTAATCTTGTGGGAAATGTCTTCCAGTCATTCTAATGTTTAATTTCCATAACTGGATAAGTTGGAGCTAACAACTATATCCCTTAGTCTTCTCTGAATTTTCCGTACTGTGAAAAGAGTAATTTCTTTTTGAGGAATTTATCAGTGTCATTTCAGCACATAAGTTGCAGAAGTTACTGCATGATCCATATTTATGCATATTAGCATAGTATGTGAATAATCAAATACAATCATAGTAAATTTGTACAGTTTCAACTCAAGATTCCAATGGGAGAGGGTTTGCATTCTTTCTGGTGGTGAGAAATTCTTTATAAGGGCTTTTTTGTGTGGTAGTAGAGTAGTAGTTGCCTGCAGACTTCCTGATAAATTAGTCTGACCTGTCCGCTTGGAATTCTCTTTTGCATATATCAAATTGCATACCACCATCTTTGTTTTATGACCAGGAGACCATATTGCTTGATATTTTCACATGGCTTTATCAGAGAGAGTTGAAGTATATCGCAAATAAGCACAAGGTCATATGAGTGGCATATGGGATACGATTATTCCTGCTACTTCACTCTGGATGTTAATGAGGCTTTAAAATGAATTGATTTTTCATCATGTAATTGTAAGCTATGAAAGTAAATTATTCTTCATCATTGAGTTGCATTTGCATAGTCATATAAACATACAGATCAGAGGTAAGCCATGTATGGTTTTGCAAATGCAATCTAAAGGAGGGAAGGTTCAACAGTTCTTGGTATAATTACTTCTCTTAAACATGTCGGGACTTTGTTTATCTACTTGAGATGAAAACCTTATTCAGGTTTCGATTACAGAGTGTACAGTAGGTCCTTAGATTTATTTGTGACCTCTGAGGAGTTGTATGAGGTGATAATATCACGTATGGTTATTGACATATTTCTTTCAACAAGTAGCTTCAAGGTATGTGGGCTTTTTAGAGTGTTCTACTGTTAAGCATGGTCATGATTTTTTCAATCCATCTGTCTAGAAAATGTTACAATGGTTGTATATTGAAATTGCTCAAATCTTTGCTAGGATTAGGTCGCAAGTGTTCTGTAAATTTGGAAGGAAACCTTAGTATGCCTATGAATTATGATACTCATAAAGAACCTGTTTTATTATTAGAAAGCAGCTTGACTTGCTCAGTGAACCTGCTTCAACTCATCTTTTAAGTTTAACCATAATAAACTGCACTGTGTTTTGTGCTCCCACTAGTTGCCTTTTCCTGTCAATGACGCTGATCTGGTGCAAGATGTCTTCCCACTTATACGCGATTTTCCATGTTATAGTCCCAGAATTCTTCTTGACTTTATTACTTGAATTTTGTAATGCAGCCTGGAAACTTTTCTGAAGCAATTTAAACACTTGAATGGGACCTTACAAGGTTGAGGAGTATGATTGATTGTTTCCGTCATTAGATGCAGCTCCCCAGCAATGTTTAGACAATGGATGCAGGAATGTTGATATTTCAATTGAGGATATTGCAAGCTGATCTTTCCCAGTGGAGCAGGGAACAAATTTCATAGTGGAAGTATATTTTTAGTTATTAGCCACATAGCAGGAAGCTCAAAATTTATGTGCCTTATGTTTTCTTATCTCAGTGTGCTATTTTATGCCTCTTGTTCAATTAGAGATGTAGAAATGGTAGTTTTTTCTCTCATCTTCAAGTAGCTTTGGTGGAAGTGAAGTACGATTTGGATTATCATTGGCATTCTACTTGTGAATATTTCCATGATGTATGAACACATTACACCACTCCGGGAATATATAACGAATGACATTGTCGCGACCCAGAATAATTATATGTTTCTTTTTGCCTGTCTGGGCTCTGAATTTGAGAACTGTTTAGCTTATATGCGTTTTTATCTTGAGATCATAGTATTCAGCATTACTGTCATATTAGACATACACACAATGTCCCCACATGACTGCATATACGATGAACCAATTTGGGTGCTCTCAACACTATCATCTATAGCCTCGTTTGAGGGGAAAATAGCTCCAAGTGGAAATACGAAAAACTAGTGTACAATTAATAATTTTCTTTAGGTTGCACCGAACTGTCCTTTTTTGTGTGTTTCTTGTTTCTTAATCAAACTTACCGATTAGTCAGTTAAGATGGTACTTATCAATTTCCATCTTTGTGAGAAACCAAGTCGAGAGACGGTAGCCCCATGCTTGACAAGTAGGTGTTGGACTTATAGGGTGTTTTCTATTCAGTTGACTTCTTCGTTTTCACACGTATATTTATCAAACCGATTTAGTATTTCTTTTATCTCATTTATTTTACCGTTGAAAGCAAGCTTAGCTTAAAGGGTTCGCTAGGTGGGGTAGTAGTTAGTTAGGTGCCTCATCACTATCTAATGTTAGATTTGGATCGTGATTAGGGATGACAACGGATCGGATCTGGACCGGATCCTACTAGATCCAGATCCGAATTCTTTTTTCATACCTGGATTCATATTCATATCCATCGGGTCCATAAAAATCAAATCTAAATCCGGATCAAATGGATTCATCGGGTCCACGGATCGGATCTGGATCCACATGTAAAAATATTTTTGAGTCCCATAGTCCTTTTGACAAAGTATTGCAATTAAGCTTCATCTAAATGACACTTTTATCTTGGAGAGAATGACACTTTTATCTTGGAGAGAATGGCACTTTACTTTAAGAAAGTCAAATTTTATATATGAACTATTTCCAGATGCCCAGTAAGACAAAAATAAACACATTTTTAGCTAGATTTGACACCATTGTTGCTTTAAAACTCTTTACTGATTGAACCAGAGTTAAGGACATGTGATCATACATGGTTCTAGTTTGAAAACCTTCCTTCTATCCTTTCCAGGAAAAAAAGAGATCTGAAGACAAGTTTAACATTTCTGTTGACAGCCATAAGCCAAAAAGGGACAGAACTGAGAAGGAATAACAATTTTGAAGAAATGGACCTGGTTGAGAGTTGTGTATTCTCTAAAAGAAACCAAAGTAGGGTCTTTGGGAGAAGCAAATGTGTATCTAAAATTGTAAGAGATTTTACATACTCAAACCTACTAAAGAGTTCAAGGCAAGCTATTGTACCTACACATATTCTAGTTCAATTTTTAGGAAACCAAAGTTCAAATTTTAGTGATTCTTTATTGACATACAACTCTCAGCCACTTTAAAATATTGAAACATGAAGCACATCTACTCTAAAGGAATTTCAGAACTGCTGAGGCCTAGAACAACACCTAATCTCATTGACATCAACTTAACTCATCTTAGATCAAGAACCACATAAAGGATTCGTTTGGCTGCTCTGATTTGGGAATTGGGTTGGTTTGTTGGGCAATTTAAAAAATAAAGTCCAAATCTGAATGTAAAATATAAAAATTATGAAAAAATTTAAGAAAATAATTATAAAATTACATTCTATGTTATGGGTATATTTAATAAAAATGGATCCACGGATCGGATCTGGACCGGATACGGATCTCAAATACAAGATCCAGATCCAAATTCGGTCCGTCAGAAACGGATCCGGGTCCTATCCGGATCCGTTTGATCCAAATTTTGAAGATTCATATCCTATAAAACGAATCTGGATTCACCGGATTCGGATCGGGTCCAGGATCCACTGCCATCTCTAATCGTGATACCTAAATCATTCATGGAATGCCAAATAATCATAACATAGATATGGCAGGAAAATTACAATTTTATAATCATGGTATTCATGTTTATACATCAAATGTCATTTTCATCATATTTATATATTAAGGGTTCTTTGGTATGCGGGATAAGGTGGGATATTTCAAAACTAAGTATGAAATTAATTATATGTAGAAATAAATTTAATTATAGTATATATTTATACATTCTATCAAACAGAGTATAAAATAAAGCCCAAATTTAATTGTTGTATATCCCACCTTATCACGTGAAACTTAGTATTCCCTCTCTCCCAACTTATATGATACACTTTCCTTTTTAGTCAGTTCGAAAAAGAATAATACATTTCCTTATTTGACAACAATTTAACTCTACACTTTACCGTTTATGTTTAACGAGATGATCTATAACCACATAAATATATTTGTTTTGTTTTAGACCACAAGATTCAAAAGTCTTTCTTTATTTCATAACTATATGCTCAGTCAAACTACATCATAGACAGAGGGAGTATTATTTAATCCACCTCCAAGATGGGATACATTTATGACAACTTATTTGTTCGTTAATGCATTTTGACCATTTTACCCTGTTGGTCCAATTCCTGAGGTTATCGAGCGATCGTATTAGAATTGGAAGAATTAGAAACTTTAAGTGATAGTGTTTGACAAATAGTTGACTTTTGTGTAAACGGACCTTTTTAAAAAAAATCGTCAATTCCGTGAGGTCCGGAAGGTCATTTATGACTTGAGGGAGAAGTTGGTTCAATTCCTGAGGCTCCCGAGAGTATTTTGGCTATTGGTTGAAGAGTTGGTTATGGTCGTTGGAGTTGACTCGATAAAATAGACCTCCGATGGAAATTTCGAGACCATGAGTGAGTTCGTAGCGTATTTTTATGTAGGTTTATATATCTAGTTTGTGTCCGGAATGTATCGGGTGGTTGTCGGATTTCGGGATTGTGTTTTTGGAAATTTCTGGTGTCTGTTACTCGTTGGGGCGAGCCTGTCATGACCCGAACCCCGGGCTCGCGACTGGTGCCCTACATGAGCACCCTTCTACCCATACAACACAAGTAACCCGCGGAAGTTAAATAATTTTTTTTTCTTGTAACAAAGAAAGGCAAAGCAAGCAAGGCTGTCATAATATATAATACCCGAATAGGACTACGACTGTACAACAATATAAATACAACTCACGCAAGTCCATTGCATATGAATACTGCACTTCAAGAGTTTGACAACAACTATGACGGACAAGGCCCTGCCACGACCGACCGGGCCGCGACTAGCACTCACCGGTACCTATCGTATGATCGAGAATAGCGATGAACATACATGAAACAAAATCTGTATAAGGTAAACATCACTAGCAAGCCGATAAGGCTGCCTTCCATAAACATACTTAAACAAAGTATTTATAATACAACTAGTTCTTACAGCCCAAACCACAAACGTGACTACGCACTTCTGGACATCGATCACAAGTGGCGGGGCCCCGCTATACCCCCTGAATGTACAAAAGTAAATAACCTCAGAGAATCATACCAAAAGACAAAGCCTCCGGAGGGATGGAGCTTTCCAGAAAATGAGCATGATCCTAAGAGCGGACCAAAGAGTTACGTATCTCGACTGCGGCGTAACGCACTTCGGGCGAGGTCAAGATACCAAGTATGTGAAACTGAAAATACTGTAATAAAAACATAAGTCTGAAAACAAGCTGGGATCAGGGAGGAAATCAAATTACCTTTTACTGTGCCTTACTAACAATAAGAACATCAATCATACTACACGGCATGAAGAATAGGAAGCTCATAATCAAAATACAATGGAAGTTGCACTGCGGAATCCTTCATCATCAAGCGACGCCCAAGTAACCTCATAATCGAACAATGGAAGCATACCCGTGGAATCCTTCATCACTGGCGGTATAACTGAACAATGGAAGCATACCCGTGGAATCCTTCATCATCAGACGTCCAAGTAAACTCATAATCAACAATGGAAGATACCCGTGGAATCCTTCATCATCAAGACGCCCAAGTAAACTCATAATCAACAATGAAGCATACCTGTGGAATCCTTCATCATCAAGGCGACGCCCAAGTAAACTTATAATCAACAATGGAAGCATACCTGGAATCCTTCATCATCAAGCGACGCCCAAGTAAACTCATAATCAACAATGGAAGCATACCCGTGGAATCCTTCATCATCAAGCAGACGCCCAAGTAAACTCATAATCAACAATGGAAGCATACCCGTGGAATCCTTCATCATCAAGTGCGCCCAAGTAAACTCATAACTTCTTTAGGCTTTCATTAACATACAAAATGAATCTCATTTTCATGACCTTATCCAAGAAAAACCAACTCTTTAACCTTTCATAAAGTGATTATAACCAACTCCCCATAAAGCCGTTATACTAACTTTATGCTTTAAAGCTTTAGACGTTCATACTCTTTCATAAGGCCGTTACAACTAACCTCCCATAAGGCCGTTATAACTCCTTATGTTTCAAAAGATTTCGTTCATTTTATTAACCAAGAGACTTATACTTCAAATCAACCTCACACAATTTCCGTAATACTTCTTCATGTCACGAAATCCTTATCTACCTTATTTAGGTTAAACCATTACTTAGGAATAAGTGGGTTAACTCTCTAACCCAACCAACTTAGACATTTTCTTAAAACAAGTCAAGTACAACAAATAGATTTACTTCATTTAAAACACGTACGTCTACCGTACTATATAGTTCAAACTACTCATGCTCAAGAGATAAGAAAGCTCCACATACCTCTTTGGTCAATCCGCTTGCTAAGCTCAACTACCGCAAGTAATATTTCAACCTATAATAATCATGATACGTTTATTAACCTCTAATTTCAATGTAGAATAATCTAAACTCAAAGTCACTAAATTCTATGGAAAATTGGGCAGCATTTCCTTTGTTTCTACTCACTTTGCCACCTTTTCAAAGACCGATTTTTAACACTCAACGCCACATTTTAAGGCTCAATCAATCCAACAATTCAAAGGGGATTACACACCCAAAATTCTGTCCCATAAGTTTACAACAATTCACTTAACAATTCTAAGGTAGTTTTTAGGCTACAACATGCTCATTTACTCTTTTAGCCAATCCTTTCATATTCCAACCATAATTCTCACATGCAATGACTCTAAGAGCATTATTTACTACCACAAGTCCTTTCTCCTTAACATGCAATACTAAAACTAAATCTAAAGGAAGAATCATTACCTTAGAGTTTTAGCCAAACTTATACCAAATGTTTTGCTAGCTTCCTTGCCAAGAACACTACCACAAGCTAGCTACAAGCTTCCTTTTCTTGTTCTTAACTTTCAGATTTTTCTTGGGTTTTTAGAGAGAAGGAGGAGCTGATTTTTAGAGAGAGGAAGATGTTTGAGAGATGACCAAGTCTACAAGACTTGGTCAATATAAGCCATGCAAGAAAATCAGATGGGGACACTTGTCACCCTCCCATGGCCTTTTAAAAGAGAAATCGACTTTCTAAGTTTTTCGCCCAAAAATCCGCCTCGGCCACATGCCGTGCATGTGAAACCTCCGCACCCTCGAACTTTGTAGCGCCACGCGCGTCCTTGGCGCTGGCTGCAGCAGCGACCCTTGAACTTTAGCGCGCGACCCTGCATCCGGCCGCGGCACGCCGCGCTTTGCTCGAAACGCATTTACGCGCATTGCTGAACTTGTAACTCTCTTAACTTTCTACTCCGACGTCCTATCGACGAACGGTTGGTTGCGTTGGAATCTAGACTCAACGAACTATGCCCTAGGCCTTTGAAACACTTAGGAACTCTCAATGTACCGGGTCATAACCCGCCTCAAAGTTGACCAGACCCGTTCGGAACCATCCGTCAACCTATCCTTCGAAAATTTTAAGTCTTACCCCCTTTCGTACGTACTCAAACGCATGACCTGAACTACGGGGTGTAACAGCCCCGTCGTATCCATAACTGTACATACGACTATAATACAACTCCGTACCAAATGACAAGACTCCGGAATAGTGGAGTTGTCTCAATAGAAGCTGACTGGAGATCCTAAGCTCGCGGATCACCCAACTGAGGACCTAATACCTGCGGGCATGAACACAGCCCCCCGTAAGGGGTCAGTACAACATGTACCAAGTATGTAAACATGAAGTACAATAAACAAGATCATAACTGTACAAAAGAATGACAAGGACAAGTATGAAAAATCAAATACTAGATCCTACCGTGCCAAAAATAAGAGTCAACTGTACCTTGTATCACTGTATCGTTGTACCACTGTACTACTGTATCACTGTACTTTATAAAAATGATTCAACTGTACCCTTTTTAAAATAAGAGTCAACTGTGCCTTTAAATACTCTTTTGACCCTCAAAGAAATAAAACCAAGTTACCATCATGTCGTGTACCAATCATTAAAATGAACTCTTTTTTTATAAAAATTTGGGCACCAAAATATCATGCACCCAATAATCTAATCAACTATGTTTTTAGAAAATCTGGGCACCAAAATATCATGCACCCAATAATCTAAGTAACCTCTTTTTAGAAAATTTGGGCACCAAAATATTATGCACCCAATAATCTAATCAACTATCTTTTTAGAAAATTGGGCACCAAAATATCATGCACCCAATAATGTAATCAACTATCTTTTTAGAAAATCTGGGCACCAGAATATCATGCACCCAATAATCTAAGTAACATTTTTTTAGAAAATGTGTGGCACCACATATCATGTACCAATCACATATACAAAAACTTTCCTTTTAGAAATGTGTGGCACCACATTCATGTACCAATCACATATAAAAACTTTCCTTTTAGAAATGTGTGGCACCACATATCATGTACCAATCACATATAAAAACTTTCATTTTTAAACTCAAAGTACTATCAATATGATATATATAATAATCTTTCATTTTAGAAACTCCAAGTACTATCAATAGAATATCACTAAGGATTAGGATCCGCTCAGTTATAAAGATCAAGTCAATTATAGGGTCCACTCGTCTTTTGTACCAACTCGATAATCTAATTCGTCTCGCTCCTCTGTCTAATATTATGGAAACATTTGCATGGTGATAACGGATCCGAATTACCAAATTAATCCATTTTATGAGTCATTAGGCTATATATTAATCATGATCTTATCTAATCAGATGTGAACCTAAAAAGTGTAAAACGGACTGGTTATATCATAGCTTCTATGCAGATGGAAAATTCTACTCATTTCAATATAATAGATTGTCGATTCCTTTTTTATTAACGCTGCAATGGCTTGTTCGATACCCTTTTCTCATTAGTAATGTAACTAGCAAGATCAATTCGACTCCAACGTTTACTAAAATCTCTTACCAACATCTCTCATGAGACTTGGTAAAGGCTTAGGAATAATTTAGACATGTCTTTAGCATAGAATCAATAACAAGAATACTCCTTAACTTCTAAGAGTAGAATAACTTTTGAAACAATGCCACAGTTATGGTTCACACGAAGAACATGTCAAAAGAGAGAAGGAAGAGGTTCACATACCTCATTGACGACTAACCAACACGACAAGTAGAATACGCTCTAAATAGGTACTTCAACCTTATCGACTATTTCACACGCCAAGTAGAAAATGCCACAAGTAGTACTTCAACCTATAACAACAATAATACTTCTATCAACTTCATACACACTAGTATAAGACTTGTACCAAGTAATGGTCCTCTTATTCTACGGAAATTTGGGCAGCACTTCCCCCGTTTCTATGTACTTTTCCACCTTTTCCAAGGCCCGAATTCAACAACCAACAAGCCACATTTAAGGCACAACCTACAGTTAACCAAAGGGGATTACACGCCTACTTGACGTGTATAATTCTGCCCCACAATCACATTAAAATAGCCCACCATTAATCAACATTAAGGGTACAATGTGAAGCCTTTAACACCCTTATTCCTTAGGACTTTCATTAGCCATTTTACCACATTAATCATGCATGTTGGGGGCTGATTTTACAGCATAATAACACCCCAAAACAGTCCATAAAAACGATACCACAACGTCTAACAATTTTGGGCAGTTTCTCGGCCACAACAACTACAACAATCCAAAGCCCTTTTTCAAAATTATTTATAATCCAATTCACATTTCAATACTTATATACACTCCATATCAACTTGTAATAATAGGATTACTTCATTATAACATGCAATAGGTGACGTTAACAACAACAAAAATCAACGAATCCAATTGTCACCAACAATGTCCTAGTCTCGGCCAACCCCCAAAAATGGGATATGCACTTCTTATTTTTCATATATTCCTTAATACAAGTTCATCTACTAGTCATAACAATAAGTAATATCTAATTACTTCAAGAGAAGAAGAACTTTACCTCAAATATGACCCAAAAATGCACCAAGGCAGTCCGCTATATTTTGGCCCGTAGTTTTCGTTTTGCTCCACTTCTTCAAGTTCCAATCACATAAACTTCACGTTTCGCTTCCAAAAAGTCGACGGAAACCCCTAGGGTTTCACTCTCATTTTTGGCCAACACAAGATTTGGAGGGTTTGGTGAGTTAACTTATTTTAGCACTTGGTTTAGGAGCTAATCTTGGAGAAAGAAACTTGTCAACACTTGTTGATCTTTGGCTATGGAGATTTTCAAAAATGGAGCTTAAAGGGAGAAGATGAGAGCTATATGGATAAGTGTATAATGTCCAAGTCTTGCAAGACTTGGATATTTATCCAAGTGTAATGCCAAGTGGAGTGGGACCCATGTCCACTTGTCCTCAAGTCCCAAAATATTTAAGTCCAAGTCAATGACAAGTGGGGGGGGGCACGTGTCACCCTCCTATTGGTCCAAAATTATTTCTTCCCCAATTATTTCCATACTTGGCCAAAATATCTAAAAATCTTGTGGGCCCCACAAAGTCGTAAAATTTCATGTGGACCCCACATGACCAAATCCGAGACTTAAAAATCCAAAAATTCAATGTACTATAATAATTCCATATACCAAATTTGAGAATCAAATTCCAAATTATAAACCTTTTTCCTTCACGAAGTTCCGAAATTTTCTTAAGAAAAAGTAATTATACTTTCCTTCCAACGTTCAAGTCTTACTTCCTTACTTACGTTCTCATATATATGTCTTGGAACTACGGGATGTAACAGAGCCATTGTTCGCCGCAGCATACCTACCTCGGCGAGGCCTATGGCACTAGGAGGAGTACAGTCGCTTTGGTATAGGATTCTTTTCCTTGAATGCTTGGTGTCCGACAGGGGACTGGCGGAGGATTCAATGCGGAGCCTTTTCCACTCCTGGGCATGTTGAACAATGTGGGATACCACACTCGGATCTTGTATGTTCTCCACGGGAGGAGCGATAGAAACAGATTTGGAGAGGCTTGAAGAATAGTAGAGTGAGACATGGATTTCTTGGAAAAAATAGGAGAAAAATATGTCTTACCATGGTTATGAAGGACCCAATTTTGATTATCGGTAAGCTTTTTCCACATACGGCAGGTGATGATGAATCGAATTCATATCAGCCTCTAGTGCTACCGGTGGAGCATGAGCAGGACTGAGGCATTGTAAGAACACGGTGTACCGGTGATAAGATGAATAGTTTGAATTCCAACGGACGGTCGTTACTGGTCCGATCTCACATCTTTCAACAGAGCATTAATGACATTTATGATGACACTAATTGTCTAATTATTACAACATTCATTCTCTTGTATTAATAAGAGCGTATATCGTGGGGTGTGTACCCGTGAGCTCATGTATAAATAGGACACATTGTTCCATTATAAATGATACATGCAAGCTATTATAATACAATTATCAATACTACTCTCAATATTTGTGCTTTCCTACTAGTCACATAAGCTTTGCCAGTCAGGCTCAGACTAACTATTTCTTTACTTTGTCATAATAATATTTATTTGCATTACATATTATTTAATATTCCTCTCAAATCAATCACTTGAGATTCACATGTGCTTGACCACATATACAAATTTAATTGTACCATTTTAGGGAGAAACACTTTGTACACCCCTGTTACAATGATTTTTAGTATGTGTTTGACCAAACTTTTACAAGTGTTTATCAACTTGAGAAACACCTTTTTGGCCAAACACATACTTATCAAGAAGTAGAAACATTTAAAAAACAAAAACAAAAAGTGTTTCTAAAATGGAAGAGAATGAGAAACGTCAATTTGGTGCTTCTCCAAAGTACTTTTCCAAAAAGTGCTTCTCCAAACATTTTTTTTTTAAATTGAATAAAATTGTTGATCGTCTTTTTTCAATTTGGTTTAATTATTCACTTTAAAAAAAAATCAATTGGGTTTATTTATTTACTGCGTTTTTGATAACTAGTTGATATGTTAATTTTTTTTATAGACTTATTTCAATTGAGTTTAATTATTCACTCTTTTTTTTATTCAATTGAGTTTAATTATTTACTGAGTTTTTGATAATTAGTTGATATGTTATCTGTTTTTTCTTCAAAATTTTATTTATAGACTTAATTCAACTGAGTTTAATTATTCACTAGGTTTTCAATAAGTAGTTGGTATGTTATTTGTTTTAAAATGCTTAATTCAATTGGGTTTAATTCTTTATGGGGGTTTTGATAACTATTCGATGTGTTTTCTTCTTCTTCTTTTTTAAAAAATAGTTTGGGACTGAGGCGTAATTATTAAAAAACAGATTGTAGCAGTATAAAAACATATTTTCTCTTTGATATATATATATATATCTTTGCCATATATACAAATCATGATGTAGCTTATATGAGTTTATTTTCTCCATATTTTAAGTATTAGTTTGTTCTGTCCATTCCTCATTGAGAAATGTAATTGAGCGAACATTTGGTGTGTGAAAAAAAAATATGGATGATATTATCAATAATGACAAGTTTCCCATTAGACATACAAAAAAAAAAAAAAATTGTACCTTCGCCTCTTGGGGGCACACACTGGCTTACTGCAGTATGGTTTAAGCTGGTGGCGTGGTTTGCGGTATTGCGTCGATCCGGGGTTTACTATGTACGCTCGAAGAAGCGTGTTGCGAGTTCGCCGTCGACAAAAAAATACAAAAAAATTGTTGCGGCAACTATGATTATGCATAACTACATTAGAAGACATGTACTTGAAGATTTGGAATTTGATAAATGTGATGTAGAACCTAATTATGTCCCGAAGTTGAAGGAGATGAAGATATTAGAAGAACATCAACGACTTTGACAGATGATCATGATGAATCGATAGATGATGTTAGTATGTAATATGTTCGCCACAACATTGTCACTTCCTTAATGAGTCGCGGGTCGCAATAATATTTCTATATTATAATTTATTAATTGTGTAATGATGTAATATATTCAATTTTTGGACATATTGAGTCATTGACTATCATATTGTCGTTACATTTCTTATGTATAATATAATATATATATATTTTTATTAAATATTGCAATTAAATGTTTTTTTTATTAAATTGTAAAGATATACTAATTTTTAGAAATATAGGATAGAAATAATATTTTAAATAGTTTTAAATCTATTAAATTTTTTTTTTTTTTTTTGCATAAATATGAGTTGTTTCTCAGAAGTACTTCTATAATTATAGGTCAAACACCCTAATGAATTTTCTATAAATAAATTTTACAAAATTACTTCAAAAAAACAGAAACTATTTTAAAAAAACTTCATCAAACGAACCTTAGATTAACTTGTCCGTAAAAATTTAACGACGACGTGCTAAAGACATTTCCAACTCTGTACCCTTTCGAGGTTGATATCCAATAGAATTCGACCACGTATGTGAAGCGACGTGGTTTAGACGTACTTCTCCAACTCTAGGCTGGATTGTGGCGTTTTTATTGAACTCCATCTGTTTCCCAGTTTCCTCCTCCACCTATAAATATCTTTTCAACAGTTTAGACTTTAGATTCATCAGAAAGTATTTGTTAGAGAAAGGAAATTCACCTTAATAATTCTCTGCCAGATCTGCCCTCAACCATGGTAAATACAAACATAAATCCTTTTCTTTGTGTTTGATCCTCGTTCATTCTTTGGATTTTTCTTATCTGGATTAATTTTGTTAACCATGATCTCATTGTAGTCTTTTTTCTTAATCTAGTTAATTTGTATATCTTGTTCCTTATGATTAATGCAACAATGGATGCAAGTTATGGTCATACACATCTTGTAGATCGGTATGCATTGCGTAGGATGATTTGGTATTATTAGTCCAATTGTCGTCGATCTGTTAGTTAGAGTACTTGTTCTTCTTAGATCCCATTGTGAAAAGAAAAGGGAAGGTACGAGAGTTAATTAATCTCATTTTATATTTCAATTTTTTCTGAAATTAAACTTAACTCAGCTCAACTATCAGTTGTTTGGAAAAGTAACTAAATGATAGTTTAGGTTTGTTTTACTCACTAGTTGATGGTAGTTTAGGTAGAAAACTCTCACGCTCGAAAGTTCAGGTAGGAAACTCAAAAAACAATAATACTTAAAGTGTACTTTTGACCCTTATCTCAATTTTTTTTAGGTAAAAACAATTTTAAAAGATTTGGAGATATTATAGTCAAAGAAAAAATAGATGTCTCCAAGTAAAAAGTGTGAAACAATTTGGAAAGAGGGAACATCAAATTATCTGCATTGAGTTAATGATTGAAGCCAATAGCTACACTTAAAAAGGATACAATGGTTACCAACTACGATAGAGTTAGGTTATATATATGAATGTAGAAATGGAAAAACAAATGTACAAAATCCAACCGTGTTGAATGAAACTTCAAAATATAATAAATCTATGAGTTCAGAAGATTTGGGTTTCATAGTTAAGTTCAAAAGTTATGAAAAGGTTTGAGATTTATTAAGCTGCGATATTTTGGACGCTATGCTGGCGAATTTGTTGTATCCAATCTAACTCCATTGATCTTTATAGAAGCCATTTCATTCTAGCCCTATTTAGGGTTGCCTTTCTAGCTTGGTCTGCCTGCCGGAGGACTCCAACGGTGTTTCTTAACTCATTTTATTTTGGCGTTGTTTCAGACTACATCAAGACGTCTTGCTGACAGGAAGGTGGAAAAGTTTGAGAAAAACATTACGAAACGAGGAGCTGTTCCTGAAACTACCATAAAGAAGGGTAATGATTATCCTGTTGGTCCTATCTTGCTTGGGTTCTTTGTCTTTGTCGTCATTGGCTCATGTAAGTTTTTCTTATTCTTTTATATATTGTTTATGAAAGTATGTCATTGGCTCATGTAAGTTTTTCTTATTCTTTTATATATTGTTTATGAAAGTATATGTATGTCCTAAAGATAATCTGTATTATGACACAATGTACTTTATACACATTCATATTTATATTAATGATGATTAATATTATGGCATTTGCATTTGTTGAATTATTAATTAATTGTTTATAATATTCTATAAATGCATTCTAGAGTTTACGTGTTTATCAATGATGTGAGAATTAATGTTATAACGTAACTCTTAAATTGCCTCGACTAATGATCATCGAAATTGGGATATCGATGATATGCGATACGTTGACATGTGGTCTGCATCATATCCTTAGGGGATGTAGTATGTTTCACTTGCTACGAGTTATGGCAACTCGTGATAGACACATGGATACTTGTTGGAGTATTGGTATACCCTGCTGATGCACTATTTGTTATATGTCTATAATGTCATCAGCATGTGGGAGATAGAAGTCCTTAGAGTTGAGGTCAATATCATCTTGTTTACGGAGTAATGTACTTTGATCTTGTCCTAAGCTCAAATGTCTTATAGGTTGAGACGTGACTTGTTTTGGGTGCATTACGAAGTAGATTAAAGGTGGTATGTGAGCCAAGAAATGATTCATTCCTTGAATTTATATTCGAGTGAACACTCAGGTACTCATATGGTATTAGGTTGACTAAGTCATTGGCCAATGCAATGGACATGTCTGTGATATGGTCGTGTTGCCAGCTGATATAGATGAGTTATAATAATGAAGCCATTTGGATAGACACTTGACAGATCCTAAGCTTGATTGAGTGTGTCATGAATAAAAGGATTTTATCTTCCCGCATAAAGGTTCAGTTCAACAGATTTCGTGTAACTAGACTTCACATATTGAGTTCGTCTTCCGGCGCAGTCTAGGAGTTCCGTGTGGACCCTAATGATATTAGTGTCAGTATGTGAAGGCCTGAATGGTAACACTAAGTCAATTGTTCCGTCGATTCAAAGGATGTAATTAGAGAGTTAATTAATTAATGTTCGGTTGATGATCGAGACATTAAAATAAAATAGAAATAGAGCAAGGGCCGCGGCGCCTCAGCGCCACGACGCCACTTTCTTAAGGGCCGCGGCGCCTCACGACCAGTGGGTCCGAGTTGACCCAAATCAACCTCGTTTTCTAGGCCTGGCCCACGAGGGCAACCCTAGCTGATTTATTCTCATATTTTATATACCATCTTTTAACCCTCAGAATATACAATCCAAGATTGAAGATTTGGAAGTTGTTCTATTCTCATCGACACATTACAATTCTTATATGTTTTACATTGTTGTAATCATTCTACAGTTCTGCCGAAGTCGGGTTTGAAACATAAATTTTCAAATTCCGTTGCGGGTACGAACCCGACAAAACCCCTACAGTTTAAAGTCCAAAGAACATCACATTTATTGTATTATGCTTGCATCAGAGCTAAAGGAATTGACTTCAAAGAACAAGAGTATTCACAATTCTGAGTATAAATGTTTGCATATATAAGATCTACTCGCAACTTGAATTTAGAGAAGTTGGCATATTGATAAGAACTTAACTATCAGTGTAATCCGTTATTTCGTCCGAAGTTGTCCTTGTACATGTTTAATGCTTTACATTTCTATTGCTTTATGTGAGTTTAGGTATTTGCCATCGCATTAGTAGCATCTAATTTGATTCAAATATATTTGAGCTAATCCTCCCTACCTTCTCTACCAGCTTTATTCCAGATAATAAGGACAGCAACTAGCGGAGGAATGGCTTAAGCTTGCAACTTATTTTAGCGCTGGTGGCACAAACAAGGCTGTGCTTCTTGTAATGTCTTTTTGTGTTTTAGCCCCAATGTTGAAATTGGAGAGGAACTATAGAATTTTACTATGTCGTCAGATACTTAAAAATATATGGATTTCTGTTCTGTCCCATGCTTAGCATGTATGTTCTCATTGCTTGTAGTTTCTTCCTTTTCTCTTTTTTCTAGTGGAGGCCGAGAGAATGTTGTGCTAGTGTAGCAAGGTTGCTGCTTCTGTTGAAGCACAAAAACGTAATTAATGGCAGGACCCTATTCAAAAACGGCTTTTCTTGTTTTGGTAATCATTTTGACACAATAAATGAGCTTGTTACGACAAGTATGCTTTAGAAAACATCCCGGCAAAAACCGAGTAGCAATACCAGGCTAATTCTAAAGAACCAGAGTACTTCTTTACAGTCTCCAAGCAGATTAAATAAGAGGCTACTCACTCAATTGCTACAGCCGACAAAGTATTTGTCCATAATCATCACGGGTAAAACGTAGGAATACCTTGGCTTATGCATCGCTGTTAGGTAAAAAAGGGCAGCATGGTACCGTGTTTGGGAAAGAGCCGGACCACAAGAGTATGTTTTACTCGGTCCGACTCTACAAGAATGCATTGTTGTTGAGTATAAATGAATTTTCTAGACCAATTTTCGGCTACAGAGTGATGCTAAGGACTTGCTCGCATGTGGTGGCCTAAAAGCTTCATCTACTGTAAAATTGCTTATTTTGAAATTCCAAATGAAAGTAATACCAATCTTTTGTTTGGTCTAATCATTTGACAAATGTTTTTGTCAATATTAAAAAGTATCTTGTGTTTTGACTAATCGTCGAAAAAATTGAAAGTGCAAGAGGGAGATGAATGGTATCTTTTTTGTTTTTCTGGTACTCACTATGTCAAGTAGTCGATTGTTATGCAGTAATTTAAAATTTTAAGTAAAGCGGAAAGTAAAGTGACAAAAGCATATCAATTTCTCATAAATTTTCTTTTATACAATAATTCACCTACAATATTTTTCTCTTCTCTTTTTTTTTTAGTACGCAATAAATCACTAAGAGATAATCCTTGTTAAAAGTAGAGCAAATAACTTTAGAATGTTGAGACTAAAGTATATCGTTCTTCTTCACAGAGCCTCTTCATATAATCTTCAAAACTAGCCATTTTGTCTCTTTGATAGAGAATTCGCGAGGATATAGAAGAAGATCGTTGCTATCTCGAAATTCAATGTATGAATAAGGGGGCTTTTAAGCACCTCCCTCGTCTTAGATCTGCTTTAACTTCCATAGCTTTAACTTAGCAGAAGGGTTACCTTCTCCCTCTTACTTAACATAGGGTATGTCAATCATGACCCAACTTAAATCAACCGCCATTGATTCATGAGTGTAGGAGTTTACGTCGGGTTCGTACACGCAGCGTAATTTGAAAATTTATGTTTCAAACCAGACGACGGTCGAACTGCAGTATGATAAGTAATGAAAACACAAACACAAAGTAAATGTAAAACTTCGAACGAAAACTTACATTTTGGAAACAGTCAGCCAAGCAGTTGAATCTTCAATCTTTGTGTAGTCCGATGGTGCACACGCAAACGTCCTTCGATTTGTAAGTTCTTGGAGAACTGTGATGCTGACAGAGCTTTAGAAGTGATTTACCTCTCTTAGGTTTTCAGTGTATTGAAATGAGAAGAGGAGCCTCCTATTTATAGGATAAAATAAGAGCTCAAGGGTTTCAGTAGGGTCAGGCCCAGCAGAAACGAAATGGCGAGTGATGCCAGGCCGCGCACCGCGTCCTCGATGAAGGCACCGCGCATGTCTTGCTGCGTGTTCACGACACCATGATCTGAATCGCACCGCGATTCGTCCTATATTACGCCCACTTTTCCATTTTAATGTCCGGCCATCAACCGAACATTTAGGTATCTCATTCTAATTACATCCTTCAATCGATGAACATTTGACTTAGTGTTACCGCCCGTGCCTTTACATATCGTCACTAATTACATTAGGATCTTCACCAACTCTGAAGCTGCAACGGAAGACGAACCCAATATGTAAAGTTTAGCTACACAAAATATGTGAACTGAATCTATATGTGAGAAGACAAAATCCCTTCATTCATGACACACTCAATCAAGCTTAGGATTTGTCAAGTGTCTATCCAAATGGCTTGATTATTATAACTCATCTATATTAGTTGACAACAGACCGTATCACGTATACGTATCAGTTCGTTAACGATGACTTAGTCAACCTAATACCATATGAGTACCTGAGTGTCCACTCGAGTATAAATTCAAGAAATGAATCATTTCTTGGCTCACATACCACCTTTAATCTACTTCATAATGCACCCATAACAAGCCGCGTCTCAACCTATAAGGCATTTGAGCTTAGGACAGGATCAAAGTACATTACTCCGTAAACAAGATGATATTGACATCAAGTCTAAGGACTTTTATCTCCCACACGCCGATGACATTATAGACATATAACAAAAGCAAGACATCGCCAGGCGTATCAATACTTCAACAAGTATCCATGTGTCCATCACGAGTTGCCATAACTCGTAGCAAGTGAGACATACTACATCCCTAGGATATGATCACTACACGTATCGATGTATCGCATAGCATCGATATCCCAATTTCGATGATCATTAGTCGAGGTAATTTAAGAGTTACATTATAACATTAATTCTCACATCATTAATAAACACGTAACCTCTAGGGATGCATTTATAGAATTTTATAAACAATCAACTAATAATTCAACAAATGCAAATTGCCATAATATTAATCATCATTAATATAAATATGAATGCGTATTAAAGTACATTGTGTCCTAATACAGATTGTCTCTAGGACATACATATACTTTCAATCTCCCACTTGGCATAGAGCCAATCGCCAACATATATAATACCCATGTTCTCAAAATGACCATTATGCTTCACCAAGCTTAATGTTTTAGTGAACGGGTCTGCTAGATTATTGTCTGTGGGAATATAGTCTATCTTGATATCTTCAACTTCCACCATCTCTCTCAGGATGTGGTACTTCCTTGGTACATGCTTGTTTCTGTTTGTTGATCTTAGTTCCCTTGCTTGTGCAATCGCATCAGTGTTGTCACAATAAATAGTTATTGGACAACTAGCACTCGGAACAACCCCTAGTTCCTTCAGGAACTCAGAAATCGCGACAACTTCCTTAGCAGCTTCCGCTCCAAAGAATGTACTCGCTTGATGGTCAGTGCGCAATAGTAGCATGTTTGGAACTTTTCCAGCTCACTGCTCCTCCGTTGAAAATGAACGTGTAACCAGACTGAGATTTGAAATCATCAACATCTATCCAGTGGCAACCATCTCATCAACTCCACCATAGATAAAAAAGTAATATTTAGTACGCCTGAGGTACTTGAGAATACTCTTGACTGCTTTCCAGTGTTCCTCGCCAGAATTCTGCTGGAACTTGCAAGTCATACTAAGTGCAAAGGTCACATCTGGCCTAGTACAGGTCATGTCATACATGATTGATCCTATAGACGAAGCATATGGAATCCTCTTCATGCGCTCAAGTTCAATAACATTAGAAGGGCAACCCTTCTTCTATAACTTGATGACCCATCGGAAGACCGTCTTTCTTGGAATTCTCTATTGAAAAGCGTCTAAGCACTTTGTCTATGTAGACTGACTGTGACAGCCCCAATAATCTATTAGGTCTATCTCTAGAGATCCTAATTCACAAAATATAGCAGGTTTCACCTAAATCTTTCATCATGAAGGTCTTGGACAACCAATTCTTAACTGACTGCATGAGGGTCCTATTATCTTTCATTATCAATATGTCATCAACATATATAATAATGAAGACAATACCCTCATCCTTGTGTTTGAAATAAACACAAGGATTCTTTTTGCTTTTGACAAAATCAAAAGATTTGATAGCATTGTCAAAGCAAATGTTCCAACTCCTAGAGGCTTGCTTAAGTCCATAAATGGACTTCTGTAGCTTGCACCCAACATTTGGTCTGGACTCACATGAAAAACCCTCGGGTTGTTTCATATACACTTCCTCAATTAGATTACCATTGAGGAATGCAGTTTTGACGTCCATCTGCCAAATGTCATAATCATAATGTGCAGCTATTGCAAGCAAAATCCGAATAGAATTTATCTTAGCCACCGGTGAAAAGGTTTCATCATAATCGACACCAGGACGCTGAGTAAAACCTTTAGCCACTAGTCTAGATTTATAAGTCTGAACCTTGTCAGATGCATCAATCTTCTTCTTGAAGACCCATTTGCATCCTATGGGTTTAACCCCATTCGACAAATCAACCAAGTTCCACACTTGATTGATATACATAGATTCCATTTCGGATTTCATGGCTTCTTGCCATCTCTTCGAATCAATGTCTAGCATTGCTTCGCTGTAGGTTCTAGGCTCGTCATCATCTGGAATATCTAGCTCATTTTGTGTTTCCACAAGCAGATTTAGTCTTTTCAGATGACGATGAGATCTAGTGGACCTACGGAGTTGATTGTCTTGCAGTTTAGTTACATGTATGTTCTGACTATGAATAGGTTTTGGTGCGTTGGTCGATCCACCAATATTAGAGCTTTCAGGAATATCATTTTCATGTATTTCCTGAATGGGAGGAAATGCAACTGGTGCACTTGCTCCCAAGGTTTATGCCGCAAGATCTTGCATTTCTGCTTACTCTTCGTAGCACTCCCACTGGCTGAAGGAGGTACCCTAAATATCCAATCTTGCCCAGAAGCTCCCACTGAATTCTTGCCTATATCATGGGGCAATGATCCAACCTCTATATTACTTTGTTCTTGAATTTCTTCAAGTTCTATCTCCGTGCAACTCTCATCCTTGTAGACATATTCGTCTTCAAGGAAAGTTGCGTTCCTAGAAACAAATATCTTATGTTCTCCAGGAAGATAAAAGTAGTATCCCTTAGTTTCCTTCGGATACCCAACAAAGTAACATTTCTTACTTTTAGATTCCAACTTATCAGTGATCAACTTCTTGACATATGCAGGACACCCCCAGGGCCTCATGTGTTTAAGTGATGGCTTCTTGCCACACCATACCTCATATGGTGTCTTTTCGACTGATTTAGATGAAACTCTGTTTAGAACATATATTGAGGTCAAAATAGCGTATCCCCAAAGGTATGTAGGAAGAGCTGAAAAACTCATCATGGAACAAACCATGTCAAGCAAGGTTCGATTTCTATTCTCGGCAACACCATTCATCTGTGGTGTTCCAGGAGGTGTCCATTCGGAATGAACTCCATGAAACTTTAAGTAGTCAAGAAATTCTTTGCTTAAGTATTCACCCCCACGATCAGATCGGAGAGTCTTGATACTCTTTGAGAGTTGTTTCTCAACTTAACACTTAAACTCTTTAAACTTCTCAAAAGCCTCAGATTTATGTCTCATAAGATACACATATCCAAACCTTGATAAGTCATCTGTGAAAGTGATGAAGTAAGAGAAACCCTCTCTAGCTTGAGTCGAAAATGGTCCACATACGTCCGTATGTACCAACTCAAGCACCTCCTTGGCACATATCTCTTTTCCAGAAAAGGGTTTAATGTTCATCTTACCCTTCAAACATGATTCACAGTTACCATAAGATTGTAAGTCGAATGGTTCAAGGTAATTTAATTTCCTCAATCGTTTTATCCTTGTTTGATTGATATGATCAAGTCTGCAATGCCATAATTAGGTAGAATTTCTTTCATTTAACTTAGCCCTTTTATTTTGTACATTGAAAATTTCCCTGTGACAGGTTAATGTATACAATCCATTCACAAGAGGTGCAATTCCATACACAACATTATCTAAAGTCAAAATCATATTGTCATTAGACGTGTTTGAGGAAAAACCCTCTGAATCAAGTACAGGAATGAAAATAATATTCCTTGTCAAAGAAGGAACATAATAACAATTGTTCAACATTAAAACTTTGCCAAAAAGTAAATCTATCCTATAAGTTCCCACGCGCTCAACAGCAACTCGTGCTCTATTTTCGACGCACAGGTCCACCTCGCGAGGCCCGACCTTCCTGCTATCAGTTAGACCATGCACATTTGTACAAATGTGTGAGCCACAAACGGTATCAAGTACCCAGGAATGAGAATCATTTATAGATAGATTAATTTCAATTATAAACATACCTTGCACATTAGCACCTGGTGCCATTCCTCTGCCTGGAGCAGTGCAATCATTTATCCAATGCCCCTTCCTAATGCAATTCATGCAAATATCCTATGCCGACATTTTCTTCTTCTTCTTCGCCTCTCCCTTGGGCTTCATTGTTGCTGCCGGAGCAACAACTTTGCCCTTCCCATTCTGTGGTCCCTTACCTTTCGGTTTGGGGCGACTAGAGGAGCCAACCATCAGAATAGGCTTGGTCTTAGAGGTCGAAGATTCAAAAGTCTTTAACATATTATGTAACTCCGGCAATGTCGCTTTAGTCCCATTCATATTATAATTGACAATGAAACTCTCAAATGACTTAGGAAGTGAGGCAAGGATGAGGGTGGTGGCGACTCTGTCATGAAACCTTATTTCTATAGAAGCTAACCTCTCAATCAGCTCAATCATCCTCAACACATGAGGTGAAACTTGACCCCATTCATTTAGCCTACACTTGAAAAGTTCTATGAGCAGGTCATACTCAATTGTCTGACTCTGCGAATCATACAGACTCCTCAAATGGGCTAACATTTCGTTGGGCCCCATAGTTTCATGTTGTCTTTGCAATGTAGGTGACATAGAAGACAACATTAAGCATTGAGCTGCGGTGACATCTTTATAATGTTTCTTGTAGGCAACCTGGTCAAAAGTTGCATACTCTGCAGAGTCCTCCGCCGGGGCGGTTGGGAATATATTGTCTAATGTATACTCAATTTATTCTTGTATAAGAACAATTCTAACATTTCTCAGCCAGTCAATGAAGTTGGGTCTGGTGAGTCTGTTTGACTCCATGAGCATTTTCAGAAAAAAGTTTGACATTTCTAAAGATCTGAAGATAATAGATAGAACAGAAAAACGCAATCAAAATTCATTCTCTTAAATTATACACATTCATAATAAACTAATTTAACATGGCCTTTTGTTTAATTAGCTCCCACTATTTTACATATTTCTACGACCCCAGGGTAGAACACAGACCTAAATTAATATAAAGGTCATAGTGGGCCAAGATCCAAATATATATTATATCCGCGTTTGCTTTGGCTGATAACTTCAATAACACACTTTGGTAGGTCCTCAACCAATTGTAAAGCAACTATACAACTCTTGGTTTGATTAAATATCTTTCATTTTAATCTTACGTCTTTAGACTAGTCCGGCACTTTGACGCCAAAATTCATCTAAACAAGTCAACCCCATTACACGATTGCGTTTAAATGCCTAAGTAAATTTAGTCTTTGCAAGCAAATACTTTGGTGTAAATACTTACAAAAGTTTATTATATACTTCATTTTAACACATCTATAAAAAAGACATTGGTCCTCTTAGACTTAGAGTAAATGCTTTGACATAAATATCTTTATCGCCGAAAATGACTTAGCACCCTAACAATTATAATGGACGACGCGTTATAATTAAACTTGTATTTAATGTTTTGGAAACATTTTATTTTTCGGGGATTCATTTAAGATCAACAACCAAGTCATACATCATATGGCATCCTATCATGCAACTTCTAAACACAATTAGATGGGAAATCATCAAATCCCAATATGCATGATAAAAGATGGTTTTAATCACATACTGAGCGCCGTCTACCCAGACAGTTATAGCGGTCATTTGAAATTAAACAATTACTGGGCGCCGCCTACCCATACATTAATTGTGGACGCTATGCTAATAATTTAAATGCATCACATTTAACACTTAGCACATTTGTATATTATTCAATAATATATTATTAATGATAACTATGAGTCTATTTGTCTAAACTCTATAATCTATGTAAATGCCAAACAGTCCATAAACATTTTTTGATTTTAAAATTCTGATTTTCGGGAATTCTGTAAATTTTCAGAATTTACACTTTAGTCCCTTAAGAATTTAAAATTCAATTTTGAACCATTATAAATTCAAAAAATACAATTTCAAAACTCAGAAAATATTTTCAAGTTTCTGGGACCTGTTTGCAATTTCCAAAACCTAAAATCAACTTTCAAAAAACTTTCTTTAATTACAGATTTGCCCGAAAGGACCAAATCTGTTTGATTTTAAAAATTTTATTTTCAGAAACTGAAACTTCTAAAACTTCAGATTCAGAATCTGAAACTTTTAAGTCTCTATTTCTGATTTCAATTTTTTTTTTATGAAACTTTCAAAGATCGCGGTTCGATTGGTGGCAGCTGCCATCGAGCCGATAAGTCACCGAGTCAAGAATCTAATTTGCACCGCGGTTCCTAAAATGTGGGACCGCGGTTCTGTAATTACCGTCACAGGCACCGCGGTCAAAACAGGTGGCATCGCGGTGCCTCGAAGGCAGTGAGTTCGAAAAATTAATTTTAAGCTTCTGGATGAACATCGTCGCGACTTCCATGAATAGGACCACGGTGCCGCCGCCAAAACCCTAGCAGGCACTGCGGTGCTCCATCGTGGAACCGCAGTGTCTTACCCCAGAAACACAAAACCGAAATTTCTGAACTCCTAAAACTAGTTTAGGGCCAGATCTTTCAGATATATCACATGTATAACCATCACCATTAAAAAAACATGTTCATCGACCATCAAATTCAATTTTCTTCTCGTTCTTCGTTTAAATACACCATGCTTTAAGCGGGATAACACATATCAACTTAGAAGAGTTTTATATTAGATTGATTTTCTCGAATACATAATTGTTCTAACAGATTAGGGCACAAGGACTATGTGTTCTATAGATTTAGGATTTTAAAGCTTTTAAATACATAAAATATATAGATCTAAACAAATCCTAACTCATATTATCATTAATATTATTACAAATCATATGAAATAGCCCATGCTCTGATACCACTGTAGGAGTTTACGTCGGGTTCGTACACGCAGCGAAATTTGAAAATTTATGTTTCAAATCCGACGACGGTCGAACTGCAGTATGACAAGTAATGAAAACACAAACACAAAGTAAATGTAAAACTTCGAACGAAGACTTACATTTTGGAAGCGATCGGCCAGCGGTTGAATCTTGATCTTTGTGTAGTCCGAGGGTGCACACGCAAACGTCCCTCGATTTGTAAGTTCTTGGAGAACTGTGATGTAATTTGCTAAGTCAGGAATGCTAGGAATTCTGACAGAGCTTTAGAAGAGATTTACCTCTCTTAGGTTTCAGTGTATTGAAATAAGAAGAGGAGCCTCCTATTTATAGGATAAAATAAGCTCGAGGTTTCGGTGAGGCGGGCCCAATGACGAATCGAAGAATTGGATGCCAGCCAACGCCCCGCACCGCGATCCTCGATAAAGGCACCACGTTCCTGGCACGTGTTCCTGGCATCACGGTCCTGAATCAAGGCACCGCAGTTTCGTTCTATTTTCTGTCCACTTTCCCATTTTAATGTCCCGGCCATCAACCGAACATTTAGGTATCTCCTTCTAATTACATCCTTCAATCGACGGAACATTTGACTTAGTGTTACCCTTCAGGCCTTTACATATCGTCACTAATTACATTAGGATCTTCACTAACTCTAGATTGCGCGGAAGACGAACCCGATATGTAAAGTTTAGCTACACAAAATATGTGAATGAACCTATATGTGAGAAGATAAAATCCTTCATTCATTTGACACACTCAATCAAGCTCGAGATTTGTCAAATGTCATCCAAATGACTTGATTATTATAACTCATCTATATTAGTTGACAACAGACCGTATCGCATACGTATGCATTCGTTGGCCAATGACTTAGTCAACCTAATACCATATGAGTACCTGAGTGTTCACTCGAATATAAATTCAAGGAATGAATCCTTTCTTGGCTCACATATCACCTTTAATCTACTTCGTAATGCACCCAAAATAAGCCGCGTCTCAACCTATAAGACATTTGAGCTTAGGACAGGATTAAAGTACATTACTCCGTAAATAAGATGATATTGACCTCAAGTCTAAGGACTTTTATCTCCCACACACCGATGACATTATAGACATATAACAAAACAATACATCAACAGGGCGTACCAATACTTCAACAAGTATCCATATGTCCATTATGAGTTGTCATAACTCGTAGCAAGTGAGACATACTACATCCCTTAAGGATATGATGCAGACCACATGTCGACGTATCGCATATCATCGATATCCCAATTTCTATGATCATTAGTCGAGGTAATTTAAGAGTTACGTTATAACATTAATTCTCACATCATTAATAAACACGTAACTTCTAGGGATGCATTTATAGAATATTATAAACAATCAACTAATAATTCAGTATATGCAAATTGTCATAATATTAATCATCATTAATATAAATACGAATGTGTATAAAGTACATTGTGTCCTAATACAGATTGTCTCTAGGACATACATATACTTTCACTGAGCTCCACCTTCTGCTTCTTGATTTTGATGTCGTGGTAATCTTCATGTGTCGTGGTTAATGGTGATGGTTTGTAGGTGTTGTTTGTGATGGTAGTTAGTGGAAATGGCGATTGTGGGTAATAGTTAGTCATGATGGTCGTTGTTATAATCATGCTACTACCTATGTTCTCAAAGAATCAAGTTCTTTGAGTAACTTCGCAGGAAGGTAAAGTGCAGAATGTAAAATCAACACAAGTATTTTAGCGTGTAAACGCTCCTAAAGGATTTTTTCCAAACTTCCACTAAACGCGAGCTCAATATTTTAAGGTCTACAACCGCCCTTGAAACACCTAAGGAACTGTTCCCAACAGTACTACTTCTACCCACTTAACTCTTCTCTTCAATGACTCTACCCAGTTAAAGAAGCCCATTAAAAAACAACACCTACTACAATCAACTAAGAAATTTAATAAGTGGAACCATAATAGAAACCTAAATATTACAATAAAAGAACTGAATGATAAATCTTGATAAGAAGATGTTCCTTTTTAGTGTTTAGTCGGCTCTCTCGAGACTCTGATGTTGACTCTCAATCACTATTGATAGTCTCTATCTTTGGATATGTTTATGGTTAAGCTCCAAAGATTCTTGATATGTTTTTTATATAGGAGTGGTTTCCTCCTTCTTCTTGTCTGAATCCATCTAAATTTTTCTGAAAATATTTATTAAACGTGAAATAAAGTTAATCCCATTAATTATGACTCGAACAATTGGGGCTCCGCACGTAGAAAACCTTGTTTCCACACACGTGCACACACAGTGCCAAGGATCGTAATTTCCTTAATGGAAGAGATATTGGTACGTATACGAATTGTTTTGAGACGTAAGGTAATAGACGGTTATTGACTAAATGACGTTGGTTTCACGTTGGTAAATGAAGGAAGAAGTGTACAATGTGTTAAAAGATGAAACGAGTCATGAATCACTGCGGCCCGAGCGCCGCGACGCCAAGTCTCTGAAGTTTCAGCGCCACGACGCCACTCTGCAGGGCCGTGGAGCTGTGCCTCTAAAGTTTTGGAGCCGCGGCGTTGCGACCGTTTTCAGTCCATTGGAGAAGAATAAAAACTGACGTTTGAGCTGACTTTGGAGGATTAACTCCTCATTATTCTGCTCTTGAATTCAACCATTACTTGACTGAATTGTAACTTCATACTAATGGCCATTACTTGGTCATTCAAAGCCATAAATTGGCTAGTTGAAGGGTCTTCTTCTCAACACTATAAAATGAGGCATTTGGCTCATTTGCAAAACACACTTGACACAATACATTTTCTGAAAGTATTCTTCCTCTCTTGCAATCACAAACACTCAAAGATCTTTCTTCCAAAGCAAACACTTGAGTTCTCTTTGCTCATTTGTTTGATTGCTGTTTTATCTTGGGAGATAAGTTGTCATTACAACCGTTGAAAGGATATACGGGGCAATATTATCTTAAGGATAGATCAAGAATTTGGTCGACTCAGCAAGCCCTCATATTTGATCATTTCCAGATTTCTAACAAATAGTTGTTGTTGTTATTTTCCCGTTTTTCACATCACCACTCACAAATCTTGATTTCATAATATGTCTGAAAACTAATTCTTATTTGATATGGATTTACTTCTTTCCTTGTTTGCGCGAGCGATTTCTCTTCTCCTACTCCAATGCTAATTCAATGTATTACACTTACGGTAACTTGAATTCCAACTACTCACTGAGTAAGAACAAGTTAATAATTCTAATTCTCCTAGTCAACACGAAACAACTTCTCTTAGACAGTCTTCAGTCTTCCTTCTAAGGACCAGTTCCTCTATTGTTGTGGCTACTTTCACTAATTTCTTTGGAGATGTTTGGACTTCTGTTTTTTCAATGGCTTCTTTCAATTGTCCTTATATTTTATTGTTTTTTGATACATAATTTGTTAATCAATAAATTTTCATTTCAAGGTATGAACTATTATTGAGACAACAACATCTCAACAGCCGCTGATAGCAGTAGTTAATAATGGTGATTAATTGTGGTAATTGGTGGTGGTGGAAGTAATGACAAGATAATGACGACGATGAATGATAGCGATAGTTGATGATATATTCGATGACTGATGGTGATAATTGCTTATTGTGATTGGTGATGTCTAATGACAATGATTGTAAATAATGGCTAGTGTCGTGACGACTAATTGTGGTGATTGATGATGGTGGTGGAGTTGTGATTAAGGACGGTGATTGTGGGCGACGACGCTGAAAGTAGATGTAATAGTGATAAAATGTCTTATTTGCATAAATTCTTGAATTAATAGCATTTTAATAGTGTTAAGACTTTATTATAAATCTTAGTAATTATTTACATTTATTCACACGCGTTTAACGGTTGTAAAAAAATCATACACTTAGTAATTAAAATTTAAATGATTAAGATATAGATCTAAAAATATATATTTAATAATTAAAATTCAAATTTCGGTGGGAAAAATGAGTTTTTGCTCCTTTATAATATTTATTTTTAATGTTGTAACCCTTTTATAAAATATCTTCATTTTTAGTTAAAAAAGTCATTTACTTGGCAAAATATTTCATTTCCTGATTGTTTGAATATTTTGCTTAAAAAATGCACTCCAAATTGGACGTATCGGAAGTAAGGCAAAAGGACGGTAAATGGGATGAGCAAACAACAAAACATGAAAGGCACCACACAATTCACAAACCCACGCTGTCGCACTTCCTCATTCCCTTTATCTTCATTTGGTAAATTGAGAAACGACGCCGCGTTATCCCCCGACATAGCTGGATGGCAAAAGAAGAACTTAAAATCGGAGGCTTGCATGGTGTGTTTGAACGTGGTGGGAGCAATTAGGTGGTTGTTCTATTCTCAAATTCTGATCATTTAGTCACAAAAAAAAATACGCCGCGTTAGCGCTGGCTAACCTCATAAACGACGTCATTCTCTCGGGGAAAGAAAAAGTCATTCGGAAAGTGGCTCTTCCACTTCCGGTGTTGATTCCAATGAAACCCTAGATAGGGGACCATAAGAAAGATCAACTACCATTCCAAGTTGTTCATTATTATCCTTTCAGGGATTGATGGAAACATAATAATTCAATATTTGTGAATTAGGTGGGGAAAACAGTAACTGAAAACGATGTCGTGGTATTAATAAATGTAATATTTTGTGGTCTATAATTGTCTTTTTGGAGCGGTTGTATTTGTCGTCGACTTATTCCTTTGTCTCTTTTTAATTCTTGCCTGTTATGGAACCCAAACTATTGTCTTAGTTTGCTTCTGCTTGCTTTGGGTTATCGAACTGGAAACAAGTTGGAGTACAACTCAAGTTTGTAGCACAGTTGGATCATGAGCTGAGCCTCAGTGTAAGGTTTCTTCTTCTTTGTGTTTAATCCTGTATTTGTCTTCTCTCTCTCCTATATCTTTTTCTATCTTTCCAGTTTGATTTCTCACGTGGTCACTCAAATACTCCCTCCGTCCAATAAGATTCTTTATTAGTTTGTAAAAAAAAAAAATTGACATATTTTTATATTTAGAAACAAACATTCACAAAAATATATAACACTTATTTTAGATTATTTCCATTTATTTCTTAAATTTCGTATAAGTCAAGCTAAAATATATATTTTTGGGACGGAAGTAGTAATAGTTATTATTTCAGAAAGTCACTTTAATTTGAATCGAAGAAGATATGTGACTTTCTGAGATAATAGTTGAGTGACTATCCGAGAAATCAATGCTAGATTTTTCTTTTTCTGTTTTAGTTCTTTCGTTCTTGTTCTCCCGATTGTTTGATGAAGTCAGAGTATTTGCCTTTTTGGTGAAATTATGTACTTATTTGTCGGACTAGGAATATATTGTGGGGTAATGCAGATCCGATTCCTGGTTTCTTGTTCATACTGAGATTTTAGTGGACCCGTGTTGCTTCTTTCTACAATATGGAGTGGAATGTAAAATGGGAATGGGGAAACACGATGATGTTTGGTTCAAAGGGTTGTGAAAGCCCAAAAGAACTGCAATCAACAGATTGGGGAGTTGATGAGGCGGGAGAACTTGATGGTGGATCCTTCAATTTTTCAGGGTTTGGCAGTGTTGGTGGTAGTTCTTCGATCAAGAGCTCAATATCAGCTTCAACTGACACTTCACCAAACGATGGAATGAAAGAATCCCACTTCACTTTTGAAGCATTTGACGACTCTCATGGGAATCTTGGTAAGGATGTGGAACAGTGCAGATATGAGCTATCTAGACAGTTGTCAACCATCGAGGCTTCGATAGGCTATGATGGACCATTGACTGGTTTGAAACTTGGTAAACGAACACTTGAAAGCATCAGTGGTGGAAGCAGTGTTAAGCTCCCGTCCGTCTCCATGATCCCTGTATCATCTGTTATTGCAGCAAAGAAAACAAAATCCTCTATTCAGAATGCACTAATTCCGCGCTGTCAGGTTGAGGGCTGCAATCTTGATCTGTCTTCAGCGAAAGAATATCACCGAAAGCATCGAGTTTGTCACTGTCATTCCAAATGCCCAAAGGTCATCATAGGAGGTGTTGAGCGACGATTTTGTCAGCAGTGTAGTAGGTAAACCTCATTTGATGAAACCTATATTGGGGCATCTTGTAGGTAGATGTTTGGCTTCCATATTTTAGTTTATAACAGCTTGTTCTTCTGGATGTATGGTTCCTATGGCGTTTTGGGGGGTTTAATTTGTCCTCAGTTCTTGAGCATATTTGATATCATAGTGGCTCATTCCTTTTTTTCTCACACTGAAGGTTCCATAGCTTGCCTGATTTTGATGAAAAGAAGCGAAGCTGTCGCAGGAGACTTTCTGATCACAATGCACGCCGCCGCAAGCCACAACAGGAAACTATCCAATTCAACTCAACAAGGCTTTCTTCATGGTTTTATGGTATAGTGCCTATGTTTAGATTGGGCTTCTTTTCTTCTGAAATGTAACTTATATGAGCATTCAAATGAAAAGCTTCAGCAAGAACTACAACAACAACAACATACCCAGTATAGTCTGACAAGTGGGGTCTGGGGAGGGTGGCGTGTACACAGACCTTACCTACCTTTGTGGAGTAGAGAGGCTATTTCCTATAGGCCCTCAGCTAAAAAAATATCGTTTCCAGAACAGGTTTGAAAGAAATGCCAGAGTAGAAATCTATAATGAAAATATTGAAGAAAGAAAGTACTGACACTAAAAATAGTAAAAATAACAACAATAGTAATAAAATTGAAGAATAAGGTAATGCTAGCATAATAACAATAATACTGGTAACACTGTAGTAACCATAAACATCAAATCCTGGATCCGCCTTTGAGGTCATGGTTGACTTTATTAGCTCATTACACTGTGAGCGATGACTAACTTTTTGTTTTAATTCAACCTGTACTTGATTCTACCAACATTCTCCTGTTGCTGGTTTTATATATATATATATCAGTTTACCTCGCTTATCGCCCCCCAAAAAAGGAACTACTTATCAGAAAAAGAAGGATGTAACATATGGAACTAAAATAGGATTACTTACAATAGCTATGTTATTTGCCAAGTGTATTTTTCACCTAATTAGACACTTGTGGATCTGTGTCTGAGCAAGAGTGAATAATAGAAAAATCTAGTTTTAGAGGATCCATTTCCCTTGGAAGACAAATTATTTAGCATTGAAATGAAATAGGCACGAATAGTTCAAAATGTTAACTATTCCGTGATTGAAACAAACCAATAACTACAGGATAAGACTAATTTTAACATGTACAGGAATGCGATTAATTGTCAATATTTTTATAAGTTCCTTTTTTGATGCAAACAACCAATTTCTGTGGCATTTTTTTTGCTTAAATCCATACTTTTTAAGACACGCATACCTATAATAATATTTGTGCTCGAACAAATTTCTTTTGGAAAGGAAGCTCATGAGCTGCTGCTTGTGAGATAGGATATGCTGCTTCTGTCGATGAATGCTTCTACTGACTTGGGAATAAGCTTTTTCTTTAAGTCTTCTACAAGTATCATACTCTGTCGCGTTTCTTTGCACATGTTCTGCTGGTGGAGTTTTATCCAACTTTTAATTCACCTCTTTTTGCATTTTTCAAGTTTTGTTGTTCTATTATACCTTTCTTTTTGTGGTGGTGGGTGGTGGTGATGCATGACGGGTGGAGGTTGTGGTGGCCGTAGTGACGGAACCGGGATTTTCGCTAAGCGCATTCAAAATATAAAGAAGTAAGCATTCTAAGAAGTCGAGGGGATTCAACATATAGTATATGTACATAGAAAAACAAATTGACCTATCTACCAGCGAAGGGTTGTGACAACTGTAGCTCCGCCATTGGTGATGGGTGTGTGGGTAGGGAGCTAATTAAAACCTTTTATTTTCAGGTTTCTACCTTATCAACTGATTGAAAGACATTTCCTACATTGTTTTTGTGTTGTGCTTAGCCACTATCATTTTATGTGCTTATACATTTACAGATAATAGGCAATCGGTGAATCTTGTGCTCAACAATGGCCCCCTTGTCCACTCTAAAACTACTGTAGATTCTACCTGGGAAACCTCTGAAGTTTCCAAGTTCACAATAACAAGAGGGTTAACTTTAAAGCCTTACAAAGCTGACAGTACTAATGGGCAGTCACTTGTGGGGGGAGTCAAGCTTTCAGGGACCACTGAAATGCAGACCAATGCATCTAACTTGTACTCGGCATCCAACGGCACCACAGCCGAGGTCTTCAGTCAAGGTTTGTTTCGATACCAAGGAACCCCACCCCCACAATAGTTTTCATTTTAAATTCTGGTGTAGTTCTCCTAAGTTATGCATGGAATTCCATCATTAATCTTTTCTTCTCTTGATTTAACTGGGAAAGATCTCTACTTTGCTGGTGCGGCTAATTCTCTCTAAAGATCTCCGTCAAATTATTGGATAATTAGTAGTGAGCTTCTTGTGGCTGCAAGAGTATCGTAGTATAGCAACTGATACATGCATTATAACCACATGGCTTGCAAGAGTACTGAAACTTCCTGATGAACATATTGGATAAATTTCAATATTCTGCACATGCCTTTTCTCGGAACTGACCTACATCTGATGAGTGACATAGAAGCACCTTGTTGAAAGCTTTATCTTTATGACATAGGAAATCCTTGTATGTTGGGTATAAAGATTGGTTCTGCAGATGACAGACATAAGTGGTGTTGCCTGATTTCTGGTTGTGTATATTTCTTTCAAAGGCCTAATAAACTCGTGAGGGTTCAAGTTCATAAGAGATGTACGATTACAAATTAGCCAAGTTGTTTTGTTTCAATATCTTTTGCTTTGCTTGTGCCTATGCTATGTCTTGAGCCGAGGGTCTTTCGGAAACAGCCGCTCTACCTTCCCAGGTAGAGGTAAGGTCTACGTACACTCTATTCTCCCCAGACCCCACGTTGGTGGGATTTCACTGGGTATGTTGTTGTTGTTTTGTTTTTGAGACCTAAAATAATGGTTGAAGCTGAATATGGACGGTCTAACCAGTTCGTTTTGGGTGATCAATTGGTTTGTAAGAACTAAACTTGAATGTATCAAAAACTAATAAAAGTATGCAGTGGTTGTGGATCATGACTTATTTTCTTCTTACACAGTATCTTGGAAAATTGAAAGATTAGGTGACAGCATAAAGCTGTTACCTAATACCACCTCAAGGTTCTCAACTAAAAGAGGGTGAGATGATGGTTAAGTTGGTTCCCTTTCATTACAGATTGTAAGCTTTGACAAAAGAAGTGAAGTGTTCAGTAGCATGTGTTATACAAGTAATATGCACTAAACTTGTCAAAAATTAGGGGCTTCAAAGGTTCACCTCTTTACATTATAAGCTATGTATAAACTTGTCAAGTTTAGGTACTAGTATCTAGTGCTGATACAAGCCAAGGGGGTAGCCCGACAGTCAAAGACCTAAAGTGGCAATTTTGGCTTTGGAGACCACTGTACAAATACAACAGAGGCACACTAGGTGAATTTGTCCCATTTGTCTAAGCTTTGGTGGACAAAGTTATCGATTATGTGTGTTGGTGGAGAGTTATATGTGCCCTGTGGATTAGTCGAGGTGTTGGTAAGTTGACCAAATGCCACTTGAAAAGAAAGATTATCTAATCCTGATACTTTCCATTTGATGGGATGTAAAGACTCCATCAGGTACACTTAGAATGTATATTTTCTTTCATCAGTCGAGGAACCAAATGAGGTTAGAACATTTACCTTCTTGGATCTGATTGTAAACTCTTGGGCAAGCCAGAGAAATGGTGGGATAGATTTTTTGTTAGGCTTTGTTTGACGGTAGTTTGGAGATGAGTGACGGGAGATGCTTGAGTGTTTGATTTCTTAGGCAATTTTCCTCCAGCATCGATATGTTTCTGATCGGAGTAAAGAGGATATAATATCAGCTACATTGTTAGTTTTCATCTCATAATTGGCACAGTAACATTGAGATTACATGTTGACTATAGAATTTTCTGCCCCTTGTCGGTATAATAGGAATTATTTGCTTGATTCCAATATATTTTGTTTTCACTTGTGATTGGCCAAGCCCAAGTTACCTTTGTAGAAGGCGCTAAGGAGAAAATTAAGAGAAGAGAATGTAGAAATGCTATGCTATAAAGTTTAAGGAGCAGCAGTGTTTAGTCGGTTTTCTGAGAGTTCTCTTAAGTTCACAGAAGTAACTGGAAATGCTAGATAATTAGATTCACCCTAGGCACCAAGTTATTTAGAATACACAATATGTCATTGCTTTATTTTAAAAGTATAATACTTTTCATGATTGTTTGATTAACAAATCAAAACCCATTGATTTCTCTATCAGATGTCAAGGAGACCATGTTCTCTCTAAATATGGGTGTGGCACCAGAATTACCTCGTGCTCTCTCTCTTCTGTCAAATAATTCGTCATCTGAGCCTGAATCTATTTCAATTGGCCACTCGAGACATGTAAACCAGATCAGCATGCCGGAGCAGGTGATGCATGCAATTCCTCAGAGTTCGCCACTGGAGACTCAACACTGGCAGGCTGAACAACATCTATTCAATCCACGCATTCATACATCGGTTGCGAATGGTCACAGTGGTGGTAGCTTTCAGGAAATTCAGATTTCCAAAGATCAATTTGACGACTTCTATGTCAATGGATTGAACTGACACGGGAGACTATTTAGCTAACCCTCAACGTCAGAAATGGATTTCAATTTTTGCCGGCTTTACATTCTCCATTTAAGCAGTTGTGAAACATGGTTCATAAGTAGGCTATTGGAAGCAGCCTGTCATTCTAAAGTGGTAGCATATAACACAAGTCCATGGAGCTCCGGATATTGAACATCCGATCTTGAAAGAAAGCTTTGGATTGAAAAGTATGCCGTTAAGTTTATTCGCTTTAATAAATCAACATGAGTTCTTAAGTTGTAGTGGTTTCATGTTTCTGCACTTTGACATGATGTTACGACAGATTTAATGTTGATGTCTAAAAACGCCTAGACAGTAAATTTATCCATCTAAAATCGTTCTGAAATAGGATTCGGTTGAATCAGGTTTGACTTTCACCTTGAATACCGGGGTAGAAATGACAATTATGGTTCAGTCTTTCCAGCAACTTGCAAAAACAACAGGAGGTTTAGCAAATTGTGAAACTTTATCTATCCCTCATTTCTTATTTTAAAAACTAATTTCTGCTGGTAATTTCTTTTTGCACGTATGCATTGGCATTAAGTAGTCAGTTGTCTTCGTTTCTCTATGTTGGTGGATGTTTGCTTCAAGGTTTATTGATAATACATAGATAAACGCCTTAACTTGACCTCAACTAGCAAGTAAACATGCCAACTTTGAGATGCATATCTATACGCTTCAACTTGATTTAAATTGGCTCAGTAAACACCCCAACTTTGAGAATGAACATTCAACATAAATTTAGCCGTCTAGATGTGCATTTTTAAAGTTGGGGCTTTTACGGGGCCAACTTAAACAATCAAGCTAAAATGTTTGGATGTGCATTCTTAAAGGTGAGATGTTTAATTGCCAGTTGAGGTCAAGTTAAGGTGTTTATCTATGTATTATGCCTTTTTGTTCTTTCTAGAATTTTCTATTACATAAGGGATCAGGAGAGGAAAGCTGCGAGAACCGAATCCTTGTTGTTCAATGACTTCCAACGGTACTATTAGTTCTCACTACTTGTTCAAAGACTTCTAACTATATTATCTTCTATATTACTTAAAGTTGAATTACTAAAAATATCTTTTTTAACTTAAATATCTCATTTAATTAACCCTACAAAGAAAGTCAACGCTTCAGACATGTTTTTGGAGAAAACACTGTCTCTAACTTGCTCCACGAAGAGTTCTCTACTACATAGTTGCGCTCTTTCATTTTTTAGATTTGCAAATTATAATGATCCTACAGGTCGTTTTGAGCGTTTGGAATCTGTTTTTCCAAAATATTCTTCCGGTAGCTTTGTCCTGATATTTATAGCTGCGGGGATGTGTGGCACTGTCCACTGGTTTCTGCCGCTTCCGTTATTGTTGCTGGATTGGCCGTAGGGCTTGCTTCTATTGGACCTGGAGTTGGTCAAGGGACTGATGCAATCGAATGAGTTTCGGATCAATTTTAGTAAATTTGGAATTTCTTAAGTTAAGAATTTGAAAAGTTTGACCAAAGTCAACCGATGATTAATGAGGTCAAATGGAAGTTTCGTCGATTTCATTAGGCCTGAGACGTGTTTTTTGACTTAGTCGAGTTGTTGGTTTGGATCCCGAGGGGTTCGGGTATGTTTTGGGTCGTTGGTTGGAAACTAGTTAAGTTTGAAGTTAAGGGTTGACCACGGTCAACATCGGGTCAAGACAATATTTTTCTGTTCGTAGCGTGTTTATGACTAAAATGCATATTTGATTTGTGTCTGGGAGATTTCGGATGAGTTTCGGGTGTTAAATCGAAGTCCGGGCATAGTTGGATTTTTTCGTGGTGTTAAAATCCTCTTTTGCGATCTCGAGAGGAAGATCGCGACCGCAAAAACCAAGGTGGGTGGTCATCGCGATCGCGGGCCAGTGATCGTGACCGCGAAATCCAATTATTGGGTCAGGTTGGGTTTGGTCATCGCGATCACGGGAGTGGGCCTCGCGATCGCGATGAAGGAAATCGTTGAACATTGTATTTAATTCTCATTTCGAACTTAGACTTCATTTTCTCATATTTCAAGTTCTAGAGCTCATTTTGGAGTGATTTCAAGGTTTTTTTTTGCTCGTCTAAGCTCGAGGGTAAGATTCTAATCCTAAATGTATTGATTACCATTGATTTCTATCATTAATTAGTAGTTAAATCATGATTTGAGATAGAAAAATAGGGGGTTTACGCCCTAAGTTGAAATATAGCTTTTCATGAAATTGGAGGTCAATCTGTGGTTAGTTTTAAATGATTTTCTGGATTTAGTTTATTTAGGCTATGAGTAAAATATTTCTGAAATAAAATTTCAATTTTATCCTTGGGGATGGGGTTTTACTGTTTTGAATTTGTTTTTTTGGTTCTGAGTATAAGTATAGCTCAATGGGTAACTACAAACTCGTATACTCATGTAGATCGAATCTACATGATTGATAGATTTGGATCGATTCGAGGCTTCACCGAAAGGAAAGGCGATCGCTTGAGGGATTGTGTCACGTTACACAACTTTTGAGGTATGTTAAGACTTGACTTCACTAAAGGAAAGTTTTCACTAATTAAAGGTTATAAATCAGATTAATAAGTGGTTAAGGGCATAACAGGGGTCTTGTACCCGTAATGTGATTGACATTAGTATGAGTATCAGTGTATCTCTTGTGGTTGTGTTGTGCTGTAGATACGGGTTGTGACTGTTACACTCCGTATTTCCAAGGCAATGAAATGAGAACGTACGAAGGAAATTGATATTTGAATTTCGGAAGGAAAGAAGGATTACTTTTCTTAAGGAAAAATCTCGGGAATTTGTAAAGGAAAAGGTTTATTAATTGGAATCCGGTTCTCAAATTTAGTATTTGAGACTTTTGGAATATATTGGAATTATGAATTTTTATTTTCGGATTTTGGTCATGTGGGGCCCACCCGGGAAATTTTACGGTTTTGTGGGGCCCACAATATTTTGTGATATTTTGGCAAATTATGGATTTTTGGGTGATGAAATATTTTTTTGACCAATGAGAGGGTGACATGTGGCACCCCTTTGACTATTTGACTTGGTCTTGAAAGATATTTTGGACCCACCTCCACTTGTCTCGCTACACTTAGGCCCTCCACTTGTCAAGCATCCAACCCTTGAGATACATTATATATACATAGAGGCTTGCAAGACTTAGCCATATACATTTTCATCCAAGAAAGCTCTCATCTCTTTCCCTCTTCTCTTATGCTCTCGGCCAAGGTTGGCAGATTTCAGCCAACTTTGGAGAGGTATATCTCCTGGTAAACGAGGAGTTTTTAGGTGTTTTAAAAGCCTAAAATGAATTTCGTCGAGTCTAGTTTCCAACGCAACAAACCGTTCGTCGATCGGACATCGGAGTAGAGAGTTATGGACGTCACAAGTTCAGATGACAAAACAGTGAGCAAAAACGCTACACTAGTTCGAGAATAGAGGGTGAAACCCTAGGGGTTCCGTCGACTTTTTGGTGATGGAATGTGAAGGGAAGTTGCTCCTAAGGTTGTAGGGGATACATATATGTGATTGGATCTTGAAGAAGTGGAGCGAAACGAAAACTACGGGTCATTGTTGAGCATTCTGCCCGGGACATTTTTGGGCACAAAAATGAGGTAATAGTTCTTCAAAAATCAAAGTAATTGGATATTACTTATTTTTATAATGTATAGATGAATTCATGTTAAGGAAGAAATTGAAAATAAGATGTGTATGAGGTAAATATGTTGTTGGTCGATTTGAGACAATTTTGTGCCCTTGGTTTCGTTTGTTATATGGTTGTTGTTATCCACACTTGTCGCATGTTAAAATAAGGTAATATGGTTGTTGATAAGTTGGTATGTCATATATGAAAGTGTTGGAACTCGAATTGGAATAAAATGGATTAAGGAAAGAGTTATCGGATTGTAGTTGTTTTAGCGAAAAGCGCCCAAAGCGTTAGGACGTTTTCGTATCATTTTATGGACTGTTTTGGGGGTGTGGTTATGCTGGAAAAATCAGCCCTAATATGCATGTTTAAGTGTAGTGGTTGCTAATGCAAGTCCTAAGGAAATAGGGGCGTGGAAAGGTGTTGAAACGCCTCACATTTTACCCTCGTTATTGTTGGATTACAGACTGTTTTTATGGGCTGATTTGTGGACTGTTTTGTATAACTGTGGGGCAGAATTTTACACGTCCAGTTAGGCGTGTAATCCCCTTTGGCTAATTGTTGGTTGCGCCTTAAATGTGGCTTGTTGGTTAATGAATATGAGCCTTAGAAAAGGTGGAAAAGTACGTAGAAACAAAGGAAGTGCTGCCCGATTTTCCATAGAATTAGAGGGAAATTATTTGGTATAAGTCTTACAATAGTAAGTATGATATTGATAGAAGTACTATGGCCATTTTAGGTTGAAGTACTACGTGTAGCAGAGTCTACTTGGCTTAAGAAATAGCCGATGAGGTTGAAGTACTTCGGAGCATTTTGCTACTTGTCGTATGGGTTAGTCGTCACGAGGTATGTGAACTTCTTCGTTCTATAGACATGAGTATTTTTATGGTATATTTTCCTTGTTGTTAGGAGTATACATGAATTGTTATTTGAAGTATACTTGCCTTGTTGTTAGGAGTATACATGACTGGATATTTGAGGTATACTTGCCTTGTTGTTAGGAGTATACATGATTTGTTCTTGAGTATACTTTCCTTGTCATAGGAAGTATTCATGTTATTGATTTTATGCTAAAGGCATGTCTAGAATATTCCTATGTTCTTACCAAGCCTTATGGGGATGTTGGTAAGAGTCGTTAGGAAGTATTGGAGTCGAGTGACCTTGCTAATTTACTACACTAATGAGAATATGTATCGAACAAGTCATTGCAGCGTTAATGAAAATGTATCGACAATCAATGATATTGAAATGAGTAGAATTCTCCATCTGCATAGAAACTAAGATAAGACAAAATTGTATTACATTTTCTAGATCATGGCTGATTTAACAAGATCGTTATAAACGAGAATAACCTATTCGCGGCTCATAAAAGTATTAATTTTGTAAGTACATGAAGCTTGATTTTTGAAATTACTTGGGACTTGAATTTTGAAAATGTGTAGTAACTCGTTTTGAAAAGTATATGTTACTTGATTTAAAGAGAGTAAGTGACTTGATTTGAAGACATAAGTTACTTGGTCTTAAAAGTATAAGCTACTTGAGTTTTAAAAATTAAGTAACTTGGTTTTAATGGTGAAAGTACTTTTGGGTCCAACGCCCTAATATTTCATGAAACGGTTCTTTTATAAAGAATAGATGTACAAAGTACTTTGGGTTCAATTCCCTTACGTGGCATGATAATGCCTTGGTTTTTATAAAGAGGAAAGAGGTAATGGTGCGTTAGTTGTCTAAAAATGAAGTGGTTATAACGGCTTTATGGGAAGTTTGTTATAACAAGTTTTAGTGGAAAGTCAAGGGATGGTTTAAATTGTTTTAAGGAAATCGTGCGAGAATGTCCATGATTAAGTCCTTAATATAATACATGATATGTGGCACTTTGATGTTCAAGATATTTTAAAGTAACACGTGAGGTCTAGTGCCTTGATTTGCCAAAACCATGTCTTAGAAGGATACTTGGTACGATAAGTGTCTCGATTTTCTAAATGATGGTTCCAAAATGATACATGTATTGGATCCTACTTCCTAGCGATACATGTAGTACTTGGGCTTTCCTAAAATGGAAATTTAGTTCATAAAGTGAATGTACGGCTCACGTACATTGTCGTAATGGACTTTAATCCTTAGTAAAGCAAGGTGTGTTAGTGCCTTGATAATACTTTGGCTTGCTTAAATGATAGTTATTCTATTTTGTGCCTTGATAGTACTTCAGCTTGCCTAAATGGTATTGTCTTGATTTGTTAAAAAGGAAAGGCATGGTATTGTCTTGATTTGTTAAAAAGGAAAGCATGGTATTGTCTTGATTTGTTGAAAAAGAAGGCATGAAAATTGTCTTGGTTTGTTAAAATGATGGTTTATTCATTTTATGATGTTGAGAGTCAAAGATTATCTTAACTTGCATATGTTGTTCATGATAGTCATTGGTGTTAGTGTTATGAGTATAACTGCGGGGTAAACCCCCAAGACGTTATACACCTCCTGAGTATAAATGCGGGGTAAACCCCCAAGACGTTATACACCTCCTGAGTATAAATGCGGGGTAAACCCCCAAGACGTTATACATCTTCTGAGTATAATTGCGGGGTAAACCCCCAAGACATTATACATCTCCATGGATTTGCTACCCATGATGCGGCGTAGCGTATATGCTCGTTGTCGCCCGTAGGCCTAAGCGAGTGAAATAGTCCCTGCGGTGAAATAGTCCTATCGGGGCAAATTGTCCTATCTTGGTCCACAAGACCACTTCGGGTGAAAACGATCCGAGTAGGTTTGCATAATGATACTATGGGCGGGTGACCCTAGATTGATCATAAGCTTCCTATTTTAAGCATGTAAAGTTTACTCTCGTTGTTAAAAAGGCACAGTGTACGGGTAGTTGTATGTTATACTTGTTACATGCTGATAGTGATGTTGTATTCCACGAGCATGCTTGTGTGATATTATATGCTGAGGGCAGGTGTCCCGGATTTTGACATGTCTTTCATATTTGAAAGTGGTGCGGTGTTACAGTAGTACAGTGATACAAGGTACAATTTTGATTTTCATACTTGCCCCTGTCTTCCTTGAATAGTTATGGACTTAATTGTTGTACTTTATTTCCGTTCCATACTTAGTACTTGTTATCGACTTCCGCCGAGTGCGTTCATGTCCGCAGGTTTAGGTACACAGTTGTGGATCCGCGAGCTTAGGATCCTGGTTCAGCATTTTGAGATGACTCCAATATTTCGGAGCTTGTCATTATGGCTAGGTATAGTTAGGGGTACGGCGGGGCCTTGTCCCGTCATAATATTTGTCTAAAATCTTAGAGTGCATGTATTCGTATGTAAATTTGGGACTAGAGTTGTATTTATATTATTGAATAGTGTAGACCCTTTTGGGTGATTTATATTATGACAGCCTTATCGGCTTTGCCTTTGTTTTAAGAAAAAAAAAAGTGTTATTTATCTTTCGCGGTTTATTGTGTTGTATGAATAGAAGGGTGCCCAGGTAGGGCACCAGTCGCGGGCCCGGGGTTCGGGGCTTGACAGTGACCCGAGAATGCCACAATATATGGACATTAGTTGTTATATGCTATGTGATATACTTGATTGATTGTGTGAAATGCTTAATAACCTCGTCCGCTCATGATAAGCATATTTGTGAATAAAAATTGAAACTTTGGCTAATAAGTCTCCTAATTGTGAATAAAGATGAAAACATTGGCTATCCCGTGTTTGTGAATAAAAATGAAAACTTTGGCTAATAAGTTGGATAACTAGTGAGTTTACGTAATTGTTGGCTATAAAGTGCAGTTGTTGAGTTATTCATACTTTTACACTATCATTAAGCATATGGTTATGAAGGGATAAAGTTGCATGTATGCAACATGTTGCATTACACCACAAAGGTAAGTGTTTCATATGATTCTGAGCATGAATAAGTCCTTGATATATGTACCTGATGTGACTTTTGAAAAATATACTAGTTATCATTCGAGCATGCATATCAGTGGTTCAAGGTTGACAAAATAAAGTTATTTGAGCCTAATTTGGTACAGCAAGTGGTAGAAAGAGGTGAAACTAATTCGTGAAAGACTATTTATAACTCAGGATCGGCGGAACTTCTATTCGGCTGACTGACATTGAGACTTGGAAGTTGACATTGAGACTTGGAAGTTGAAGGGAAGATTGAATGTTTTCACAAGTATCGCCCATAAAGAACACATGGAGACTCGGCAAGAAAGGCAAGCTTAGTCACAGATATACCAAACCATAGCAGATTTTATAAAAGAATCGGCTAAGTAGTTTATAAACTCAACTTGCTACAAGAACTTAAGGTAGCTCATCTTGTATTAGGGATGACAAAATTGACCCGACCCACCCTACCCTACCCGTACCCTACCCGATCAACACGGGTAATTACCCGCTTTGACCGACTCATGGGTCGGGTAGGATATTAACCTGACTGTCTGAGGGTGGGTTAGGGGCGGGTAATGATATGGATGTACCCTACCAGTTTCTCAAAATTCCTATTTTTTTTAATTGTGATTTTATTTGTAGATGAAGTTCCTAGTACTACATCAAACTTAGTTGAATGTCCAACCATTTGTGTTGATGTCATCCCTATCTGATATTCTAAAGTACCTAAATGATAGGGGTGGCGGTCAAGATGCCTACCACTTTTTAACTACCCTGACCTCACCCTATAAAAGAAACGATTCCAAATTTCTACTAAAACCTCCGACTGCGGTTTGGATAGGTTCTGCACCCGTGCTCACGAGTATCCGAAATTATCCGATTTGTTGAAGTGTATCTTTTTTATTGTGTTCACGTTATTATATAGACCTTCCTTTAAAAAGTTCTCATTCACGACATCAACAGTGAATGAATAATAATTCAAACAAAAAATATATTTCACTTGAAAGTAATTGGCTTTTGTTCGATTAAAAAATGTATCAATCTTTTTGGTTGTCTCCGAGGCGTTTGTCAATGAAGTTACTGACCACTTAGTGTCATAATTAAGGATTACTATGACGATTTGGACATCAATTTGATTTAGGACCGGACTGGGCCAATAAATTAAATGTCCCGAAGTCAAAACTAAATAATTTAAATGAGGGTGGGTTCATAGGGTCCGGGTATCGATTCCGGATCCGGGTACCCGGTCTATATTTTCCGGAACCGGAATCGAACACGACATTTATCGGTTCCTAATTTTACTACCCGGAACCTACCCGTTATTCTAATATATCTACCTGGAACCTACCCGTTAGTATCGGTTCCGGTCGGGTATCTGGGTATCCTGTACCCGTGCTCACCCCTACTAAATGAGCCTTCTCGCACTAACCCTGTTAAGAATATTTGAGTCACAAAAAGTACATCGCATAAAGAAGTAGCTCCTGTCAAAAGTACCCTGGCAAAATGATAACGCGAAACAAATGACCTAAGAGGAAGAGGAAGATAGGAAGACTAAATATCCCCATCTGCTTCATACTTCAGATTTATATTGATACTCGTGCGGTACGATACCTCATTTGATATCCTAATTATCGAGTACGATCCATACATCTTTATAAGAATTCATTTGAGACAGGTATGGCCAGTATGTTGTGGACTTCAGCAAATGACGGTTAAGGTGTGTTATGACTAACCTATTGTGATGTTTGTATAATAGATGATCGTGAGGGGCCAAATTGATATTCTTATGTAGCCCTGTGTGGCTTTGGATATTTGTTTGGACAGTTTGACAAATGTTGGATAGTCCTGTTTACAGAGAAAAATTTGCCAAAACTTTTAGAAATCTCGAGAGTTGGAATATCCCTCAACTTTCGAGGATGAATGTTCTTAAGGGGGGAAGGATGTTACACCCCATATTTTCGCACTCGCATGCATTGTAAGTAAACGTAAATCTCGATGAGGCTAAGATCCCATATTTGGATGAAAATAAGTTTAAACATGTGTTATGCAAGTTTTATAAGAGTTTGGGGTCAAAAATCAAAGAAAATTAAGTTCATCGAAACTCGGAGAAGGGCATGCCGAATTTCGAACAAGATTTTTTGCCCAACTTAGCAGGGGTATATCTGATGTTATATGAGTAGTTATGGGGTGAATAGCCTATCTTTCAAGCTCAGATAGCCTTCTTTCTAACGCAATAAACCATTCATCAAATATGCCTTTTCGCAATTGAACAAACATATGCTCCATATATGATTTGTATCAAACACTTCTCATGCTTTCATATCTCTTTTGGTTACTGATTGAAATGTTTCCACTAAACTTGAGTTTAATCGTACAACATCCGATTGAGTTGAACTTTTCATCATATGTAATTCACATCAAATATCTTACATGTTCTCCATGTTTGTTGTCTTTGAAATAAAAGATAGAGAACATAGCGATAATAACGATAGTCGGAGGACAACGACGATAGGTCACTCCGACTCTTTCCACGATGTTCCTTCTAAGGTTGGTCTTGCATTGCGCACACGCACACACACACACACACACACACATATATATATATATATATATGTGTGTATTTTTATTACCATGTCGCGCTATAGTCGGACGGGGCAGGCACCTAGATGTATTACTTTTATTACCGCATTGTGTCATAGACGGTCGTGCAGGCACGTAGCTGTGCATACCACTGATCAGTTGGGCAAATGTTTACCGTGTCCTATATGGATGAGCAGTTATGATGAGCTCACTCCACAGAGGATTTATTATTATATGATATGATATATGCCTCCACAGTGAGGAATGATTTTACGTTCATGCATTTATAGTCAAATTACATTCTCAGGATGCTCGTAGTAGCCTATTCTGAGTTTTAGGTTGTTTCTATACCTCTTTCTCATGTTATTACATTCTTTATGCTTATGTTTATCGCCTTACATCTTGGTACATAATTTGTATTAATGCTCTTTTTTGTGCGTTATGATCATGCCCACAGGTGTGGTATACATGCTGATGCACCTCCCCAATAGGATACCGAAGTTCAACAGTTGGTTATCACACTCCACTTCTCTGAAGTTGTTGGTCAGAGTCATCGTGTATTTATATATATATATATATATATTGGGTATGGGTATGGCGGGGCCATGTCTCAACCCGTTGACGCATCTTAGTACTCCTAAAGGCTTACAAACTATCAGTCGGTGCATATGTGTTTTATTTGGCCTTATCGGCCTTCTGGATAGTTGTCTTTCTTGGATATGGCCTTGTCGGCGTTAGATATGGCCTTGCTTATGTTTTATTCTCATTATTATCATTTAGCGGCCTTCTCGGCCCACAGTTCATGTTAAAGAATTCAGATATCACAGTTGATTTGCTCAGGCCTTCGGGTGTCGGGTGCCGGCCACACACACGCTAGGTTGGGGTGTGACACAATTCATGCGGCAATTGTGGTGAGATAGCCTAGTCGATCGGGCGATTCGGATGCCATGCCGTGCACATAATGACTTATGTATTATGATATTATATTAGTAACTAGGCTCTCCCACCGAAACTTCTTTATATGTTCTAAGATAAAGTATGACTACTAGCATATTTAAACTTGTTTTAAATGATGATTTTGAAATGAGTTAATCCTATTTGCATTTTCTAAGCCTAGAGATGTTTATTCGTAGTAATTGCCATTATCACATATGTTTAATGATGTTCATGTTTAGTTACTTATATATTTCAGTTACTTATCACTTTCATTCTTACGTCTATTGATTTTGGTTGCTCTTTCCCTCGTACACCCCTTTACGATTCTTTCATTAAGTTTGTTTTACATACGAGTGTTATTCCACAAGTTCTCACGATGCAGGTACGAATATTCATGACGACAGGACTCCATGTTAGGATCTCACATAGACCTGTCCATCGGGCCGGGTACCCGACTCGAAAAACCTCTGACCCGAGAGTCATCTGACCCGAAAAGGCGGGGACCCAAGCATACATAGGATCGGGTCAGGGTCATAATTTTTTACCCTCCCGACCCTGGCCCGACCCGACGTCGACCCGCCATTTAATCTTTTTAATATAATTTATATTATTTCTCCTTTATTAATATTTACATGTTTTAAGAATATATATGATGTTGACTTTATGTTTTAACGTGAAGCAATGACATAAAATGTAGGGAAGGGAGAAGAGAAAGTAGTTGTAAATTGGTGAAACTTTAAATGGTCATAACTCTGCGCTCGGACGTCCGTTTCACCTAAAAAAAATTGATTTCGCGTATTTTTTTGAGACGAGGCCGGACAAGTTTGGCACAGTCGATTTCTCAAAAAGCGTCCGTCTTGACAATCAATTTCACTTTTCCCCCAAATCGATTACTAATTTTTTCCTTTCTTCGCTAAATATCTCGCGATATACAATAGATTTCAACGTCCAAATTTTGTGGTAATGTTTTCGAGAATGTCAACTTCTGTATTGACAATTCAATTTTTTTTTAAAATAAAAAAAATTGTCGGGCCCCGTCCAAAATTCCACATTTATTTGTTTTGTAGGGCGGGTCAGGGCCGACCTGAGGCCCGTAGGGTCCCCGAAGGGTCAGGGTCAGGAATCTTTTTTAAAAATAGGGTCAGGGCCGGGCCAGGGTCGGGCAAGTAGGAAAAAAAACCGCCCGGCCCGAGCTTTGGACAGGTCTCTCACATATCAGCCTTTGGTGACCCTCATTGTTGATTGGGATGTTATCTTTTTCGTATTTAGTATGTCTAGATACGTTTGGATATGTCGGAGCCTTGTCCCGGTAAACATTTTATTATGTCATATCATAGAGACTTCATAGACTAAACTAGTATGTTAGTTATGCAGATGTTGTCAGTAGCCTTGTTTCGGCTTATTGTCTCATGTTTTGAAGCTAAAGGAGTTTACTTATGTATGGAACCTTTTAAAAGATTTTTTAGCATTTAATCTATCTCATGATTATTCTTTTCGTTTTAAGTTATATGTCTATGTTGTGCATGTGGTTCGTTCAGTCAAGTTAAGGTACCGAATGTCGGTCTGCGGTCATGATTTGGGGCGTGACACTACTCATGTCGGAGAGGATATTAATGAGACCGTTGGTTTAGAAACTATAAAATTTGCCCTGGTATGGAAAATGTATGTGCTAGCAAAAGAACGTCAAACGTATGGCTCTATGGGCAGATAGTCCAGACGATCGGGGCCCGGGGGATAGTACGCAATGTTGATAATATGGTGACTTCATACAAAGTTGTCAGAGTCGATTGGCAGCCCCCAAATTAAATAAAACGTAAATGTTTGTTATAAAATAATTGTATATGATTTAAAATTTTAATGATTTATGAATTTTAAATGTTTTAAATACTTTCCTGCTATACATTCGCATTTTGTTAAGTCTCATTCCAGCTTAAGTGAGGGGATTACTAAGACTCACTGAGTATCGATAGTTGTTGTACTGGTGTTCTCTTCATGAGAACCTACATTGGCCTATGTCAATGTAGGCACAGGTTTTGCATAGGAGCATGCGACAAATTAGGACATTCCCCTTCATTTCAGTAGTTGATTGACTAGCTCTGCATTTAATTTCTATGGGGACTCCTTATGTCAACATTTAGTTATTCCTTGATTGTTTCTTTATTGAATATTTTGAGGATTAGCCTGGGAATCAATGTCCTTTTCAATCCGCTAGTTCTACTTAGACCTGTTCTAAATTTGGGTTCAGACTTCAGCATGCATGACATTTTCATAATAATTTCAAGTTATATATGAAGAAATACTTTGACTATTCATTGGATGATTCGCTCGGTCAAATTAAGGTGTTGCCTGCCGATCATGGCTCGACCAAAAGTTGAGTCGTGACAATGATTAGGCATTTTGCTACCGCAGATCATATGATGAAAGTGAAAGAATTTATAAAGGTTGGCTTCGTCAAGGTACTGGTGGTATATTTAACATTTATCTTCTTATTTTTCGAAACCTGAGTAATCCGCTATTGCTAATTTCAAATATTTGGGTCTGAAGTTAGATTTAGAAGTCTCCAAATTTAGACCTTTTGACTGGACGTTTTAAAAATTTTCCCGAAAGTTTGAAGTTGTGAACAGGCGAAATCTAAGTTTAGGCCTGAAGGTCTAAAGTAAGACTTTGATTTGGTTCTAACGTTTGAAATTTCGGACTCACGTTATTTTTGTAAACTTCAACTATTTTTTAAATTCTAGGTCCCAAAAATGATTATTTGTGCACTTGCTCTAGTCTGAAGTTCAATCCACAAAACTTCAGAGTAAACGAAGAGGAAGAAGAAGAATATACAGGAAGGAGGAAGAAGAGAGGGAAACAATCATGTGTCACTACTTTTTTGTGGCATGGTTTATTCTGTCGCTTGTGTAGTGCGGCACCATGTTAGTATAGTCTCTCTTTTTTTTAAAAGAATCAAAATATAGTGTATAAAGTGAATATTTGTGAGAATAAAATAAGTAATCAGGTTTTTATTTTTCTCCCATAGAGTCAAACAAAGTGTATCTATGAAGACATATCGTAGGTTAGTATTACTAAGCGTAACTTCCCAATGGTTCAAATGGCACATCTACGTACCCGCGCCATATCAATGCAAGGTGCACATCGAACGCCTAGGTGCCTGTATCAAGGTGTCATCCAGTAGCACATTAATGAAAATATATATAAATTACCCTCCACACTTATCCCCATAAAGCCAATAAGAATGTTTAGTTCAATGAATGTTATATATATTAGAAAAACAAGGTTAAACTAAAGTACGAAACAACATACTCTTAGGTATTTCCATTATATACAAAGGTAGTGAAGAAAGCAGTTCACAGAAAGTATTTCATCCTGACATCTCTCTTCATGGCCTCGTATACAGCTTGAACCTGGACGAGGGTAATCATGTCATACAATGGATTATGCTGAAGTGAATTGACAAATTTAAGGTGCAAAGGCCAAAGTATATACCTGCTCACTGGAAACAACTTGAATGGGCCCGATATTTACTGATACATATTTTCCGCCTGAAGATAGTTTCTGCCTCACCTGGCCCTGCATAGAAGCAGAGATACGTTAAGATATGGTTCAACCCATTTCTCCTTGACAAACAGTCAAACACACACACATATAATGTGTATTGTTACGTTCCCATAGTAGCATGTCTATACTGTTAAAAAAATTAAAGAAAAACAATAGAAAAGAACCTGCATACACACGAAACAGTAAAAGAAGGGAATTTTGTGCTTGCCCCTTTAGTCTTTGGGTTGATACCCGGTTCTTGCCTTGTCCACAAATCCTCTACATGCACTAACGGTTGCCGAAAAGGAAAGAGGCTTAGACTAGCAGGTTGTGACACCAACTTAAGGTATTCTGGCCCATTAATTACTTAGGGGTCGCTTGGTTTGGTTGTTGGTTCGGAAGAGTTCTTTATGTACTAAAACAAGTATAGCTATTATCATGTTTGGTAGCTCTTTAGTTGCTTTGTATAAAATTCAGCAAACAAGTACAGTGTTTAGTTGTATTTTACAACCCCTGATAAATAAAACATGTATTGCACCCAAGGGTGTGACCTAGTGGTCAATGAAATGGGTTGAGAACTATGAGGTCTCAAGTTTAAATCCCAGCAAATGTTTCCGTCTTTGACCTATTGATTGAAGGGTGCATCTTATCGTATCACCAAGACAAAAAAAAATAGGTGATTTCTTCCCATTTGTCCTAGTCTTGGACAGAGTCTAGTGCCTGTTAGCCGTGAAATTAGTCGGCTGGCCAGGACACACAGTTATTAAGAAAAAACATATATAAGTTATGAGTAAATTTATATATCATAACACATGAATAATTAAACCCTGCATAACTAATCTCTACATTACTAATAATTGTATATTGTATAATTCTAATCAGAAACCAAATGACTCCTTACTGCAGTCTGATCATAGTCAATTTTTTGATTTGTTGTGCCAAGAAAACATACATTTCCCTTTATAAGGTCTTTCTTTGTCTATGAAGCATGAACATCCCTAGCAAAGATACAAATACAAGAAGAAAACAGCTCCCAAAGATGTAGGACATGAAACAATAATGACATTGAAACCAATGTTTTTTTAATACCTGAGAAATCATTTTTTGTAGCTTTGAAATTCAGTGGGAAATGGGTCCGCTCCTCTACTTATCTTCGCTTAAATATCATACTTGATAAAAAGCAGGATTCGTATTCACGACGTGCGCCAACCCCACATCTCGTGCTATAATACCTTTACCCTTGAACCAAAGCTATGGGGCCATGACAACCAATGCATTTTACTAATAGATATGCCTGTATATAGCTCTTACTCCCTCCGGATCAAAAAGAGTGTCCACTTAGCCATTTGCACACCCTTTAAGAAAATACTAACTCCTAGGCAAAAAAAGGAAATTTGACTAAAATGCCCCTAATTAACTATGTATTGGGATTTGATAATCTAACACTTAATAAGGAAAAATATGGAAAATGTTAATTTTTTTTTTTGATTTGGTAAGTGAACACTCTTTTTGAACCAAAAAATAAAGACTGAGTGGACACTTTTTTTTATCAGGAGGGAGTATCATTTTTTGTGACACGTGAATTAATTCCTTTTTAAATTAATATAGTTCTGTGCATTTGTATGTGGCCATAATTATCTACTATTGTTAACTTTTTGTAACACAAGTACCTTGGGTCATTAAGAATACAGCGTTAGTTCATCTCTTCCATTGTCATTTTCCATCCTTTTCTTCATTGAAGAAGTTGCATACAAGAAATTCTTTCTAGGAGTTCAAAATCTATAACTCCCGTTGTTTCATGTTATGTAACTATGTTTGACTAGGCATGGAACTTAAGAAAGAAAGGAAGACATTTTAAGAATATGATTTTAAACATATCATTACATTTGTGTGGCTATCATACATTTGAAATTTGTGATCTTAAAATATGCCACAACATTTATGTGACTATAAAAACTTGTCATTAAGGGTAAAATGGAAACTTTGAGTTAAATTGTTTCCAGATTTAGAAAGGGGTCATTCTTTAAAAAACAGACTAAAGAAAATAGGGTCACAGAAACTAGAACGGAGGGACATAAGATTTATGACTAACTTCTAGAAAGAATACCAATGTGCATAGAATGAGAGAAATTTCATGATATGCCTCATACAACTGACATTGTTGTGTAAGGCTCTTCTATTTGTTGATAAGTGTTTTATTGGTCCCGATCCCACCTCACAAGCAAACTCCTCTCTTATACGTCTATTAACTTTTCAGACCTCTTTCAAATAATTACACTCCTCCAGCTCCTCCTCACACACCCAAGTTCCTTTTTTCTCGAGCGCCTCTTGTATTTGATAGGGAATAGTTTGTTGTTGCATCATTCATCTCCATTATTTTTAGCTTGTTTAACTGAATACTATTAAATCGCGGTTGAAACTTATTTAGCTTCATGCATCTGTCAAGAATCTAAAAAGAATATAGGTTTGATATTCTTTTTGGCATATTTCAATGATTTTTTATAGGTTATTTCAATGGTTTCTTAATTACCAGATGCCAAAAGTGAAAAGATTAGAACAATTACAATAAGATTCCAAGGCAAAGTCTAGCTTCTTAAGGGATTTATTTATACTGTTTCATTTTTCTCTTTCCAGTAAGTATTATATTCATGCCTTTTGACTTGCCTCAAACTGTTTTTACTAAAAAGAATTTTATCAACTATTGCTGAAACCAGCCAAAAATGAACCAGAAATAGAACAAAATTTCACTTTTGTCAAATATGTAATAATAACCTACAGATTTCCCTCAGTTTTCAACTACTTCTAATTCTTTACATATTGCTGTATATTGTGATTCTCTTTGTGAGTTTCTTTAGAGTTTTGTGGTTGAACGCAATGAGCAATTGAGGTTAGAAAGGTGTGACAAAAATAAAGAAGGTTAGAGAAGAAAGGTACCCGGGGGGTGAAAACAAGTAAGGTCTGGGACGTAAAACGAGATAAAAGAAAATATGAAAAGAGATTTAAGAGAAAATGGGAGTTTGTTTGGGTGGGATTGGGACTCACAAAAGCTACATGTCCTGAAATAAAAAGCCTCATACAACTCAGTTGTATGAGACATAATGATAAGTTCCATAGAACGATTGGAATGACTTCACAGAGAGTGATGGTCAACCCGCTCATTCACTTCGTAAATTATTTTTCACAACATCCAGGTGCAATATCATGAAATGATCTTGACTTATGAAAAACAAAAGTCAGACTTTTACAGCATCTCAGTGTAACATCAATGGGATGATCTTGACTAAAAGAAGTCAGATGTGAGACTAACTTACGCATAAGGGACTTGCAATATCTGGTCTCAGTCCAGTCCTGAAATGAAATTTGTCATTTGAGTTCCAAAAAGAAAGTGAAGTTGACAAAATAAGGATGAGATGCTTGAGATTTGTGAGATTTTCCTCTAAATGAATATTCTCGAGAAAGAGCAGGTGGTGGCACCTAAAAATTTGATGTATCTTCAGGAAACATTCATGCCAGTTTCAGCTGTATACAATTTTGACACTAGCTGAACTAGATCCTCGCTAACTGTCAAGACTTCTATATTCGTTCAAGAGAATAGTGTAGAATATTCTAGTATGTTAATTAGGAGATTACTTTGTGTAAACACAGTCCTTGTAAATAAAGTAACTTATTAAAATAGACGAACAACGCTTCCACTGCTTTGGTCTAGTGAAAAGAGTGCAGCGCGTGATGTGTGGTTAGGCGAACGTCAGGTGTTCAAATCCTTCCATGGACAAAAGCACGATATTTAAGTAGAGAAGGGTAGGCACGAACCCATTATCTACCAAATTTTGAATCGTGTGCCACTGGACCACAGGGAATTTCAGTTATCAAAAGAAGAAAAAATAATACACGACCCACTCCCATAAAGGAGCCACTTTGTATTGAATTTTATAATTAAGAATAATAGCAGATTCTTTTCTCATGTCTCCTTATTTCACATGATATCGGAGCCAATAAGGGAAAACATCGGAGTATAAATACTTATAGTCACCGGAAATATTTTCTTGCGAGTTTGGAAAGCTGTTCATTCACTTCCCCCAAATTTGTATCAGTCCTATCACGAAATTGATCAACCAACCAAATCAAACTTCGTCTCAACGAGATGAACGTAGCATCCAATGTGTCTTATACTCTAATCTCGTCAGCTTAGTGCCAAATGTCCATCTCCAATGGCACATGTAGCATCATCAACCATATCATTCACCCCTGTCAGCTTGTTGCTGCTCAATCATCATGTCACATAAGCAAAATTACATTCGCTCCAAGGGTTTTATGACGTCCCAAATTTGAAATTAAAATCTCCAAATTTCACTCCTAAACAATAATGAGACCAAGAAACTGTAGTTCGTCTAATCTTTACTTCTTTGAAGAACTAGATTCTTGGAGGAGGATTTTATTTTGAAGAGAACCAATGTAGCACACACAACGGTAGAAATGGACATGTCAAGGCCATATGCTAGGATATACTTAGGTTTCCATCTCGCATTGCTAATGCGGCCAAAACAAAGAGTTAGGTGCGCCATCAAAGAATAAAATCATGATAGTTTTTGTTACTAATTACAGTAAGTTCCTAAAATTTAAGGTAGCTAATAAGTCTTCAACCATCTCCTTCGTACATACCGATAACTCAACATGCCTCACTCACACTTCCCTTCTGTTCCCTCGATCTCTGATTCATGTACCTTAGATCACATATCTGGTAATAGATAATTTTTTTCATATCAATACACTCCTTTATCACCATCCATAGTCACCCTTATCAATGGTACCAAAACCATGGCTAAGGACACTTGTCAAGTCTCTATTATTCCATTAAATCCTTACTGATATGGCATTTTATTTTCCATGTTAAGTTTCGCATATCTTATACAAGTTTAATACCGAAAAGAAAATGTTTTACGAAGATCATATTAGTAATTAAATCAAACATTGTATAAGTTATACTAAATTTTATACCAAGACTGAACATCTTTATCGCTCAAAATAAAACAACCCCTATTGTTTTTTCATTGTTGAGTGGGGAAAGTGAGGTCGGGGATAACATTGAGAAACTTCTCTAACAGGGGCGGATCCTGGTAGTGGTTGTTCGGGAAACAAAAACACAGCGTTGTATAAGGGAATGAGGATGATGTGTTGTTCAAAAGTGGAAAATAGCACTGCAAAAAAAAATGGTTGTTCGCGTGCACAACTTTGAACACAAGAAGTCCGCTACTGTTCTCTAAGCATCCCACTACCCCAATAACATGCGCTAAGATACAAGGAAACTCAACTTTGCATTTGTGTTATGTTGGTCCTAGTCTTCTTTTCCCTTCTTTCCTGCTGCAACCTTAAGGCAGACACTGGAATAGGCCGTTAACCAATCAACTAGGACCAAAACCACGAATAGGAAGTAAATAGTTGCATTTGCAGATTCGGGTTGAGTCTATTTCTCTTAATAAAATTGAATTCTTCAATTAATGAATTTATTATAGCTTAGCCAACAAATGCATCAACAGTAGTATAGCCGCAAAACAACCATCATGTCATGTGAGTTTCACAAGCTTTACTTCATCTTGGCCAAATTTTGGCTGGTTCCTTTTCTCAAAATGTAGCGAAAAACATATTAAAAATATTAGCAAAGAGTGCAATAGATGGGCAGTACAACCATCTGCAATATGTATCTCAGTGCACTAGCTACATGTGAAAAGAACTAAGGAAATTAACCATCCTATCTACTTTGTATATTTTCATTTCTCTACCCAAAAGGCTAAGAGAGCTAAACATATGTGTTTTAAATTACAAATATTTTTCCTTTTTGCCTTCAGAACATTTGATTTCTTTCCTTCCACACAGTCCAACATATAGCTATTAGTACTGTGTTACACAATTTTTTGTCACCTTTTTATAGTCCTCTCCCATTTCAACTTCTAACAATGTAATGGGTCTTTAGGAGATTCTGGCAAGCACCATTTGACTTCAAGCAAATTTACGAACATATACCATGGTTTGTGATTCTGTGATGGATAACTAAGTGTTTTGCATTTTTTGTATCTTCTTCGCACATTATACATCTATTGCAATTAGTTATACTTCTTTGTAGATTGTGCAGGGTCAAGCAAGCCTCTCCGGCACTAGCCATGAAAACGTTCTACTTTGTAAGGTGTTTTGTTTCTCCATATCAACTTTCATGGCCATACTTATTCTTGTTGTCATTTTGAGAAAAAACTTTATGTCAAGATTTCATTGTGAAAAGGTCATCCCTATCCTATGTTCCTTCCATTCTATCCTATCTGGAACTAACTGTTGAACTCGGAAGCTTTCTGTCATCTGCAGAAAGATGTTCATTTCCTCAATTCCCGGCCATTTCACCTTCTTCTGAGGGAAATTGGCTTGGTTCTTCTTATGGTGTCAAATGGGCAAGTTGGTCAAATTTGGGCGGGTCAAAACGGTTATGTCAATAGACAGGTCATGACTTGTTTGGGCCAAAATGGGCTGGATTGAGATGGGTTAAATTACAGGTCATAACCCAACCTGCCCAATAATTAGTTAATTACTGAATTTGAAGCAACGTTGAATTAAAGTTACTCAACATCTGTTTGGATCAAATATTAGATGAAGGTGGGATGTAGGAGGGGGAGCAGGGTAGAAGGTGGGGTGATGATGGTGTTTTTAGTCTTAGTAGTGTTGGACTTTGACCAACACTTACATCAAGACATTTAGAAGAAGCATATCTCATTCACTGAAGTCTGAAACTTTTGCCTTTAGAAGATACGACACAAAGGGCGTGTAACTTAAGAATATCACGGGTCTATTATTTGATCCGTTTAAAAGATGGGTCAATTAGGATTACAACCCAAATTGACTCGTTAAGAAAATACATATGATCCAACACATTAAGAGCTTGGGCAAGTTGGGCGGATTACACATTTCTAGGTCAAATTTCACACCTATAGTTCTTAACTCTTATCCCATTGCTCAAGCTCAATGCGACCTCTCCCCTCTGTCCCGGTCCTCCTTTAATGCCTATATCTTGCAGGTTGTAGCTGACTCTTTTTTTGATAAGTGTTGCAGCTGCAAACCTCTTTCTTTACCTTAATCTTGCAGCTAAAACCTTCTCTACCCTGGTTTCTCACAGACCCAACTATAGCAACTAATACTTATCTCTCTCATTTTCCTTCCCTATAACTAAGGAGGGGACATATCACAGCAAATAACTATGACTTTGAAGTGAAGACAAAGACTTAACAACAAGACAGTAATTCCACTGGCCCCTTAATTCTTCAAAATCATCCACAGCCCTTGTGTCTCACTGACTCAACTATAGCAATTAATACTTTTTTCTCTCCTTTTCTTTCTCTATACCGAAGGAGGGGACAGATCATACCGCATAGCTACAATTTTGAAGTGAAGACAAAGATGGTTCTTACGCCGCTCTAACTTAACAACATGAGAATAATTGTACTGGCCCCTTGACTCTTCAAAATCACCCTCAGGTAGGACGGAAGGTCACTTTACTTTTTGTGTTTAACAGGGGCTGCTAGGTTATCTTGAGCTAGTCAGTAAAGTCAAAAACTCCCAATTTCATGGTTGTTTATTTCTATTCTTGTTCTTCATTTTTTTGTATTTGAAAGTTGAAACCAATAGCGTGATTTTCATCTATTTCAATACACTAAAGCGCAATTCTAATATTAACCTTCATAATTTCCTTCAAGTTAAAATATTCAATAATGGAGAGTTAAATTAAGCCAAAGAAAAATTTCAGCAAGCAATACGGAAGCTCAGTAAGGGCCAAAGGGTGGCTGTTTAAGTTTCAATCTTAACTGGAAGCACTTGTTTGAATATCAGTAGTATAGATGCTAATATTATTACAATGTAATTCTTTGAAGAGAAACCTTCTTGACTTACAACTCCGGTAACACAAGGTGTAGTCATATTTCAGTGTAAGCATAAACTCTTTCAGAAGCTTCTCAATGTTTTCAAATGATATAGCTAAGTTGAAGGGAAATATATTTTCCTATTCATTTTACTTTGGACATCATGTTTTTAACTTATTCTCCATCAACTAACAAGCAGGTGAAATGGTTTGGGCAATATATAATACTTCTTTGCAAGGAGAACTGCAACTGAGCAGGCATAGAACAGCTCGGTATAAAGAACAACTCCAGAACCTCTCCTGTTTCCTCATCATATAAAGTTATAAACGTTCTAAATTTTATGAAAACATTTATAATTGTTTGGTTACTTGATCCCCTCAATATCATGTAGAGGTCAAGCACAACCAATAGTTTATTATCTCTAGAATAAAAGAGAATAAGCAAATTTATATATTGAATGGCCAAAAACAAATAGTGTAAATCAAACTAGTCATGTAATCCTCTGAAAATTCCAAATTTAATCATCATACTTAAACAGTCGTATAAATTTAAATAGATGCACGCTGAGTTGAGTATATTATGTAATTCCCCTTACCTCAGGAACGGGCTGTTGTATCACTGACTCTACAGCAACAACCATAGAATGCACAAAATCATCACCTCCCGTACCAATAGCTGTAAAGCCTCTTTCGGTTGGGTAAGAATTCACCTTTAAGTAGAAATTATTTATCAGCTTCTCCTCAAGTATAACAGATGATAGGAACAAGCCCTCACTTCTAATCATCTCTACAAAATATGAAGCATTTGACATTTTCTTCAAAGCTTCAACTTTAAATCTTTATCCAAACATTAAAATAAAAATAGGGTTGAATCCAGGAATTTACACCTTCTTGTCCAAAGCTAGCCACTCATTAGTTGAATCATCATGCACTGTGCCCCCAATAACAACATTGGTAGTTTGACCAACTCTCCCTTCTGTCTTGGACACTTCTGCAACAGTTAATATTGTGAAATAGTTATGAAGAAGAAACAAACTAGCTCAACATATGCAATTTCTAGTCCTCCATACCATTTAAGTAAATCTCTACTGTCTATACATTAATCAGTCTCTCTAAAACAACTGTAGGAGGCACAGTGAACGCACTAGAGATATAAATCCTCATTTTTCATGTTGCTCTATTTAAGCCCAGTAAGTAAATAAGTAGTATAGTACTATACATCATGTTAGCATATTTATTACTATTTGCACGCAACACATTCGACTAAACAAATAAATATTTTTAATCTGTCCCAAAAAGAATATTTTTTTTCATATTTAATAAGTTTACAATTCAAACATCAGTCAAGTCTAAACCAAAAAATCCAAATAATATTTTAGTACATTACACACATCTTTAATTTAGAACCCAAAATTGCAAGTCTCCTTATAATTTTTTAAACTTGGTATCCGTCAAACTAAAACATTTAAATTGGGGAATGGAGGAGACCACAAAAATGAAAATCCAGAGACAAAGTTGGAAAGAGGTTACGAAGAAAATGTAAAGAATGTAGGGTCTGGGGCCAAACATTAGAAATAATGAATTGGGACGGTTCTGGGTGTGATAACATGTAAAGAATGAATCTTGGCGCTCACTCAATCCAAGTGTATGACTCTGATGTCATGTAAAGAATGAATTTTGGAGCTCATTCAACCCAAAAGTTAGCTTAAAGAAAGGAGGATTGCTCAATCAATATAATGAGACCAAGGACCATTTATCAAAATGATTTGGTTGGAGAAAAGTATTTTATGGTTATGGACCTGAAATGGCCTTAAGGACAACTTCTTGAGGAGGAGCTTGTTCAGAGGAAGATGGGTTTTCGTAATTGGAGCAATTCAGAAGCTGACTTCCTCGTCGAAAGCTATAACGCAAATGGGGTATAGAAGAAGACAATGAGACGGGAAAGGACGTGGGATTCCTTGGAAGAGGTTCCTTTAACAATACCCTTCTCAACACGCTTCTGCACGCCATTCTTGATGATCCTCCTTGTCTACTACACTACTGAGTAATATGAGTTGCACTTGAATTGCCCCCAACAAAGCACGAAATTTTTTACTCAACGGTTTGGCTTCTCATTTTTAGAGCTCACCAATTTGCCTCTGCTTACAAAATATGGGCCGGGCCTATGCTATTATCCCTATTTTTTATTTTTTTTGGAGAAATTTATATATATTCCTATCAAAACTTATCTTTTTAGATATATTCCATCACAATTCTAAATTTAGTTATAATCCTATCAAAACTCAATTTTATTATTTATATTCTCAATTCTTTTTGACCTCTTAAAATTTATAATAAATATTAGTTCGTGTGCACAACTTTGAACACAAGAAGTCCGCTACTGTTCTCTGAGCATCCCACTACCCCAATAACATGCGCTAAGATACAAGGAAACTCAACTTTGCATTTGTGTTATGTTGGTCCTCGTCTTCTTTTCCCTTCTTTCCTGCTGCAACCTTAAGGCAGACACTGGAATAGGCCGTTAACCAATCAACTAGGACCAAAAACTACGAATATAGGAAGTAAATAGTTGCATTTCCAGATTCGGGTTGAGCCTATTTCTCTTGATAAAATTGAATTCTTCAATTAATGAATTTATTATAGCTTAGCCAACAACAGTAGTATAGCCGCAAAACAACCATCATGTCATGTGAGTTTCTCAAGCTTTACTTCATCTTGGCCAAATTTTGGCTGGTTCTTTTTTCTCAAAATGTAGCGAAAAACATATTAAAAAGAGTAATTTCTTAATAGGTGACTTATTAGAGAAATATAGAGGGCAGTAATACGAGTACTTACTTTTTTTTCAAATTTGACATTTTTAATGTGCAAAGGCCCACTTAAATACAAAACTGAAACCCCGTCGTTCTCTTCTTAAACCCTCTTTAAACCCTGCTATAATAACGTAGATCGAATGAAACATAGCAGTACAACAATTAATTATATTTTTGAAATATTAATACTATAAACCGGGTGGTTACTAGTGACGCACTGAAATTACACAGTCAACCGCACGGGGTTGATAATGCAAAATCCTTTCCGCCATTTGGTTGAAAAGTCAATGCACTATACTCAATCACCTTTATTTATACACCAAAGTGAGAACGAACTTATTCATATTCAGTCCTCTTCTTTTGCTTTTTTATTTTTCACTTATAAAATGGAGAGTAGACATAATAAACAAATGTATTATACTTGTTATACTTTTAACTTTGTTTTTTGAAACCACTTTTGTGGTCTCTATGGTGGATAAGACACAACAAATGATTTGGGTTGTTGTGTCTACAATTGTTATATTGGTACTCCTGTGGTTATATTATATTGTATCATCATATTTTGGTTAGGAGAGTAGTTTGCTTTAAAAATATGTTATTGTATTTGTATGAAGGTGGAAGTGAAGATGATTTTTTTTTTGTATGAAAAAAAGATATATTTTGTTGAATGAAGATGGAAGTGAAAATGAAGATTTTTTTTGTATGAAGAAAGACGTGAAGATGAAGAGCTCCATATGAGTTTTTGTGTAAAAATTCTCATTTTGTTTTGTAAAAACTTGTAACCGTAGGAGTTCATAACTGTAAAAGCTATATATATTTTTGTATTTAACACTTCCTTAATGTTAGCCAGATACGGTTTGTATAAATATGAAATGTATAGTTTGTGTAAATATTAAAGAGTTCATAACTATTATTATTTTTATTCATATTTTTACTATCGTTGCATTTTTTACCACAATCATAATTTTTATCCTAATAATCTATGTCATTTTTGCAAAATTGCATCATATTTTATAGACCTGTTGATGGTGCTGAAGAGCATCCGAGAAGGGAAAAACTAGACGGCGGAGAACCGAGTGACATTCGAACCTCCTCCCAGAAGTACTAAAGATGGTCTGCCAGTGCCACCTGTCCTAGATTATAGTAAGCATTTATCAGCAACGGCAAATTCTACATAGTTGTCAACCTAATTTATTTGTTCAATGTGTGTTAAGCACCCATCACGACATTGGTTTGGCTAGAGTGGTGCTAATGGCAAGGTGAACAAATAAATTAGTATGTATTGGGTGCTTGACACACATAGGTGAACTAATTTATTTGTTCACCTTGCCATTAGCACCACTCTAGCCAAACCAATGTCGTGATGGGTGCTTAACACACATTGAACAAATAAGTTAGGTTGACAACTATGTAGAATAATGACTTACTATAATCTAAGACAGGTGGCACTGGCAGACCATCTTTAGTACTTCTGGAAGGAGGTTCGGATGCCACTCGGTTCTCCGCGTCTAATTTTTCCCTTCTCGGATGCTCTTCAGCACCATCAACAGGTCTATCTACTGCTTCAATGGTCCTAGCAGCAGACAAATAAAATTTTCCTCCGCCTTTGGACTTCTCAGTGATATGAGATGGCTCTAATGAATCACCCTTGGCATCTACATAACTCTTTCCTGACGGCTCAGAACATTTCCTCTTACTTGATTCAGTTATGTACCTATCCAAGTACTTGAACAATCCCAAATGTCTAGCCTTGTCTCTAAAACTAGCACTCTTTGAATCTCTACCAATGCGGGAAGCATGCCTTAGAAGCTCTTGTGAATCATAATCTTTACTTGAATCATGACAGTATAGACATTCGAAATACTTCCCAGAACGTCTAATTTTGACTCTTTCATCTCTTAAATCGTTATTGTATTTATACTTCAACTCTTCCAACTCTGAGTTAGTGCTCCACTTTTCCCTGATACTCTATGAGACATCTTCAACCTATAATAAGGTTAAAAACTAAATATCAGTTTGTGTTTTGTTAATAACCAAACAAAACTTGAGCTAACCAAGAATACTTACCAAATGAAATTGACATGCAATAGGAACAAATATGTTTATGAGACAATGACAAGCCTTGCCACATCAAGTGGTATCAGCAACTCTTGGTGAACAGCAACAGGTCAACTCAGAGTGGAACTTCCGAGGTCACACCGGCTATGCGATAGTTGACTTTAAAGAGGATTGTTCGGGATTCATGAATGCTATGGCATTTGAAAAAGCATTTGAATTGGATAAACATGGGAAGAGAGATTGGAACCCACATTTAGTGGTGGTTCTCACCGAAAGAATGTAAGAAATAATCTCTTGATTATTCTTATTAAAGAAATGCATATATATATAAGTTGCAATGGGAAAATCCTTTTCCCTTTCTACATCTAAATCTCTATTCTATAAGAAGACTAACTCTACAATTATGGTAATACTACAATACTAATTATGGTAAAAGAATAATTACAAATATACAAAGGGGTTGTCGTGGACCCCACTGTCCATACTGATCAGTGTGGGTATTTAACACACCTCACGTGATGTGGGAGGTCTTCGTCTGAGCGAGATCGTCTCTAAAATCTTCAAAAGTAGAGGAAGACCCTTTGTAAAGATGTCTGCAATTTGGCATCTTGAAGGAACATTGCAGACGCGTACTTGTCCTTTTGCTACCTTCTCTCGAACAAAGTGAATATCCATCTCTATGTGTTTAGTACGCTGGTGCTAAACTGGATTATCAGAAAGGTAGATAGACACTTATATTAGCACAATACACCAATGTAGCTTTCTCAATAGGATAATGAAGCTCTAACAGTAGATTTCGTAACCAACATGACTCAGAAACCATATTGGCTACCCATCTATACTCGACCTCTGCACTTGAATGTGAAAGCGTTGACTGACGCTTGACAGACCATGAGACCAAGTTATTACCTAAAAATATGCAATAGCCAGACGTGGCGATCGCGGTGTCGGGACAACCACCCAATCGGCAATCATGTAAGAGACAAGTGTAGACGTCGACGAGGGATACAAATGCAAACTATACTCAAGTGTTCCCTGAATGTACCTCAGAATGCGTTTTAGCGCATTCATATGTTCAACTCTGGGATCATGCATAAACAAACACACCTGTTGTACGGCATATGTAATATCAGGTCGCGTGAACGCCGATATCAAGGCGCGCAGAGGCTGCGATAGTGGGTCGGATCTCATATGGAGAGCAGTGCGGCAACTTGGGTTTAGTATCAACTGGAGTGGAAGTGAACTTACAGGATGACATCTCAGCCCTCTCAATGTTCTCTGCTGCATACTTCCTCTGTGACAAGAACAATCCACCCGCATGACGAGTGATTGCAATCCCTAAAAAATAACTCAATGGGCCCAAGTCCTTCATGGCACACTCAGAACTGAGCATTGTCATAATCGACTTTCGCAAAATAACAAAAGAGGCAGTCAAGATAATATCATCAACATACAACAATATATAAGCCATGAAAGACCCTCGATGATATATGAATAATGAATTATCAGATCTGCTGTGCAAAAAAACCCATAGTCGAAACAAAATCAACAAACCTCTTATACCAAGCCCGTGGAGACTGTTTAAGCCCATACAAGGACTTCTTCAATAGACAGACATGATTAGGATATCTAGTATCCCGGACCCCAAGGGCTGATGCATATACACTGTCTCCTGAAGACCACCATGTAGGAAAGCATTCTTCACATCTAGCTGATGAATGGGCCATGATTTCGAAAGAGTCGAGCACGGTCGCGAATGGTAGCGAACCACCGGGCTAAATGTCTCACCGCAATCCACACCAACCTGCTGAGTCTTACCATCACCTATAAGTCTAGCCTTATGCCTTGCAAATGAACCATCAGAATTTTTCTTATGAACAAAAATCCACAAAGACCGAATAATATTAACACCAGATGGACGGGGTACCAACTCCCACGTCTTATTATCAATAAGAGCATTATATTCCTCGATCATGAGAATTTTCCACTTAGGGTCATTTAAGGTAGACACAAGATTACGGGGTAAGGGAGATTTAAGAACATTAGAATTCAAATTAAAATGTGTCTTTGGTTTAAAAATACCCCGTTGACTACGAGTGACTGAACCATGACTCTGGGCTGGATTGGGTGAATTTTGGGAATTTTTGAGATTTTTGGAAATAACCGTTGAAGGCGTCGCGACGCCAGAGGCGGTCAGCGTGAAGAAAGGCGAAGGAATCATTTGGATATTAGCGCGCGGCTCTGTCAAATCATGCGACGACTTCGCGTGTGTTTAGCGCCACGCCTCGTCTGGTAGCGATGACGGGTTTAACGTATTTTTTGGGTTCAACCTATTTTCTGGCAAACCTGAAAAATGACGGAGAACATAGGGGGATATAGCATCATCCAAAAAATCATAAAAACTAGGCACGGGTTTTTCTACTTTAGAAAAGAGAAATTTGGATTCATCAAAAAGAACATGACGACTAATGATGGTTCGTTTAGAGGACAAATCAAAACATTTATAACCACAGTGATTTGACGGAAAACACAAAAATACACAAAGAGTAGAACGTGCCTGAAGTTTGTTGATTATAGTGGATGGAAACAGTGGATAACATAAGCATCTGAAGACCCTAAGATGAGTGTATGACGGAGTCTTATTGTATAACACTTTTAGAGGGGATGAATATGTCAAACCTTTAGAGGGAAGAATATTTAGCAGATCGGTAGTCATTTGTAGTGCATGATGCCAAAATAATGGAGGAACAGAAGAATGAACCAATAAAGTGCGGACAATATTATTAATGGTACAAATTTTTCGCTCAGTTTTCCCATTTTGTGAAGACGTATGGGGACAAAAAAAACGAAAATTTGTCCTATTTTGAGCACAAAACTCCCTAAATTCCCCATTATCATACTCTTTGTCATTATCACATTGAATGTTTTTTATTTTCCGTTCGAATTGTGTTCTTATGAAGGCTCTAAATTTTATGAAGATGGAAAAAACTTTAGATTTTTTCGCAATTGGAAACGTCCATAAATATTTAGTATAGTTATCTAAGAATAGAACATAATAACGATGACCCATAGAACTGAGAACCTGAGATGTCCATAAATCACTATGAATAATTTCAAATGACATAGAAGTATTCGAAATTGAAGCTACAAATGGTAATTTAATAATCTTTTCCAAAGCACAGGATTGACAAATTAGAGTACTACGCATCCCTTATAAGAAATAAACTTATGTCTATCTAAAGAAGATAAAATAGACGACTCCAGATAACCTAGACGAGCATGCCACAAGGAAGGAGCAAGAGCTGCAAAGGTGGATGTCATAGTTTGACGCGAGACGCTGGGACTTGGTGTGATTGGATAGAGGTCCCCCCACTGTTACACCTCATGAGATGACTCACCGTCTTAAAATCCTTCACAGAAAATCCAAATGAATCAAAATTAATAGAAACTCAGTTATCAGTTGTGAATTTCGGACAGATATCAAATTTTTAATTAATTTTGGGGCATGAAGGGTATTTTTCAGGACAAGTGGTGGATGAGGAGGAGACAAAGTTTTATGACCATAACCCTTAATTGGAATAGAATTGCCATTACCAACCGTTATACCACGATTAGTGCTCAAATTGGAATATGACGAGAGAGTACCTTGATCGGATGTCATGTGGGTAGTGGTGTCGGTGTCCATGTACCAATTAGGGTCCAGTTGAGTCAAGTCAAGTGTGTGCATCGCTGCTTCAATGTCGGTCTGAGTGTGTCCCACTGCGTGGTGGGCCTAATGGGGGCGAGGCCCAAGTATACTAGACTGATGAGGCGCCATACGTCTGTGCGAACCACAGGTTTGGGTGGGAGAAAGGTGGCCGCGGCGTATACGAGGTACCTTGGCGCAGCGTTGTAAGGTGGCGCCGCGGCGCTGTAAGGATGAGTCGCGGCGTTGTTAGATGCTGGGACCCACTGCGACTGACCAGGAGGCCCCTGTGGTTCCAAGATTATTGTTACGGTTGCCCCCGTTGTTGCCGCCACGATTCTTGCCATTATTCTTCCGATTCTGGCCTTTCTTACCACCCCGTTGTTGTGATTTTGGGTCACATTGGCTGGATTGAAAGGATAAAAATTGGAAGCAGTCCGACAGGACTGGCCCCAATTGCTACTTTCTTAGCCAAACCGGCTTCTTCCAAAGTGAGCATAGAACGGACTTGATAAAATCCTGTCAGGGGGTTACTCTGACGAATAACTGAAGCAACACCGCTATAGGCCTCTGACAGGCTGCAATCATCTGAAGAACTAGACGACTATTAGAAATAGAATAACTCACGTTGTTGAGTTGGTCTGCCAAGTCCTTGAGACGCTTGTAATAAGAAGAAACGTTTTGAAAATTCACCATAGCTAATCGATCCCACGCCGACATAGCTGTGGAGTTGGATTCCATAATCGTCTGCAAAAGGTCCAAGGAAATAGTTGCATAAATCCACTGAAGAACCTTGGAATCAAGCATGTCCCATAATTCGGTCTTCTTTAGTGAAACCGATAGATGTAGACGCCTTATCACTCTCCTTTGAAGGAGTTGGAAGAATGATATGGTGAAGAACTTTATGTGCTTTAAAATGAATCTTTGAATAACTCCGCCCACGTCCCATATTGGACGTTTTCAAGATCAAGAACAATAGGGATGACGCTCTTGATGTTAGAAAATGAGAGGGCTGGATGAAAATTGTTCTTATCAGCCATAGAGAATAGAACACCAAGATTCGGAGAAGGGAATTTGAGAGAGAGGAATTTGGAGGAGAAGATACTCGGTTTTTGTTAAAAGGGAAGCACAAAAAATCGAGAACTTTAGTGTCAAAAATCCGAAAACTAGAGAAGAAGTTTGAGGAGCGGAAGCGAGGTAAAGAGAACATAGACTCTTGATAACATGAAAGAATGTAAGAAATAATCACTTAATTATTCTTATTAATGAAAGACATATATATACAAGTTACAATGGGAAAATCTTTTTCCCTTTCTACATCTAAATTCCTATTCTATAAGGATACTAACTGTACAATTATGGTAACATTACAATACTAATTATGATAAAAGAATAATTACAAATATATAAAGGGGCTGCCGTGGGCCCAACTGTCCTACAGTCCGTGTGGACTGTTTAACACTCACCATATATATTTTGGGGACAACATGGTAAGCCAAGTGACATGGGAGAAGGGAATATGTGTGTTAAGCACCCATCACGACATTGGTTTGACTAGAGTGGTGCTAATGGCAAGGTGAAGTTGCGTATCTGACCGAGGGGAAACATGAAGCAGATGGCCTCTCTCTCAATATTTGTATGAACCTGCAAGGAAGTCTGGGACTGGGATTTTACATTTTGTGTTTTATGTCTTAAATTTGTCAGATGGGCCACAAGAAACTATACAAGCTTTGGATGTGGTGTTGCGGGTATCACCATCATAAAAGTATGTTCCTCTCTGTTTGTGTTCTTTTGCCTTCTTTTTTTTCATTTGAATAATAATTTTGACTCCTCAAACTCTTATAATTGTAGTATGAAGTAGTGGGAAGGTCCTTTTCCATCCTACGTTGGGAGAGCCTGGTAGGCTTGGTGATGGTTTGGAATACTGGAGAGGATATTATCAGAGTCTTCGACCAACTTAGATGGGCCTCTCTCAATATTGGTATGAACCTGCTAGGAAGTCTTGGACTGGGATTTTACATTTTGTGTTTGGTGTCTTTAATTTGTTTTGCCTCTTTAAGACTAATTGGATTACTTTCTCTAACATACTTCTTGTCCTGCTACTATGCTGCAGAAATGTCAGCCAGAGCATTCTCTGAGTCCATTTATGTCTCCGATTATGTTGTTGGGTACTTGAATCTGAGGGATTCCAATAGGTTTGTGTCTGATGCGGACCATTTGAAGGTACTTGAGAATCACTGTCTTCTATATTCTATTTATGGTTTGCGACAATTTGAAGCCTCTGAAATATGTTTGTCAAAAAGAATTGAAGATATTGACATATTTGTCTTTACAGCAGATCCTGAGAAAGAACCACCACTAGTCACTGCAAACACGATACTGTTTATCCTTGCTGCTGATTACCTGTCACGACCCGACCCCGGGGCCGCGACTGGTACCCTACCGGGGTACCCTGTCAGGTATATGTCAGAGAATAGCAGCGGAACATACATAACACATTACTTAGAAAAAAAGGGTAAACATTACTGGTCAGCCGATAAGGCTGCCTTCTATAAAACATACTTAAACAAAAGTGTAGTAATACAACTGGTTCTTATAGCCCAAAACACATAGGTGACCACAGACCTCTAAAGATAGCAACTGTGGCGGGACAGGGCCCCGCCATACCCCTGAATGTACAAAATACCTATAGCATCATGGAATATCCGTACCGATAGACAAGCTTCCGGAAGGATGGAGCTTCGACACCGAGTAGTGATCCTAAGAACGAGGATCCTCAATCGCTACCTTACCGCGCAGATTGAACGCACTTCGAGAAGGGGTCGCATACACAATATGTACCAAGTATGTAAAGTCGAAAATACTATAGTAATGATATCATAAGTCCAAAGTAAGCCGAGTCACTAAGTCAATAAAATACCTTTTATCAGGCCTTACTAACAATAACAATGAGAGTGACAAGTATATATATACAATCTTTGCATAAAATAGGGCCTTAGGATCAAAACGGTACTCACCCGTAGTATCAATAAGCACCCTACTCCTCGGGACTATTTCACCCAGATAGTCCCGTGGACCCGCATTTAGGTATTCCTCGCATAGGTCGCACTACCGCACGGGACTATTTCACCCGCATAAGCCTATAAGGACTCGCACGAGGTATTCCTCGCGTCACGGGTAGCAAATCCACTAACAAGTGGTATAACGATCTTGGGGACTCACCCTCGATATACTCTTACCTCGCCAGATGGTATAACGATCTGGGACTTTCCTCGATATACTCTTACACCGGCACCGGTATAACGATCTGGCTTGCCTCCGGATATACTCTACACCGAAGGTGGTATGACGATCTTGGGGCCGCCTCGACATACTCTTACCCCGAGAAGGTGGTATAACGATCTGGGGCTTGCCCTCGATATACTCTTACCCTAGCTCAAACTGTCATCATATCATAATCATAAATAAGTTAAGAAAACTTATAACTTCTTATTAGTCTTGTTCATATACCCTCTCATTTTAGTTTACTTAAGGCACTTAATCATATCTTTAATAAAAGAAAACCGGGAATTTAACCCAAGTACTACATACTTCAACTCTTTTAAAAATGACTCTTTATACATAAAACTCTTGGGCAATTGATGCCTTAAACCAATTTGCCTCTTCATATACTTATCTTACTTTTAGAGTAAATCTCTTCTCATTAACCTTTTATGAAGCTAATAAACCAACCTCCCATAAAGTTGTTACATTAACTCTATACTTTAGTAAAATCATACTTTTTCCCTAACCAAGAGATTTATACATTCTTAAAACGAAACAAGTCATTATATACTCAAACAAGTAAGAATACCAAATTCAGACGTCTACCGTACTACATAGTTTCATCTATTCATGCTCAAGAGATAGGAAAACTTCACATACCTCTTTGGTCAATCCACTTGCTAAGTCCAAACTACCGCAAGTAATATGTCAACCTAAAATAACCATGATACGTTTATTAACTTCTAATCTTAATGTAGAACAATCCAAGTTCAAAGTCACTAAATTCTATGGAAATTGGGCAAAGATTTCCTTTGTTTCTACTCATTTTGCCACCTTTCTCAAGGCCGAATTTATCATCCAAACACCACATTTAAGGCTCAATCAATCCAACAATTCAAAGGGATTACACACCCAAAATTCTGTCCCATAAGTTTACAACAATTCACTTAACAATTCTAAGGTAGTTTTTAGGCTACAACATGCTCATAATCTCTTCTTAACCCATTCTTCATATCCAAACCACATTTTCTAGACGAATGACTCTAAGAGCATTATTTTACTACCACAAGTTCTTTCTTCTAAGCATGCAACACTAGAACTAATTCTAAAGGAAGAAATGTTACCTTAAAGTTTTAGCCAAACTTATTCCAAAGACTTTGCTAGCTTTCTTGCCAAGAACACCACAACAAGCTAGCCACAAGCTTCCTTCGTGTTCTTAATTTTTCGATTTTCTTAGGCTAGAATCTTCTTGGAGTTTTAGAGGGAAGGAGGAGCTTTGGAATATTTTAAGAGAGAGAAGAAGAGGTTTTTCAAAGAGAGATGACAAATGACCAAGTCTTTAAGACTTGGTCAATATATCGCATGTAAGTAGGGTGCACAGCGGTCAGATCGACCGAGGACCGAACGCCGGATTATCCGACCAAGACCGACCAATTTCTCGGTCCGGCCCGTCCGGCCCGGTCAATTTCGTCCGGTCGGGTTTTCGACCGATTGGACAATTTGATTTCCCCTTCAACCAACCCCACTTCTGAGCCCCGCCTCCGCCCGCCCACAAATGACGACGTATTGACATATGAAATATAGGTTGTAAATTGATCAAACTTTATACGGCCATAACTTTGCGCTTCGGACGTCCGTTTTACCTAATTTTTTTTGATTTCGTATTTTTTCTATACGGGGTGGCCAAACAAAGATAAGCGGTTTGATTCGTCCGATTTCTCCAAAAACGTCCATCTTGCCCCTCAATTTCTCTTTTCCCCCAAATCGTTACGTTTTTCCCATTTTCAAATCTAAATATCTTGCGATGTACAATAGATTTCAACGTAAAAATTTCGTGGCACCGCGTCCGAGAATGTCAATTTAGATTGGTAATTCAATTTTAAAATAAAACTGTCCTTAACCAATTAATTATATAATGTTATATATTAGAAATTTAGAAAATTAGGAATTATATATATTAGGAATTTAGAAAATTAGGAATTATATATATTAGGAATTTAGAAAATTATAAATTATATATATTAGGAATTATATAATTCAATATATATTATATATATATATATATATATTATAAAAAAAATAAAAAAAAATAAAAATATTTTGTCCGACTGACCGACCGAAACCGAATTATTAAAAACACGGATCAAGACCGATCAATTTCTCTCGGTTCGCTCGTCGGCCCGAACAGGTCGGTCCGGTTCGATTTTTCGGTCCGACCAATTATGCGAATTTCTACATGTAAGAATCGGATGGGGACACTTGTCCCCACCTGTGCCCTTCCAAAAGAAAAATCGACTTTTTCTAAGTTTTTCCGCTCGATTTTAGCGCCATGCCTCGCTTCCGGCCACAATAAACTCCCGCAGCCTTCGGACTTTCGCGCCATGCTCATTGCCTCTGGCCATACGCAGAATCTCAGACCTTCAAGATTTCATGCCGCCAGATCCGGCGCCGCGCTGCCGCTTTGTCCAAACATATTTCGTCCGATCACGACCGAACTTGTAACTCATATCTTTTCTACTCCGACGCCCTATCGACGAACGGTTGCTGCGCTGAATCTCATCAACGAACTACGCCAGCCTTTGAACCACTTAGGAACTTCAAAGCACCGGTCATAACCCGCCTTAAAGTTGACTAAAAACCCGTCCTAATAATACGTCAACCTATCCTTTGAAAATTTTAAGACTTACATGCTTTAGACGCCTCATACGTAGGTCGAACTACGGTATAACATTCTCCTCTCCTTAGAAACATTCGTCCCGAATGTTCCTTCTAGGCTTACTCAAATCACAACATCGACATAGACCCTCTTAACTATCATTTTGCAAATGAAGCTCCACGAGCCACAACATATCAAGCGTAAATGCCAAGTCAAAACTAACAAGCAGAAAGTGGGTTACCCGAGGTATAGGAAATAAAGCAGGCACTTCTTCATCATGTCATCCTCTCGCTTCCCACGCCATTTCCTCCTCGCTCGCTCCGCCATAGACTCGACTAAGCCACGCCTTTCGTCCGGTCGCCTAACTCGACGATCGAGTATCGCTACGGACTCTCCTCATACGATAACTCCTCCGCTACTGATATCATGAAACGGTGCACTCTGGATGGATCTCCAATACATTTCCGCAACACGGACACATGGAAGATCGATGTACCGCCCAAATCGGACGGCAGATCTAACTCATAGCAACCCCGCCTACCCTACGGACAATCCGACACGCCCAACGATTCGGGCTAAGCTTCCCTTCTTTCCAATCTCATCACGCCTTCACGGGCGATACCTTTAGAAAACCCAATCATCTATCTCAAATTCCAAGTGCCGCCGATGATCCGTGATACGACTTCGCCGACTCGAGCCGCCAACAACCGCTTCCCGATAAGCTTCACCTTATCCATCGTCACGAACTAAGTCCGCCCGACTAATCGAACTTCTCCCACTCGAACCACTTATCGGTGACTGCACTTCTCCCGTATAAGGCCTCATGCGCGCCATCCGAATACCGAATGGTAGCCGTTGTTGTAAGCAAACTCACAAGAGGCAAATGATCCTCCCACTACCTCGAATCAATAACACAAGCCCGCAGATATCCTCGTTGTATGGATAAGGCGCCTACCGCCCGCTACCGAGGTGAAATGCCGCATCGAGACTCACCGTGTCCCTAATCCTTCAAAAGACTCGTGGTTAGCCGAACTGCTCTCTATTCGATATAATCGACACCGACTCCGTGCGCCTCACAATCTCTAATATATAATCGCATAGTCTCACCGAGAACGCTGCTCGATCGAAGAAATGGGTCGATTCCGCCACCGTCGACAATCACCCAAATGGAATCATGCTTCCGAGTGGTAGGTAGCCCCGTAATAAAATCCATATTTATCACCTCCCATTCCAAGTCGAATATCAATAGCTCGCAATGTACCACCGCTTCGTGCTCAATCTTAACTCACGACAATTCGCATCGTGCCACGAACTCCGCAACGCCCCTCTTGTGCCATCCCACCAATACACGATTCGAGGTCATGATACATCTTAGTCGACTTTGATGAATAGAATAACGAGCACCGCGCGCTTCCCTGCAATGGCCGACGGTCCTCACATCGGAACACACAACCGCCTCGAATCTTAGCACCCCATCAGCGCTACTCAAATAGACTCTTCTCCTTCCGAGAGTCGCATCTCTGCATCGCACCAACACCGATCCTCATATCGCCGCTTCTTCACCTCCTCGACGATGGAAGACTCGGAACCTCTCGAATCCGAATTCCGCCACTATCGAATCAACCAAACGAACCCCAAGGCTCGCTAGTCGATGTAACTCTCGACCATATCCTCTTCTCTGGTCAACATCGCATGCACTACCCATCGACCGCGACTGGCGGCATCCGCAACTACATCGCCTTCCCCGCGGTACGTAATATCAACATCGTAATCCTTAAGAGCTCCAACCACCGCCTCGCCGCAAGTTCAACTCCTCCGTCAAGATGCATCGAGACTTCGCGTCCGTAAACGCCCACACGAACTCCATATAAATAATGTCTCCGCATCTTCGGCACGTAATCATCGCCGCTAACTCTAAGTCACGCGCTGGATAGTTCTTCTCATGCTTCCTAAGCCGAGACGCATAAGTTATAACTCGCCGGCCGCATCAAAGACGCACTCCAAGCCCGACACTGACGCGCCACAAGAAACCACATATCCATCTAAGCCCTCCGAAGAGTAAGAATCAAGCGCCAACTTCTCCTTTAGCAACCGAAACTTTCTCACAAGTATCCGCCCATCGAACATACCGCTTTCCGAGTCGCCTTAGTCAAAGTCAAATAAGCAAACTTCTACAAACCTCCGATAATATCCGACAAGTGCCCAAAAGCGCACTCTCCGTCTGGTAGCTGGTCTCGCCAAGTCTGATCGCTTCAATCTTAGTCAGACAACCCGAATACCGCTTACCCGATCACATGCCCTAAGAAAGCCACTGGTTAACTAACTCGCATTTCGAGAACTCGCATACAATCACTGGTCTCGAGGACTCCCAAAACCGCCTCAAATGATCCAGATGCTCCCGCTCAAGCGCGAATACACCAAGATATCATCAATAAACACTATAACGAACATATCCAAGAATGGCTCAACACCCTATTCATCAAATCCATCCATTTATCATCTGGGCGTTGTTAACCCGAAAGACATCACCGAACTCATAGGCCCATACCGGTCCCGAATGCGCTTTGGGATATCTGCTCTCTAACTCGCACTGATGATAACTGCATCACAGTCTATCTTGAAAACACTTTGCACCCCGCACCGTCAAACAAATCGCCAATCCCGGGAGGGATATCTGTTTCGATAGTTACCTTGTTTAGCCGTCAGAATCAATACACATACGCAGCTGCCCCATCCTTCTTCTTTACAAACAACACCGCGCTCCTGTGAGAAACACTGCCTAATAAAGCCCTTCTCCAAAGAAATCTTTCACCGTCCTTCAATTCCTTCAACTCTAAGTGTCATCCTGTATGGCTAATAGATATCACGAAAGTGTCCGCGCCAAATCAATACAAAACTCAATCTCCTCTCTGAGGATACCCTGCTCGCCCGGGAATACGCCCGAAACTCTCTAACGATCGGATCGATCAAGGTCCAGACTCACCTCGTTGTCGAATACCCGAACTGATGGTAGATATACCCTTCCGCACCATCTTCCTAGCCTCGAGGTAAGAAATAAACTTACCCTCTGACGCAAAGATTCCCCTTCCACTGAGCAACCTACCACCAGAAACCGAACCGAACTAATCTCTCTCTACACCACGCTGGCATAGCAAGACGCTAGCCAATCCATACCCATAATCACATCAAAGTCCGCCATATCCAACTCTATCAAGCTCGGCCAGTGGTCCGACGGCCATCTATAGTCACAGGCAAGCCTTATACACCCGCCGCTACCATCAATCACTCATCGCGTAGCCACCTCAAAAGTGCGTCTTATGGACTCTGCTCTATCCCTATTCTACCGCAATATGGCGAGATACGTAGGATGCGTAACCTCGATCTATCAAAGCATATACATCAAAGCAAGAAACCAACAATGCACTGCGGATTTACATCCGCGACGCCCCGGTCCCGCTGATCGACATAAGATATACGCGCTCTAAGGACCGCTAGAATCGAACCCCTACCACGACCTCGCGCCGCGCCGCGCCCATAAGTACTCGCCCGGCGCTCGACCATCAAGACAAGATCCAAAGAATGCACTTCGCCGGCCAACTGCACGTTTCCCGCCGCCGCGACGGACAATCTCTTCGACGGGCCCTGCTGCCACAAGAGTAACATGCTCAACCCATACGCGACTCGCCGGATGAGACCTACCGTGACGAACACACCGGCAGGTAGTGGTCTCGACGCGCCTTCGCCTCGAAACTCAAGTCCCGAGCCCCGACCGCCTCGATAACCTCGCTGACGTACTCTCCCGCCGGAAATCGGTAAGGAGCACTCAGGCCGGGCCGGAATGCGACCTAGTTCGCCGAGGCCGCCGCCAAAATCGCCTCGGAGCTCGCTGCCCCGCCTCTGGCCGCCCAAATCTAGCCGATCCCGCTCTCTCGCCTCAATCTCGCAGACGCCGCATCTCGCAATATCCATCTCGTCAAGAGCTACCCCAAACACGCAGAATCATACGACGGCCTAACCCCATCACATACCGATTAACCCCGCTCGCCATGTCGCCTACTATGGTGTGCGATATTCGCCGCGAGTCGAACTCGTGTCAGACCCGATAGTCCTCCCGCCCCGCCTCAAGGTCAAGAACCTATCTACACGCTCTCTCACCTCGTGAGGCAAGAAGGTCTAGAACGCCTCGTGAACTCTCCCAATCACCGGAAGAGCATCCTCACCCTCGCCAATACCCACGACCCAAACTAGCCAACGCAATATCGCAGAACCTAGCAGTTTAGTATAATGCACTCGGGCCCGATGCCCCTAAGGACTGCACGGTCCGTCAGAATCGCCGGACGAACTCCCGCGATCCTCCTCAAATCTCGAACCATAGAACTTCGGGGGTGACAACCCAAGAAATCCCGAATCAGAATCGTCGGCCAGTGGTCGCCGCCGCTTCGCTTGCCGCTTCGCCACTATGCGCCGTCAAGAATCAACCGTTTCTCGTAATCTCGTACCGCCTCGATCTGGATCGAGGCCTGCATCGCGGCTCAATAGCCGCCCCGCCGCTCAAAATCTATCGAGGTCGGGCGACGACGTGGAACTCGCCGCCTAAACATCATCTCTCGTAAGGATCGGGCTCAGGCCTCGTGACTCTCCGCGCCCCACTAGCAAGACTCTCACCGCTTTGCCTTCTCGCCGCTGCTGCTCATGCGCGAGGCATAATCGATACATAAAGGAAAACATCGTAGGAAGTTCAACCTATAACTCACTTCTATCAGCACGATCTAGAGTGAAAGAATGGAAACCAATCCTAAATATCCTACGACCTCCGATTATAGATGCGCACGACACACCGATAATCAAGACTTACTAGACACGGTCAGGACACTTTCCGAGGACTAATCGCTCGATACCACTTTTGTCACGACCGACTCGGTCGCGATCGTACTTACCGGTACTTCGTGTATATGTCGAGAATAGCAATGAACATACATAACACATTACTTAGAAAAAGGGTAACATTATCGCCACTTATAAGGTCGCTTTCTATAAAACATACTTAAACAAAAGTGTAGTAATACAACCGTTCTTATAGCCCAAAACACATAGTGACCATGCACTTAAAGATAGCAATCGTATGACAGTGGCCCCACCATACCCCTCGAATGTACAAAATACCTATAGCATCGTGGAATATCCGCATCGATAGACAAGCTTCCTGAGGACGGAGCTTCGACATCGAGTAGTGATCCTAAGAACGAGGATCCTCAATCGCTTACCCTTACCGCAGATTTAACGCACTCGGCGAAGGGGTCGCGACACAATATGTACCAAGTATGTAAAGTCGAAAATACTATAGTAATGATATCATAAGTCCGAAAGTAAGCCGAGTCATTAAGTCAATAAAATACCTTTATCAGTGCCTTACTAACAATAACAATGAGAGTGACAAGTATATATATACAATACATCGCATAAAATAGTGGCCTTAGGATCAAAACGGTACTCGCCTGTAGTATCAATAAGCACCCCTACTCCTCGACTATTTCACCCGCATAGTCCCGTGGACCCGCATGAGGTATTCCTCGTGATAGTCAGACTACCGCACGGGACTATTTCACCCGCATAAGCCCATAAGGACTCGCGTGAGGTATTCCTCGCATCACGGGTAGTAAATCCACTAACAGCGGTATAACGATCTTGGGGACTCACCGGATATACTCTACCCCGGCCGGATGGTATAACGATCTGGGACTTTCCTCGATATACTCTACACCGGCGGTGGTATAACGATCTGGGCTTGCCCGCGGATATACTCTTACACCAAGAATGGTATGACGATCTTGGGGCCGCCCTCGTACATACTCTACCCGGAGAAGTGGTATAACGATCTCGGGCTTGCCTCGATATACTCTACCCTAGCTCAAATCACATCATATCATAATCATAAATAAGTTAAGAAAACTTATAACTTCTTATTAGTCTTGTTCATATACCCTCTCATTTTAGTTTACTTAAGGCACTTAATCATATCTTTAATAAAAGAAAACTGAATTTAACCCAAGTACTACATACTTCAACTCTTTTAAAATGACTCTTTATACATAAAACTCGGGCAATTGATGCCTTAAACCAATTTGCCTCTTCATATACTTATCTTACTTTTAGAGTAAATCTCTTCTCATTAACCTTTTATAAAGCTAATAAACCAACCTCCCATAAAGTTGTTATATTAACTCTATACTTTAGTAAAATCATACTTTTTCCCTAACCAAGAGATTTATACATTCTTAAAACGAAACAAGTCATTATATACTCAAACAAGTAAGAATACCAAATCTCAGACGCTCACCGTACTACATAGTTTCATCTATTCATGCTCAAGAGATAGGAAAACTTCACATACCTCTTTGGTCAATCCACTTGCTAAGTCCAAACTACCGCAAGTAATATGTCAACCTAAAATAACCATGATACGTTTATTAACTTCTAATCTTAATGTAGAACAATCCAAGTTCAAAGTCACTAAATTCTATGGAAATTGGGCAAGATTTCTTTGTTTCTACTCATTTTGCCACCTTTCTCAAGGCCGAATTTATCATCCAAACACCACATTTAAGGCTCAATCAATCCAACAATTCAAAGGGGATTACACACCCAAAATTCTGTCCCATAAGTTTACAACAATTCACTTAACAATTCTAAGGTAGTTTTTAGGCTACAACATGCTCATAATCTCTTCTTAACCCATTCTTCATATCCAAACCACATTTTCTAGCATGCAATGACTCTAAGAGCATTATTTTACTACCACAAGTTCTTTCTTCTAAGCATGCAACACTAGAACTAATTCTAAAGGAAGAAATGTTACCTTAAAGTTTTAGCCAAACTTATTCCAAAGACTTTGCTAGCTTTCTTGCCAAGAACACCACAACAAGCTAGCCACAAGCTTCCTTCTTGTGTTCTTAATTTTTCAGATTTTCTTAGGCTAGAATCTTCTTGGAGTTTTAGAGAGAAGGAGGAGCTTTGGAATATTTTAAGAGAGAAGGAAGAGGTTTTTCAAAGAGAGAGATGACAAATGACCAAGTCTTTAAGACTTGGTCAATATATTGCATGTAAGAATCAGATGGGGACACTTGTCCCCACCTGTGCCCTTCCAAAAGAAAAACTGACTTTTCTAAGTTTTTCCGCCGATTTCGCCTTGGCGCTGCGTTGCTCGCCACATGCTAAACTCCCGCAGCCTCTCAACTTTCGCCTCGCTGTCTGGCGCCATGGCTGCAACTTCAAATGACCTCTCAAGACTTTCTGCCATGCCTCACGCTTTGTCCGAAACATATTTCTGTCCGACTGCACACTGAACTTGTAACTCTCATATCTTTCTACTCCGACGTCCTATCGACGAACGGTTGGTTGCGTTGGAATCTAGACTCAACGAACTACGCCTTAGGCCTTTGAACCACTTAGGAACTCTCAAAGCACCGGGTCATAACCCGCCTTAAAGTTGATTAAAAACCCGCCCGGAATAATCCGTCAACCTATCCTTTGAAAATTTTAAGTCTTACATGCTTTCGTACGCTCTCAAACGTAGGGTCAGAACTACGGGGTATAACATTACCCAGTTGAAAAGCTTTCATGCTATATTCTGATGATGGAGGTGCTCTTCTGACGTTTGAAGCAATGGGAGAAGCTGCAAGTTTTGCCAACACTCTGGTCCCTTTTTGTCGTAAACATAATATTGAACCAAGGAAGCCAGAAACCTACTTCAGCTTGAAGAAGACCCTTTAGAACAAAGTACGTCAAGATTTTGTGAAGGATCGGAGACGGGTGAAGCGTGAATATGATGAATTTAAGGTTCGAATCAACAGCCTCCCTGATTCAATTTGTCGGCGTTCTGATGCATATAATGCTCGAGAAGAAATCAAAGCCATGATACCACAATGGAGCCGTTTGCTAGGAGGGGTTTTCTTCAGTTTTTGGGAACTGGCTCATCTCTATCCTTGCACAAAGGGGTTGATGGGAAGGCGCGGAAGGACACCATCAATTGTATTTGTCTGGTCAGGACTTATTGCCATTACAATTTCGCTATTGTGGGTTGCAATCAACCCGCCTGCTGGTAGCACTGTAATTGGAGGGTCATTTCAGTTCCCTTGATTGGTTTTCCTAACGGGCATAGGCCAAATTAGCTCATGCACAAGGCCTTGAATGTTTTCTGGATTTTGCTATCACTACTGTCCTTGAATTTTTATTTGTGATTCAATGTTCATGGGAAACGGCAAACATACAATACATTATTTGTATTTACCTACAATAAATTTTTGAGTTGTATACTTCATTGTTTGACTATCGATTAATCTTATTTTTCTTTTGGTTTATGCACATGAACTTCATAGTATTATTATATAGTTGCATGTTTGCATTTGAGAAATAACATGTAGAAGTATGACTCTTAACTAGTGTAGTCATTTAATTGTGAAGTCATAGATAAATAGACCATTATCTCGTCTAAAGATTACTTGACCCGACATAGGCTAAACAATGGTAACAAGAATCGTCCAACTCTAATCAAGTTTTACTTTCTTCGTTTGCTTTTTTCTTTTCTCTCTTTTGGCTATCTTTCATCAGTTTGTTGACTTCCTCACTAAATGCAGGTTACTAGCTGTTCTTGCATATTCCATGTTCTAGAAGTTTTTTGCAAGTATTTTTCTTATATAATCGGGTGATACTTGAAAATGCAACAGTTGGGGCGAGTGCGGTGAGAACCTTAGCGAAGTTTGGTGCCTTGGTTGACTCATTAAAGGTAGAATTGTTCTGGTTTCAGTTTGTGTCATTACCGAATGATGTATCTTGACTTTAAAATAGTTTCTTAAATATGCTGCAGCCTCATATATTTGTGCTGTTGAAACGTTGTCTGTTTGACAGTGATGATGAGGTTAGTCCTTAGATTTCATGCCTTTGGTTATTTTTATGCTTTATTGCTTTGTTTATGATTACTTTATCCTTTTTCTTTTCATGTTAATCAGGAGAACCATTCTTTGATTTGCTTAATTTATGGGTGTGTCTGTATGAGCAATCACATGCTTTTTTAAGGTATTGTTGTTTCCAATCCAAAAAAAAAAAAAAAGGAAGAGAACGAGTGAAATATTCCATAATTCATGGGCGTTGGGATTTCAGAACTCTTTGGCCATTTACTTATAAGAATTCCCTTTACCAACCAAAAATGGCTGAGCCTTCAGCCTGCCTTCTGACCCTCCCCCATATCTTTTCGTCATTCCTATGTAGACTAGAAAGAAAGTATTCCTTGTTTTTACTGTTTAACTATGTTTTCAATTCATTTGCATCAAGCAACTTGCTTTTCATTTGTATTGCATGGACTTGTTTTTAGCAACCTACATATGTGAGAAATCATCTGAAATGAACTACATAGCTGATTATCTGCATCTCCTTGCTAATCAGAAACTCAGTGTTTTGTCATGAATAAAGTTCTAAAACTTCCATCAGTTTCTTCTTTATTTTAATTGTTTATCTGGTAAATGGATCAAATAGTTATCTATTGTCTTCAATGATTGCGATGTGTTTTAATTTGTGTTATAATATTTTTTTTCAGTTAGCTCTTCACTGGTTACTAAAATCAACTTGTTGAAGGATGAAACACATGGATTATTTCATCTTTCTGCAGTTGGGTGACGGTAAAAACTGGTTTCGTTGTTTGGCATTTGGTTAGGCTACGCCGGGTAGGTCGTTATCCATCTTCTAACTTGGATGTTATTGCACAAATTATAAATGGCCATGCCATAATCTCTACGGATTCAATCCAAACAGTTTTACCTCTTGATATTTATTTATTTCCTCTTATGATAAGGTCCTCTTTTCCTTTCTGGCAATTTCAACCCCCCCCCTATTCTATTTTTTTCAGTTCCCTTTATGATCTTCTAGTCATACTATCTTATTTAATCTTTTTGGGCTAAGCAAGCTCCTAGGAGCTGCTGATCTGTCCCTTTGCATGTTTATTTTCATATATATATATATATATTCAGTCCCCATACCAAATTCATATTTTTAAGTGTTCTCATGGTATTTACGAAGTGATTATTTTGTTTAAAGCTTTTCAGCCTCAGTGGAATTTTGACCGTCTTCTTTGCCGGAATCTTGATGTCTCACTATGCATGGCATAATGTGACGGATAGTTCAAGAATCACAACGAGGTGTCATTCGTATATTTTCTGCAATTTCGACCTATCGTGAAATGCACTTGTAGAAGTATTATTATGTATTGAGATGGTAGATACTTTGGACCACAGGCATGCATTTGAAGCTATGTCTTTCATTGCTGAAACATTCATATTTTTGTATGTGGGGATGGATGCGCTGGACATTGAGAAATGAAACAGAGGTGAGATCTCCAGTCAATGTTAAGTCTATTATTGATTTATATTTGGTTATCAATTCATCTTAGGACTTGGGCTGCCAGCGTCTATCCGGAAAAACATAAGATGATAACTTTATATGAAATTAAGGAACAATAGCTGACTTCTCTTTGGCCTTTTGATCAAGTGATTCATTTATGTTTACTGCCTCCTTTTAACTTAATAGAGGTTGACTACTTGTAATTAGATGAATTGGTGAACAATCTCCTTGTGGGAACTGTTCTCACCATAACACTCCATGTAGAATCAGCAACACACAGCTGACTCTTTTATACCTCGTTTCCTATTTAACACTTAACAGGACCACTTGACTCCCTAGCCTCAGTGTGTGATTTCATGATCAAATGATGCAACCATTTAGCATCTTGCCTTCAAAGCTTAGTGGAAGTTCAACTGTTCTTACCTTCGACTCCCTTTGACGTGATAAACCATTGGCACAATGCAGATTTCCCACTAGATCCTTAAAAGAGCCACTCCACTCCAAGTACTAGTTTATGGTCTCGTGTGGTAGAATGACGTCTTTTAGAGGACCTTTCATGTGCTTTTCCACCAAATCCTGTGAACATTTGGTGGTTACCACGAGGTGGAAAGGTTCCTCTTTTTATTAACTCGTTTACGATGTTTGCTTATGCATAACTAGAAAGTCACCTTCACCTTATTGGAATAGGCAGTATCTACATAAAAATGTAGAAGGTCGGATTTATCAACTTGCTACTTTATAAAGATGTCTGATAGCATTCTTTTTGCTTCTGTTCATCTTAGTTGTATATATGTACTACAATCATGCCAAAGTAGACTTCGGTTTTCATCTGAATGTTAAATTGTTACTGATTCTTTCTGACAGTGTTTGGACTTCAATGGGAATATATGGTACCGTGCTCCTGTTGATAGCTGTTGAGCGTGCTGCTTTTATGTTCCCTCTCTCTGCTTTTTCCAATTACATGAATCGACGTGGTACAAGAGCGCCCTCAGTAACTTTCAAACGTCAGGTAACATTCTAGTTATTTCTCGAAATAAATCATGTCGTGAACATGCATCCTTATGTTGAGTGCTATTTATCAGATAGTAATTTGGTGTGCTGGTCTTATGAGAGGAGCTGCCTCTATTGCCTTGGCATTCAAGCAGGTATTTTAGCATATTTCCCAAGATATGTGTCTTAGGTTTTGAAATGAAGTGGAACGAATATCTTCGGATGTATGATTAATTTTGAACCTATAAACTTTTGATGCAGTTCACTTGTTCTGGTGTTACAGTTGATCCATTGCATGCCGTAATGGTTACCAGTCCACTACAGTAATTGTTGTGCTCATTCAGTGAAAGTATATGTATGTCTTAGAGATAATTTGTATTAGAACACAATGCACTTTATACACATTCGTATTTATATTAATGCTGATTAATATTATGGCATTTGCATTTGTTGAATTATTAGTTGATTGTTTATAATATTCTATAAATGCATCCCTAGAGTTTACGTGTTTATTAATGATGTGAGAATTAATGTTATAACATAACTCTTAAATTATCTCGACTAATGATCACCGATATCCCCATGTGATACGTCGACATGTGGTCTGCATCATATCCTTAGGGGATGTAGTATGTCTCACTTGCTACGAGTTATGACAACTCGTGATGGACACATGGATACTTGTTGGAGTATTGGTATACCCTGCTGATGCACTATTTGTTATGTGGCTATAATGTCATCGGCATGTGGGAGATAGAAGTCGTTAGACTTGAGGTCAATATCATCTTATTTACGGAGTAATGTACTTTGATCCTGTCCTAAGCTCAAATGCCTTATAGGCTGAGACGCAGCTTGTTTTGGGTGCATTACGAAGTAGATTAAAGGTGGTATGTGAGCCAAGATTAGGATTCATTCCTTGAATACATATTCGAGTGAACACTCAGATACTCATATGGTATTAGGTTGATTAAGTCATTGGTCAATGCAATGGACATGTCTGTAACATGGTCTTGTTGTCAACTAATATAGATGAGTTATAATAATCAAGTCATTTGGATAGACACTTGACAGATCCTAAGTTTGATTGAGTGTGTCATGATTATGAATGAAAGAATTTTATTTTTCCTCATATAGGTTCAGTTCACATATTCTGTGTAGCTAAACTTTATATATTGGGTTCGTCTTCCGGCGCAGTCTAGGAGTTCCGTGAAGATCCTAATGTAATTAGTGACGATATGTAAAGGCCTGAAGGGTAACACTAAGTCAAATGTTCCGTCGATTGAAGGATGTAATTAGAAGAAGGTTATACCTATAAATTTGGTTGATGACCGGGATATTAGAAATGGGATAGGACTGAAAATTGGGACAGGATCGCGGTGCCTTTGATTTAGGACCGCGGTTCCGAAAACAGGCGCAAGACCGCGGTGCCACTTACTTTGGGCCGCGGTGCCTAGCCAATTTCGGGCGGTCCGAATTTTAGTCAGTCTGAGGTTTAGCTGGGCCTGGCCCATAGAAACCCTAAAGCCTCTGTTTATAATTATAAATAGAGGGTTTACCTCCCATTCCATAATATACAAAACCTAAGAGAGGTCAATCTCTTCTAAAACTCTGTCAGAATCCCTAGCATTCCTGACTTAGCAATTAAATCACAGTTTCTAGAACTTACAAATCGAGGGACGTTTACATGTGCACCCTCGGACTACACAGAACACAAAGATTCAACTGATTGGCTGATTGCTACAAAATGTAAGTCTTCTGTCGAAGTTTTACATTACTACTTTGTGTTACTATTTTCATTACTTATCATACTGCAGTTCGACCGTTCGTCGGGTTTGAAATATAAATTTTCAAATTCCGCTGTGTACGAACCCGACGTAAACACCTACAGTGGTATCACAGTCTGGGCTGTTTCGTGTGATTTGTAATGATATTAATGATAATATGAGTTAGGATTTGTTTAGATCTATATTTTATGTATTTAAAAGCTTTAAAATCCTAAATTCTTAGAACACATGGTCCTTGTGCCCTAATCTGTTAAAACGATTATGTAGTCGAGAAAATCAATCCAACAAATAACTCTTCTAAGTTGATATGTGTTATCCGACTTAAAGCATGGTACATTAAAACGAAGAACGAGAAAAAAATTGGATTTGATGATCGATGAACATGTTGTTTTAATGGTGATGGTTATATAAGTGATATATCTGAAAGATCTGGCCCTAAACCAGTTTTAGGGGTTCGGAAATTTCAGTTTTGTGTTTGTGGGGATAAGGCACCGCGGTTCCACGATGGAGCACCGCGGTCGCTAGGTTTAGCGGCGCGACACCGCGGTTCCATTGAGTGTCTTGCCCATACGGCCGAGGCTCGCAGCCTATTCATGAGAGTCGCAGTGTTGTTTATCCAGAAGCTTAAAACTAATTTTTCGGACTCATTGTCTTCGAGGCACCGCGGTGCCACCTGTTAGGACCGCGGTGCATATGACGGTAATTACGGAACTGTGGTCCCACCTGTAAGGAACCGCGGTGCAAATTAAATTCTACGAATCCAGTGACTTACTGCCTTGATGGCACCGCGGTGCCGACGGAAATTTAAAAAAAATCGAAATCAGAAACAGAGACTTAAATGTTTCAGATTCTGAATCTGAAGTTTTAGAAGTTTCAGTTTCTGAAAATAAAGTTTTGAATCGAACAGATTTGGTACTTTCGGGCAAATTTGTAATTAAAGAAAGTTTTCTGAAAGTTGATTTTAGCTTCTGGAAATTGCAAACAGGTCCCAGAAGTTTGAAAATATTTTCTGAAGTTTAGAATTGCATTTTTATTAATTTATAAAGGTTCAGAATTGAATTTTAAATTCTTAAGGAACTAAAGTGTAAATTCTGAAAATTTACAGAATTCCCGCAAATCAGAATTTTAAAATCAGAAAATGTTTAGGGACTGTTTGGCAATTACATAGATTATAGAGTTTAGACAAATAGACTCATAGTTATCATTAATAGTATATTATTGGATAATATACAAATGTGATAAGTGATTGAATGTGATGTATTTAAATTATTAGCATAGCGTCCGCAATTATTGTCTGGGTAGGCGACACCCAGTAATTATATAATTTCAAATGACCGATATAACTGTCTTGGTAGACGGCGCGCAGTATGTGATTAAAACCATCTTTATCATGTCTATTGGGTTTGATGATTTCTCATCTAATTGTGTTTAGATGCATGATAGGATGTCATATGATGTATGACTTGATTGTTGATCTTGAATGAATCCCCGAAAACTAAAAATATTCCTCAAACATTAAATACAAGTCTAATTATAACGTGTCGTACATTATAATTGTTAGTGTGCTAAGTCCTTTTCGGCGATAAAGGTATTTATGTCAAAGCAATTGCTCTAAGTCTAAGAGGACCGAGACTCTTTCATAGATGTGTTAAAATGAAAATAGATAATAAACTTTTGTAGGTATTTACACCAAAGTGTTTGCTTGCAAAGGCTAAATTTACTTAGGCATTTAAACGCAGTCGTGTAATTGGGTTGACTTGTTTAGATGAATCTTGGCGCCAAAGTGTCGGACTAGTCTAAAGACGTAAGATTAAAATGAAAGATATTTAATCAAACCAAGAGTTGTTTTACAATTGGTTGAGGACCTACCAAAGTGTGTTATTGAAGTTATCAACCAAAGCAAACGCGGATATAGCATATGTTTGGATCTTGGCCCATTATGACCTTTATATTAATTTAGGTCCGTATTCTACCTTGGGGTCGTAGAAGTATGAAAAATAGTGGGAGTTAATTAAACAAAAGGTCATGTTAAATTAGTTTATTATGAATGTGTATAATTAAGGAGAATGAATTATGATTGCATTTTTCTGTTCTATCTATTATCTCCAGATCTTCAGAAATGTCAAACTGTTCGTTGAAAATGCTCATGGAGTCAAACAGACTCACCGGACCCAACTTCATGGCTGAGAAATGTTAGAGTTGTTCTAAGACGGGAAGAAATTGAGTATACATTGGACAAGGTATTTCCAACTGCTCCGGCGGAGTACTCTGCAGAGTATGCAACCTTCGACAAGGCTGTTTACCAGAAACATTATAAGGATGTCACCTCAGCTCAATGCTTAATGTTGTCTTCCATGTCACCACAATTGCAAAGACAACATGAAACTATGGGGCCCAACGAAATGTTAGCCTATTTGAAGAGTCTTTATGATTCGCAGAGTCAGACAATGGAGTATGACTTGCTCATAGAACTTTTCAAGTGTAAGCTAACTGAAGGGGGCCAAGTTTCACCTCATGTGTTGAGGATGATTGAGTTGATTGAGAGGTTATCTTCTATAGACATAAGGTTTCGTGACAGAGTCTCCACCACCTTATCCTACACTCACTTCCGAGATCGTTTGAGAGTTTCATTATAAATTATAATATGAATGGAATAAAAACGACATTGTCGGAGTTACATAATATGTTGAAAACTTTTGAATCTTCGACCTCTAAGACCAAGCCTATTCTGATGGTTGGCTCTTCTAGTCGCCCCAAGCCGAAAGGTAAGGGACAATAGAAGGGGAGGGCAAAGTTGTTGCTCCGGCAGCAGCAATGAAGCCCAAGGAAGGGGCGAAGAAGATGTAGAAATTGCCGGCATCGGATGTTTGCATGAATTGTAACAGGAAGGGGCATTGGAGAAAGGATTGCACTGCTTCAGGCGGAGGAATAACACCAGGTGCTAATGTGCAAGGTATGTTTGTAATTGAAATTAATCTATCTATAAATGATTCTTATTCCTTGGTACTTGATACCGCTTGTGGCTCATACATTTGTACAAATGTGCAGGGGCTAACTGATAGCAGGAAGGTCGGGCCTCGCGAGGTGGACCTGCGCGTCGGAAATGGAGAACGAGTTGCTGCTGAGCGTGTGGGAACTTATAGGATAGATTTACCTTTTGACAAAGTTTTAATGTTGAACAATTATTTTTATGACGTTCTTTGACAAGGAATATTATTTCCATTCAACATGAAGATTTGGCTTCTCATTTTTTAGAGCTCATCAATTTGCCTCTGCTTACAAAATATGGGCCGGGCCTCTCCTATTAAAATTTGTGATATCATTCTTTTTTTAATCTGTCCCAAAAAAATGTCATTTTTCTAAAATTAGAAATAATTTAAATTTAAATTTTTTATTTTACCCTTAATAAAATAATTTATAGCTATATAATTGTCTAAGGTTTATTTTAGACACACATAACAAAAGTCGACCTTTTTAAAAAATTTTGTACCAAGTCAAATGATGTTACGTAAATTAAAACAGAGGGAGTAATATATATGAGTTAATTACATAAGCTATAAGTAAATTAAAGGGAAAGGGTCAAAGTACCTCTGAAGTCTGAACTAGTCGAAATTGTTAAATTTGTTTTTTGCAATATTTTTCGCTTAAAACATCCTCGTTGTTACGTTTTTAATCAAAATGCCCTGCAACTAATCAAATAGCATAAACTATTCTTCTTACTCACAGTTGTTGCAAAATAAGAAAAATAGGTCAATTGTATCTTTAAACTATTCGAAATAGGACAGTTTTTCCCTCCATTTAATGTTTGCGATAGGTACTTTTATTTGTGAAGACTTGAGCATATACTTATTTTGAAGATTATGAGATTACTTTGACTATTTTGAATTACTATTATACAATGCTAATTCTATGTTTTATATAAATTTTAAAACAAGAATTACTTTTTAAACTAAATATTTACTCTAGTGTTTCCTTTCGAAACTATTATACTAGTTGACGAGGCCAAAGTGCATAGGAAATTTTGCTCATACTCTGTCAAAATCTAGTATATCTAAGATATCGTATCACAGAGATTAGAACCACCTAGCTAATATTTTACTCTAGTGATTTTGCTTTATTTTTAAAGATGCAGCAGCATGTATGTTGACTCGAGATAGAACAGGACGGGATTTGGGTATTTGTCGGGTAGGAGTGGACTAGCCAGTAGGCAGTGGGCCTGCTGGCCCAACATGAGGTGACTGAAAAAGTGGATGCTTCATTTGAGCCGAAAATCGACCCGCACCGACCAAAACACGGCGCGCACGGGCCGTGATCTTGAACGCCTCAGATCGATCAAAGTGAGACACTGGAATATGTGGGCCATCATAAATTGGGCAAGCAGGCCCGAGATTGAGGGACGTATGTGGGCCATCAGGGAGTGGGCCTGCTGGCGGATTTGGGTTACGGGATAGCTCAGATAAATGGTGGATAATATACGGTGATAGCTCATCATCCAAAAAATTATACGAACGAGACACATAACTATACAATTTAGCAAACGGAAATTGGGTTTAATAAAAAATAACGTGGCGACTAATTATGATTTTGTTAGAGGATAAATCAAAACATTTGTAATCACGATGATTAGATGGATAACCCAAAAAGATAAAAGCGGTAGAACGGACTTGAAGTTTGTTAATTGTAGTAGACGGAAAAAACGGATAGCAAATACACTCAAACACCCTAATGATAATACAAGGGATCTTTATTGTAAAGAATAAGTGAAATTGATATGTTAAACCTTTGCTAGGGAGTATGTTAAGGAGCTAGGTAGCAAGTTGTAATGCATTGCCAAAAAGATGGAATTAAGGAAGCATGGGCTAGTAAGGTACAAGCAATACTATTAATGATACAAATTTTCTTTCGGCCTTCCTATTTTGCGAGGACGTATGAAGACAATAAAACCGAAAAGATATGCCATGAGTGTCACAAAATTCTCGAAATGGCCCATAATCACATTGAATGTTTTTAATTTTTATTTCAAATTGGGTACGGATGAAAGCTCTAAATATTAAGAACGTGGAAAAAACTTGAGATTTTTTAGACAAAGAAAAATCCACAAAAAATTAGAATAATCATCCAAGAATAAAACATAATAACGATGGCCCAAAGAACTCAAAACGGGATAAGTTCATAAATCACTATGAATAATATCAAACGACATCGACGTACTAGAAGTAGACGCTACACAAGGTATTCTAACATATTTTCCTAATGGACAAGAAGGACAAATTGGAGTACTACTCGTACCCTTACAATCAGTAAAATTATTATTTTGCAGAGAAGAAATCCCCGGATGACCTAAACGTGCATGCCACAAAGAAGGAGCAAGAGCGACAAACGTTGAAGGTGTGGCTTGACTCGTGGAAATAGTGGTGGTGGTGATTGGATAAAGCTCTCCCCTACTATCACATCTCATTAGAGGTATTCCCGTCTTGAAATCCTTCACAGAAAATTCAAAAGTGTCAAAATTAACAGAAACCCAAATTATCAGTTGTGAATTTTCGGACAGACACTAAATTTTTAATTAAGTGAGGGGCATGAAGAATAATTTTTAAGACTAGAGGTAGATGCGTGGGAGATAAATTTGTGTGATCATAACCATGAATTGGGATTGAATGACCATTACCAACAGTTATACCACAATTGTTACTTAAATTGAAATAAGACGAGAGATTACCTGGTGCGGATGTCATGTGAGAAGTGAAACCGGTGTCCATATACCAATTTGCGTCAGGAGAATTTAATCCAAGTGTATGCATCGCGATCTCGATATCCATAGGCGTCGAAACTGTCGCTTGGCCCGCAGCAACGAGGGCCTGATGCCACGGCCATGTGGATGCATTATAGATCGGAAAACTGGCTTGGTTTGCATTCTGGAATTGGGCCCAATGTCCTGGAAAATTCGACGGGGGTAAGGTGAGTTGGGCTACTGGCCCAGCCACACAACCAGTTGGCCCAAGGCTGTGGCCAGTGGGTCTGTGACCCATTGCTCCGACCACCGCTATTGTTGCCACTGTTCCGACCACCGCCACTGCCACGGCCACCGCTGCGGTTCTTGCCACCACTTTTATGATTTGACCCTTTTTACTGCCACCGTTGTTACGATTTTGGTTAGAATTATCCGAAAACGAGTGAGGGTCGCCCGACGTGGCCATCATCATGATATAATTTACTCCGGTAGCCGCCTTTTTAGCCAAGCTGACCTCTTCTAATGTGAGCATGAGACGAGCTTGGTAGAACGGTGGGAGAGGATTACTTTGACGAAGAAGTGTCCCAACGCCATTATAGGTCTCAGACATGCCTGCAACCATCTAAAGAACAAGACGATCATTGGTGATAGGCGTACCAATATTTTTGAGTTGATCCGCCAATTCCTTAAGCCTTTTACAATAGGCCGAGACATTCATAAAATCCTTCATGTTGACGTGGGAAAATTTCTGCTCAAGAGTGACAACACGAGAATTTTTGTTATTATGGAATATATCACGCGCCCTATTTCAAGTTTTCATTGTCGTGGCGTCGGGTTCAATAATCATCTGCAAGAGGTCTGTAGAGATAGTGGAATAAATCCACTGGAGAACGGTAGCATCAAGAGTTGTCCGTAACATAGGATCATCCTCGGGGTAGGCACATTCTCCTTGCATTTTACCGAGGGGATGATGTGATGAAGGACTTGATAGGGAGCGTGCGTGAACCTTAAATAATTTTGTCCACGTCGCGTATTGGACGTTTTTCATCTCAAGAATAATAGGGATGTGGTTCTTGATGTTGGGGACTATAAGGGCTGGATGAAACGTGTTCTTTGAGGTAGACATAATGAAAGAACAAGAGTAGAATTACGGATTTGGAGAAAAAATTTGGGAAAAAAAAAAGAATGGTGGCCGACGGCCAGACATGGCAGTGGAATTGTGGGGAGAAGGGAAATATTTGCCCTAGACTTCTGATACAATGAAAGAGAATAATCCCTTAATTATTTTCATTAATGAATAGGTATATATACAAATATACAATTTCTAAATATGGAAAATAACTCTACCTTTTCCTACTATACTTCTAATAGTTTTTCATAATACAAAACTAATACCATAATTACACTTGTACAAAAATTCTACACATATGATAAAAGAATATACAAAACCCAGTCTTTGATATACACGATTTGTCCGTATATATCGTCTTCTATCAAATATATTTAACCCCTTTTTGAGATTTTATCTCAGATGCTCACCTTTCCCTTGATTTAATTAAGTTCACGGAAGAAAGTAAGAGCATGTTTGGATGTGTTTAAGTCAAAAGTCATAAGTTAAATAGTGTTTGAATTGACTTATTTGAAGTTTTTTTTTTTTTTGCTTCTATTCTCTTTTCTACTTCTTTTAGGTATTTACGTGAGATAAAAACGAATATTTATTTTTAAGTTATAATGGTACAGAAATAAGTTAAAAGCCAAAAGTCAAAAGCCAAACAGCCTCTAATGTTCTTGAATCAAACCAACTATCACACCATAAATCTAACCAGAACACCTCTAATTAGGAAAAACTCGTGAGGAAATCAATGTATCCGTATCACCTATAGCGTCATAAACCCTAATTCAAAAGATTTATGGAAAGGTAAAAGATGTACAGTTCCACCCCTACCACCGACGATGTAGAGCGAACCGCTTTCAGGAAGGCGGAAAAGAAATACAAGCTCTATTACGACAATACACGAAAGTAACTTCCATGCTTCTTTTTTAATTGATTTACGTTAATGGGACACTAATGTTTTGTTTAAACTCAGGAAAAAACAGCCGAGACCAGTAGATTTGTCGGAGGTAATTGATTTTAAGTCAATTTCAGACTCTTATCATCGAAATGGTGAACTTCCCTCTGGCATTTCCGCAATCCAAGGCGATTTTGATAGTCCTGTATTCTGCTTGGAAAGTCATCCGGGTATGCCAAATTTTATCCTGTTATTGCACAGTTTGCATTTTTTATTTGAACCTGGAAACTATTAAGTTTTAACTAGTTGATCGCAAACTGCGTAAGCAATTCAACCTTCTTTTATCAAAAAGATCTGAGCTTTGAATATAATTTGTAAAACTCATTAACCCGTTTGGTATAGCTTATTAAAAAGAGTTTATAGGAGTATAGCTTCTTCAAATAGAGCTTTTATCAAAAAATTGTTAGGTGTTTGGTTGCCAATAAAAAAAGTGTTGTATAAAAAACAAAAAATAAAATAGGCCAAAAGAAGCTCTATTCCCATAAGCCCAAATTTTGGGCTTATGGAATAAGCGCTTATGACACTCATAAGCACTTATTCATTTTCAACCAAACACCTCTAAAAAAATTCATAAGTGCTTATTTTAAAAAATAAGCACTTATGAGCTTCCCAAAAGCCCAACCAAATATAAGAATAAAGGTGGATAAAGAATTTTAAGTTTGTGGGTTCCATTAAAATAAACTAATATGCAATAATAATTGGACAAAAAGACTCCAAGAGGGATCGATCCAACGTCAAGAACACAAGCGCTGAAACAAAGTTCCTTAGTTGCCAATGAGCGCTGAAACAACTCCTTTTAGTAATGTGTTCCCAACTAAAATTTTCTTATATAATTAATGGACTCTCAATATAAATACAGGGTTCGGAGAACCCACAACCGATACCCTGAATCCGCCCCTAATAGGAAACCAATCCTTGAACACCTTATTACTCAATAGATGTACTCTAATTTTATGGGGAAGGAGACAAGTCAACCGCTATGTGCTTATTGAAGAACTATTCTCCCAATACATTACTTCACTAGCTTTTTAGTCTTGACTTGTATGTTACAACAACAACAACATACCCAGTATATTCCCATAAGTGAGGTCTGGGGTAGAGTGTTCGTAGATCTTACCTCTGTCTTCTGTCTTGGGAGGTAGAGAGGATGTTTCCGATAAACCCTCGACTCAAGAAAAGACATTTCAAATAAGGTCAAACAAGCATTTTAAAGAAGTCATCGCAAAATATAAAAGAAAACAGTAACTACAACAAATAATATGATAATCGAAGTACAAGAGACAACATTTAGTAGAAAAAATCGAAACGCAATAAGCTACATGATAATCCTACGCATACTAGTATGGGAAATCGGTGAGACAACACTCTACTACCTACTAACCTTCTACCCTAATCCGTGTCCTCCACCACCTTCTATCTAAGGTCATGTCCTCGGTAAGCTTCAACTGCGCCATGTCCTGTCTAATCACTTATCTCCAATACTTCTTCGGCCTACTTCTACCTCTACTTGTACGTTAGGGTAGGGATAATTGTGTGAATTAAATAACCTTTAGTTTTAGAGCTCATAATTTGCTTTAAAGGAAATTTATTTATAAGCAAAGTAGTAATGGAATTGTTTTGGGCTCGAATAAAGTAAATGGTTATAGAGGACTATAGCTGGCTGCAACTTTGTTCTGTGTTGAGGGGTAGTTGGTTGATTGATTGATTTGACATTACTTGTTGACTAATCTTCTATTGTTAGCACACGGGAGCTTGAAGCTTTTGTACCGATTGTTGCAGGGTTTTATTTCATTCCTGGAGCATTAACTGTTGAGGAGCAATGCCGATGGATAAAGGAGAGCTTAACAAGCTTTCCTCAACCTCCTAACAGGACCAACCACAATGCAATTTATGGGCCTCTACAGGACTTATTTGCTGCTGCCAAGGACAATAAAGTTTTGATTCAAGAGGAGCAGTACCGTGGGACCAATAATTCTGAAGTGGAAAACCAGAACAACATAAATGTTTCCACATGGAAGTGTTTTGATCAATCAGGTGCATTATCCAGAGGACTTACATGCAAATCAGTGCCAGCCTCTGTTTTGCTTCGTAAGTTACGGTGGAGCACCCTTGGCTTGCAGTTTGACTGGTCGAAGGTCTTGCTGATTTTCTCCTTATAAAGTGCAGTATATTGTACAAAAGATTCATTTTGATGGCTTGTTAGCTCATTTGCATACAGTCTGATGCGAGGATCTTTGATATTTCTCACTTGTGCATCATAACACCTTTTATAAAATATTCATAGGAGTTGGACTTATTTTATATGTGAACCAAACAAGCTATGTAGGCTTTAAATACCATCATGTGATTTTTAATATGGTACCATTTGTTTCTTCACTTGCTGTTAAAACTGACTGATACTAATGAAATAGGACTTGTACATTCCTTCCTTCTCAACTTGCTTCATGACTTTATCTATAACCACAGATCTTATTGTTATTTTAGCTAAGCACTGGGAATATATTGTCTTTGAATAATTTGTTCATTGTGCACTAGCATTATTTTCTGGTGTCTACACCTGCTCATCAAACTTTGTAGCAATTGTTCACTTCATCATTGCTTCCTTTCCTGTACAGTATAATTTATCTCTTTCATGTGCTTGATTTTACTTAATCTCGGACTTGTTTTCATCGTTTCCTGTTTCCTTAATTAGTAGCTGTTCTGATTTTTTTTTCTTGGCATTTGTTCAGCGGAGCTATAATATTTCTCTGCCTCATAACAAGATACCTTATGCACTTTGCCTGCTGGCTGAAAGAATGGCAGCACCTACCCTGTCATTAGGTGAAGTGTTCCAGGCAGAAGCAGCAATTGTCAATTACTTTGGTCTAGGTACCTGTTCTAAAAGATTTGACTTCTAGGTCTTAAGCATATGAATCTTTACCTATATTAGGTGTATGTAGAATGGAGCCGTTACAGTTGACTTCTTATTTGCTAATATTCTAGTTTCCTCTACTCCTTTAAGGTGACACGCTTGGTGGCCACGTTGATGACATGGAGAAGGATTGGAGTAAACCTATTGTTAGCATGAGGTATGTGCTGATTTTTTACAAATCTTTCTTCTTGAATTAAGTTCAAACTTTGATCTGTAGGAAACGTTACTAAGGCCTGACAAATCTTCTTTTTCTCTCTAGTTTGGGCTGTAAAGGCATTTTCCTTATCGGGGGAAAGTCTAGGGAGGTTCCACCTCTTGCAATGTTTGTTCGAAGTGGTGATGTTATTCTTATGGCGGGACAAGCAAGGGAATGCTTCCACGGTTAGTTGACTACTTATGTTTTAGTTCTCTGTTTGTGGTATGCTAGCAGTAGGTGATGATTATCGCAGGAGTTTTGGGAATCTACATGTAGTTGACAGAATTTGGATGTCATATAACTTTTTGAATCATTCTTGGTCTACTAGTAGAGGTATTTTACATCAGTCAGCTGATTTTACTTGGGAATAAATGATCTTGTTCCCATTTTTTGATGATCTAGGATGGTCACGCATGAACTACTTGAAGAACTGGCTTATGCTGAAGTTTAGCATTCTTAGGTACTAAGTTGAGATAAGAAACAAAAAGTAAGAGTATTCTTTTTTCATTTTCAAGTTCATCTACAGAAGCCTCACATATTTAGTGATCTTATGCCCTTCGGAGACTAGGCTCATAGCATATTTTGATGATAAGTGGGTATTTGGGTGGTTATTGGTTTAATTTGCCACTGATAAAAGTTGGAGGAAGTTGTTGAAAAGAACAATTTTTTGGCAGCTCCGGAGAGGTTGGAAACAATACGACGACATTTCGACTGCTGTTGGTGTATGAAAGAGCTGGTGATGATTTGAAAATTTCCCATGTCATAGAAGAAGAAACATAAGACGAGGGATACATCACCAAAAAATCAGTACTTCTGACCACCTCTCTTCCACTGGACCATCTCCACAAACCGAACAAACTCCTCTACTCCCTCACAGACCTAAAACACTGTATTATTTGAGTATACAATGTATACTATACTCGGTGTATAGTCACTGAGTATACCTTATTATACATTGAGTATGTAGTATACACTCATTATACATTGAGTATACACTAAGTATACATTAAATATACACGGAGCATACACTGTGTATATAGTGAGTGTATATCTTCACTACCAGTGAAAGAAATTGGCAGCACCATCATCCATTACCTCCAACTCCACCTTCAACCTTATCAAACAACTCCACCAGCAAAAAGAAAAAAGATCTGAAAACTCCTCTTTCAGATCTACATATCTGAATCAGAAAGTTCTTTGGCAATCAATGATATTTTGCTAACATTACTTTTAGATCTGGAATTGCATGGTTCTTCTAGTGATGGTTGCTGATTTTGATCAGGTCTTGGGGTTGGTATCTGAGTGGGTTTTGAGGGAGGGAGGAGTGAAGAGTTGAAAAAGGTGGTCTGTGACTGGTTGCAGGAGAGTGCTGTCAGCGGCTTTATTTTGAGAATTTTGTGGTGGTGGTCGGCCAGCTAGGTTTTTATAACCTAGGGAAATGATAGAGATGGTTGGTACCGGGGGTGGGCTATGATATGTAAACTACTTTGGTCCATTTGCTATTTTGGGTAGTTAAAACTGGGGCTAAACAACTTGGGTCCATTGGTTATTTTGGTTAATTACTTAAAACAATGTTATATACCTTTTTCTAATAGTCAGACTGTAAAAACCCGAATAAGATTTCAAGTTAAAGTTTAATAATGAAATTATACGTATTGATAAAAGGGCCCTTAGTTGCTTAGGATTGTGTTTGGTGGATGTTTGTAGTTTAATTGTGTTTGGTAGAAATTTGGTGGATTGTTGTATGTGCTTTGGTGGTTATATTCTTGTTTCCTTAAATTGAAGGGGAACTTTGGAGTAACTGGGAAAGTTGCTGACATGTGACCAGGAGGTCACGGGTTCAAGCAGTGGAAACAACCTCTTGCAGAAATGCAAGGTAAGGCTGCCTACAATAGACCCTTGTGGTACGGCCCTTCCCCGGACCCCGCGCATAGCGCGAGCTTAGTGCACCGGACTTCCCTTTCTTTCCTTAAATTGACAGGTAGTAGACATAAAAATGACAGTGACAGTGTAATTTTCAGATTTTCGACAGAAGCCGTCAAACAAGGTTTGAATTTATAAAAATGACTCTTACACAGTGTGTTGAAAGTTCAAAACATTTTTCCAGAATGTAATACTTTTCGACGACCCTACTGTCAAAAAATCGAAGTATTTTTCCAGAATATCGAACTTTCTGCAGCCCGTTTCTCGAAAAGGTAAAGTAACATTTCAGAAATTTTAATTTTTGATGGCTCGCCAAATGGAAAACCAAAATTTAATATACCGATGGCAAGGTCGTCGAAAATCCATTGGTACAGAAGGTCATCGGAAATTGTTAAATCATCAGGTGTTCATTACATTGAAGTTAGTGAGAAATGCCATTGAAAAGTATCAAGGAAGTGTTATTTCCGTTGAAGATTCGTTCCTACTAGCCGGTTTCAATCTCTGTTGACGACTTCCTCTGTCAAAACTCCTGAAAATCCTAGCAATGTGCTTTTTGAGTTTAAAGAGGGGGTGAAATATCTAACAAGCTGATTGACAATTCTATTGGATGTTGCAAGTAGGCACTATAATTTTTTTGAGTACTATAATTGCTTACTGGAAGTTCTCAATGCCCCGTTTTACTAAATCTATCATCTCGTCGCTTAAAGGAGGGAGTGACTTTCAATTTTCCAAGGGATTGTTGCTTCATGGGTGAAGCCATGAGCTTTAGAAAAGTGTGCGCTTCAAAAAATGACGTGCAAAGTGATCCAATTGAGAACTGGTCGGTTCTTTGAATCTTTTCACTTTTGAAAATATTGTCAGGGTTGTATGTTTTTATCCCATTTGACCATCATTATAAGAAGCCATATTGTTTAGGTTCGTCCGGAGGTGTGCTGGAACAACAACATAGAAATCCACAACGTGGGGTCTGGGGAGGGGAGGGTAGAGTGTACGCAGACTTTACCTCTACCTTGGTAGGTAGAACGATTGTTTCCGAAAGACTCTCGGCTCAAACAAAGCATAAGCACAAGAAAATCCCAAATCCTTTATACTTTTTTGAAATGCACTAAGTTGACTTTGTGTCTTGCAGGTGTCCCTAGGATCTTCACTGATAAAGAACATGCTGAGATATCCTCCCTTGAATTGCAGTTTTCTGAGGAAGAGGATTCTGCTTTCTTGGAGTACATTAGGACTTCTAGAATCAATATCAATATTAGACAAGTATTCTAGACTGAGTTTTCTATTGAAAGTTTTGTAAAGATATAAATACGAAGTAGTAACATTATTGAGCAAAACATAAGCAAATGTGGAAACTTTTTCCAAAATATGTTTTTTTCCATAAGAAAATGTAGAATTCTCTCATATTTGGGGTCATGCGGGATGTTATTTTGGAGCATGTATGAGTGGACAACTTGGATGAGATCATTGAAATTGTTTGGTGACAGTACCAAATCCACCTGTGATTATGAGAAAATTTCCAGTTGCTAGTCCTAAACTAGAACACAAGGGTCCTTTCAATTTTCAGCTGTTTCTCTTAACGTGCTAAAACGCTGTTTTATTGAAGTTTAAAACCTACCCACACTCGTCGTTTACATTAACTCACGCAAATTTCAGTCTGCTCGATCACGTTAACCCGTTGGGTTTCTGATTCAAATACATAAGTGCGTTGCATATGAGGGTACAAAATGTAGTTCCTAAAAGAGACTTTTAGAATTCAAATTTTGGCGACCTCGTAAAACTTGCTCTCTTTATTTCATTTTATATTGTTTAGTTTGATAGTGCACAAAGTTTAAGAAAAAAACTACATGTAATAAAATTATTATATATGTCATATCTATCATCTTAGTATATCTCTATGTGCAAGATAGCGGATGCGGGTTTCCTTGTCATAAAGAAAATTGTAAAATTAATCTCCATTAAAAGTCTGACATTTAACATTTGATTTAAATTGCTCTTATTGTGAAATTACTCCCCATTAAAGTTAATCTTTAACATTTGCTGTAACATTTCACCTCTTTCGTTGCAAAGTTCAATTATCAAAATTAAACAGTTGATAAATTCTCTTATCTTGGTATGTTAAATTCTGCCTAATAATCATCATATACAAATGGACTTACAAATAAAAATACTCATAACCCTCACATTTAGAAGAAACACTACAGGAAAGCTCCAGGTATTCTTTTCCTATTAATCAATCGGGTCTTCTTGTGGTCGCAAAAATCTTTCATTTAAACATCTCAACAAATTCTTGTTTCATTTAGACACTTTATTGGTGCGTGAACGACTTTATTTAGTCAGTTTTTATTATTTTTCTCTTCTTCTTTCTCTTTTTCTCCACCCATTTTCCCAAGCTTAAACTCCTTCAACGGAGGTTCTAAAATCATGTGTTTTATCTTCTTTCATCACCTTCATTGTTGCCACTATTCTTATCTTTTGATATGATTTTTACCATAAACAAACTCAATTTCTTGCTCTCTCCTAATAAAAAGAAAATCAAAGGAGTTCATCATAAGACCATTAATGATTCTTTTAAAAGCTTAAAATTTTAAAATAGGTTACTTTATTTGATGAAAAAAATGAGAAATTAATGTTGAAGTTCTCTTTGGGTCTTCGTGGGAATTTAGATGAATTTATAACAAATTTGGAGGAGTTTTTCTTGAATTGAAATCATGGTTGGAACAACAACACATACGTAGATGGTGAATAACACCAAAAACAAGATTTTTAATTTTTTTTATTAGTAAATGTCATTTTTGTGTTAATAATGTGTAGGGTTTAGAAAATGATTTTTTCTCTCTTTTTGAGATATTAGTTTTTATTCAAAATTTATTTTTTATATAAAATAATTTTTCTTCTTTTAAATTATTATTTTGCACTAAATGTCACAGATCCTCTATTAATTAGTCATTCAGCCACGTCACCCACCAGTATACTACACACACTTTGTATGCACTGGCGGATCTAAAGGCAACATGGTGGTGCAGTTGCACCACCAGATTTTTAAAAATTTTTTGCCTTCTAGGCATAAAAAAAAAAAATCCTTCTAGGCATAAAAAATTAAAAAAAAATATTTGCACCACCAAATATCGTGTCCTGGATCCGCCACTGTTTGTATGTTTAGGTGATTGTAATAAAAAGTGTCTAATAAAAACAAATTCAATGTAATCTGAATACAAGATTTAGTTGAGATGTTTAAGTGAAATATCTTGACAACTATAAGGTGACTTTGGAGTTCATCAACTATTTAATTTTTATAACTGAAGAAAACCAAAAGCTTTGCAACAAAAGAGGTAATATTATAGCAAATGTTAATAAATATTTCTCAAAATATAATAAATATATTGAAGCAGTAGTGTTGAAGTATACCACCATATTAGTTTACATATTAGTTTGTAGTTTGTTGGTTAAAAGGAGAAAATATCTCATGTAATAAAATATAATTAGCTTCGACCCGAGGACTGAAATAAAAAAGAACGCACTGCAAGTGATGTTTCTAGTATTGAAGCTGCATTAGTTGCTGTTGCTTTACGGAAAATATTTCACTTGCCTTGTCGTCTAAGAACAAGGCTGGAACAATAGATCGATGGAAGGATCGAAGAGTTTTCAGCAACAAATTGAATGAGAACTGAGGGATACTTTGTCGAAAATAATATGGATTGAGTTGAAGCTCAATTCAAAGAGTATTTCACAGGTCGAACAATCATTAGATTACCTGTTTTCACATGTGTAGCTCAGGATAGGAGAATCGAGGAATTTCTAGCCTAAATTGGACTAGAAATTGAGGGAGAATCCAAGGCATGTCCGAGCTTAGTATAGAGCTTGCTATAGGAAAATCGAGGGATTCTCTAGTCCGAGTGAGACTAGAGAACGAGGGGTTCTTCATTGAGCATTGATATAGGAGAATCGAGGGATTCTCTAGTCCGAGTGAGGCTAGAGAACGAGGGGTTCTTCATAGCATTGATATAGGAGAATTGAGGGATTCTCTAGTCCGAGTGAGACTAGAGAACGAGGGGTTCTTCATTGAGCATTGATACAGGAGAATCGAGGGATTCTCTAGTCCGAGTGAGACTAGAGAACGAGGGGTTCTTCATTGATTGTTGTGGGAGTTGAAGCTCATGCTGATTGGATGTTAATGATGTAGTTATTGTTGCTGCTGCAAATACAAAAGTAGAAACTTGCAAATTAAATGGTCAGCACCTGTTTAGGTTGTTTGTGCCAAATTAAATGGTGAGCACCTGTTTAGGTTGTTTGTGCCAAATGGATCTAGTGAAAGATGATCCTTTTAAGATCTCTCCTGTTTGTACAAAAATGAAGGATCAGAGATATTAGGGAATGCTTTTGTTGCCTTACAATTAAACACTAATAAAAGTTTTGTTAGTTCTAATGGAAATAGTAATCAAGAGGGTAAAGGATTAGTATATCTTATATCAAGTGATGATCATGGTTTTGGGCCAGAAACACCAGGTATGCAACCTCTTGTGCCTGGATTGAAGCGAGTCCAAGAAGACATTTGTTCGTAGGGGATCGGAGTGATTACTTTTCATTGAACTCAAGCAAGAGGATAAAAAGTCTTGAGGGGTTGAATTTTGAAAGGAAGAACCTTGAGGAGGAGTTTCAATTGACTAGCAAGTTCGAGTGGCTTTATCCATCTCAAATCAAGGATGCGAATAGGCCAGGGGACCCACTCTATGACAAGCAAACACTATATATTCCTCCTGATGTGTTGAGAAAAATGGACGCTTCTCAGAAGCAGTATCGGGATGTCAAATGTAAATACATGGACATGCCACTACAAGGAGGATTTAGCTGCTTTTAGGATCAAAAGTCCAATAAGCCTCGATTATTGCATAAATCATGGTAGCTTTGTATACAGATGTGGTTCCCAGTGTCATTGCTGGAACACATGGATGTATTGCTCCTGAATACGGATACACGCACAAAGTGAACGAGAAAGGTGTTGTGAATGGCTGGAGCTTTGTGAAGAACTCTTACAAGTACTACGATGATGTTGCTTGTTAGTAGAGTGTTTTGTTATTGATTCCAAGCTAGGACTGAAACCTATGTTTTCAGCGCCTAGCTTGAGGGGCGGTGTTGAAGTATACCACATATTAGTTTACATATTAGTTTGTAGTTTGTTGGTTAAAAGGAGAAAATATCTCATGTAATAGAATATAATTAGTTGTTAGCATTATAAATAGGGCATTACAAGTGTATTTCTATTATCAGAAAATAAGAAGAAAAGTCCCCACAAAACAGATCTCTTCTCTCTCTAGACCTCCTCTGCTTCCTCTCATTCTCCCTTTTCTGATTTTTCTTGTCTCTGTTGGAGTTGAATCGATCCAGAATATTTAACAAGTAGTCCAAAATATAATAAATATTTGCACAAGTGGTAGGTAAAATGTTCAATTGAATGGAGAATTTTTCTCACTCCTCTTATTGGGAAAGGAGAAGGAAAAACTTTAATGTAAAGATCCTACTTAACATTATTTTTCATGGGACAAAATGTCCCCACATACAAATCAATTAAATTAAGCCGGAAATGATAAATCCAATTTTTTTGAATACATTCACAGTTCAGGTGATTTTTCTATATACAACAATTTCACTTGCTTCAATTTACATAAAAAGTGAGGTTGAATACTGGAATTATCTTCTGTTCGGGCAAGACCAACATCCCCTCCTTTGACTTGCATGAGTTGTATTATAATAGCAAAAAATGTGATGAAAAATTGGTCAGGCAGCGACTTTGAGTTACAGACACCATACATAATTGGAACAAAAGAAACTAACAACATACGATCTCACAACGTGGGGTCTAGAGAGGATAGAGTGTACGCGGACCTTACCTCTATCTTGATAGGTAGAGTGACTGTTTCCGGGAGACCATCGGCTCAAGGCAACACATAATCACACGCAAGGGCTTAAATTATTGTACTCTATAATCACCCGCAAGGAAATAATTGTATCCCTACCCATAATTAAAATATTTCCATATATTGTGTAAATATAATTATGGTAAGACTAGGATTCCTCTTTTGTATATGCTTAGAATTCCTATTGTATAAGAGATGAATATTGTACTCTATATATACTTTGATATTAATGAGAAGACTCCCTAAGAGAGATTAATATCATCTTACATGGTATCAAGAGCCTAAACTCTAAAAACCCTAGAATTTTTTCTTCCCAGTAGTCACCTTCCACACGCGTGCGGCTCCCTTCTTCTCTTCAAGAAATTTCTTGGTTTTTCTTTTCTTCCTCTCTTCCCTAAATGGACTCAGGATTCTCCCACTGTTGTTGACGCTTCTACCTCCACAAATCTCACCACCAAGTCGTCACCCTCATTTCATCCCGCTCTCACTGCTTTCAACATCAAGTACCATATCCCCATCCGTCTTGATCAAGAAAGCGGTAAGTATTATCCTTGGGTTGAACTGTTTCGCAATCATGCATGTCTCTATAACGTGCTTGAACGTATTGATGACACAATTTCGCGCCCTTCGGAGGTTGATGATTCTACTTGGCGTCGTCTAGACGCAGGCGTCAAACAATGGATATATGGTAGTATTTCTCAGGATCTACTTCTTACTATCATGAAATCTAACTCCACAGCCCGTGACTTGTGGAATCGTTTGGAGTAAATTTTTCAGGACAACAAACACACCCGTGCTGTGTATTTATAGGAGCAATTTAACAATACACGTCTTGAAATCTTTTCCAATGTGACTGAGTACTGCAAACAGTTAAAGCTCATGACGGATCAACTTGTTGTTATCGACTCGCCTGTTACTGACACCAAAATGGTGTTACAATTGATTGTTGGCCTCCCTAAAGGCGAATATGATACATTGACCACCATAATTCAACAGGAGGATCCGTTACCCAGCTTTAACAAAGCTCGCTCACAGTTATTGTTCGAAGAAACTCGTCGTGCTAAGCGGCGGCGAACCCGCGCGCGCGGCTCCCCCATCGATACAACGTCGTGGTGCCTCGATCTGGTCGCGGCACGCCCGGGTTCCGATGCAGCGGTCCTTCAACCCTTATTCCCGCGCGGGTTGTTAGGTCCACTCGGCGACCACAAGAAGCCCACCGTGCGAGGGCGGTTTGACCTCCTCCGCGACACCCGTTGAGTCGGTCGGGCTTTGGCACCCTCAACATGCAACAGCCTGACAACAATTGGTACATGGACTCCGGAGCCACTTCTCACATCACCCAGTCTGTAGGTACTATTCCCAAACTGTGCAGTTTAAAGCATCCTTAATATGTTACAGTTGGTAGTGGACAATACATTCCAGTAAAGGGTTATGGTACATCATACACACAATCTCCCCATCCACCATTCTCCCTTAAAAATACCTTATATGCCCCACACATGATTAAGAACCTAATCTATGTTCGCCAATTTACTCGTAATAATTCAGTCTCTGTTGACTTTGACCCTTTTGGTTTCACTGTAAAGGATCTTCGTACGGAGACACCTCTTACGAGATGCAATAGCACGGGGGATCTATATCCATTCACATCCACCTCCGCTGCCAGATCTTGCTCTCCCGTCTCTCTAGCGGCTATTTCTTCTTCGACGTGGCATAATAGGCTTAGTCACCCAGGACTCCCAGTCTTTAATTTTCTTAGAGGCAATAATTTCATAGTTTCTTGTTCTTTAGGCAAACATATTCGTCTTCCGTTTAAATCATCTACTATTGTTACCTTTGCACCATTTGATATAATACAAGCCGATTTATGGACATCACCTGTTGCTAGTTCTCTCGGTCATAAATATTATCTTGTCTTGCTAGATCGATTTATGGATGTTGACACCCAATTTTGACCCTCCCGTCCAGTCATTAGCTATTAAATTAGACTAATTTTGAAATAATTTTAAATAATAAAAATGCAGCGATAAAACATTAATACAGACATAAATAAGCAATTTAATAATAACACCGCATTTTTACGTAGAGTATTAAGCACTTAGAGTCTCGCGTCTGCATTTATTAAATTTAAGCCCTGTCATAATTCTTAAATGATAATTAATAAATACATAAAATAAATAATTTAGCAATGACGTCGTGTCAAGTAGCATAGTCGCATTTATTAATACGCAAAGCAATTTCATAACTTATTTAAATAATAATGCACAATAAATAAAGATTTTAAATAAATAGCGCCGCATTCTAAAATATTAAGCACTAATTAAATAACACGCCCGCATTTATTATTATAACAATTAGATTAGTAAAGCACCTAAATAATTTAATCACAATTTATTAAATAACTAACACTTAATTAAATACCCAATACCTAAATAATACCCCACATTGCTTCAAATTTCACACCAAGACAACCCACTCTCTCACCTTGACTCCTCTGCCATTATACTCACTTACGCCCAATTCCCCACACTTATATCGCCCACGCCTCATCCCAGTTAAACTTTCATAAAAAACACAGCCCTAAACCTAAAAGAAAGAACCGCGCGCACACCCTCCCTTCACTGAATCTCGCGAATTTGAGTGGAAAATCCGGCGACTTTCCTTCCTACCGATTATTCGAATCACACAAAATCACCCCTTTTATGGTAAGAACCTTTAACGAAATCGCAAAGAATCGGAGGGAATCAAGCACGAATCAGCACCAAATATTAGCCAAAATCGCATCTTGATTACTTACCAAACTTAGAACCCAAACCATGGCTATATAAAGCACAGGAAATAGGCATTTAGAGGAGGAGCACGGTAGGGTAGGGCTCAGTGAGGTAGCAATCGTTTTTTATACATGCGAGCAGAGCAGTAGGACATCACGACAGAACATCGGCGAAGCAGAGCTCAGTCGGGAGAGGAATCGAGAGCGGCAGAACATCGGGGGAAGAGCAGGGGTGGACAGCAATCCAGACCCCCTCTCCTTTCGACTAACAAAAGCCAACCATCGAGAATAGAAAAAACACTAGAGCAGCATATCGAAAATCCGCACCTAGAATCGACCCTAAACCGCATCGCTTTCAATCGCATCGCAATAACCCGTCGAGTGGACCGACGACTTGATACGCTGCCTCGGTTATTTGCGGAGAAAGGTAAAACCATTACCCTTTCAATCTTAATGTTGTTCAATATCAGTATGTGAAATATGTCTCTCTGTGCGATTATTTGAGTATGTGTTAAATCAATATTTACAATTGCTTATGCTTTGCGAATCACTGAACTTGCTTAGTTAATGCTAACTGTTATTGACATTTTCAACTGAGGTGTTAATGTGTGATTGTGTTGAGTGTATGGCTTAGATTTAAGTAGTATGACCTGTGGTGTATTAAGTCGACACATTGTCTAATGCTAGTCTTAACTAAATGAGATTTTGGATACTTGCCGATTATGTTAGAGTCAGATAATACGGAATCATGTCTTATTTTTGCTACCCTTCTTAATTGGTTCACCCTAGTAATATGTTAGTATTTATAAGATATGATAGTCAAATTCGCTATATGACTTATGATCTCCTAACCTTATTGTGTGTCATCTTGTTTGCGTATTCAGAAATCTAAAAATATAAGTTCAATCTTCGTGTTGTTAGGAATATACCTTATCGAGTCACATGCTATATGTGTGTTGTTGGCATCAATGCATTTGTTCTCGCATGCCCTACTTTTGTTGTACCTGAATGTGGTTTAAGCCTGGTGTATCATCGGTGCTCATCCTAATAAGGATTATCCAGCTTTCATGGGATAATGTGAGACTCATCTTAACTACCTAGGTTTATTCTGCCAGGAGCATGTATTCACTTAACCTTAGACCTTAAATTTATTGTGCATTGGGTTTGTTTCGGATAACGTTGTCTCAAGTAAGGCAACACAGATACATTGTGTGAATTAACTCAGTTCTAAGTTGATAATGTGGACAACCAGACACATATTCATGTCCTCTGTTATTGCTAAACTGTGTACGTTTGGTAGTATTCTAATCATGTTTAGACTATCTCGTGAGTATGTGCTTTATCTTTTAAGATCTGCTATTTGGCAGACTGTATGAACCAGCGAGTGTGTAGAGTCTTCCTCATGTGCTATTTAAATGACCATGTGCGCAGCCTGCTTGTATTTCTACTTTCTTATCTGTCGTGGGAGGTCTGCAGTAATACATACTCCAGAATAGGTTAAGAATAGATTATTAAGATGTTACCATTGTTGGGATAAATGAATCGAATATGTAAGCTTGGCAAGTTTATTTACTTGGTCTTTGTTGTGTACCATTTGCTACTCTGTCCACATAAGTTCGAAATGTTGGTGTTTTCTTTTGATATTTGAGCCAACAGCAGCATGAATAGTATCCTAGGGGTAGATTTAGGTCCAAATGTCTCCATTGCGCTCTTAAAATGTTGTCCTGGACTAGATTTGATCATCTTTGCTGATTCTCATTTTTTATGCACCTAATATGTCCCAGGCTCCCCTCAACTGCTTGGCTTAGATCCGACCCATTGTTTGTTGTCCCAGTCTTCTGTTTTTGTCTACTATTTTTTAATAAAATTGGATCATATACATGTTTGAGTTTACATAATCGTTTGTTTATTTCTTGGGATAGATACTAATCCATATCTTTTTTTTTCTTTTACATGAAATGCATCGGAGCAAAATGAAGAGTCTCATGGCGAGACTCATCACGAGCTACTTCAAATGGCAACCCGCGTCTATGTGCATCCGCATTCGCATTCCTGCTTCAGAAATTCCTAAGACAAAATAGGATAAGATGATGTCGCCACACATCTTGAAAGCCGCGATCATATCCACCTTTTACCTTATTTGTTTTAATTGTTGCCTAATTATTTAACTTTGTAATTAATAGGTTGTCTAGAACAATTAATCCTTGAATACATGAACTGGGGTGGTTAGCTTTAAAATTCGAAACACACTTCTAATTTATCTATCTTAGGCCTGTCATTCATATTTAATCTTTTGCCTAATTATTAAAATCGCATATCTAAAACTAACGCACCACTTCTTTGATTTCGCAGATAAATGCATATCTATAGTCCATAAATCGACTTTGCACCATAAACAATATAAATGCACACTTTAAAACTTTATAGCATTTTTATCAACATGCCTTCTTTAAAAAATATTTTTAAATATCTTTTAAACATGCATTCTTAGCAATAATAATTACCCTAGGTTTGGCAGGATAACCGCAAGTTAGCGGATCTTAGAGGGTGCCTAACCCCTTCCCTCTAGATTAATAAAGAACCCTTACCCGGAATCTCATTAAGTTTAGTAGACCATTAAAATGGAGTTAATGTTTACTTTAAACTAGTTAACATTTAGGTGTCCTAATTCACCCAATTAATTAGGTGGCGACTCCGCGAACCCTTTAGCATTTTAGCAACCCCTAGCATTTCTAGCCCTTTTAAGCACCCTTTAGCATTTAACACCTTTTTAGTCCTTTTATATTTTAGCACCTTTTCCTTTTAAACACCCTTTTAAACTTTTTAGCACTTTATTTCATTTTTTCTAACACTTTTATTAAGCAGGAGATTCGCTAAAAAATGTCGCGGTCGAAAATGGGCGTGACAATGGACATCACCTGTTACTAGTTCTCTCGGTCATAAATATTATCTTGTCTTGCTAGATAATTTTTCTCACTATGGTTGTACCCTCTCAAATATAAATCTGAAGTGTTTACCAAATTTCTTGAGTTTCGATAATTCATCCAAACACAATTTGAAAAAGGTATCAAATCATTTCAGTGCGATAATGATCGTGAATTCAATAACTCTATGTTTCACCGTTTTTGTACCAATAATGGCATGGTTTTTGTTAGCGATATTTCGAATGCTCACGAAAGCGTACGCATCGTTGACAAGTAATATAGTCTGATAAGACCGAATATCGTCCTCAGAGACAGGTTTTTAATTACCGTTCATCTACTTTATGTTATCTATTTGGCAATCGATATTTGCGTTGGGTTTTTGTTTAACTACTAGAATAATTGCAAGAATTACTGAACTATTTAAGGTGTAATCAGTTATGAATGAATTAGGCTTCCAAAATCCTCGATTATCCACTCTATTCAATCCTTAATGCACTTAGAATGACTTCTTCTTCTACGTTAAGATAGCGGTTAACTAAACTGTCTTATATTCCGGTTAGGATATATACTCACTCAACCCCAGTGCAGAACCCTTCTATATTTCTATGATAGGATTTACCACATATGAGGATTAAGAACAATAACCTATAATGCTACACAAGTATCGGGGTACTGTCGTCCGCGATTTTAACCTATGTCTAGTCAATTACATCATATTTAAATCTCTCCTCTCGGTTCTTGATTCGAAATCATATATATTATGATAATTAAGTGATCAATTAATTATCAAGCATTCATACCAATTATTGACTAAATCTTAATCAAGTGAAGAAGAAATCAAACTACTGCATTAATTCATGAATAGAAGTTTCAAGCGATTCATAAGGAAAGCCCTAATAAAGTGTTTAGCTCCTAGCCATAGTCACGCTAAGAACTAACACAAAATCCATACATAAAATGAATTAAAAACGAAAGAAAAGAAATTAATGCGAATTAAGTCTCCAATTGTAGCCTCCCTTGTTGTCTTGTGTTGTTCTATGTTGTAGAATGACCCCCTCTCTCATAGCATTAATCCCTAGGACTTAAATATGTTCCAAATTTCGTGCCCTATGGACCAATCTGCCCTTAGCCAATTCTTCTTTGGGCGAAATTTTCCATGTGGCGCATGATCACAGAAACTCTGCGATCTCTCAATAATAATGGCACCGCTGATTCGCATGTTAACGCTGCGGTCGAAAATCTGTGGCTTCTCAAAAATATACGGCAATGATTCTGCATATTGACATCACGGTGCTAACAATCATTCGTCCTGATTTGTCAACTTTCGTCCTTTTTGTCTCGGGAGCACCTTTTCTGTCCAATTCTCGCTCTTTTTCGCCATTTTGCCTTTTTGCACCGCTGTGACTCAAAAGAAAGAAAAACAATCTAACACGACACTTATTTGAACGAAAATGAGAAAATATTAACTAAAAATGACTCAAAAGGCGTATACAAAATACGTCTAACAAACACCCCCAAACTTAACCTTTGTTTGCCCTCGAGCAAAGATCAAAACACAAAAAACAAAGAAACAAAATCAAAGAGACTCAAAGACTCAAATCAAGCAGCTGCACAAGGTTACTTAGAAACACATGAACGTCAGTTGGGATAATATGTAGGAACAGATATAGCATGAATTTAGCAATCTAGAATTTCAAGTCAGATATTTCGCAAATTCTTTTCAATCATAAGTAATGGAAGCATGAATACCTAACCTATGCATATCAATTTCATTTAGTTCTATGAGTCTGTTTACTTGTTATTCTCCACTAATCATAAACATACATTCTAGAGATCATCAGGACTTTTCAGGGTTGTAATGTAGGCTTAGACAGGGGTAGGTAAAATTAGGCATTTAGGCTCAATTTACATACCATAAGCATTTTTCTTACTCAACTATTTTGTCCTTCTTTTTGGTATTCTTTTCAGTTCATACCTATATCCCCATTTGTCCTTTTTTTGAGAGCATGAAACAATTCACATAGGCACCCCCAAACTTTAAGCTTTTACATTTTTTCATTGGGGTGCATCACTTTTTCACTCTCTTTTTGTATTTTTTTTCACTCTTTTTCATCCCAATTTTTGCAATTACCGCTTATAGCACACGAGGGAATCGTGGGGTGTCAAAGAAAATAATGTATTTTAAGCTCAACGGGGCTGACTAGGGATATAATTTATTGCAAGGTAGGTAATGAATGGTAAGAAGGGCTAACAAAGAAGTGTCTGAATCATCTCCCTAACATGTACATCTTAACTATTTCGCCTCAAATAACAAGCAAGCAGACTTCATAGACATTTTTCAATTGACAACACATAGGCTAAGCACCAAATATTCCAAATAATCAAATTTTCATGAATTTTTGACATATCTAACTTAAGCACACAGATTTTAGCTTCTCATTCCACTACATCATCCCACTTAGTTCACTAGGCGTTCCAAATAAGCACAACATGCATGATCATAAAAAAAATTGACTCACATAAAACACAAAAACAAACAAAAGACTCAAAAATAGACACAATCAAAATAAAAATTCCACCCCAAACTTAAACTACACATTGTCCCAAATGTGTAAAAGACTCAAAAATTTAAAAGGGACGACTTACAGACATACATCGACTAAAAATGGTGGTGGTGGTGGCGGCGGATATTGCACTGAGACGGTATCTGTGGGAGGAGATTTGGCGATTCAGGGCCTTTTTATTATTCAAAAATCGCTAATCGGCACCGATTAGATAATGGCACCGGTGCCTAAATCTTGGGGCCTCTCTGATCTTCTAGCACCGTGGCTCTGCATATTGGCACTGATCTTTGAAACTCTGATTCGATGTTTTCCAAAGATTTTTCCCTGCTTCATGTCTCATTCCTTCACCTGGCATCACAACACAACAAAAATATCAAACGTGAGACTGTTCTAATTAAACTAAATTGCATAATTTAAATATTGGGTTGCCTCCCAAGTAGCGTTGTCTTTAACGTCCTTTAGCCGGATGCAGGTTCTTTATCAAATCATTAGTGTGAATTAACCCCACAACCTATCCATTTGAAAATCATTCTCCTCTTCCTTACTCTATTTTTCTTCTTCACAGTAGTAGGTTCAGTAACATTTACCTGTTTGTCAGCTTTCATGTCATCTACTTTTGTTGCAGCTTTCAAACTAGCCTGTGGGTTCACAGCTGTAGGGATGATCTCCCTAGTTTCGTCCGAGCCTCGAATCACAGGTTGTCTTATCGCTAAGCACTTGTTGCTGGCCTGTGACTCAATTGTGGATTTAAACACCTTGAATACCATTTCTTCTTCCTGAACCCTTAGCCTCAATTCTCCCTTCTCCGCATCGATTAGGGCTCTACCAGTAGCTAGGAGCGGTCTCCCCCAAATGATGGGTATTTAATCATCTTCCTCCATGTCAAGAATGAGGAAGTCTGCTGGAAAGAAGAATTTTTCCACCCTGACAAGCACATCTTCCACTATGCCTCTGGGGTGCACCACAGTTCGGTCAGCCAGCTGTAGATTAACTGTGGTTGGTTTGGCTTCCCCCAAACTCAATCTCTTGAACACAGACAGAGGCATGCGATTGATACTAGCCCCTAAGTCACAAATTGTCCGATTGCATGTTACGTTGCCAATAGTGCAGGGCAGGGTGAAGCTTCCTGGATCTTTCAACTTAGGAAGCAGTTTCTTTTGTAGGATGACGCTACACTCCTCTGTCAGCGCTACTGTCTCACAATCCGCCAACCTTCTTTTCTTCCCAAGTATCTCCTTCATTAATTTGAAGTATGCGGGCATTTGTTCTAACGCCTCAATGAAGGGGATATTAATGTGAAACTTCTTAAATACCTCCAAGAACTTGGAGAACTACTTGTCTATGGCCTTCTTCTGGAGCCTTTGAGGGTAAGGGATTCTATCAATGTATTCCCTCAAAGGTGCTGGTGGAGCTTTCTCAACTGTAGGGTGGACCTCAGTGACCCCCTCATTTCCTTCCTCAACTGCTTTCTCGCCCTCTTTCTGCGAACCATCGGGTTGGGAGCAACTCGCCTCAATCGCTTTCACTCCTTAACAACACTGCCTGACATTGCTCTCTCGGATTGACCTCTGTATTGCTTGAGAGAGTATCCTGCGGCCTGTTGGATACCATCTGTGCCAGTTGCCCAACCTGCGTTTCCAAGTTCCTGAGAGAGGACCTGGTTTCAGAGATGGATTGTTTCTGCGAATTGGTGAGTGCAAGCATTGCAGCTCTCAGTTCATCAAAGCCTGTTGTGTAAGCGCCTAAACCGGGATGAGGTAGCCGATTCGCCTCGCTGGTTACGTAACTACTGATATGGTTCTTCTTGGGCCTGGTCATTCCTCCACGAAAAGTTGGGGTGATTTCTCCACCATGGATTGTATGTGTTGGAATTATAAGGCCGCTGGAAGTTCCCAACTGCCTGAACCTGCTCCATTGGCACATTATTGGGATCCACCGCTGTGCATCTGTCAAAGGAGTGCGGTCCACCACAAATCTCACAATTTCGCATCCGGATCGCATTCACGTACATAGTGTTCTAGCTGCGATTTAGCCGTCAGAAGGGCTACCTGTGCATTCAGGGCAGTGATGACATCTAATTCATGTATACCCATAGTCTTCCTGCTATTCACTGACCTGTCATCTGCCCCTTGGTTATTGTTGGTAGCCATGTCTTCCAGTAACCCATGTGCCTCATTGACACTCTTTTTCATGAAGGCTCCCCCTGCTGCAGCATCAATGATGGTACGAGTAGTACCACTCAGCCCATTATAAAAAAAATGGACTAACATCCACTTCTCTATGCCATGATGTGGGCATTTCGTTTGCAGATCCTTAAATCGCTCTCATGCATCATAGAGTGACTCACCATCCACCTGGTAAAAATTGTTTAACTCTCCCCTTAACTTTGCCGCTTTTGAATGTGGGAAGAACTTTGTAAGAAACTTTTGGGCTAGGTCTTGCCAGGTGGTGACAGAGTTGGCAGGTAGTGAGTTCAACCGACTCTTGCTCGTCACTAGTGAGAACGGAAGAGCCTCGATCTAATGGCATCGTCGATGCGCCATTGTATTTGAAAGTGGCACACGCTCGATAAGTTGGCAATGTCGTGTGGGGTCTTGGATGACAATCCCCAACAGCATCGTGTTCGACCATGCTCGAGATGGCCGCTTGATCTCAAAATTGTTTGCCTACATTGGGAGCCCGATGCGTATGCATGCACGATGGCAGTAAGCGTAACATAGTCTCCCAAGCTCATTTCTGCAGGTGGTGGGACTTGTTCCATGGCAGTCGGTACCTCATTATTCAACCCCTTGTCAGGTACCCCGTTGTTGTTGTTCTGATGATTTTCCATGGCTAGTAAATCAGCAATTCTTTTCTCACGCTTGTTTTTCTTGCACAATTTTTCGATTTCAGGGTTGACGGGAACAAGTGTATCTGCTCCTCTCCTTCTTCGCATACACTAGATTCCTGAAATAGACCAAAATCAACAAACAAAATCAAGGCAACGGGGTTCTAACAGTAAAAATAAAAATAAAAATAAGGCCAAATTAGAAATAAAAATAGATGGTTCGATATTAGATGCACGTCAGTCCCCGACAACGGCGTCAAAAACTTGTTAGCGATATTTCGAATGTTCACGCAAGCGTACGCATCATTGACAAGTAATATAGTCTGATAAGACCGAATATCGTCCTCAGAGACTAGTTTTTAATTATCGTTCATCTACTTTATGTTATCTGATTGGCAATCGATATTTGGGTTGGGTTTTTGTTTAACTACTAGAATAATTGCAAGAATTACTAAATTATTTAAGTTGTAATCAGTTATGAACTGCAAAGAGGTGCCTAATCCAGTTGATTCTAAATAAGCTCAGTGTCATGGATGGTGCTCTAGTCTCTAATCCTACTTTGTATAGGAGCCTTGCAGGTGCACTTCAGTATCTCACCTTCACCAGGTCAGACATAGCTTATGTTGTTCAGCAGGTGTGTTTATTCATGCATGCCCCCAATGATTCTCATTTCAATGCTCTTAAGCGTATCATTCGATACATTAAGGGTATTTTGGATTATGGTTTGCACATATACCCCTCTGCACCAAACAAGTTGCTTTCATATATAGATGCAGATTGGGCAGGGTGTACGGACACGCGACGCTCCACCTCCGGCTTTTGTGTTTTTTAGGGGATAATCTGATTTCTTGGTCCGCGGCGGCACTACCTATCTCGATCCGATGATGAGGCGATGCAGAGGCGTTGCAAATGTGGTAGCTGAGACTTGTTGGCTCAGAAATTTACTGTTAGAACTTCAGTGTCCTTTGCGCCAGACATCTATTGTGTATTATAATAACATCTCTGTCTTCTATCTTTTTCATAATCCGGTTCAACATCAGTGAACCAAGCATATTGAGATAGACCTACACTTCGTTCGTGAGAAAGTTGCGCTAGGTCATGTCAGAGTGTTACATGTTTCATCATCATATCAGTATGCAGACATATTTACCAAATGACTTCCCATACAGTTATTTCTTGACTTCAGATCTAGTCTCAGCGTTCGACCTCCTCCCGCTCCGACTGAGGGGGTGTGTAAACATGTATATTACAGAAACAATTGTATCCCTACCCATAATTAGAATATTTCCATATATTGTGTAAATATAATTGTGGTAAGACTATGATTCCTCTTTTGTATAGGCTTAGGATTCCTATTGTATAAGGGATGATTATTGTACTCTATATATACTTTGATATTAATGAGAAAACTCCCTAATGAATGATCTTTTATATTTCATAGGGGATCTTGGTCCTTTATTTATAGATTAATATCATCTTACCCATCGACTCAAGGCAACACATAATCACACGCAAAGCAAAGCAATAGAAACGGTCGGACCCAGACAAGAAATTAAAGAAGTATGAACATGCTACTAACAAAATCGAATACGTCATGGTAGCACATTCTAACAAAAGGAAGCAATAGCTACGCAGATAAATAAGATAGACAAAGTACACTAAAGAACACATAGAAATAGAAATCAAACTACAGGGACAAAATTCAGCTCTCTGAAGGCGCCAGCATGTGCTGTTGTGTAGTAACTCGGAGCGTACCACCTAATTCTACCGGAACAAGGGGGATTAAGGAATATAATACGTCTGTTATTAGGGGACGATAGCTTGCCTGCGAACACACAACACAAAGACAAGCTACTGCGGCCTTACTGCGTTACCCGAGACAAACCTCGCCTCAATTTGGTGCTCGAGGTAGTTCAAAATAACAAGTTCTCAACTGGTGCAAACAAATGTCAGTTGACTCTATGTGGATCAATTTAATGTTCTTTTTCTGATGTTAAGCTTTCTCAAGTTGATGCATGTCAGTTGATATGCCAAATGCCTAGTGTCTTCAAAGTTGTAGGAATACTGTTAGAAAGTAAAACCCGGCCCAGTCAGCCTAATCCTGAATAGATATGTAATTACTTCCTCCGTCCCATATTAGTTATCCATATTACTAAAAATAGTTGAACCAAATACTTGTCAATTTACAAAACCAAGATAGAATTAAGTAAAGTTTTCCTATTTTGTCTTTAACATTAATTATTTTTTAAAGCAATCGATATTGATTAGAATGCAATTAATTGGAGTGAGATAAGGGTAATGTAGTAAAAATGCACCATTTCTTAAGGGGCGTGTAAAAGAGAAAGTGGACAAGTAATATGAGACGGGGGAGTAATTTCTATACTTAGATGGCTTTTTCTAATGGTAGTCGCTCATTTTCTCACAACCTCTTCCTAATAAAAGGGCAAGAAAGTAATAAATGTCACATTTCAAAGTTAAAGTTAGCTCAATTTTGCAGGCAAGAATGAGGGAAAGTTTGATGAATCTGAATGCCGTTAGCCTTGAGAGCATTTTTGTACAAACCTGATATAAATGCTTTAAGTCCATTGTATTTTGTATCACAGGATCCACAATATTTGGAAGCTTTGATCTATCTGTAAGTTGAGGCATGGCCTGCAATTGCATAAAAGTTAAGAGCAATGAGGTTCAATTTTCAAAAGATAAACTAAATGGGGTGTCATAAAGAGGAAATATCCAATAAATAGATTGGATCTGAGAGCATTACTTACCCATGTGACTATAGACTGGCAATGAGTTGGTGTCAGTTTCTCTACAGGCCTCCTTCCCAATAGAAGCTCCAAAAGAACAACTCCAAAAGCATAAACATCACTCTTATCAGTTAACTTGCCTGTACAAAAAAAAATTGCCAACTCTTTCAGAGAGAAAGGAAAATGGAAGAGAAGAAAAATCAAAGTGACACTATTACATAAACTACTTAACTTGTACTAAATTATGGCAGATTATTTGTATTGGAATAGAGAACTCCATATCCTCTTTTGTGTCCTAATTTGCAAATTTAGTTGGATTTATGAACTTAAAAGGAAATAATTGTTATAATATAAAGACTTCTTGTGACTACTGGCCCCTCATTGTTAAAGGATTTCAATGTTAAAGTAGCTGCAATTATACCTTTTTGCTTTAACAATCATATTGTCCACTGTAGTCACATGTGCAGTTCTATGCTTAAGTATACTTAAAAAGCGATCTTTCAACTTTTGTTCAAAATTCATCGTAACTAATTATCTTTTTCTATATACAAAAAGGAAATAAGAGTAAAGGAAAATGGAAATCATTTCTACAGTAGAAGATGAGAGAGTTAAGAATGCATACCATCTAACAGGTATTCTGGGGCTACATAACCTAAAGTTCCAGAGAGCTTGATGTTGTTTTTGTTTTGAGCCCCACCCAACACAGCAAGACCAAAATCTGAGAGCTGAAATTAAACACAACATTAAGAGCGAAAACTAGAGATAGGGTCCATTTTTACGCTGCATAATGTAAGATCGCGACAGCAAGTAATGGAAATTCTAATAAAGTTTTTACCTTTGCATTGAAGTTGGAATCTAGAAGAATATTAGATGATTTCAGATCTCTATGGATCACTGGTGGATTGCAGTGCTCATGCAAATATTCTATTCCTCTGGTAAAACAGTAGCTATTTGTTAATACCAAATGTCAATAATTCAAATTAAATAACCACATGGTCTTGTCTACTTTCTAACATAACCCTGCTCACCTTGCTGCATCAAGGGCAATTTTCATTCTGTGGTGCCAAGTTAATGCTGATCCATGAGAAGGTCCTAAAAAAACCATCAAATCAAGAAAACGACAACTAGCAGAGTAATATAATACTAACTTGAGTTGTTGAAATTTAATACCATGTAATTGACTTTCTAGAGATCCATTCTGCATGAGTTCATACACAAGCAATCTTGTTTCACCGTGAATGCAATATCCCAACAATGATATTATATTTGGATGTTGAATTTGACTCAACAACTCTACCTCAGTCTGCAATCCAATTTTTTTAGAGAAAGAAAACAACAAGTTACAAATCAGTGACAGTTGTTCGATAAAACATGGTACCTCGAATTCTTTAATGGCGCCCTGGGTTCCCCCTTGTAGTTTCTTGACAGCTACATACAAATTGTCTTCCAATTTAGCTTTGTATACACATCCAAAACCTCCTTGACCCAAAATCTCACTTTCTTGAAACTCGTTGGTGGCTGATTCTAATGTCTTGTACTCCATTAAAGAAATAGACGCTTTCCTACTACAAGTGGACTTCAAAGAATTGAATTTACACATTACTGGTCCTAATGCAATCCCCTTCACATCATCTTCAAAATGAAACAATCCAATATCAAGCATCTCAGTAAAAGAACTCAAAGCTATGTACAACCATAATTCATAGGGATAATTACATTTTTTGGACCGTTCAAAAGAATAATAGCAAGTAAATGTATAGGTTTTGTATATTAAGTATAAATATGCATATCATATACACGATTTTGTATATTTTAGCTGTAATTAATTTCGGCCGACGGGCCAAAAATGAAAAAAGCCCAAATTCTTATGTATGAATATGTGAAGAACAAGAAATGTACCTGAGCTATAATTGCTGTCCTTATCAGACTTATGTAATTTCTTCCTGTGATAAATCCAGAAGCAAAACATGAAGAAGATGATTGCTCCCAATGCAGTAGAAGCTGCAATGAGTGCTATGAGCAGCTTCCTATTTTGATCCATATGGTGCTTCTGACTTCCCACTCCAACCTCTGAATAAATACAAGTCAATCATAGTCAAAGTTGACACCTTTGAATTAAATATGGAATGAAATCTAAGAAATAAAACCAAAGGGTATGGCTCAAATTACTGATGATAAAATGGAAAATAAATAATTACTAGCCCCTACTAGAAATTAAAAACTAAACATCAACAAGAAAAAATCATATATTAAGAGGATTTGGTCAAAAGAACCCGAAAAAAGAAAAAAAAATCCCACTCTCTGCATTAAATGCACTTCTATGACAGCTCCCATAATTTGAAATTTAAATTTGGATCTTGAAGCAAAATTCAGAAAACTCTGACCCCTTGAGGGAAAAAAGAAAAAATTACAACAATCCCACAAGTGTGGTCTGCGGAGTGTAACCTTTGTGGGATAAAGAGTTTGTTTCCGATAGACGATCGGCTCAATAGATTAACAGGTAAAATAGAGTACCTGAAAAAATGGGTGCTGCCAAAGGTGAAGAATCAGGTGCATTAGTGGAGGAAAAAGAAGGGTCCATGTTTAATGTTGTATTAACTAGAACAAATAAATCAAGAATCCAAATGGGTCCATAAAAAAGAACCAAAAATCGAATTCTTTAGCAAAATTTGAAGAAGGGTTATTATTTTTCCTGAAAAGATGGTTGTTTCAGTCTTGGCTGCAACTTCTGTGCGACAGAAGGATAATCCTATGAGTGGAGTTAGACAATTTATGATGTTTTTTTAGGATTCAGACAAGAAATTTGAATTTATTTTGCTTTCTCACTCTCTCATGAAATGAAACTGGGCAACAGTGGTCAAATCGCGACAAATATAGTAGTTTGCAAAACCCAACAATCATGTGGGCAGTTACACCCAGAAAATTGGGACCAGAATGAAAAGATAAAAGTCTTTTGGGTGTATGATTGCAAATTATGAAAGTATCATAAAAGTCACTGTATATACTATAATAAAGTCTGCTTTGGTCCATAAAGATGATAAAAAAGTGCAAACAAACCTCTCAAAGAAAAGCATCTTTTGTTTCGTTCATAATTGGGTGCTTTTTCTATTACTTCGAAATTATTATTTTTTACATGGATATATTCTCAATTTCTCATATATTTTCTTATTAGTTTGTTTTAAAGAAAATAATATATTTTTAAATTTTGAGAAACTTTGATTTGAATCATGTTACACTTAATTATAAGTTTTTATATACATACAAATATAATATATTTAAAATCAACCAACACCTTCAATCTATACAAGAGATGCAATTAAGGGTAAATTACTCATATTGACTCATCCTCATAATTTTAAACTTGATCAAAGTCAATAGTCAAATCTTGATCAACAAAATCAACCCTGGCACTTGATAAGTTTTTGGATTACTCATAATCCAGTGAATCCAAATATATGATTAGCTTTGAAGTCTATTTATGTGTTTAAAACCTCATTTCTCTCTATATATATAGTACGTTAGGGCTCAAAATCAAAATTATCACTTCAAATCTCATGTTTCTTTCATAGAGATTCATCCATAATTATATAATAAGCGCAAGTAAAGCTCAACAATCACTACCTTAATAGTTCATGAAGATATTGTGTTAAAATCATCTCAAACTCGCACAAATTTCGCTAAAATTCTAACAACATAGTTATGTCGCGTCACTGCTTTATTGTCCCCAAGGACCTTCATATTCACGGAACCGATCTTGAGTTCACGACACTAAGTGCACGTTTGGTACAACTTTTAATAAGTTGTACCAAACGGGCCCTAAGTATGAAACAAACCATCGCAATTGCGGTTCATTGTCTCGTTTTTTGAGAAACTGGCCAAGTTTACCTGGCTCAAATTCCCAAATGTGGATTTCGCGATAGCGAAAGTCAACAAGGTTGACCTTCCTATGTTTGTGTCGCCTACTTCGATTTTGTGGCCCCTCAAATTCCGCTTTTTCATCTTCTTCTTTTGTGTCTAGTGTAGTTTTTTTTATTGCAATTTTTAAGATTTGATGAGATTTTTTTAGTATTTTTATTCATAGTCCCGTTAAATCTAACATACTAAGTTTGTTAAATATTCAACATGACAAATTTAAGGACTAAAATTGTTCAGGACATACTTTAGTGAAACTATTTTGTACCTATTCCAAATATGAGGGGACCATTTTTGTTTTTCTTTTTCTTTTCTGAACGAAGATTTTATAGCTTAACAGAAGGAAAGGAGTTTGGAAAGAAAACAGACATAGATAGATCTAAACGACACAATGTGTTTGTTTAACAATGAAGTAACAGTACGGTCATTCGGGGCATAGTCCAGTGATAAAGACGCGCTATAAGGCGCTGGCATTTGACAAGCATGCTCACTCGCGAAAAAATTCGCGAGGAATTTGACTTTACACATCCCGCGATTTACTGGTGATGATGTTGTTGAAGGCCGCCATCACTCGGCGACGCGTCTAGGTACCAAGAAAGTAATGACGCAAACCTGAAAACCTCGATTATAAAAAATAAAAAATGAAGTACCAGTACGAGGGGGACCATTGTTATTTCTCTAGGAGTCCATCTAATTCACCTACCAAATCTTAGCTGTCTTTCGATCCAATGCCTTCAAATTTTCCCAGTATATCTCTATCCAGTTGTTTTACTTTTTTTTTATATTCAGCTTCCTGGCTTACGTCATACTATTCTTGGATGACCGGAGTTTGAGAACGTTTAAAGGAAAAAAATAATCAGTCATAGGATTTGTACCTTTTCATACCATTGGCGGTTAATTAATTGATGTTGATGAGATCCATCTTACTATGGTTATATAAAAGCTCCCTTTATCTTTTCATCTGGGTGTATATTTATATATTGAATTTAAAAGAGATTTAATGAATGTGTCTTTACACCTACAGGGATTACAGTGAAATGGAAACTATTTTCCCACTCATAATTATAACTTATAAGTGTTGAATTCAAGCCTTGAAAATGAATTAATTAATCCTGATAGGTATCGTATCACTTTCCTTTTAATGAATTTTACGAATAGTAATTAAAATTAATCAGTGATACAAGATCCTGAGTGAGAAAAGAAGTGCATTTTCACTTTCTTTTGAATACCTACGTAGTATAGTCTCGGTCGCACATTTAGCGTTCGGACTCATGTGCGAACCAAGAGTATTCGAACCTGCTGCGTACGATTGGTGAGAAAAGAAGTGCATCTTCACTTTCTTTTGAATACCTACGTAGTATAGTCTCGGTCGCACATTTAGCGTTCGGACTCATGTGCGAACCAAGAGTATTCGAACCTGCTGCGTACGATTGGTGAGAAAAGAAGTGCATCTTCACTTTCTTCTGTTATTCGTTCATTATATGTGTTTAGATTTCAAATCAATTATTACCGATAGAACCTAAGTGGCTTTCAAAATTTATATATAGGCATTTCTAATCGTCAATCTAAGCAAGATATGAGACTTTGAATTGCATGGCAGAACAATAGTTGTTTTATTCACTTTTAATCTCTAGCCAACTAATCTCAATAAAGTTAAAGAGCAGTCTGTTAAGCAATTTACTCTCATGTATGTCTGCAGCCTTGTGGTTTGAGAGACAGAAATATGGTTATTGTTGAAATTAAATCAAGACTAATAATTAGAAATTTAATATTTGATAGTTTATTTAATCCAAATCTAGTTAGAATTTATTTATCAAAGTCATATAGGAATAGGTGACCCAACATAGGTGAACAATATTCGTGTCTGGAGCGTGGATAATATAATTTGGGACCCAACGGTGAACATGGAATTGTAATGGGTCTGACTCTTATACCATATAAAGAATGGATCTTGGACTTAACTCAACCCCAAAAGTTAGTTTGTAGGGTGAGGATTGTCAAAATCCATATAAGGAGTACATGTTCTCATTCTATTTCCGATGTGAAACTCTTAACAATAAATACTCCATTATTTGGGAAACGGAAAACTAACCGAAATACCCCCAAAAATAAAATAATTCTAAGCTAATTACCCGACGTGCCTCCTCACCCAAAACTATTTACCCGACATACCCCTCGCCTAATCCCCTTCATGGTATCATTGTAGTATATTTATATATCATGGAGGACTAAGAGGACTGAAACAGTCCTCCATGATACTATCTCAGTATATTTATATACCACGATGATATCATGGTTCTGAGAAATATCTCATCGAATGGATATATAAGACAATGGTATTATAGAGGGTTTTTTCAAAAAAAAAATGTGTTTTTTTTAATAAATGAAGATGGTATCATGAAGGACTAAGAGAAAGACTGAAACAATCTTACATAATATCATCTCAGTATATTTATATATCAGTATCATAATTGAAGGGACATCTCGAATGGATAATTTTTTTTTTTTTATGAAGGTACGAAAGTAACGAAAGTATAAACTAATAATTATTTTGATTTGAAGGGCGCACACAAAACTTCCCCTTTAATTTTGGGGACATGCATGAATTTCTTAAACAACCCCACGGGGCCACGACCCATGTTACTCAATTATCACGAGTTTACCTCTCTTTCTTCATAAGGAAAATCACAATTTGAAAGAATAACTTATTTGTACTCCCTCCGTTCCCAATTTACGTGGCACTTTTCAATTTTCGAGAGTTAATTTAATTTAATTTTAAAATTAAATTGAATTAGATTAACTCAACATTTAACATTAAAATTTATATATTTGAAAACTACATGAAAAGTACTATAAGTTGCAACTTTTCTCATATCGATTTGGTGAAAAAATACATCTTAAATTATTAGTCAAAGTTGTTGAAGTTATTAGTAGTGTCATTAAGTAATTGTAGGTGTTATTGTAATTCTCCTTAGTATGTAAAGGGTATAATGGTCTTTTCCTATTAGGGGTATTTTGGTCTTTTGCTATTTGTCTTTCTTCCAGTGCTATTTGTAATGCTCTGTTATGCTTGGATTCATTTTGAGACTTGTGAATAGAGAACACACGAAAAGGCTCCCACATCTTGTTGTTCTTCCTTCCCCTTCTCCGTACAAACTTAATTCTCAGATTTAACATGGTATCAAAGTCAGCGGACGATTGCTGTTGAAAATCGAAGCAGGCAAGAACGCTGTTGGACAGATCGGATATCAATTCGATTCTGAAAGTTCGATTCTTGAATAATTGAAAACAGTTCAGTTTTGAGAGGAATCCGACACATGCAACGCAGTTTGCAGCACAACTACTATAATCGATCGGTGAAAGCCAGTTTGCTGATTCGCTATTGTTCATCTTGTTGATATTGGGATTCTGAAGGTCGATTGGTTGGTTGTAGATCTCAATAGTATCGATTTTGTGTATATCGACTCTGCTGTGTATTAATCTGGTGATAATCGATTTTCAATGGAAGACACTTCACGAAATGCACCAGTCGTCACTGATGAGATTTCGAACATGAGTTCAAACATAGTGGACCATAACAATCCACTATTCCTGAGTCCATCTGATGCTCCCGGAGCTGTGCATGTGGAAATACAATTGACAGGAACGGAGAATTATACATTATGGAGTCGTGCGATGAGGTTAAATTTGTTGACGAAAAATAAGTTGGGATTCATTGATGGTACAGTGCGAAGGGATATGTATGAAGGTAATTTGGTGAAGCAATGGGATCGTTGCAATGCAATGGTGATGTCGTGGATTATGAAAAATGTTAGTCGTGATCTATTGAGTGGAATTTTGTATCGATCGACTGCTCTAGCTGTCTGGAGGGATTTAAAGGAGCGATTCGACAAAATAAATTTGTCGCGTGTGTATCAATTGAAGAAGGAACTCAGTACATTGCAGCAAGGAGTGTCTCCAGTATCCAGCTATTACTCACGAATGAAGGATCTATGGGACGAAATCGATTCTATTATTCCTCCACCTACATGTGAATGCGATAGTCCTCGGGCTTATGCTGATCACCTGGCCAATCAGCGACTGTTAGAATTTTTGATGGGACTAAATGACGGCTATAATCAAGCGCGAAGTCACATTTTATTGTTATCACCCACTCCTAGTGTCAATCAAGCATATGCTATGATTGCGCAAGATGAAAGTCAAAAGTGCATTACTGGAAGATTTAGTAGTAATGATTCAAATGAATCTTTAGCACTATATGGCAAGTCGACACAATATAATCAGAGGAAGCCAAATCAGTATGCCTTCTGTGACTATTGTCAAATGAAGGGGCATACTAGAGAGAATTGTCGCAAACTTTTGTTGTTCGTGATCATTGCAAAGCGAGGTCGTATCGCAGGAAGTGCTATAGATGGTTGGCCATCCAGATTCTAAGGAAAAAGGAAGGTGAATGTTGCGTGAATGGGATTTGGTGGATCCAACATCGACCATGAACACGGTAGAAACAAGATGCACTTGTCCCGAGAACAACAGAATTTACGCAACATGTGCTTGATCGCCAGGAAGGAATAATGATAAGGCAACAAGAGCAAAGTTCACATGGCAGTAACATTATGTGCCGTGAACATAGAGTACAGTACGATTCTTGGTGGATTGTGGATACAGGGCACTAACCATATAGTTAGCAATAAAAATATGATGTACAGAGGAGATAAGGGCGATGAAGGACATGTACAACTTCCTGCGTGATATAGCTAAAATTACTCAATCAGCGATTGTAGATTGAAGAATGGTGATGTCATTGAGAATGTGTTATGTGTTCCTCGCTTTTAAATTCAACTTTGTTATCGATGTCGGTTGACCGGGGAACTAAAGCATTGCGCCCGCATTCTTTCCCGACTTCTTTGTCCCGCAGATCTGCATTTCTTGGGAGGTCGAGAGATTGGTAAAGAAGTTGGTGACTTGTACTTGCTGGACTCAGGCAGGAACTACAAGGAAGCAATAAAGGCACATGCTCATGCGTCAACTGTAATCACTAAGGAGGAACTGGAAGCAGAACTGTGGCACAAAAGAATGGGTCATGTACCATTTAGTATGCTAAGGAAGATTACTGACTTTGGAATTAAGTCGAATTTTTCAATAGATCATTGTGATGTTTGTCCATTAGCTAGGCAGACACGAAAGGCTTTCCCTGACAGTCTTAGCAGGACTAATATTCCTTTTCAACTTTTGCATCTTGATGTATGGGGACCATACAAAGTACCATCTTATAATAACATGCGATATTTCCTCACTGTGGTGGATGACTGTACTAGGTGGACATGGATTTTCTTGATGCATCTTAAGTCTGATGTGATAACTGTTCTTAAAAATCTGCTCACACAGATCAAAACTCAGTTTAGTATGGTTGTTAAAAGTGTCAGGACAGACAATGGGACAGAATTTACAAATTCTGCCTGTTCAGACCTCTTTGATAAACTAGGGATTATACATCAAAAGTCTTGCCCCTATACTCCACAGCAAAATGGAGTAGTTAAAAGAAAGCATAGGCATATATTGGAAATTGCTCGAGCAATCAGTTCTGAGGTTGTTTACCAACTAAGTTCTGGAGTGAGTGTGTTGAAGCAGCTGTTTATCTCATTAACAGAATTCCTTCTGTTGTATTACAGAACATTCCCCCTATGAGAAGTTATTCAAAAGGATACCATCACTCTCACACTTGAGTGTGATAGGATGTCTTTGTTATGCATCCAATTTGGTGAGAAAGGACAAGTTCGAACCTAGAGCTATCAAGGCCATATTCTTTGGGATATCGTCACACGGGAAAGGTTACAAATTCTGAATCATCTCATCGAGGCGGTGTTTGTTAGTCGAGATGTGACTTTCCATGAAAACATATTTCCCTACCAGCATTTCAAGGAGAGTGAAGACTCAACCTTGTCTTCACACTTTGAAAATAATCTGTTTGTTGATGATATACAGGTTCCTTCCCAACATGTCCCATTGGAGAATATGAGGGCTGTGTCTCCTGCACCACTTCCTGAAGATGTGACAGTTAACACAGATGGTGTGACTGCAGTGTTGCCTTCACCTGATGCCACTAGTGCTGATGACTACATGGATAATCTGGATGCTGGGGTAACCAATATGGACATTTTGGATAATGAGGAAGTTCTTGGCGAGGTCGGGCGTCTACTAGGATACGGAGAACACCAATTTGGTTGAATGATTTCTTACATCCAGGGGCAGATTCAGTGACAACAAACTGTGCTTATCAAATGTCAAAGGCAGTAGACTACTCTGGGGTGTCTGACCAGTATCGCAGTTTCTTGGCAAACATCTCAGCAGAACATGAGCCACAGTCATTTCATGAGGCAACCAAGGATCCAAGGTGGGTCGAGGCTATGAATTCTGAAATTCAGGCCCTTGAAGACAATAAAACTTGGGAAGTTGTTGACTTGCCTCATAACAAAAGGGCTGTGGGTTGTAAGTGGGTATTTAAGATTAAGTATAAGGCAACTGGAGAGGTGGAGAGATTCAAAGCCAGACTTGTAGCCAAGGGGTACAACCAGAGAGAAGGAGTCGACTATCAAGAGACCTTTTCTCCAGTGGTGAAGATGGTCACTGTTAGGAGTGTACTCTCCATTGCAGTTTCTAAAGGCTGGGCCATTCAACAAATGGATGTGTTCAATGCATTTCTACAAGGGGATCTAGAAGAGGAAGTGTATATGACATTGCCACAAGGGACAGAACACAGGCAGGGACAAGTTTGTCGATTGCTTAAGTCACTATATGGACTCAAGCAAGCCTCCCGACAGTGGAATATCAAGTTGACTTCAGCCCTTGTCTCATCTGGTTTTGTCCAGAGTCACCTTGACTATTCCTTACTTATCAAGAAAGATGGAAATAAGATAGCCATAGTGTTGGTATATGTGGATGATTTACTTCTCACTGGAAATGATCAGGGGATGATAGATGCGACAAAGTCGATTCTGCAGCATCATTTCAAAATCAAGGACCTTGGTGAGCTTAGGTACTTCCTAGGCTTTGAATTTGCAAGGAACAAGGAGGGAATGGTGATGCACCAACGAAAATACTCCTTGGAGCTAATTGAGGATATGAGATTAACTGGCTGCAAGCCAGCTACTTCACCAATGGAGGCCAATGTGAGACTTACATCTGCTGCGTATGATGAACAAATACAGAATCTGGAAACATCAAAGACACTGGAGACAAAGGGCAGAAATAAACTTGTAGGTGCTGATGCTCTTCTGCAAAATCCAACAGCATATCAAAGGCTGGTTGGACGATTACTTTATTTGACTAATACGAGGCCGGACATATCTTTCGCAGATTCAATGTTCGAAGTCGGTTTATACGCAGCTCCTAAACAGTCGCACATGCTCGCAGCAGAAAGGGTGATAAGGTATGTGAAGCAAGCTCCAGGGCTGGGAGTATTAATTGCAGCAGGAGGGAGCAATGTGCTGTCGCCATCTTGTGACGCATCGGGCTTCATGCCTGCTACCGTAAAGTCGATTTGTGCTACCGTATATTTTGGATCAACTCTCATTTCTTGGAAGTCCAAGTAGCACGATGTCGAAGCTCGTGAGACCGAGTACGAGCTCTAGCATCGGTAATGCGCAGCTGATGCGGATCAAAGGATTATATTCAGCACTCGATGTGACTTTGCAACTCCCCATCTCAACTCATCGCGGCAAAGAAGTCTGCAATCCGTTGCCACTAATCCGGTTTTTCGAACGCACCAAACACATCGAGATCGATCGTCATTTCATCGTGAGAAAGTGCGATCAGTGCAGTTCGCTTAAGTATATCTTGACTGATAATCAACCAGCGGATATCCTCACCAAGGCTGTTCTACCGGGACATCACACTCATCTTCTTTCCAAGCTAGGATTGAAGAATTTGTTCTTAACCCCTAGCTTGAGGGGGGTGTTGAAGTTATTAGTAGTGTCATTAAGTAATTGTAGGTGTTATTGTAATTCTCCTTAGTACGTAAAGGGTTTAATGGTCTTTTCCTATTAGGGGTATTTTGGTCTTTTGCTATTTGTCTTTCTTCCAGTGCTATTTGTAATGCTCTGTTATGCTTGGATTCATTTTGAGACTTGTGAATAGAGAACACACGAAAAGACTCCCACATCTTGTTGTTCTTCCTTCCCCTTCTCCATACAAACTTAATTCTCAGATTTAACAAAAGTTCATGCAGTTTGAATCTCGGAAAGCGAAAAATGCAACACAAATTGGGACAGAGGGAGTATGTTTTTAGTGAGTTGCAAGGATTCAGTAGGCTGCCAAAGAGCAATGAGTTTGGTTCGAAGGCAACTATAAGCCATTTTCTTGCCTAGAAGTTTTATGATAATTGCATATTTCCAGGGGCAGTAAAATGTTCCATGTCGATCATGGTGATTGGAATAAAGTGGGGATGGTGCGATGGATTGTCATGTTGTAAATTAAGTTTTTTGAAAAAGTCTGACGAGTCTGGGTTGGTTAGTGGGATAAGTTTGTCATTGGATGATGAATCTTTAAGGCGGTGCATGCTAGGACGTAATTGGTTAAGTTCTTGTTCTGTCATGGTGTTTTTTCTGATGTAGTTGTCATCGATTAAGGAGCAGGGAAGGGATTGGCGAATTCAACTCCTTCACTAGGTTAGAGAGAAAGCAGAGTGGTTCTTTTAGTCCTTTTATTACAAATGTTAGCTGAAAAGTAACAAATTGTTTTTGGACATTAAGGTCACGCACTTGCCTGTAGTTGCTTCTGTTGTGCCACGAAAAAGCTTGGTGAAGGCACAGCGACTTCTGAGGACGAAGGGGTTTAGTGTCACTAACTACATCCGAAAAATAGCTATTGAAGAAATCTCTAAGACATATAAAAATGTTCAGTAACGGTAGAAAAGGAGGAAGTTGCATCCAATTAAAGTGGAAGTGGATGAAGGAGTTTGGAATGATTATGTTACGTGCGGTTGTTGCGGTCCCAATGGACTAGTGTAATGAGGTGAAGGCATGGGGCAAACCTTTGAATCACTCCTTATGCAGCCTCTGCCATGTGAATGATTTGTATTCTCTGATAGTTATATCCAAGTTACTGAGGACATGACCTTAGATAGGGGGTTGTAGATGACACAAATTAGAATAGAAGAGTAGTAAGTAATCGAGCGTAGTCCTACTTACGTAGTTACGTTTACATGTTATTACTATAGGTTCGTTTAGCATATCATACGAATAAGCGTAGTATTGCTTTATAGTCTCCTGTAGTTTGATTCTGTTGCTATGTGTTAGTTACTGCTTCTTTCTTTCAGAATGCGCTATCATGGCATATTCGCTTTTAATATCAGCATTTTCATACTGCTTTAAATTGTTTGACCGGGTCTGACTGTTTTCTCTTGTTTTTTGCTTATGCATATGTCTTGAGCCGAAGATCCCTCGAAAACAGCCACTCTACCTATCAAGGTAGAGGTAAGGTCTACATACACTATCCTCTCCAGACCCCACGATGTGAGATTTCACTGGGCATGTTGTTGTTGATAGTTATCTCCAAGTTGTAATTATTTGCATATGTGCAATTACACCTTCCACGCCATACCAACCCTGCCTTCTCTTTGTTCTTGTGGAATTTCAGCCAAACTAAGTTTAGTCACAAAGTAATCCTGCTACTTATTTCATCGATCAGGGTTAGTTAAACCCGCATCTGGTTGCTAGATGCTTTTGCAATTGCGAGTAATGTGAGAATTGTTTTTTTGATAACCAGTGTCTGGGTCAACTTGCACACATCTCTTCTTCATAAGATACCTACTACCTATCACCAGCAGCAAGTAACTCACTTAAACAAATGAAAAGAAATCACGTTTTTTGTCTCCACTGATTTGAACCTGAGACCTTGTAATTCTCCCCTACTTCATTTAACCATTAGGACACCTTTGGGTGCAATAATGTGAGATGTTTTATCCTCATCTATAGCCCTCTCTTCCCGTGTTCACTGCCTCGTTATTCATTTACCTTAAGAGTAGTGGTTACACGATGGAAGATTTTCAGCACCATCGTCTATAGCAAAGTTCATTAGTTTTCCCTCTACCAAAGTGGAACTTTGATTTCTAGTCGTCAAGACCATACTTGCATAATTGCATGTAATACTAAGTTAACCACTGATAAGTTTGATGATGTCCTACAGACCTAAATAATTTGTCTCCGTGCTGAAGCTAAACCCTTTGTGGAAAGTAAGTTTACTAATAACAACTTAACTGACTGGCATTTGCAGCAAATGTTGTAGCTTCTTTCTTTCTTCTCTAGTTCTCTTTCAGATAGTGCACACATACAACTTTCACATCATGAGATAAGCAGAGCATCCAAGGCAAATATCACAGCCTCACAGGTTCTTCAAATTAAGGATTCAAATACAACATTAAGAAAACAAAAGCTAGATCCTTATGAAAACAAGGTACCTTTAACATCATTGATAACATCACAATTTATTCAATTGTTCAAAATAGTCTAGCGCGGAGAATGTTCAGAAACCAGATAATATGCATTAGAATTTCTTTGCTGACGTCTCCTGGTTATCCTGCAAGTAAAACCAAAACTTGAACTTCACCGTGCTTACTCATAGTGTTGTCAATCACAATTTAATACAACTACTACTATGCCTAAATCACAGCCTCATTAGGTCTTCCATGTGAATCCTCACTACCATTACACCCCATATGGACCCATTTCTTTCTAATATTCAGTAATTTGAGGTTCTCTAACACTAAAGGTTCTCTACCACAATTGTCAATAAAATTATTTACCTTGTCAAAAAAAAAGGTTCTCTACATTTTCTATTGACTAGGGCGGCGGGCGTTCAGTTCTTCGGTTCGGTACTTCAGTTTTCAGCTTTCGCTTCTTCACTAGTACATACCAAATATCGAACCGAAATTAGTTTGGTTCGGTTCAGTTTTTCTAGTTCGATTCGGTTTGGGATTTTCTAGTTCGTTTCTTCACTATGTATATGCATCAAAATGACAAAAAGTAGAAAACTAGAAATGCAGCAGTTAAAGCAACAACCAACAATAGCTAAGGGAACAACCAGCAGCAGAGTTTGCACTAAATGCAGTAGCTGCTGCCTCGTCCCTTGCACTGACGCTCAAAACTCAGAAGACACGCTACAATGAGAAATAGGACAAGTAAAGGGAAATCAGAAGATATATGATATTGGGCCTTAGGGATGGGTTTAAAATAAGGGCTTACTGGATGGAAGTGGCAAATATTGGTTTGGGCTCAAACTGTATATAATATAATATATAAGAACAACAACAACAACAACAATGTACCCAGTATAATCCCACAAAGTGGGGCTGGGGAGGATAAGATGTAGGCAAACCTTACACCTTAGTGGGGTAGAGAGGTTGTTTCTGACCCTCGACAACTGTATATAATATATATTGTATAATTATATAACTACTAGTTTGTTATTTCAGTTAAATACTTTAAAATCGAATGCCGAACTTTTATAAAATAAAACCAGAATTGTACCGAAGAACCTAATTTATTTGGTTTTTTCAGTTTTTATGCCCACCCCTCTTGACACACCAAAAAAATCAAAAACTCCTAACACAAAAACTGGCCCCTGGAGCAAGAGTACCAACGTGACTAAATCTTAGTCCCAATTAGTTGATACCATCTATATGGATCTTCTGCTTCCTTTATGGTACATCTTTTCCTAGATTTCCATGAATTCCTACAAATAGTAAGTCTTTTGAGGATAACTTATTTCCATTTGATTTTAGGTCTACTTTGTTGTGAGCTTTTAACACCTATTATCATGGCTCTACTAATGTTTCAGGTAAAATCTACTAATGATTAAACAATAAACTGGAGGAACATTTTGTCCGTCATCCAAAAGTTAGCACTTGGTACTTGCCTCACGCCAATTTAATGGGCACGAAGAAAGCAGAGTACAAGCATTTCCAGGCTTCGACGGGTACGAGTCAGACTGCCCACTCTCTCTTTGCCCATATTCCAGTAGACGATAGATGAAAATATAAATAGATAAAGCTACTCAGTGATGTAACGCATGAAGTTGGCATGGAAATGAGGCTTGATACACGGACCATTGGGATAGGAAGCTTCAAGTATCTTGGGTCTGTAACCCAAAGAAATGGAGAGATGGACCATGATGTCACACGTCGTATTGGTGCGAGGTGGATGAAATGGAGGCTCGCCTCCGGAGTCTGGCCGACTATGTCTTATGGAGCAGAGTGTTGGTCAGTTATGAACTCACATGTTCAGAAGATGAGAGTTGCAAAAATGAGAATGTTGAGGTAGATGTGTGGCATACTAGAAGAGATAAAGAGTAGAAATGACGATATTCAAGACAAGGTGGGAGTGGCAAGGTGGGAGTAGCGTATGTGATAGACAAGATAGAGGAAAGCAAAGTTGCGACGGTTCCGGCATGCGAAGAGGAGATGTGCAAATTTCCTAGTGAGGAGGTGCGAGAGATTGGCAGTGGTCGCTTTAAGGAGAGGTAGATGATCGAAAAAATATTGAGAGGTAATTAGACAGGACATGACGCATCTTCAGCTTACCGAGGACATGATCTTAGATAGGAGGATATGGAGGTCGAGGGTTATGGTAGAAGATTGGAATAACCGACAATGGTAAAATATTCATTGTCAGAGTCTCCGCCCTTTTGGTGCTATCATAGTATATATAATAGAATAAATCGCGCCTCTAACTATAACTTGAAATTTCATAAGAGAAGAATTGACAAGTCAGGTAGTACTCGTGCAACAACGCTGACGGCAGCTTTTAGTCATTGTGGGAGAGATTGATTGCAAAGACCACTGGAATGAATGGTTGAGGCAGAGAGTGAGGGAAAGCTCAGTCCTTGCATACCAGTAGCATTAGTACAAGTCTCGTAGTTTATTGTCCTTCGATTCCTGCTACTACCTATTATTTCTTTGCTTTGGTTATCGCATTATTTTGATGTTGTTCATGTTCCTTTTTTTAATACTATGTAATGATTTCTCGATTATTTGCTATGTCTTCTTTACTTCTGTATTTTATTTTTCTACATTTAAAATTGTTTTAATATCGATACTTAAGCCGAGTGTCTTTCGGAAATAGTCCCTCTACCTCCACGAGGTAGGGGTAAAATATGCGTACACTCTACCCTCCCAAGACCCTACATGTGGAATTACACTAGGTATGTTGTTGTAACCAGTAGTTTAGAATCTTTAATTTGGCAATGATGGAAAATATCTTGCTAGTGCATCAGTGTAAAACAAATCAAGCTCTAGGAATAACCACATCTACACTACAGGAAAGATACAAGTGTTTTTCTCTTTTTGTTGGTAGCAGGAAACCAAATCAATGAATTTGGTATCAACTGCCTACTGCCTAGAATTCTTGATCTGAGAATTCTCTCTTCCAGTAACTGCAGCATGATCCTCCAGTCTGTATAGTGGGAACTTGTATATAGAAGTTTATAACCAAAGTAGGACAGATTGAACTCAAAGAAATTTAGGCAGGATTTTGTGCAAGATAACTGCAAAAAGTTTCAGTAAAGAAAATGGAGACTAAAGCAAGTGATAGAGTCAAAGCTGGTGCCAGAGAGTGTACATTGAGGGTGTGTTTGGTATGGAGGAAAACATTTTTTCGGACAATGTTTTCAATTTTCCCATGTTTGGTTAGTCAATTTTGAAAAAAAAAATCTCTTTCTTTAAAAATGAGGAAAATGATTTCCCTAGTGGAATTAGGAAAAACAAGTTCCACAAGTGGTATTCCACACTAATTATCTCCTCCCCACCCTTCAACACACCCACACCCACACCCTAGCCCACCCCCAACCTTACCCCATAGTGTTTTGCCTAAATTATATGCAAATGCTTTTGGGATAATATTTTCTATTTACGTACCAAATACAAGAAAATAAGAAAACCCCTTATTTTCCAAGAAAATATTTTTTGTGGGATACATTTTCTTTCACGCCAAACACACCCTGACTTGTTACAATCCTATGACAATTCTTGCTAAGAGGAATGCCCATGTATTTTGACAATGCCACTGAACGGGTAATTTGTTACTCCAACAGCATGCCGTTGTATAATGCTCTGCTCAAACAATGAATGCAACAAGTCCTTGCTGGTCTAATTATCATAGGCTAACAGAAGAAGAAAAAAAGGGACCGACTTTATGACATACATCTAGTAAGTACAACCACAGAGAAGTAGCACATAAATTTTCAAATAAAGAATAACTTTAAGTTGCGCATGATACAAGAATGTTGAGCAAAGTCTTAAATTTAGAGCTCACCCAAAAAGTGATCACTTGTCCTGAAGGAGGTCATCATAAGGATCGCGACGGCCAGCGACTTGGCTGATCTGTGGGTCCCAGAAATTCTGAGCATTGTGGCGATCAAATGTCCAGAAACCATACGGACGGAGAGGATAACTCCACATCTCTTTAGTCTTTTCGCACCTCGCCTTAGTTGCATACACATGATCACGAAACTTGCGATCTCTCTCCTTAGGGTCCTCCATTAATCTCAATATCAAGTTCTCCGCAAATTCCATTATAAATCCCATGTTTTTTACCTCTTACCTGCCAAAGCAAATATATATATGATTGGAATTAGGTATCCAAACAGAAAACCCTAGGTAATCCAACTTACAAATCTGAGATCTAATTATATGCTACAAGTGAATACCTTTGCTGCTCGTTGATTGAGAGGATTCGCGAATGGCTTAGATCCTCAATTACGGCGTGGGTAAATTTTTAGATGGATAGTAGAAACTAGGGATTTTTACATATGTTGCCCCTCCTATATATTATGGTCTTCAATTTTTTTCATGTTGTTTGTTTAATGAAAATATCCACTTATTTCGATAGGCGTAGATTCTGTAATATTAATTTTCAAAATTTTAATTTTATCTTACTCGGCACAAGTTTTATGATTATATTGAGTGTTAAAAAGTTTTGTAATGTCTGATATAACTTGTGGGATGTTATGACGAATATATACCGAGAAAAATGTAAATTATATCGTGCCAAAAATATTGAAGGGCAACAATTAAAGAGGACAAATTTAAGGGGCAAAAATCACCCGGAAATAGGAATATTTGTGTGAATTGACCCATTTTTACTCATATGCTTCAAAGAATAGTTTTCATCGGTTGTAGCCCAAAACAAAATATCATTCATTGTAGCTCAAACTCCACGTGGTTCAGACAAAAAGTTAAGGGAATGATTATCTTTGATTGAGTGATAACCTCGTAACAAATAATTTTTTGCTGAAAATGATTAAATGGCAAATTTAAGGGAATGATTACCTTTGATTGAGTGATAACACTACAAGTAAAGACGTGTTATGTATTCGCTAGGCTAATATAAATGCTTGATCCCCTAATTTAGTATTCCATTCATTTCAATTTGTTGTGTTATTTACTTTTTTAGTTTGTTGCAAAAAGAAACTCTAATATTTATACATGACATATTTAAGATTACAAAATTCAAAGAACATTTACACACATCTTTAGTTTAAGATCATAAAATTCAAAGTCTTATTCTCTTAAGCGTGCCGAGTCAAACTAAAACCATCAAACCGGGAGTAACAATTTCTATAAGTCTGAGATTCTTCCGAAGGAATCGGCCTACAGAGGCAAAGCAAAATCACACAAGATGGCACATTAACACCATAGTTCCTTCTCGCATAGAAAAGAAAAATCTTCAGTAGCGTAATTAGGTATGAGCGTTCCTGAAATGCTACATCTTATACAGAGAGCATGTACAAATAAGGGAAGAAAACTTGCAACTGAATATTTGAAGAAGAGCTAATGTTCAGAAGGTTTCAGACACAAACTTATTAAGAGGAGTTTCCTCCAACCTCAAAAATTCGTTATGGCACCATTACAAGATAAATGGGAATTACATAAATTAACCAACATTAGAAACCAGCCTCTAGCAAACTGGTATAGAACTCTGATTCCTGTAACTCATCCAGAGCCATTGAAATCTAACAATTCAAGTCACCAAGACTGAATCTATACGGACACAGATCCTTATCTCTCAAACGCATCTCCTCTTATAGAGTTATAAGGACAAACAGCGGCAGCTATTCTCTCGCGAAGGTTGAATTTGCTTGCAATAATCGGTCTAACATCTTCAACTCCAACTAAGCTTGCCAGAAATGGGAGCAGTGAGAGTAACTCTTTGTCATAACAGTCATCAAACCAGCTCTCAATTGGAATACCATTGTCCACCTGGAATCCAAAAGCCTGAAAATAATACTGTCTACCAATCAGGGTAACAAAGTGGAGAATGACATTCTAAACAGGAATAAATTGCCCACAAAAGCACATACAAGTACTACTCAAGCAGTAGTTGTCAATTATTAACACATTACCAGATAAGATGATGCTCAACGAAAGTGACAGTATGACAATTCCAATAGGAAGGTGATACATAAGCTTTCATCTACTTTTTTTAAGGTAATATAAAATAAGCTTTCATCAACTTTTCCTTTGAACTGGTAAGATTTAAGCTTTCAGCAATACTACCAAGCAAGAACTGGTAATAGCTCTTGTAATTGCTCATGGTGCAGGTTTCTTCAAGAAAAAACAAAGGACCAGAACTTTACATGTGAAAGAAACAAAGATGGAAAGGACCAGGTAGAGTAGAGATCGGGGAGTCTTGATAAAGGAACATTATTTAGCAAAGAGAGATTCTGACACAGCACCTGAGGAGAGTTGTCGATGATAATCACACGTGCTAAATCACGGCCAAGAACGGACAGATCTTTAAGGTAATTGCCATCAACAAATACACAAGACTCACGGTAAACACGATGCCTAAATACTTTTCTCTTTGGATCAAGCACATTCAAAAGCTGTTCGGCGTAAATACTTTGGCTTGCAGTAAATATGATAATCTCAAATAGGCCGGATACTCTATCCATAAAATCTCGTAGATGAGGACGGCATCGAACATATACAGTATGCTCTTTCAGGTTGAAATTCACTGAGAATGTGAAATCTGCATCATCACAAGGTTCAAGTGTAGAGTGCACCAAGGTCTCTGTCAAATATAAAAGATTTAGACTCAGGTTAACATGCCCAATAAGAAAATGATGAGCATATACTACCATTTGACTAGGAAATCTGACTAGATGCTTGAAAGGGAAAACAACAAGCATTGAATTTAGCGCCCACGGCGGATGTAAAAACATAACAGCACACAATTCAATAGGCATCACATATTCACTTTGGCATGCGACAATTTGCATGAGTATGTCCAACACATTCCTAAAGGAGGGGATGGCACCATCTTCCAATATTGGTTTTTCGAGAGTTAGCGGGTAGACTTCACAATTTAAATGATAAGCCTATAAAGGACAGATAGCCTTTGGTGGGAGATAAGGAATATCTTCTCTTTCTTTTATCAGAGGAAAGAAGGAATATCTATCCTAGAGAATCTCCATCTACGAGAAGTGCAGTATGAAGGTCAAATAAGCCCAAGGGAGAGAGAAGCAAAGCAACAGTTGTAAAGATTCCATCACTATATAGAAAATGTTCGGCAAAATTGATACATATATGTACTGTGTCCATCCGCAACCAAACATCTTTTTTTAAGACATGTTCTGGGTAACTCTACCCACCAAGGCTTAGGTAGACGGGAAGAAATCACCTTGTGTTTTATTTGCCCCTGTTGGGATTTGATCCGCAACCAAATATCTTGTTTTGGCTCAGAAAATTTTTTAAGAGAAGAGTTGATTATATTGATAGAGGAATACCTATGGACCACTATTACTCGAGGAGAGAAGGATACAACTGTCCGGAGAAGAAAAAAGAAGACCATTTTACTTTTGAGATATGTACTAAAACTTATCCTTTTCCCTGGTTGAAAGCTGAACATTACTTGAACAGACCACAAAAGAAGAAAACAACTAGTTTAGCCTTGAGCATAGACTGCAATACCATCCAAGTCCAAAACAAGAGTGGTTGATGGGCAACTCCGTGTCTGCTTAGGCAACAGCACAGGCCGAAATGTTGGAACAACTGAGGACAAGTCTGGTAAATTCTTTATGAAAAAATATGGATCAAAGTCATCAAACTCTTCAGTCTCCTCTTCCTCCATATTAATATCAGCAGGCAACTGAACTTGATTAAATTCATCAATGCATTCCAGTTTTGAATCTTTGATAGAGAGATGCACAGCTGAAACTTCAGATGACATATGCTGGCCCCCTAAATCTGTACACAAGCCAAATTCACACAATTAGCAATTGAAAAAAGCATCAGAAGGCATATCTCGATTTTGACTAATCATGACCATCATGTCTGACATTACCAGCACATGTACATCACATAAAAACGTAACCTGTAGTCTCATCTAGCAGAAAATGACCTGTCAGCAAATCAACCTCTGTATTTTCTTTTCCAGGCTCCAGCAATGGCTGGTCTACTTGCTGGAAGAATTTGAGGAAGTCTGCTGAGGGAAAAATGTGACAGGATTTTGAAAGATATACAATTAGTCAGAAGTCAGAACGTTAATTCACAGACCTACTCAACACTTAACCGCCAACACATCTACCTACCTCGGCTAGAAATTTCCCCTCCAACACTTCTGGATAGATGGAAGGTGGGAGAAAATATTGTATCACCTCTGCAACTATCACTTTCAACATCATAGTCCTACATTAAGAAAAATAATTAGATAATACATAACCATCTATTGCAATTCTCACTTAAAGTGTCTACATTTAACAAGGTGAGCTAAGACTCCCAAAAATACCACATAAAGCAAATGGAAATTATAACCTTATTATTAGTAATGGTATTATAATTATGAACAACATCATGTGCGTCCGAAGAAGCAGGAGTATCATCAGCCACCAACCCAAATCTTATATCCAAATCTGTACCGACAACATGATTCTCAATCTTTTTCGAGAAATTGCTTCCTATAACACGAATATAGTAAATGAGAGGTTAGTTGCCACAGATAAACACTTGTTCTATTCCAGGACTATATAGAGTCAACAGCAAAGAAGTCAATTACAATTAACTGGGAAAACATTATGCATTGACTAGGACCATGGAAGGTCAAATCAACAACATACCCATTGTAATCCCACAAAGTGGGGTCTGGGGAGGGTAGGATGTACGCAGACCTTACCTCGACCTTTATGGGGTAGAGAGGTTGCTTCCGTTAGACCCTCGGCTCAAAAGGAAAGTAGTAGATGTAGGATTCCAAGGAAAATAAGATAACAAAATATCCAGATATAAAGAAAATGGAGCAACTCATAGTAATACACTAAGTTGCGTGGACTCTCTGTTTTGGGTGTCGTCCCCGTCCGGATACGTGTGCAGGGTACGTTCAACCAACTTCGGATACTTTGACCGGAGTACATCAAAAATTTGTGGGGTGGGGATTGAGATTTGATTTTTCAAAATTAAAGATAAAACGGATTTAAGATGAGGGAAATGCATAAAACGGATTTAAGATAAGGGAAATGGCATACCTTCAATATTATAGTATTTTTGTCCCATTTTCGCTGCTTCGTGTTTCAAAGAAACCAAGATTCAAGGTCGTGTTCTGAGTTTGGATGGTAGAAAGTAGCAACGATATATCTTTATAGCTCTATTTTTTATAATTTGAATTTTCTTAGCCGAATCCCCGCATATGTATCCATATCTTGATACACCCCCGAATCTTAAAATTTAGATTTTGCCAAATTCGATACTCAGATACATACCTGTATCGGATACCCGCACCCGAGTCCGAGCAACTTAGGTAATACACACATAAAGAGTAAGGATTTACGGAAGCATGCAGAGGGATATGCAGAATATTGAAAGCATATGAAAAAGCACTCCAAATTGTACTTTTTTAGATTTTGTTTCTTGTTAGATGGTAAATCTCCACGAGGGAACAGTCACTTCTCTAATGTGGTAACACTGAGTTCAAAGAATAATATAGGCAACACAACAAAAGAAAACAAGAAGTAATTACAGACATGAATATGGAAAAATTCTAATCATATCATTACCACATCACCAACACTTTGAATCAGAAGCTTTCTGACTTGGTAATTCATGCAAAAAGAATTATAGACAGATTCTGATGAAGCTTAAGTAACATAAAGAGTAAAATCCCTGCTAACTTCTTGGATATATGGCCAAATATCACGCCAAGCATGCATCTTAAGCTAAAGACTAAATAAATCATATTACTTGGTCATCATAGGATGGGTTCCATATAATACTTACCTGATTTTTGCTTCCTTACTGAAGATGTTATAAGTTCTGTAACTTGCTTTGCCTCAGTTTGCACATTCTGAGACATTTTTCGCTGCTGCCTTGAAACTTTTGGACTAGCCAGCTCTCGTGGTTTTCTTCCATTTAATTTTTTCTTAGTCTGCATATCTAAATAGAGGAGAGTCCACTCTATAGATGCTTTATCCTGCTTTAAGAATTGTGACAAAGAAGAATTGAATCACCCCCTTGTTCCAGGACACTGCAGTCAAGAAATAGATATAGACGGTTTGTTACAAGTTTTAGCAAAGAAGATATAGATATGACAATGAAAAGCATGCATAATTGTATAAAGTATAGAAATCTCTCTGCATGTATAATTATTAATTGATAATTCATTGCACGTATAATGATGACTTGGAAACAGGTTGCATCATTTAGCAACATTTTCTGCAGACAGACCACTCCTACAATGTGTAGTAAATATTACTCCTAATAGTTAAGCTTATTGTAGGTTTGAAAGATGGTGCATGTATACAGATGCACAAGTTACACCACATGCACAAATATGACAGAAAGCAAGTATCAAACAAAACATGGATCAACATACCCATAAATTAAACAGGAAAAAAATCAAAGCAGAAGGTAAAAACCCAACAATGCACGTGAAATGAGTTGGCGAGGTAATAAAACTTTTGCATTCTTTCTCACCAAATAATAAACAGATTCCCTAAACTTTTAGAATTCAACCACCAATTGTCAAACTCTTTAAAAGCATTGGCTAAGAGGATTATACTTTTAATTCTTATTTCTTTTTCTTTAGAGAGGTCAACAAGTAACTAAAGTGTATGTGCACAATACTATGTCATTCTACGCATGGAGATATATTGCATAAGTTAGTTGTAGGGATGTGGCTATAGAGCTTTGGTCTAGTGGTAGGAGCGCAACATGTGTGGGTTAGGCATACATCACAGGTTCGGACCTCGCCGAAGACAAAAAAAAACTAGTATTTAAGTAGACAAGTTAAAGGAGTGGACCATTATCCACCGACTATCAAACCGTGTGTCACTGGCCTTGGGGATTCCTCAGTTGTCAAAAAATGTTAATAGGGAGGAATACTTAAAACTAAAGGTCACATACAAACGCAACTGAGTGCACCTCCATAGAGAACATCCAGGAAAACTAACATGTGCTTTGAATCTCCCTAAAGAAACTTAACTTTACCTATCCACCAAAAAAGAATAAGGAAACTAAGCCTCAAAAAGGGAACTTTCAAGTATCTGTACAGTATATACACTTCCTTGAGAGTTGAACAATACTAATTCCTTGAGCACCATTCCCCTCATTGGGGATTTTGACCCAACCAAGCAAACAAGCCATCTGGTGGGCTAGAGTTTCGGTGCGCCTTCCAGCAAATATAAAAACCTTAGAGAAAAAATGGATTTCTCATTTTAGAATCACTTTTATCATGTATTGACAAATAAAGGAAGATCATGGAATCAATTTTTACACATATTTTGTTAAGTCTCGGATGACTAAAAAGGTTTAGGAATTTCAACTTCCTCAAGACAGTAACTTCTTTTTTACGAGAAAGTAACTTTTTTTATAAGTAGTCAATTAACTACTTAACACCAAACACAGAAATATGCTGATCCGAATATCTTTCAAATGATGTTTGCTAATCTTATCGTGGTATTAGGAGACAGTGCCTGTTACATTCTGTACGAACCTGCTCTTCGTGCTGCTCTATAATGCTATGATGCTTATCATTCACTTCTCAATACACACAATACATCTCCATCTATTGCAAAACAACTAGTGTGGGCTCCAAAAGTAAAGGATCAAAAATCTATAGGTCATCCCTGGAACTTTTATACGCCATTGCAAGTCCAGTCTATTACAAAAGCTATAGCATCCTGGATGCTTATTGAAGTTCAACAAGATGACAACCAAAGAACACTATTCAAAGGCTGGAAAAACTAAAGAAATAAAAGTTTCTATCTGTATCAACTAACGCATCAATAGCTTCCTGAATCAGATTTATAAGTAACTGCTAGCATTTTAATCTTTCATTTCTCAAGGCCAAAGAATTGCATCCAGTTAGCTAATTACGAGATTCTCTCTTTTGAAGGAAACAAAACCCTAAACTCCAAGTTTGTGAGCAAAACCCTGGCAAAAGGGTAGAGTTACCGTATATATTCATCCTCCGAGTAAGATCAAACTGAGCAACACATATACGGATCTTGACCCGTTTGGTTCTTTCAGGAATATTTTTTCAGTTTATTTAAAAATAAGTGGTTGACCATGAAAATTCCAAATTCAAATTAAAGTTGTATTTCAAATTTGGGAAACAACTTATAACTTGTTTTCCGACACACACTCACTTTTGAACATTATTCTTTGCAAATAGTATAACCAAACACAACTCTAAATTAAAATTTAAGACAAGTTGATTGATTTCAATACAAGTTCCTTTGAAAACCCTAAAACAAACAGAGAAGAGCAAAAAGCTTGGCATACCTAAACTTCAAAGTTGAAAATCAGCACATATAAAGCAATTAAATCAGGCATGGAAATGTAGGGAGCTCAGATAGTTTGAATTTGAAGGGAGAAGTGAGTGAAACATGGAAATTAGGGTTTTAGCAACGATGTTTGAACGAAAAATATTTCCCTCCAAAGATGAAAATGAAAAAAAAAAAAAGGGGGGGAAAATGGAAGATTATAGCTTAGTAGGATAGGAATCAAACAACTTACTTTCCTTGATTTTCGACTTTTAAGCATTCCAATTTATGTCTTGCTATAAACCGCCAGGGATATTCATTTTTAATTACAAATTTTGGGTTCAAAACTATAGTATTATATTAAGTAAGAAATGCTTTACTAATAATAATAAATAAAAAGTCACCATAACATAAAATATAATTTATCATAAGGAACTTTACTTACAAAACTTAACAACAACAATATACCCAGTAAAATTACACAACATGGGTATAAGAAGAGTATAGTGTACGCAGACATTATACTTACAAATCTTAGAACTTAAAATTGAAGGTTAAAGGTGGATAAATATGTATCATTCTATAATAGCTCGCTCAAGTAATAAAATGTGTGTTTAGTTTGTAACAGTTAATTTGGTGAATCGGCTATACAAGAAATGGAATATAAGAACTTTTTATGCGGTGAATAATAATAAATAAATTATTATAATAATACATGAATTGTTATGAAATATATGTTATTTCGTGATTGCGTACTTTAATGAATTATTTTCTATGATTTCACTTATTTAAGTATTGTTAATATATTTATTTTATTTCACATTTATCTACCTGAGATAACACGTAGATCTTCCCATGATGAGTTTTTTGCCTTCTTTTTATTAGATAAAATGTAAAAACAACCAACAGAAAATAGTAACACCTATTACAAGAACAAAATATTATAATAAAATAATTTTAACAAACAACTAGAAACAAGAAAATCAACATTTGATCTGAATTATTGTTGAATCGAGTGTTGACACTCTGTCTTTAAGATAAGATTGTCCCGTATATATCATTTCACGTTTCTAGACAATAGTCTTCCAAGATAAAATAATTGTTAACACTTGAGCAAATGAAACTCAAGTGTTTCTCTTGAGGAACTTAGTATTGAAATATGCTAGAGAGGAATAAGATTTTCTGAAAACACAAGTGTTGCAAGTGTCTAGCAATTGAGTCAAAGGTCTCAATTTATAGTATAAGAATTTGTCTCTTCAAGTGTTAAGTAATGCCATTGAATCACCCATGTAATGACAATGAATTGTCCAAGTAATGACACTCATTTATCAGCCAAGTAATGGATGAATAATGCTGAAATGAATGTCATTGAGGGCAGCCCAAAAGTCTCCAAATATCAGATTTTTCGTTTCAGACTTTATGACGGGCGAAACTAAATTAGCGTCGCGGCCCTTCTCGGCTCCACGACCCTTTCCATTCCGTTCCAATCCTTACACTATGCACACTTCTTCCTTCATGCACCAACGTGGAACACTTTGTCATTTGGCCAACGACCGTCCATCATTCTATGCCTCAAACATTTTACGCACGTACCAATATCTCTTTCACTAATGAAATTTATGATCATTGGTGCAATGTTTGCACATGTGTGGAAACAACGTTTCCGACGTGCGAGGCCCCAATTGTTCTTGTCATAAATAATGGGATAAACTTTATTCCACATTGATAAATTTCCAATAGTTTTTAAACCCAACAAGCAATAGAAAATTATGAGTATGCACAAATAGACCATCAATCAAAATCTTAACACAAAATTATACCAATATCCACGTCCATCATCGACGACCACTGGGGTAGATTTTGTTGGTAATTTGTCTTTGGTGGGAGTTGTCCATCTTTAATGACTTAAATATCATGGTTCTGCATGTTGAAGACTTTGGTTTTTCGCTCGTGCATAATCTACTAAGTGAGTAGATGACCGTAGGACCAAGAGTCGTCAAATTTCATTGAGAAATGAAAGAGATATTGGTACACAAAGTAAGGTGTTCGAGGCATGAAAATATGGTGTAGGACAAATCTACCACATCGGTGGAAAAATGAAGAATTGTTCATATTATAAGCCTAAAACTAGATAAGGGTTTGAGACCCCAATGTGTAATCCATGTGTTTGAATGAGGAAGGTCTTATGTGTTCTTGGGTTCAAGGCTATGCCCACATGCGTGCACCACCCGCCCGATCCGGGTCAGGTCAGGCTGCGGGTTGTTGGGCGTTGTTCTGATATTATCTTTTTGGACCCCAAACTTTGCATTATTTATAGTTTGGTCCCTAAAATTTTCAGGAAGATAAAATTGGAAGTGTCGCGGTGCCAAAGAACCAGCGCCGCGGCGCCTAATGACCAGAAACGTTGCCAAGCAACGGGAAGGCCAACGGTTGGATGGTTAAATCACTTGTAACGTTTTGGACTTATTACATAAACATTCAGAACGTTCTTTGGCATGATTATACCTATCAATTGGCCTCTTAAACACATCTTCTCATCCTTAAAACTATATATCAAGACCTTATTTTCATATTTGGGAAGAGAGAAGAAGTGACAACATAAAACACAAGTCTTGTTGAGATCAGCTCATGAAAGTCTTATTTTTCACTCTTTAGCAATCGTTTCGTGTTTGTTTTCTTTACTGGAATCACTTGTGTTTGCTTTGCACAAGTGATAGTTTGTTGTTTTGTCTTGGAAAATAATTGTCCGCTAACGTAAAAACATATATACGGAGAAATCTTATCTTAAGGACAAAGTGTTAACACTCGACTCAACACAATTGTAATAAGTAGAAATTTAGTGTAATTGGTTTCAAGTTATCAAGATTCGAGGAGCTTGTTGCAGTTGGAATAAAGATCCAAGATTGATTCAAGAACTCAAGAGATTGTTGTGGCCATAATTCTTGTTGGCCGATACAAGTTTGTTGCTATTGTAATACTTTCATGTTTATCCTTTCGAAGCACTTGTAATAGTAGTTTACTATTCCTCGTACATCCATTGTTATACTCACATATTTACCAAACACTAATGCCCCTAATACAACCCCGAACCCAACTTACATTTTCACACATGTTCATACCCAATCTCGTGGCTATAAATTGCGGGGCTTCACCTCAGTTTTCAACTACTGAAAATTAGCGATTTTACTCCCCTATCTCTTATGCATTCTGCATCATTTTTCAAAATAAAAAATGTAAATGTCCAGTGTGATTTGTTGTCGCCATTTGAGTTTGGTGAAGTTCTACAATTTGCATTACCGCTACTGCAGAATAATTTTTCAATCTATCATGGGAGGAATTAATCCATTAACATTGATAACTGTGAGGGTATTGGATTTCTAAGGACACACAAGAAACTTGTGCGCTCGAATATTTTTTGTTTCATCTATTTCTGATTTAACATTTTTCGTTATGTGTTTCTGGTTTTAAAACAAAACCTATTTTTACTAAAATACTGGTTTGAACACTAAAGATAACAATTTCCAACAAAAAGTCTCAAGTCTCGAAAGGAGTTGAGTAGGAAAAATATGTAAATGTAGGCAATTTAAAACACAAAACGGTTCAAGAAAGACCCAACATCATTTTTTGAACCAAATTGTAGCTTAATATTTCGCCTTGAAGTACAATATTCAGCTGGAAAGAGAAGTTGCAAGTTATATTTCACCTCATATTTTGGAAGCTTTATTTGTGTTTGGGTTAAAAGATGTTCACTTTATGCTTAATATGTATGTTTTGCCGTGTAGGATATGATTTTATGCAAAAGAGGTCAATTGGAGCTAAAAAGATGAAAAAACTTTGAAGTACAAGTCCAAAAAATTTAATGAGGTCGAGTTCGGGGCTGGAGGACCAAACACACATGAAAACAAATGAAAATCAGCCCAAAAAATGTACTAACACACCGTATGGGACGTTGTCGTGTGGAGATGTTAGTGCAAAATCAAGGCTGGCACGGCCACCCTATGGCCTGCCATACAGTGTGTTTGTATAACTTTAGGCCTGACTAAGAAAAATCAACTCTTTTATATTATTTTTTCCAGAATCTCCCCCACCCCCATCCCGTCATCTTCTCCAACTAAATGGATAATTGAACACCGAAAAATGTGTTCTAAAAAACTTATCAAAAGGCGACATCAGGCCGATCATAATAATAAGAATTAGTGAGTGATTTCATACCCAAAGATGCTTGCCATCTTTTGAAACATTAAGGGTCTTGACATACTCAGTGGCGATGGCCACGACATTGTAGTCATCATGATATTGCTCGCCCACGTAGCCTTGACATTAAATGAGCACATTTTCCAGTCACATATTTTATTAATCTCTATAGCCAGACGCTAGCTCAATTAGCTGATCTGGGGAATATCGTGACCACATGACGATGGGCTAGTTAGGACTCCTACTATACCCGTAGGCAGTAGCTATAAGGAGGAGAGAAAAAAAAATTAACAACGATTTTTCACACACATTACAACAATTAGACTTACTTTATGCGTCATGTCATCAAGTTGTGTTTAAAGACACATTTTAACTTGAATTAAAGTGTTTATAGGTACAAGATTCACTTAAGGTGTCTAGTTTAGTAAAAATTATTGTCAAGTTTAGGGGTTGTATGTATAAAAATTATAGGTGTATTCAGCCGTTTGATTTCATTTTCTCAATTGCAATGCCCCCAATATGAAATAGAAATTTGGGGGAATTTTTATCTCTTCAGCATCCCAGCCAGAGTAAACTATGGTGGACAGGCAAGGCGGTCGTCGCCGCGCTTCATCGATGAATTCGAGCGGACGGGGTATGGGTTAAATCCCAGCCCGCCAAGACTCGCCCCGCCCCGTTCCCACCCCCTGTCCCGCCCTGCTCCTCCCCTTTTCCAAAATTATTTTCATGTATATGTCATATTTATAACTTAGTTGTAAATGATGGTCTATCATTTTTTGAAGAGATTCTTAATAAAATACATTTTGCTATAAACTATATTTTTAGAAGTAATAGAATACAATGAAAAAAAAAATATAAAAAAACTTGTCACGATCGAAACGTACTGATATGTTGTAAATTTCGATTGGGATTCAATTTCAAAACTTATTGTATTTTTAGAAAAAAAATTCAAGCTACTAAAGAATTTTCCGATATTTAGTAGCTTGAATAAATACCCGATCCCGATCCCGTTTCGCCTCGATATTAACGATGACGGGACATCGGCAGAACCGGACAGTCCCTCCGGCCCGTCGGGTACAGTCCCACCCTACCCGTCCAGCCCCGTTGGCATTAAACCTCACACTTTCCCATATCCCAATAGACCAATAAGTACACCCGAAGCTACACACACATATTCCTAAAACCCAAAAATGTACACAACGTGAAAGTTTTCATTCCTTACGATCCAATCTTTATTCTCAACAACAAGTAGTTATTAAAGATTTGATGCATTTCCATGTGAAGTTCAAATTACAATGAGTAAGAGTACTCTGCTTAACAGTGTTCATTCTGTTTCTCTTTGCTTCTTTGTTCTATACCGGAACAATCGATTACAGATCAAGTTTTTCGCTATTCGATTCCCCGTTGAGCAAAGCTAATAAGCCTTGCTTCACTGAATCGGAGCCTTTGAAGGTTTACATGTACGATCTAGAGATGAAATACAATGTCGGTTTATTGAAAGGGTCAGAATATTTTCCTCAAATCTTCTTCTTCCATTAGATAAGAATATATATAATCTCTTCCTTAGTATAATACTAGAAATATTCCTTGTACAATAATAACCTATCATACATGAAGAGATACTACATTAATATAGGATATTCACACAATATTCTATTAATGACACTATTATACTATTCTAGAATATTCTAACATAATATTTTAACACTCCCCCGCAGTCGAAGCTGGAGGGCGGCGAATGCTGAGACTGTCCCGAAATTCTTCAAATAATATCAGCGAAAGTCCTTTTGTGAAGATATCAGTCTGATGTCGCGTCGGAACATGTAACACTCGCACTTGTCTGCGAGTCACTTTTTCACGGACAAAATGAATATCTAACTCAATATGTTTAGTGCGTTGATGATGGATGAGATTCCCTGATAGATAGATTGCACTAACGTTATCACAGTATACCATAGTAGCCGTCGGAATAGGGCAATGAAGCTCAAGTAGAAGATTCTGAATCCAGCAAGAATTAGATACCACATTGGCAACCGCACGGTATTCAGCTTCAACACTCGAGCGTGATACTGTGGGTTGTCTTTTAGAAGACCAGGAGATCAAATTATCACCAAGAAAGACGCAGTAACCCGAGGTGGAGCGTCTGGTGTCCGGACAGCCTGTCCAGTCTGCATCTGTGTTAGTGACAAGTTTGGTGACGGAAGATGGGTAAAGGTGTAAGCCATACTCCAGAGTACCCTGAATATACCGCACAATGCGTTTGAGTGCATGCATATGTTCTTCCATCGGATTATACATGAATAGACACACTTGTTGTACGGCGTAGGTAATATCCTGCTTGGTGAATGTGAGGTACAGCAAAGCTCCAGCCAGGCTGCGGTATAATGTAGGATCAACAAAAAGTTTGCTAGAGATAGCACTCAACTTTGACTTGGTCTCCACCGGAGTTGCTGAGGGTTTGCATGAGGACATACCAGCCCGTTCCACAATTTCAGATGCATACTTCTTTTGGGAGAGAAATAACCCACCTGTATGTCGTGTCACAGCAATACCTAGAAAATAGTGCAGTGGACCAAGATCCTTCATAGCAAATTCGAAACCAAGCTGAGATATGATACTCTTGCGGAGAGAGTCTGAAGATGATGTAAGAATGATATCGTCCACATATAAAAGAAGGTAAGCAGTATTATTACCCTGACGATAAATAAACAGAGAATTGTCAGAACGGCTGTGAGTAAAACACATTTGTGACACAAAATCTGCAAACCGCTTATACCAAGTCCTGAGAGCCTGTTTGAGGCCATTCAATGATTTATTTAGCAAGCACACATGGTTGGGATACTTAGAATCTCTGTATCCCAAAGGTTGGTACATGTAAACTGTCTCATTCAGGTGACCATGAAGAAATACATTTTTGACATCCAGTTGATGAAGTGATCATCCTTTTGAGAGTGACAGACTTAGAACTGTGCGGATGGTAGCTGGTTTGACCATCGGTGACGTCTCCACAATCGATGCCAACCTGCTGGGTCTTCCTATCACCTACAAGACGGGTCTTATGCCGCTCAAAAGAACCATCAGATTTTTCTTTATGGCTAAAAATCCACATAGACCGAATAATATTAGCATTAGATGGACGAGGTACTCAATCCCATGTCCTATTTTTAATTAGAGCATGATATTCATCATCCATGGCCATTTTCCAATTCGGGTCTTTGAGAGCAGACACTGAGTTACGAGGTAAAGGTGATTTGAAAACATCTGTGTGAAGGTTGTATTTGGTATTAGCTTTGACAATACCATGTTGACTGCGGGTGACCGGACGGGTGACGTGGCGGTGGATCGACGCCTTGCGGCGAGGAAGCGATGGGTGAACGCCATCGCCGACTGTTTTCACCACGGCGACGATGGGTGGACACGCGTTGTTGGTGGGCCTGGAAATGAGGAGTGGTCCAACGAATTGGGCTGCTGATTCGTTGTGGAAGGCAGTGATGTACTGGGCCTTGGTTCTGTGGGCTGAAGCTGCTGGAAAGGACGTTCCAGTGGCTGGGCCAGTGTACCGAGGTCCAGTTGGCCCAACTGTTGCCTGGTAGTGGGTTCCAGACTGTGAAAAAATTGAGTGAGGTACGGAAGCCTATCATCATCCAAAAAATCATAAGAGTGAGTCCCGGTTTCATGTATCTTAGCAAATGAAAATATAGTTTCATCAAAAATCACATGACGACTTATAATAATTCTTTGGGAAGAAATATCATAGCACTTGTAGCCATGGTGATTGGTAGGATATCCCAAAAAGACAAGGAGTAGACCGGGGTTGAAGTTTTATGATTGTAGTGGATGAAAACAAAGGGTAGCAAAGGCAATCAAAAACTCTTAAATGGAGATATGAGGGCTCTCTCAAATAAAGCATCTTTAGTGGAGCTTGATAAGACATGTTCTTATGAGGGAGGATATTCAATAGATAAGTAGCCATTTGGAGTGCGTGATGCCAAAATATGGAGGGGAGTGAAGCATGAGCAAAGGATGTTCTAACAATATTGTTTATGGTTCTAATTTTGCGTTCAGCCTTCTCATTTTGTGATGATGTGTGAGGACAGTATAGACTAAAGTTTAGACCATTATTTTTGAAGAACTCCCAAAACTGACTGTTGTCAAATTTCCTCTCATTATCACATTGTATATTTTTGATACCGTTCAAACTGAGTTCGAATGAATGTTCTAAAAGTAAGAAATGTGGAAAGCACTTGTGATTTTTTAGATAAAGGAAATGTCCACAAATAATTAGAATAGTCATCTAATATCAGTAAATAATATCTATGACCAGACGAACTCACAACAGGTGATGTCCAAATATCATCATCACGACCGGGCAGCGACATCGTGCCCTACAGGCACCCTACAGTATACATCGGAGATAATCGTGAACATACATAAACTTAACAAGAAATAAATAATAGGTTAGCCGATAAAGCTACCTCCCTGGATATATATAAATCCAAAAGCAGTTATCGTTTTTTTTTTCCAAAGTGACCCACAAGATATGACTACAGACCTCTAAGAGTTTGACATAACAACTGTGACGGGACAGGGCCCCGCCATACCCCTGAATGTACATAAATCTACACCTCAGAGAACCGTACCAAAAGACAAAGCCTCCGAAGAAATGGAGTTTTCAAAAGCGGGCGATGATCTGAAGTGCGGATCGACAAGTTATGTACCTCAACTGCGGTATGAGCAGCCTCCCAGAAGGTCGATTACAAAATATGTACCAAGTATGTAAAAGCGAAAATCTTGTAATTTAAATCATAATAGTCTAAAATGAAGGAGACATGTATGATAACCAAATTATCGCATTACCAGTGCCTTCTTGAAATGAAAGTAATGAAAGTCAGTTTTTTCCTTTTAAAGACTATTTCAACACATGAACAGTAGTCACACCATAGCTAGGGACACAAGCCCTCAAATATCAAAGCGGGCCCGTGGAATCCCCCATCATCGACAGCATGGCGTAAAATATAACCGTGTGGCCAGTGGCATCCTACCTGTTGTCGTCTGTACACATACAAACATATATATATATCTCCCGCCGTGGGATCCTCATCACTGAAGCAGTAGAAATTGTAAAATGTAACTAGGTGACGCGCCCGTGGCATCCTACCTCACTGTCGGCGTACACACATACAATACATATATATATATATCTCATGCCCGTGGAATCCCTCATCTCGGGTTCATGACTTCATGGAGAGCTAACCCATGGAGTAATAATCGTATATAACATGCCCGTGGAATCCCTCATCTCGGGTACATGGGTTCATGGAGAGCTAATCCATGGAGTAATAATCGTATATAACATGCCCGTGGAATCCCTCATCTCGATGCGTGTCTTCGTGGAGAGCTAATCCGTGGAGTAATAATCGTATATAACATGCCCGTGGAATCCCTCATCTCGGGTACATGTCTTCATGGAGAGCTAATCCATGGAGTAATAATAGTATCCGGGAATTTAACCCGCATCATGGTAGCATGCCCCGGAATCCTCCATCGCAAGCATGTCCATGGATCAATCACAATGGAAGCATACCCGTGGAATCCTCCATCACTGTCGGTACGTCCAAATAATCTCACAACAAGACAGCCGACCCTCCAACTGAGAGTCACGGCAGCGTAACAACATACTACTTGCACTCCAAGGCTATCACAAGCGAGTATAGGCAAGTTCATAAAATCTTTAGACTTTCATTAACATACCAAATGGATCTCATTTTATAACCTCAAGGCACTTTCATATTACGTAACAATTTTCGGGAATTTAACCTTAAGTACTATATACTTCTATTCTTTCAAAAGACTCATTTTCATAAAACCCCAAGATACTAACACTCGTAGTATCAAGGCTAATCTACATTTCACATACGTCACTACACTTAGAATTATACTTTTAGGCTTCTAAATCAAGTGACTTTTCCTTATTTCAAGTCATTCATCTTTGTTTACATTACTCAAGAAAACCATTCCTTTGACCTTCCATAAAGTTGTTACAACCAACTTCCCATAAAGCCGCTATACTAACTTTATGCTTTAGAAACTAAGACATCCTTATCCTTTCATAAAGCCGTCATAACTAACTTCCCATAAAGCCGTTATAACTATTTATGTCTTAGACAAATTCACTTTTTTTATGACCAAGAGACTTATACTTTCAAATCAAGTTACATAACTTTCAAAATACTTCAAGTCTCTTAACTTTAGAAAACAAGTTTCGTAACTTAGAAATCAGGTCTCTTATCTTTAGAATAGTTCAAGAATCAATACTTATTTCCAAATCAAGTATTCTATACTTTTTCATGTCAAGAAATCCCTGTCTACTTTATTAGAATAAACCATTCTTTTAACCTTTCCTTAAGAACAAGTGAGTTAATTCTCTAACTCAACCAACTGAGACATTCTTAAAACAAGTCAAGTATATCAAATGAACTGACTTCATTTAAATCACGTACGTCTACCGTACTATACATTTATAACTACTCATGCTCAAGAGATAAGAAAGTTTCCACATACCTCTCCGGCTTAATCCACTTGCCAAGTCCAATATGTCGTCCGTAGTATGTCAACCTATAATGAACATAATACGTCTATTAGCTTCTAGCTTCAACGTAGAATATTCTAATTGTAAAGTCCCTTATTCTACGGAAAATTGGATATCACTTCCTTTGTTTCTACGTACTTTTCCACCTTTTTCAAGGCCCGAATTCAATAATCAAAAGCCACATTTAAGGCCCAACAATTCAGCAATACAAAGGGGATTACACGCCTAACTAGACGTGTAAAATTCTGCCCCCACAATTCATATTAAACAAGCCAATTAGTTTAAGGCAACTCCTCGGCTACAACATGCTCACATATCATTTTTTTCAAATCCTTTCAATCCAACTCGTTATTCCAACATGTTATATAAGTCATAAACAATTATAACAATTATATACCCTTCTATATATAACATGTAACGATTTTAGCTAACAACCGAATTGATTACAACATTAGTGTCTAACATGCCCATTTTCGGTTTTTTCAACAAGTCGACATGATCCAAATCTTTTCAAACTTTAATATATATACCACATGCTCATTTCTTAACTACTATAACATGTAATCTTCAATCACATAAGAAGGTGAAGATTTTACCTCAATAAGCCCTCTTTCCGAAATCTTCTTCCCGTTAAAATCACCCACACGAACCTCTACAAGCTTGCCAACATATTTCCTTCTTGTTGCCTTTCCAAAAATCTCATCACACTTGGGGCTCATCAATTTTTAGAGAGAAGAGAAGAGGATTTTCTTAGGAAGAACCTTTGCAAAATGACCAAGTATTCAAGACTTGGTCATAATATAAGACTTTCTCTTGGTCAAAAAGATGGGAGGGACACTTGTCACCCTCCCATAGGCCTTTACACAAATATCTTCTGATTTTTTCCCCTTTTTCGCTAAAAATCCCGCCTCGGCGCCGCGGCCCTGCAGTGCGCTGGCGCTACAACTCAGAACACTTGGGGCTTTGTGCGCCTGCTGCCCGCTGCCAAGCGCCGTGGCGCTGATCTGTCATCTTTCTCCTCCGTCAACCGAACTTCTAGCGTCAATAACTTTCTACTCCGATGTCCTATCGATGAGCGGTTCGTTGCGTTGGAAACTAGACTCAACGAAATTCAGACTAGGCTTTGAAACACCTAAAAATTCCTAATGAACTAGGAGATATACCGCTCCAAAGTTGACTGAAAATCTGCCTACAACATTTTTGCCAACTTATATTTCCAAATTCAAACCTTATTTCCTTTCGTACGTTCTTATCTTATTCTCTTGAATTTACGGGGTGTAACAATCACAATGTAAGATATCAAAAGTCATAAGAGTGCATGAATTAGAAGCAACAAATGGCAATTTTACATGTTTACCCAGTGCACAAGAATGACACTTATTGAGAATACTAGTTTGGGTACAAGAAATAAATTTATTTTGTTTGAGAAAGGTCCAAACAGACTCCCCCAGATGTCCCAAACGTTGATGCCATAAAGATGGTGTCAAAGCTGCAAAAGTAGAGTGAAACTTGGACTGTTGGCTAGGTAACCTAATTGGATAGAGCTCCCCCTTACTATCACATCTCATGATAAGCTTCCCCGTATGAAAATCATGCACGGAAAAACCAAACGGGTCAAAACGGATAGATACCCAATTATCAGTTGTTAAACTTCCTAACATATACCAAATTTTTGATTAATTTTGGAGCATGAAGGATATTTTTTAAAACCAGTGGTGGGTTTTGTGGTGTTAATTTAGTGGAACCATACCCTTTTATTGGAATTGAATGGCCATTTCCGACAACTATAGCACTATCATTGCTCAAATTAAAATATGAGTTTAGATTACCTTGGGAAGACGTCATGTGAGACGTTGCCCCGGAGTCCATGTACCAATTTGAATCCGGTGGGTGCATGGCGGACTGAATATCAGTGGGTTGAGCCATTGTGGAGTGGGCCTCACGCCACTGGGTCGGCTGAGGCCCAACTTGACTTCCTAGACTACTTGCCGAGACAGACCCAGCAAAATGGGCTCTTTGGGCTGTCGAAGCGAGATTCTTGAAATGGTCGGTGAACTTTGCTGCAGCCCAATTGCCTGTTGGGGCTGGGCGGTATGGCCCATGGCCACTGCGAGCCCGACTGTTGGACCTCACAGTTCTTGCCGGTGACCATTCTTTGCTTGCTGATTCTTTGCCATGTCGGCGCCGATGTTGGTGTTGCCGCCATTTTCGTCGCCACGAGAATTCCGGTGACCTCCACATTTGTTATTTCCGCGATTTCCACCCTTCTTATTATTACTACGTCCTTTTTTCCATTATTTTGTTGAGAAGAATCAAAATAATTACTATCATTAGAAGGAGTGACAATCATGGCGGAGTTTGAAGTGGTAGATGCCTTTTTCACGAAGCCCGACTCTTCAAGAACAAGCATGGACCTTGCTTGATAAAATTTCGGTAGAGGATTACTTTGACGGTAACGTCCAGCGCGCTATACGACGTATCGGTGAGACCGACGACCAATTGCAAGACCAATCGATTATCAGTAACCGGTGAACCAATGTTTCTTAACTGATCTGCCAACACTTTGAGGCGTTGACAATAGGTAGAAACATTCGGGAAATCCGCCATGTCAATGGTGGAGATTCCTGCTCCAACGTAACAGCGCGAGAATTTTGGTTGTCATGAAAAATATCTCGCAGACGTTCCCATGCCGCCATCGTTGTGGAGTCTGGTTCCATTATTGTATGTAACAAATCCGTAGATATTGTTGCATAAATCCAACCAAGGACTGTGGCATCATGAGTATCCCATAGTTCTTTGTCCGCATCGGTTGTGACCTCCTTCCCTTTCCCATCCTTTGGTGGAATTATATGGTGCAGAACCTTGTGAGCACGACAACAAATTTTGAATAATTCCGCCCACGTTGCATAATGCACGGTTTCCATTACAAGTTTGACAGAAACATGTGTTTTGATATTCGAGATTGTTATGGCAGGGTGAAAGGTTGATTTTGATTCAGACATTATTGGTTGAGATGAAATGTGTTCACCAATGGAGAAGTGAACAATTGAAGAAGACAATACAAGAAAGGAAATAGAATTTCGGTCAAAGGAGGAGAATAAACCGAAAATGAAAAAAAAAATAAGTTTGGATATTTCCTTAAACTCGTGATACCATGTAAGAATATTTTCCTCAAATCTTCTTCTTCCATTAGGTAAGAATATATACAATATTACAATGACTAGGAAGATAAGTCTTCCTTAGTATAATGCTAGGAATATTCCATATACAATAATAACCTACCATATATGAAGAGATACTACATTAATATAGGATATTCACACAATATTCTATTATTGACACTATTATACTATTCTAGAATATTCTAACATAATATTCTAACACTCCCCTGCAGTCGAAGCTGGAGGGCGGCGAATGTTGAGACTATCCCGAAATTCTTCAAATAATATCAGCGGAAGTCCTTTTGTGAAGATATCAGCAATCTGATGTCGCGTCGGAACATGTAACACTCGCACTTGTCCGCGAAGACATCTCTCTTTATCTTGGTGGTCGCATGACATTATCTCCTCACAGTCTGCCAGTCTGGTAGCAGCCCGGAAAACATCTAATAAAAAGTGTTTGAAATTCCCCTAAATGCTTGGTCAATTGACACTTTCGAACATATAGGGGCTAGTTGTGGTTTTTTTTATCGATAGTGATGAAGATACAAAGAACAGAACCCATCTAATGTGAGCTCGTATCTGCATAAAAGAATTAGGTATGAAGTTTCCGCAAGTTTGAATTTCGAATTTGATGATATATTTTTCGAATTGCCAATAATTTCTGGAATCCGGTCTTTTCCTTTACCCGTTGGTCCTTGGTTTGGGTAAGGATGGTAATCAGATAGGGTCGAATTCTTTTTCAATTCCACATGCAAATACCATTAATGAATCACGTGACACATACGTGGAGAAAAGAAAAAGTTCAAAGGATTTAATTACAAGTGGCCCGACCCAATTTTCTTCTAAAAATAATGGTAGTAAGAAACACTACAAAGAGAAAACTTCATTATTTTTGAACAACAGCTACTACACTATAGGCCCACTTACGAGCAAACACTTCAAGCAACACAAAAAGACGCAAGTATGGAGAACATCTACATCAAAGCTAGACCCATACAGCTTCAAAGCTTCATCTTCTTTCGATATTCTTCCTCTTTTGATCCCTTTGAACTAGAAATTCAAGCATCTAATCTTAGGGATTTAGAACTCATAAAGGGGACACTCTCTCAGCTTGAAGCAGATGATAAAGCAGACCATGCAGGACACCCGAAAGACACGTATATCCCCAAGACAATTTTCTCAGAACTGTCAGGACCTGATGAGCCTAACTCTGGTATTTCATCCAAGTCCTTCAACAATTTTTTTTCCTTTGTCTTGGCATATGATCCTCAAATTCAAACTGTTGATACCCCTACGGTGGTGGAAACTTCAAAATTGACTAAGTTGACAATGATGAAGGCTTATAAAATGTTGGGGGCGAATGTTGATGGGTTTGAACATGAAATTTTAGATATCATTCTGAGAATGGAGGAAAGAAGGAAAACACAGATTCTTGAGCAAAAAAATAAAGCAGGGAAATTAAAGAAAGGAAAAAAGCAAAGTAGCTACTGAACATAAAAAGTTGGACTGGGTCTCCAGGAGGGGAGCGGGAAGAAAGAAAGGGGCTGGTCTCACAAGACTCATTCCAGATGAGAGTTAAAACACTCAGCTGGAATGTGCAGGGTTTCAACAATAAAGATAAGCACTTTGAAATCTTTTATTCACAAGCGGGGAGCTGATATTATTTGTCTGCAGGAAACCCAAATAGAGGCTTGAAATTCATCTCTAATCAGACAAATTTGGAGAAATATATGGATCTCTTGGGCAGAAGTCAAAGCAATTGGTACCAAAAGAGGGATACTAATCATGTGGTGACAAAAGAACTTGGAAATGTATCGATTCTGAAGCATGAGCCTTCTCTCTATCACGCAGATTTGAAAGTCTTGTTGAGGACTTCAAATGGGGTTTTACTGGTGTTTATGGTCCTCATACCAATCCAGAAAGTAGGGGTGGCGAATTAGGGTACCTCTTATTTTTGAACTACCGGAACCTACCTGTAAAGCCAGGTTCCTAAATTTACTACGGAACCTACAGTATCAATCCTTACCGGAACTACCCGACCTGCGGTTCGGGTAGGTTCAGTACCTATGCAGAGATCTTACTTTTTTTTTAAAATTGCTACCGTTCTTTGAGATCTTTACTCCAAATACCAATCCAGCTACATAAAATATTTAAACACGGAAAAGGAAGAAATGGAAAAGGTGGCATTGGACTAGAATGTGCAGTACCAGTACGTGCAATCATAAAATTAGTGACTGGGTTGTTAAATTAAATGGACTGTGTTGTTAAATTAAATGGACTGGGCCAATGGGCTTTGTTAAATTAAATGGACTGGTGTGTTTGATTGTTTGAGTATAAAATTAAGTGGACTAAATAAATAATTTAAAGGGGGGATTAATAGAATTAGGGTATCGGTTAGGTTAAGATGCCGGTTTATATATTTTGGGCAGGCAGGACCCTATTTTATCGGTTCCTAATTTTACTACCCGGAACCTACCCGTTATTCTAATATATCTACCCGGAATCTACCCGTTAGTGCCGGTTCCGATCGGATATCTGGGTACCCTGTACCCGTGCTCACCCCTACCAGAAAGGGTGGATCTTTAGCTTGAGTTAGCATCTATCAGGGATTTTGGTTTCACTTATGGGTCATAAGAGTGGATTTCAATGTATGCAGATTTGTGGAGGAAAGATTGAATTGTGCTAGAAGATTAAGGGTTATGTTGAGCTTCTCCAATACTATTATGGATTTGGATTTGATTGGTCCTCAGCTTCAGGAAGCCCAATTCACTGAGGGGGGGGAGTCTCTCCAAGCCTCTTGAATTGATAGGTTCCTCATCTCACCAGAATGGAGTGAGCAGTTCAATGCTATCAAACAATACCCTCCACCTAGAATATTTTCAAATTATAAACGAATTATCCTGGAGAGTGGAGATTGAGAGGCCACACCTTTCTATTTTAAATCTGAAAAATATATGGTTGCAAGCTGAGAGTTTCATGGACATGGTAGAAGGATGATGAAATTCTTACACTGTATCAGGCTCCTTAGACTTTGTGCTAATGCAAACACTAAGGAATCTCAAGAAAGACATTACTACATGGAACATGGAGATTTATAGAAGAATTAAGACTCAAAGGAACAAGACACTTAAGGAACCGGGGAAGCTCGATCAGTTAGCTAAACTAAGAACTCTCTCTACAGAAGAGCAAGGCCGGACATTGAATCTTAAACTTGAACTAAAACAAATAGCAACTGCTGAACAGATCTCATGGAGACAAAAATCAAGATGTTTATGGTTGAAAGAATGTGATAAGAATACAAAGTTTTTCCAAAGAATGATCAATTCTCATAGATAGGGCAATTCCATTGACAAACTCAAAATAGGGATGAAGTAATTGAGGATAAAAAAAGGATCAAGAATGGTATTATCGAGTACTATCAACAAATCTACAAAGAGACAGAATCTTGGAGAACCTCAGCTGTCTTTGAATCTCAGAAGGTCTCATGAGTTGTGCCCATGACAAAGCTCCAGGCCATGCTGGTTTCACCATGACCTTCTTTAAGAAATCATGGAATTTCATCAAAGAAGACTTGCTTGCAGCTTTTAATTTCTTTCATCAAAATTGTCAAATTGTGAGATCATGCAATGCATCATTCATTGCTCTTATTTCAAAGAAGAAAGGTGTTGTAAAACTTAAAGATTATAGGCCTATAAATTTTATAGGCAGTGTCTACAAATTACTGGTGAAGTCCTAACTGAGAAGTTGAAAGGTGATGGATTCATTGGTTTTTGAACGACATAGTGCATTTATAAAGAATAGGCTGATTACTGATGCATCCATAATTGCCAATAAAGTTCTAGACTGAAAAAATAAAAGTGGAGATTCTGGGATCTTGTGCAAATTGGACATTGAGAAAGCTTTTGATCAGCTTAATTGGGCTTACTTAATCAACATTTTGAAGCAAACATGTTTTGGGGAAAGGTGGATAAGGGGGGTTTATTTCTGTATTTGAACAGTGAAGTTTTTAGTTTTGGTGAACAAAAGTCCAGCTGAGTTTTTTTCTTCTAAAAAGGACTCAAGGGGGATCCACCATCCCCTTTTCTTTTTATCATTGCCATAGAAGCATTATCTCAGTTGTTAGCTAAGGCCAAAGAACTTCAGCGGATTTAAGGGTTCTAAGTGGGCATAAATCCTCTCACCTCAGTCTCAGTTTCTCATCTGCAATATGCAGATGACACCCTTATATTTTGTGGAGCTGGTTGTCATCAGGTTTTCAATCTCAACACCACCCTCATGATCTTTGAGGCCATTTCTGAACTTCATATCAATATGCTTAAGAGCACTATCTATCCAGTGAATAAAGTGACCAACCTAGAAGTTTTTGCTGACATTCTTAACTGCAAAACATGCTCCTTTCCCACCATATATTTGGGACTTCCTTTGGGTGCTAAATTCAAGTAATTTGGAATATGGAGTGAAGTCGTTAAAAAAATGGAGAAGAGACTAGCAACTTGGCAGATGCAATACCTCTCTTTGGGAGGTAGACTCACCCTTATCAACAGTGTTCTAGACAACATTCCCACTTACTGTATGTCATTCTTCATTATTTCAAGCTCAGTCCTAAAACAAATTGACAGACTTAGAAGAAAATTCTTATGGGAGAGAAATAGTGTTACTCACAAATTCTCTTTGGTCAAATGACAATCAGTACCCAAAGGCCAAGGAGCGCTGGGGATCAGAAATCTTAAGCTTCATACCAATAGCCTTCTCATGAAGTGGCTTTGAAGATATGGTCAAAATGAGGCAGGGTACTGAAAGGAAGTCATCAAGGCAAAATATGGTATTCAAGACTATTGGACTGCAAAGAGAAGCAATGAACCTCATGGTGTCGGAGTATGGAAGCACATCAGTAGTCTCCAAGAGAAATTCCTCCCGAATGTCTCATTCAAGGCTGAAAATAGGCTCAAGATTAGATTTTGGCAGGACAAATGGCTTGGGGATGCTCTAGTAAAAGACTCATTTCCTTTACTATTTCTAATAGCTTCTAACAAAGAAGCAACATTAGCTCAATATAGAGACAACAATTGTTGGACATCAATTTTCAGAAGAAACTTACAGGATTGTAAATTTGATGAATTTCTCTTACAAACATTGAGACAAAGTACTTTGGTGGCAGAATCTCAAGACAAAATCCTATGGACACTTTCAAGGAAAAGATTTTCATTGTGAAGGAATGTTACAACTAGTGGAGTTCTCAAAATAGCCTTTTAGAGGTTTGGCCATGGAAATATGTATGGAAAACAGGACAGCCTCTCAGAGTTACTTGCTTCATTTGGATTGCTCTAAGGAAGCATGCCTAACACAAAACAATCTAAGGAGGAGAGGTGTGATCGTCGTCAACATGTGTGCTATGTCCAAGCAGACCAGTGAAAGTGTCAACTACCTGTTTTTTCACTGTCCTACAACAGCTAGCCTTTGATATTTCTTCTATTCTATGCTTGGACTCCAATGGGTAATGCCTTCCAACATCAAAGATGCCTATGCTAGTCGGATACTTTGGAGAATTGACAAATCCATCAAAATGATCTGGAGAATGATCCCAACAGTAATTTTTTGAACCCTATGGAAGGAGAGAAACATTAGATGCTTTGATGGAATTTCAACTCCTATTTCCACTATAAAGTTTAGGTGTTTAGTTAGTCTTTTTAGTTGACACTTTTTTGCCCCCGTAAACAGTGTGGATAACTTTTTGGATTTTGTTAACTCCGTGTCTCTAACATAGGGTTAGAAAATATAAGGTTAGAAAATCCTATTGTTGAGATGACATCCCTTTTTTTAATCAGGAATTGAGATGACATCCCTGTAAAGGTTTAAATAGTAATCTGCAAAACTATTTAATATTATATTACGGAGTGGAAAGATGACAAATAAGTAGAGAGAGCACATTGGTTCTGAATATAAGAATAAAAGAGATATGCAAGATGTGCCTTATCAAAAAAAGATATACTCCTATCAAAGTGTGTGAAAGATCGTGGTCATATATATATTTTTTGGATAAAGAAGATCGTGGTAATAAACTTATGAGTCATTGGAAGTGGTAATAAACTTATGAGTCATGGGCTTTGTTCGTCTAACAGGCTGAAATTGTTGACTTCTTACAAAAGTCTGAACATTGGAAGAGGTCTAATGGTCGGGATCATGTGATCCCAATGCATCATCCAAATGCTTTCAGGCGCTACCGGGAGAAGGTGAATACTGCTATTTTCATTGTTGCAGATTTTGGTCGTCCTCCTCCAGCCGTGTCTAATTTGAGGAAAGATGTAGTGGCCCCATATGCACATGTGGTCGAAACTTTTGAAGCTGATGACATTTCAGACCTGTATGAGTCCCGTACAACACTTCTTTTCTTCCGGGGGAGGACAGACAGGAAAGATGTATGCTTATTCGAATTCTGAATAAATATTCTCAAATAATTTGATTCAAATGAATCAAATCATTTGAGAATAATGTACTCTTTCTTTTCAACCCCAAAATCATGTATTCTCAGATGAAATGTTTTCTGACTCTGTTCATGCTGCAGGATGGAAAAGACCGTCAGCAAATGAAAGACACGTTAAGTGGTCAAAAGGATGTCGTCTTCGAAGCAGCAGGAATCTCAGGGAAAGGTGTAAATGAAGTAAGTTGTTTAGTTATACTAACTGAGTATGTATAATTGGGTGGTATCTTTTTGTTACAACTGGAAAATATGAGATCACATTCCAATGTGCTTTTTGGTATAATGCCATATGTTGGATCCTTAATATTTGGCCAATTTCCGTTGACCTGCCAGTTTTAAGTTTCCTTGATGTGTTGGTTGCCTTCTTATTCTGTTATGTAATATTATCACAAGGTACCACTGCAGTTGAGATTCAACAAGTCCCTCACCTACCTGATAAAAAAGATAAATAATCCCCCACCTAACTAATTGGATTAACTTCAAGATGACTCACTTCTCCAACGATTTGCTCCTTTTTGCTCTGATCCCCTTCCCCCTTTCCCTCAATCTCTCGTTATTTTGCCTCTACTTCTTACATTTACTTATAGTTTTCCCTTTTGTATGTCAGTCAACAAATGGGATGCGTTCCTCAAAGTTCTGTCTACACCCAGCAGGGGACACCCCATCATCTTGCCGCCTATTTGATGCTATAGTTAGCCATTGTGTTCCTGTAATTGTGAGTGAAAAAATTGAGCTACCTTTCGAGGATGAATTAGACTATACCAAGTTCTCGATATTTTTCTCACGCGAGGAGGCGAAGAAAGAAGGATACATGCTTGATCAGCTGAGGACCGTTTCAAAAGCTAGATGGCTTGAAATGTGGGGCTATCTTAAGAACATTACCCATCATTTGAGTACCAGTACCTCCGAAAAAGGGTGATGCTGTAAACATGTATGGAGGCAGGTGAACCACAAGCTTCCTGCTGCCAAACTTGATGTACATAGAAACAGGAGGCTGAAAGTGCCAGATTGGTGGAGATAGTGCTTGAAGCTTGCTGGTATAATACTGTACATTTGTACACATTCATAGGCAAAATTCCCTTGAGGGGAACCTTAATGGAGCAAAGATAGTAATAAACGCGGCATCTAGATTATTGAAATAATATTAACATTAGTTGAACAATTCTGAGTTCTTTTTTATATCCGTAAAAGTATGCGCTAGATGAAATTCTTTATACAATCAACTATGTGTTGCTTATGAGTTATGAGTATAGAAGACCCCGTAATCGAAATCCTACTGATTATTGATTCCGATTAAGATACATCATACAATTTTAGAACTAAATACATTTTTAGAGAAATTTTATCTAGCTACTAAAGAATTTTTCGGTATTTATTATCCTACTATTTCATCAATGTTATTTTATATAGCTCTAATATTTATATTACTTAGTGAATATATGGAAAAATCAGCTTATAAGGCACCTATTAAAAAATGTTTCTAAAAATGAAAAAGTATTTTATTCATATTCCCCAATTTATATTATTAGTAATGTATTAAATCCATCTATTAAAATAGACGGTTGTAAATCACTTATTAAAACTATTTATGATTGCATAGATAAACTTCCACCTCCATCTCCCAAAAATACAAATGACCCACCACCTATTGAAAAAACAAGAGAAGAAGTGTTGTCTAGCATACATGATGAATGTAAAAAAATATATACGCATTACCAACAAAAAAGTGCTAGCAACCAACCGACTTTCATGCTATCTTCTTCTTCAACACAAGCTCAAAAATGAAATGTTGCGGCTAGTATTGAAAGCCTCAGACATAAAATGTTTAGTGGTACCATTTCTAACCAAGTTAGCGAGTTTGATGTTTTTATTTTGCAGGGTGTTGTATCGTACGAATCAATTGAAAATGAAGAGGGACGTGAAGACTTGCTAAAATACTGGAGGGAGAATGAGAAGAATTTTCCAACACTATCTAAGATGGCCCGAGATGTGTTGAACATTCAAGCGTCATGAAAGCGCGTATTCTGCGGGAAGATTTCAAATAGGGGAGCACATACATTCATTGGCAGGAGACTCATTAAAGATTGCAGTTCTATTCAGAGACTGGATTCGTGCGGAGCGTAGGTGTTGGTAGACTGCTGTCGATATGCTCGAGGTGAGCAGTCGATATAAACAAGAAGGGAGAAGTCCATACAAATGAGAAGAGTTAGAAATACACCACTGCTATCAGAAACATGCAAAAGTCTTTGAGAGAGAAGAAGATGAATGGAAGAGAAGAGAAGTAATCTTTTATTCGATCAAAAGTGTTAATTTCAATGTATCAATATACAAGGTATTTATAGTTATTTAAAGTAGAAGAAATAATTAGTAGATCTTGACTACTTTCTAACTTTCTTAACCAACTTTGCTAGCTGCCTTCATAACTGAATCTGCTAGCTATTTCTCATATCTCAACAGTAGGAGGTACGACCAACCGGAGATCAACGAAGAAGAAGACTACAACTACAACGAAATCTTATCCGACGGATGTGCAAGCGACGTCGACCAATTTGACCAAGATATACCAATTTCAACCGAAGAACCACAAAAAATTATAAAGAAACTAGAAAATGTGTTTCTTAAAATGTAATTCTTTTAACTGTAATTTTACTATGTTATTTATTTGCAACTTTCGATATCATGCAGTTGCAATTTTGAAATTGTATTACCAAAAAAAAATCATACCTAGTCGAATAATATAAGATGCACAAAAACAGTCTTGAGATGTTTTTATTAAACTATCTTCTTGTGTGTGTGTTATTTATTTAATTTAAAGGCAAATAAAAAAATGACCAACCCAGGCCCTATGGATCGGAGCAGGCGGCGCGGACCTTGATCCATACCCCGACCACGCCCTACCCCAACCCTTGGACCAGGCCACCGGTTGGCCAGCCATATGTATTACTAGTAGCTATTGCCACCAAAGTTGCCTCTCCTTATAACTAATAATTTATTAAATTTTTGCTTTTAGTGAAGTGAATCAACCGTAAAGAGGCATATATATTTTGTTAACGTTTTAAAGAAAAAGAAGAAGTTATATACTCACTATTTTATTTTTCTAAAATCAAGGGTAGATTTGTCTCTCTTTTTTCTAGGGCTGGCCAGTGGGCGGGGCAGGCCAGAGTCGGGTTTGGCGGGGCGGGGCGAGGTCGAGGCGGGAAAATGGCGAGTCGGTGGGGCGGGCTGGAGGGTCGGGTCGGGCGGGACCATACCATGTCGTCCGTCCGATCCCGTTGGGTAGAAGTCGGGGCCAGTCGGGGCAGTCGGGGCGGGACGGGTTGGCGGGTTTGTGTGTTTTTTTTTTTTAATTTTTCACTAAATTAAAAATACTAAATTACTAACAAAGTATAATTTATAGACTTATAGTATTATAATTTATAATTATAGTATTATACTCATATATATAATATATTTATAAAGTATAAACTATAAAGTATAAACTATAAACTATAAAGTATAAAGTTATAAACTAAATAATTAAATTAAACAAAGACAAGAATAGTGTAAAAACATCCCAAAATTTGTTTTGTGCCTTTTATATTATTAATTTCATTGAAATATCAAATATCAAATATACAAGATTCAAAATTACATTGTAGATTATCTTGTATTGTTGTTGAAAAAATTGCAAAAGAGTGAAAGACATAGAAAAATTTAAAAATTGCAATGAAATAAATTACCAATTTGAAAATACTTTTTCTAATTTCTTTATAATTTCTTGTGGCTCTTGGTTGGAATTGGTATATCTTGATCAAATTGTTCCACGTCGCTACTCATGCCTTGAGATAAAATGTCGTTGTAGTTGTCGTCATCTTCGTTAATCTCTGGTTGTGCGCCTCCTTCGCTCACTCGTATCCAATCTCTGAATAGTACCGCCATCTCAGTATCTCGGCTAATGAGTGTCTGTGCTCTCTATTTGAAATCTGCTGCGAAAAAGCGCTTTCGAAGCGGCGATGGCGGCAGATGTTCAAAATATCTCGGGCCATCATTGAAAGTGTCGGAAATGTCTTCTCATTCGCTCGATATTTGACAAGTCTTCCTTCCCGTTGATTCTTTGCTTGGTAAGGTAAAGTACCTGCAAAATAAAAACATCGAACTCGCTAATTTGGTTAGAAGTGCTACCGCACATTCTATTTACGAGGCTTTCAATAGAATTAATACTAGGCCTAGCCACGAGAAGAAGAAAGTGCTTGTCTTTTTAGGTTGTGTTGAAGAAGAAGATGGTACAAAAGTCGGTTGGTTACTAGCACTTTCTTCTTTGGTAATCCGATATACTTTTGCATTCATCTTCTACGCTATTCAACACTTCTTCTAGCGTTAGTTCAATAGGTGGCTCAACATTTAAATTTTTGGGAGTTGGAGGTGGTAGTGCGTCCATACATGTATAAATATTTGTAATAAGATTTTTACAACCATCTACTTTAATAGTCGGGTTTAAAGCGGCACCAATAATATAAAGAGTGGGAATAGGAATAAAATATTTCTTTAATTTAATAAACATTTTTTTAATAGCTGCGGTATAAGCAGGTTTTTCCATATATTGATTATGAACTAGAAATATTATAGCGATATAAAACAACATAGTTGAAATAGTAGGATAATATAAAGTAGAAAATTCTTTTGTTGCTCGTTGAAAATTTTCTAAAAATACAATAAGTTCTCTAATTTTGTCCCAATCATTATCCAATCATATCATTTGGATTTTGATTATGGGCGTTAAAAAATAAAGTAATAGGTTTTCTATACTCATAAGCAACAACTAGTTGGTCATATAAAGAATTCCACCTAGTTGGTACTTCTTCGGGAATTTTTCTATAAGATAGTCCATAATCGTGACAAATTTTTATAATCTTTTTCCGTTGGATTCTATTACTTTTAAAAATAAAGTGTATAGCAAATTGTATTTTTCAAGAATATCTTGAAAAAGTGAAAGACCATCTTTACAACTAAGTTATAAATATGGCGCACATTTTATATGAAAATGTTTTGGAAAAGAAGGAGTTAAAACATCTCTTAAAATACTAATAGCTGAATTGTTAGAAGATGCATTATCTAATGTAATACTCATAACTTTATCAGTTATTCCGTAATAATCGGAGACTGAATAAATATTTTCTGAAATAAACTCACGATTATTGCCTACTATCTATATATCTATATGCTAAAATACGTTTTGCATAGACCATTTATAGTCTATCCAATGACATGTTACGATTAAATAATCATGGCCAGTTAGTACTACGGCCTATATCAGAAGTTAGAGCGACTTTGCAATTTAAATGATATAATGCATAACGTAAATACTGTTGATATTCATGTGCAAATTTAAATACATCTCTTTTAACAGTTGATCTAGAAAAACCTTTATAAGCGAGGATTATACATATCTCTAATATAATGAATAAAACCAGAGATTCGGAAATGAAAAAGGCAAACCCTCCAAGAACTAATTTTGCTAGTCTTCCTATCTTTATGTTTATCGTATTTAGAGACTCTGACTCCCACGTCATAGGGTTAATTTGACCCTGTACTTTCTCCGGGACCGTAGTATGTGAACCTTGTCCCGATTGAGAGGACGCTTGCTCACCAGTTTTTTCAATCATGTATTGGGCATGCACGGCGTTGTGTTTTTGCAACAGGTGTCTTCCTAAACCCCGTCCCACCATGACCTTGTCGGTTTTAAAAGAATAAACATTTTTACAAGTTTTACATACTACTTGATTAGCTACGTCCTGTCAAAATATTTCCATACAATGATTTTAATGGTCGTTTCTTGGGACCTCGTCTCATAGTAGGGGGGATAGGAGGCATTTCACTAGTGGGTGTATCGTCATCTTCATTAGTAGGTGTATCATCAACTAGAGTGTCATCTAAATTAAAATCTTCTTCATTTTCAGGATAATCATTTGTGTCTAGATCATATGGTATTTGAAACATTTGGGATCTATAAAATCATCTTGTCTAGGAATAGTTGGAGCAGAATACTAGAAGAAGTACCACTTGTCCTTGTTACCACCCTTAGAAGAAGCGACCACTTACCAACATGCCTCTTTGTAATTTCATTTTAATTATGCTATTAAATTTTTAAAGATAATGAAATTAAATGTGATAAATGAAATAAAGACAAAATAATAATTTAATGAGAGAACGAATGTACCAAGCGACGTAAGTCGGCGTGTAATCGAAGGTTGAAAATTGAAACTTTGCTCGATAGATAATCCTCAAGCTAGTTGCCAACTTCACTCCCAATTCTCAAATTAATAAATAGATTGAATATGTAGACAATGTTGTATAGAATTAGAGATTGATTGAGAGATTAGAGTGTAGAAAGATTTGTGAAAATAATAAGAAGAGTAATGAGGTATTTATAGTTGAAAAATTGGGTTAAAGGGGTAGGGGTTGGGGAGGAGGCGAAAATGGGCGTTGTCAGCGCCAAATGTAAAATGGCCGTTGGACAACGGCTATTTCTGAGGTCAGCCCAGGCGGGGCTGGGCGGGAGTCGGGCGGGGTCGGGGCGAGTCGGGGCGGGATCGGGTCTGGCGAAGTCGGGCGAGCGGGACCATACTGTCGCCGGTTCGAGCCGATCCGTTTTTTTAAATAACGGTGTCGTGTCGAATTCGGTGTCGGGTCGGTCGGGACCGGGGCGGTCAGTCGGGGCGGGGCGAGTCGGGTCGGCCGACCACAACCACCTTACTTTTTTCATTGAACTTCAACTAGAACTAAGGTGGAGAAGATATAAGTTCTCATTTTCATGGAAAAGTATAGCGTGACGAACTACTCCGAATAAAGAAACAAGCACATGCCTTCTGCCATTAGTTTGTTCATAGCTCAAGTGAATGTTTTCTCAATATTAATGTAGTTAAAATTTACTATCTTTGCACAAATATTTTAAAGATTGACGACAACGCACGTATGTAGAGACTAGTCTATATCTATATCTATATCCATTAATTTTATATTCTTAACTTGCTTGTTGACACAAGTGATGTAATAGATCCCAGCCATACACATTTGTAATGGTATTCGCTATTTGGGATGAAAATGGGACATCTGATTCTTGAATCTCTTAGAGGTGTGGACAACACAAGAACATCTCACTTCTCAAAGATGGAGAATTATTTTGTCTTATATATAATCAACTACGAATTAAATTGTGGACGAGAATATATAACCATAAATAGAGAAAATAAGAAAAATTACAAATCCTTATCGAAGTAGTCAATTATGTTATTTGAGTTAAAACAAATAGTTTCAATAAGAGAATCTCTTGAAATGGACACCAATTCCAATATATGAGGAAAGACCACCATTGTTGTTAAATATCCTGCTGTTATCTTCTATTAGAGAAAAATTCTGGTTGTGAATGTTCATTGAGCAGCAGTCACTCGATCGCTCAAAATTCTATGGCTGGTAAAGGAGAACTACTTGTTTACTTTCATTGCTTGCCATAGAAAAAGAAACAAAACAAATGATAGTTGAGAGTTAAAATTATACAAGTGTTATGAAATAATAATAAAATACAAGGCTGTTACAATATAGCCTAAAAAACTAGGTTGAGAGAATTTTATTGCTCTCCAAACTAATGTACAAATGAGTTGAATTAACTTTCTATTTATAGAAGAAAAGAAACTGCGCTGGCAGCCTTAAATTGACGGTTCATTTGATGAACCGTCAATCTTCCCATCAAACTGCCAAGAAAATTGATGGCCCGTAGTGCACTTTATGTAAAGTGCACAATTTTAATGTGTTGGTGTTGTTAGAAACCATTAGATCATTTGAAAAAATAAGATCTAATGGTTTCTGTAGAGAGGATCTCTATCCTGGCCCAAGATATGAACTTTGATGGTCCATCAAACATTTGACGGTACGTCAATCTGCAACTGCGATCTCAAAATCTCAGAGTATTTGACGGTCTGAAATTTTACTTTGACGGTTCGTCAACTCTTCCATCAAAACGCCCAGTTTTCTGATTTGATCAAAATGTACTTTCTTCGATCCGTTTGACTTCCCAACACTCTGAAACTTCCATAAATAAGCCCTAAACCTTCATTACCTTCCCATAAAGTTGTACCTCTTTCCAGAAAACCGGTATCCATTAACGGCATGACGGGATGCGGAACTACGGGGTGTAACATGAATAAATGACGACTATCATTTTTTGGATGTCAGATATTTTAGCATAGCGCATGGGTGGGCTAAAAAGGTCATGACTTGAGTTTTTGTTAGATAGTGATAGCGTAGCGCTTGGATGGGCTAAAAAGGATCATGACTTGAATTTTATAAGATCATGATAGCGTAGCGCATGGATGGGCTAAAAAGGATTAAGTTTCGTAACAGAAATCCTTTGGTAGTCCTCACGAGTCAATCAAAAGAAAAAAAACTCAAAAGGTAAGTGTGTTAGTCCATTGATCATAATAAATAAGGCATGTAACATTTGTTTTGCTTGAAGCAAAATAGTTCAAAATTCGGCTCAAATGGAAAACTTTCAAGGACAACCTAAGGAGTGAACTGAATGGATAGAATTTTGACCATCTGATTGACTTTGAAACTCTGATTACATGATTGTGACTGACTCTAAACTAATCGAGGGTCACTAGAACAATTCATGGCGGGTGAGACTTTGGCAATCATCGGGTATTTTAAGGACGATGTGGTCATGCTTCGTGGTCAATAAGCATCGGAAGATAACCTGATTGTTTCTTCTAGACAACTTGGAGTGTCTAGACTTGAGAGGATAAGGTGTAACCTTAGCAGCCATTTGGATGCGGCAAAGTGAGTTTTAGGAATGAAGTGGTCGACGGTAACATGCGATGACCGGGCTATTTTACTAAAAACTTTGGAGGTTTCAAAGACCCGAGGGGTGTGACTCTAGAACAATCTTCAATTCGTTTAACCTCTAATCCTTACAATACTTCCTTAACACTTATTTTAATCATCATATATTTATTCACTTATGACTCATTTTAATCGTTATAGCATGGGGTGTAACACCATCTTGGTTCCATTATGTCCCCATCTTACGAGTAAACCTTAGACCAAAGGTATGAGGTGTTACAGGGTCAAATCAAAGTAGAAAAATATCTAACCCAGTCTTATACCTTAACTGGTATGCACACATTGCATGACCAAGTAAGCTTAAGTGAGATATCATGATACTGTTCATACTCTTGAAGGGAATTCAATCACATTGAGGAAATTATCCAAAGAATCTGGTTCTACTGACAATGGGGTATGCATCTCCTTCTTAGTAGTTAGTTGCATAATCCTATCTATACTGCTAAATCCCTTGAATTGGTCTTATAATCTCCTCTTGATAAAATTTAAGCAAATTGAGTCAGACCACATATTTCATCGGCCTTAAATTGAATTTATAAATCTCTTACCAACTTATTCCTTTTAAGTCTGAAGCACACCAAACTCATTTGCAATACTTCCTGCTCATATTTCCAAAGACCACAAATGAGTCTCCTTAGAGTAAAAAAATATATTCAAGAAAAAAACTTTAAGGACATGTTAATAAAGGCCTTGTTCAAATTCACAAAGGATAACAGGTAGTGATTAAGAGGGAAGATAAAGTGAACAAATATGAAAAGGCAGAGGAAGTTTCTATTCATGAAGAGACAGAGGATAGATTTGTGATAAAAGAAGCTGATTTTGACAAAGAGCATGTATGTTTAGATGCTGATGCTCAAGGAATTGACAAGAGAGATATTACAACCAAGAAGGTGAAGATGAGAACCTTTGCTGAAGTAATACAAGTGAATATGTTAATGTCAATCTAGACTCATCAATAAATAAAAAAATAATATTATAATAATAAATCAACAGAAGTGAAAACAACTACAATGAATTCAACAAATTGAAACACATACTAACTTGGTGTATATAGAGGCCTGCAATGACGCAGTGTCCTAAGACAAAAATTCGTCTCAACTTGTGTTGTAGTTCTACGGACGTCTGTCTTAAGGATACAACTATCTAAGTGAGAGTTCTAGCACAAGAACTTCACTTCTGACGAATTTACTTTATGTGTTCTTCAGAAATGTTCTTGAGGAAGAAGAAGATAATAGAGCCACAATCTTAGATCATTAGATGAATTTAATGATTGATTGTAATGTTATGAGTATTGTGTATGTTCAAACAAGTGATCCACATGCTTTTATAGTATGAATTTTCGTCCTTAAGCAGCCATTCATCAAAGGTTGTGACCTTACATGAAGAGACACACCTTTTGGGCATTCTGGAATTTTCCGTTGGATTAGCGTCACGACCCTTCCCTCCAGCGTCGTGGCGCTCAAAACATCTGAACCTCTGCGAAGTTTCGCGTCGTGGCTGGTCACGGAATTTTTGATGTTGGCGTAGTGGCCACGTCGCTTGGCTGCGCCTAAAAATCGCAACACTTTGATCACTTTTTACTCTTCTTCTTCTACAAGTTTCAACAATACCCACATTTTCTACTCACACATCTCACAATACCACACATGTGGATAGAAAATAAGATAATTAGGAACTTATCATCATTTTTGTCAAATGCGATATAACATGCATCGGAGACTATGTCTTTTGGACTTGAACCGCTCGTAGTGAATACCTATCGGATCTACTTGTGAAGTAGTGTACGTAGTGTCTTGAACTATTCACGTTTTATAGTAAATCGAGACAACAAGCATCACACACATCATATCAACATATTTCAATTCTTACGGTTGTGTTCTTTTCGGTCATGAACAACTCCTTCTTCATGAGAATTTCTAGAGAACTTAGCCATATCGTTTCTCCCAGATGCCACCCCACATCAATCTCACATAGGTAATACCAAACAAGAATAGTCTGTACTATCCCACCATAAAGGTTTTTGAGTATTATTAAGAATAACATATTCATCCCTTAAAACATCAACGGATTAACACACTTAGTACATCATAGGAATGAGCATATGTGTGTTTTATGCTCCTTGAGTCTTCCCCGGCTAGTTTTTCTATTGAACCTAAACCATGGGATCTCCAATTATGATAGGTTAGGTTTCCACCAGTTAACGACTCATTGTATTGGCTTTAAGCCCATTCCCATCGATGTAAATACGACTTGCTCTCTTGTAAGGCCTTTTGTCAAAGGATCTGCTATATTGTCCTTTGACTTTACATAATCAATGGATATAATTCCATTTTTTAGCAAGCTTCATATTGTATTATGACGTCACCTTATGTCTTGACTTGTCATTGTATATTTGATTCTTTGCCCTCGTCAGGGCAGCCATACTATCACAATGTATGCAAATGGATGTCACATGCTTTGTCCACAACAGAATACCTCCTAGGAAGTTTCTTAGTCATTTTGCCTCTTCGGCCAAGGCTACAAACTCTGCTTCCATAGTTGATCTCGTATTTACCGTTTGCTTTGTAGATTTCCAGGATACTGACGCTCCACCAAGTGTAAATACATACCCACTGGTAGACTTACTTTCTGAGTGGTTGGAAATCTAATTAGCATCACAATATCCTTCTAACATGGGAGGATATTTTGTTGTATGCTTTAGATATCATAGTGCCCTTATTAGCGCTACCCAATGATCATTTTCAGGATTGTGTGAGTACCGACTAAGTCGACTCACTGTATATGCTAAATCCGGTCTTGTACAATTCATTATGTACATCAAGCTTCCAAGAACTTGCGTATACTCCAATTGAGACACACTATCACCTTCATTCTTCTTAAGGTGACTAGCGGGATCAAATGGGGTAACAAACGGTCTATCATCATAGTGTCCAAATTTTCTAAGGACTTTCTCAACATAATGGGGGATTGAGTTAATATATAACCCTCAGAATTCCTTTGAATTCTAATACCAAGAATGACATCCGTTATTTCCATATCTTTCATATCGAAAGCGGCATGCAACATCTTCTTAGTTTGATTAATGACATCCTTATTTGTTCCCATAATTAGCATATCATCCACACACAAGCATATAATGACATATGCATTATTACATTCCTAAATGTAGACACATTTGTCACATTCATTTATTTGAAAACCATTTGATAATAATGTATTATCAAACTTTTCATGCCACTGTTTTGGAGCCTGTTTAAGTCCATATAGAGACTTAATGTTTGAGGTTCACCGTCAACGGAAAAAGTCATAAATCCCGATCCAAAATCTTTGGCGACTTTTCCACGTTTACTTCTCCTTGGTTAAGAATTTTCTTCTTGAACCGATGAAGTAAGATTATCATCATTTTGGTTTGACTCATTTTGAGGCAGTGTCCTCTTCTTATTATTAGGAACACTTTTATCCTTGTCTTTGTAAGGAAAAATTTCCTCAATTTTTTTTTTATTCCACAGATCCATAAGTGTGTTTTTGTGAACACATTCAACATCGGAATGATACACCAAAAACTTATATGCTGCACTATTATTGGCATGACCAATATATATGCAATCCACCATTTTTTGTTCAAGTTTAGTTCTCTTTGGTAAGAAAATTTGAACTTTTGCTAGGCAACCCCACACTTTCATCCTTTTGAAAGTAAACAATCTTCCTTTCGACAATTCATTAGGAGATAGATCATTTTTCTTTTGAGGAATTTTGTTCAATGTCATATTTGCAGTAATTAATGCCTCACCCCATAGACTAAGAGGTGCCCCCGAACTAATCAACATAGAATTTATCATATTTTTCAATGTTCTATTCTTACGTTCGGCAACTCCATTTTGTTTTGGAGTATATGGCGCAGTGGTTTGATGAACTATACCATGAGTAGAACATAATTCTTTGAACTCACTCGATTGATATTCACCACCTCTATATGACCTTAGAATCTTAATTCTTTTGTCAAGTTGGTTTTCCACTTCTGCTTTGTATGTTTTAAACATGTTTAAAGCCTCTTCTTTGATATGTATTAAGTATAGATAGAAAAATCTATTGCAATCATCGATAAACGATATGTAATAATTTTTTCCTCCATGAGACGGGGTTGCTTGGTAATCACACAAGTCACTATGAATTAGACCAAACACTTCATTTGATTTCACAACAAATTTATGAGGATGACTTGCATATTTTGATTATATGCAAACTCCACATTTAGTCATTTTGTTCATAGAACATTTTGGCAACATGCATATCTTTATCATTCTTTGTAAGAACGATAATTAACAGGGACTAATCGAGAATGTCATAAAGAAGGGGAATCAACCATATACATAGAAGCAGTGCTAGTGCCTGCATTTTCATTGATAATGGCAACAGCCTGAGTAGGTACAATACTTAGTTTGAAGAGTTCCTCACTGAGGTAACTCTTTCCTACATACACCCCACCTTTGGTGAGCACAAATTTGTCAGAATCTATTACAATTTTGAAGCCTTTGTTGCTAAGAACAGGCCCAGAAATCAGATTCTTACAAATTTCAGTTACGTGCAACACATTTGTGAGCACAAGATCATTTTCGGAAGTGAGTCTCAACGTCACCTTCCCTTTCTCTTCTACCTTCACAGCAGCGACAGTTTCCACGAATAGTGGTTCTCATCTTTGATGAATTGGTAAGATGAAAACATGTCTTTCTCTGAACATACATGTCTTGTAGAACCCGTGTCCATCCACCAATCGGTTGAATTTGTAACAAGATTTGCTTGAGCAGCCATAACACCAATAAATTGGTTATTAATTTTAGTCCGGTTGGGTTGGTTGACATACTCGAACCTCCAACACCACCACCTTGACTCTTGCGAAGGCGACAATCTTTTGCCCTGTGCCCAGTTTTTTCACATACCCAACATAGTCCTTGTTGTGGTTTCTTGAATGCATTGGTCATTTGTGAGGCTAGTGCTGTGAAGCCCCAAATTTGTTACAATAACAATAAATATTATTGTGTCTATGTGATTATGTTATTATTGTGTCTATGTGATTATGTTATTATTGTGTCTATGTGATTATGTTACGACCTTATTCACATTCGAGGACGAATGTTGCTTAAGGAGGAGAGAATGTAAAATCCGAAAAAAATAAATAATAATATATAATTGTGGTTGAGTTAATAAAAATATATATATATAAGAAAACAAAGAATAAATTGCATGGGATAAAATTAATGTTAAAGTTGGATAAATAGATAGATGAAATGAAAATAAGAAAAAAAAAAGAAAAAAAAAGAAACAAACATGCAACATTGCACGTACACCACTCCTTTACCCCTTCCCCCCTTTTCATTTCCCTTCAATCTTTTGGCTTTCCCCTCCCATAGGTTATAGAAAACTCTCCACTTATACATTATATTTACACACAAACAAAGTACATAACATAAAGGTTAGAAAATCAGAAAAAAACAAGGGAAAAGAAGAGGAAGAAAATACCAAGAGGGCAAGAAGAACAAGAATCAAAATACTAGAGAAAAGGATAATTTTAGCAACCACACAACAATAATCTTCACACTTACAAGGTGAGTTTTCTCACTCAGAAATTCTTGGTAACATCCTTTATTTTTAGTTCAATGCATGTTAGAATAAGAATTGAGTGTTGAAAAGAAATATTGAACTTTTGATTATTTAGACAACTAGTTGCGTCATGAACTTTACGAACTGTTATCACTGAGTTATAATTGTTAGAATTTGATGAAATTCGGAAGAGTGGTACACCTCTCTAATATGATCATATAGAACCAAACATGAGGTAAAATGGACATACGGTTTGAAAGTTATCATAGTTCAAAGTTCATGCCTTAGATTTGGTCGAAATTCGGAAAGGCATAATTACGGACTATTTTTATTGAGTTTTACTTATTAGAATTATATGAAAATTTACAGGGTTGTAAATATCTCTGTTACGGACAGATATAGATAAAGAGTTATCGGACTTACTATTTGAGAGTTATTGTAGTTTGAAGTTGCTGCCTCGGATTCATCGGAATCCAGAAGGGCAGGACGTGGAAACGTAAAACTATACTAATATGTGGGGAATATGAAAATTGTTTCTAAATGAAAGTTCTAGATCTCTCTGTTGTGGACATTTTGAGACCTTACGGAGGTCCATCCGACTTACGGATTGAGAGTTATTGCTGTTTAAAGTTTCTGCCTCGGATCTATCGAGATCCAGGAAGGGCAGCGAATAAAAGTGTAAAACTGTACCAAATGGTACAGAATATGAAAGGATGGTTCACATGGAGACGTGTAGCTCTCTGTTATCGTCGTTTTGAGATTTTATGGGGCTTTAACGGGTTTACAGATTAGGAGTTATGACTATTCTAAGATTGGGTTCTGTTTAATAAAAATTCTGCCGAAACAAATCTCATATGGCTGTTTTGATGATAAATTTGTGTTAGTTACCCAAAGTAGTTTTAAATGAAATTTGGTACAGTGAAAGACCCCCGTCTTACCTTAGTTTCCGCTTGAAAAACACCTTAGTTGGAGTTATGATTAAAAAGTTATAATCGTTACAAGTATGAATGACAGAATGTTGGGAAAGAGAATATTATTTATTCGATCCTCTGAAAAATATGAAAAAAGTGAATACGTGTTCACATAAATATATAAATATAAACATAATGGATCGGGTTGCACGCCGCAACAAAACGTAAAGTGAATACGTGTTCACAAATACGTAAATATAATGGGTCGGGTTGCGCGCAACAAAGCGTAAAGTGAATCTGGCGTTCACAAATACGTAAATATAATGGATCGGGTTGCGCGCAACAAAGCGTAAAGTGAATACGTTCACAAAAATATAAACATAATGGATCGGGTTGCGCGCAACAAAGCGTAAAGTGAATACGTGTTCACAAATACGTAAATATAATGGGTGGGTTGCGCGCGCAACAAAACGTAAAGTGAATACGCGTTCACAAATACGTAAATATAATGGGTCGGGTTGCACGCCGCAACAAAACGTAAAGTGAATACGCGTTCACGAATACGTAAATATAATGGATCGGGTTGCACGCCGCAACAATATGAAAAATGAATACATGTTCATCTATATATAAATATGAAAAGTGAATACGCGTTCACAAATATATATGTAATAAACATGTGGAAATGCAGGGGAATGTCTTAACGTATAATACGAGATAAAATGAAGTGTTAGTTAAACCGAGAATTTCCTATGAGGAGTTGTTGCATATTTAAAAATGTTGTAACCTGATATGTTTTTGCAATATTCTTATTACGTTATAATGTGATTGCACTTGGAATATTGTGGTGTTACTTTGAATTGCAGGGTAAGGTTCTTACTCACTTGGATGGTAGGGTGACTCTTTATTTAACATGTTTCAGAAAGCGTGATAGAGAAGGCTCACGCCAAGGCTAGCGATAAATCCATGACCTCTTGTCATACCAAGTCCATTGCTTGGGCTTGGTATTCGTCGAGTTCGAGGATGTCGGTTCGGTGTCTCGGAAATGCGTGTGGAATGGTCTCCCTTCCAACTTAGAATAATCTTTGTCAGTATGTCTATGTAGAAACAATATTTGCACGAGCATGGGCTCGCGTTATGTTTTTAATAAAGTCATAAACAAATTTCTTTATTGTTATTTTTATTAATAGCTTCGTATTTGAATATAAGTTCAAATTTCTAAATAAAGAGAATTAAATGGTGCTCCTGGTGGGAAATAATTGTCCAGGTGCCATCACGCCCTAAGTAAAGACTTAGGAAAAGTCGGGGCGTGACAAGTGCATTCCTCCCGGTTGCAAAAAATGACTTGGTACCAACAAATTTGCCCTTACCTTTCTGAAACTTGGCCTTGGAAGCATTGTCTTCTACTATGTTGGCAGGCTCCAATGAAACAGCATCAACCCTTTCATTCTTCCGGTTGTCCTATTCAACACGAATTTTCAGAACCAGTTGCTCAAAACTCATTTCCTCCGTTAGATGCTTCAAATAAACTTTAAAATCCTTCCAAGAAGGAGGTAATTTTTCAATAATAGCACAAATAAGGAAATATTGGTTAAAGCTCATACCTTCAACCTCTAGTTCATGAACAATGACTTGAAGTTCCTCCACTTGTTTGACAGCATGCTTTGCATCGCTCATCTTGAAGTTTAAGAACTTCCCGACGACGAACTTCTTCGAACAAGTAACTTCAGTTTTGTACTTGTTCTCCAATGACTGTCATAACTCTCGTGTTGATCTGACCATGGAGTATATGTTATAGAGAGTATCATCCAAGGCGTTGAGAATGTAGTTCTTGCAAAGAAACTCTTGGATCCACCAAGTCTCAATAGCCTTCAGCCTTTTGACTCTCTCCGCAGCAGTAAGAGCATTATCCCCTTCTCCTTCCGGCAATGTCGTTGGAGCCTCAGCAGTCAGTACATTTGCCACATGAAGAGTGGTCAAATAAAACAGCATCTTTTGTTGTCAGCATTTAAAATCAGAACCCTTGAATTTCTCGGGTTTCTCCACATGATTTTTCACCATTGATGATACAGATTGATCCATTCTTTTGCAAATCAGGAAATGTATTCTTTGAAAAATTTGCAAGCTTCACACGGTCAGAAAATAAATTTTCTGAGAATTTTTGTCTTAGATTTTTAATGTCAATCTAGACTCATCAATGAATAAACACAATATTATAATAATAAATCAACAGAACTGAAAATAACTACAATGAATTCAGCATATTGAAACATATACTAACTTGGTGTAGATAGAGGCCTGCAATGATGCAGTGTCCTACGACAAAAATTCGTCCCCACTTGTGATGTAGTTCTACGGACGTCTTAAGGCATACAACTATCTAAGTGAGAGTTCTAGCACAAGAACTTTACTTCTGACGAATTTACTTTATGTGTTCTTCAGAAATGTTCTTGAGGAAGAAGAAGATAATAGAGCCACAATCTTAGATCATTAGATGAATTTAATGATTGATTGTAATGTTATGAGTATTGTGTATGTTCAAACAAGTGATCCACATGCTTTTATAGCATGAACTTTCATCCTTAATCAGCCATTCATCAAAGGTTGTGACCTTACATGAAGAGACACACAGTTTGGGCATTCTGGAATTTTCCGTTGGGATTAGCGTCGCGGCCCTTCCCTCCAGCGACGTGGCGCTCCAAAACATGCAGACCTCTCTGAAGTTTTGGTGCCGTGGCGCTTGTCACGGGAAATTTTTGACGTTCAAGCACCGCGACCCTGTCCTTGGGCGCCACGGCGCTGCGCCTAAAAATCGCAACTCTTTGATCACTTTTTACTCTTCTTCTTGTACAAGTTCCAATAATACCCCACATTTTCTATTCACACATCTCACAAAATATCAGTCTACTTTCTTTGTTAACACTATTAGAAGGTTATGTAATTGTCTATCTGCTTTGGTATATGGCTTAATATTGCATATAAAATTCTCCTAGTATTTTGATTTGACGAGTTCATTGAGTTGAAAATATTATTGAATTTCAGTTAATGTACTTGTGTATGTTCTTGCTAGTGTAGCGCCAGTGATCATGAATTGATATTTTTAAACTTTGATGCTTAACCTGACTAATACACGTGTTTTTTAATGATGCCAAAAGAGGAAATATTAATGGATGTTCATGTGTCAATATTTGAAGAGGGATATTATGAGTATAACAGTGGATGTACGGGAATAATAACTAACTATTACTAGTGACTCGAAAGGACGAATTACTACACAACAGGCTTGAAGCCTAAGAGTTGTGACAACAACAAGTTTTGTGATCTTGATATTCTTTCTTGAGTCAGTCTTGTATCTTAGTGTCAATCGTCGAACGCTCCTTGATTCTTGATAACTTGAAATCAAGAGACACAAAATCTGGTAGTGTTACAATTGTGCTAAGTTGAGTGATATTCACTCTGTCCTTAAGACAATATTGCCCTGTATAAATCATTTTACGTTAATGGACAACTGTCTTCCAAGATAAAATAGCATCAAACAAATGAGCAAAGGAAACTCAAGTGTTTACTAAAATAAGAACCTTTAGTGTTTGAAAGAGTACTTAGAGAGGAAGAAGTTCAGAAATCTGAATTTTGCAAGTGTGTAGTTCAAGTGATGAACAATTTGAGCCAAAGCCTCAATTTATAGTAGTGTAAAAATGCCTCTTCAAGTTCCCATGTAATGTCCATTTAAGTGTCATGTAATAGTCATTTGCCCTCTTGATCTCTCTCCTGCGAGAGAACCAGAACCGCGCCTTCCCGAACCTGAGGTTGCGCCCATTCCACGCGTCGTTCTGGTTTCGGAATCAGAACAACCTCTCCTTACTGATAGCCAAAGGACATAGCTTCAAGAGAGGTTGACGCTCTATTTCATTGGAAAGAACGAGTGCATGCACCTCCCACTCTTTTTGGGGATCTTGGAAAAGCAGGTCTTCTTGGAAAAGAGGGTCGAGGCGGCATTGGTGCGGGATGGATTTTCCGCCCATATAATTTTGGGTTGGAGGTCGCAAATCTGCGGGTTCCTCTTTAACCACCCTACTAGGGGAGGGGCGTGGAATAAAGGAAAGGCGCAGAGCAACTCGCTTTACTGTAAAGAAGGAGAGGCGTGTCAAGCCTTGGAAAGGTGCGAATCCACTCGAACAAATGTGAGAGGGGCGAAAGGAAGCGACTTGCTTGACTATAAAGTTGGAAAAGGGAAAAAGTCAGTTCTGTGCCTATAGTCATTCCTCGCTCACTCAACAATTTCTGCTTCTCCTAATGGGAGCCTTTACTAGTAAGGGCGCGTGGAACCGGGGAGAAGGATTATTGAAACCAATTCAAATGGAAGTGACTTAAGTAATATTGTAAGGTTCCTTCTTAGTGCTTTTCTCAGCCTATTCCATTTGAACTGCTACGCAACTCTCCTAAGATTACGGGATTTCATGCTTGACGAAGTTTAGGAAAATGATTAAAACATTTATAGCTCCTACGTAAATAAGTAGCAGCGCAGAAGCTAGAAAATAAGAGTTAGATAGAATCTATCATAAGGATGTACAAAGAAGAACCAATCCGGCAGAATAAATTGATTGGGAAGTAATACCACCCTAGACCGCCTAATATAAGACCCGGTCCTAGAAAGACTAAAAGCAAATCATGTATTGGTTCAGAGAAATCTATTTTACCAAGCAATGCAGCCAAATAATGGCTGATTTATGGAAGTAAATCTGTCATTTGAATGCCCCAAAACGTCCCCACAATCAGCCAAACTTTTGGACTTCTGTCACACATACACTGCCCACGAAGAGCTGCGGTGCTACAACATTAGAGCCGCGGCTCAGTAGAGCCACTGCCCATACGGCTCTGCGGCGCTTTCCGACTTATTTCATCTTACACTTCGTACACTTCTTCTTTCATTTACCAACGTGGAACACTCGTCATTTAACTAACGACCGTCCATCATCTTATGTCTCAAACATTTACTCACGTACCAATATCTCTTTCACTAACGAATTTTACGATATTTGATATTACGAGTGCACGTGTGTGGAAACGATGTTTCCGACGTGCGACGGTGAGAGACCTCAATTGTTCGAGTCATAAATAATGGGTTAAACTTAATTCCACATTAATAAATTTCCAACACATATTTCATGAAAAGGTGCATATTTGAAAGTGCCAATATTTGAAGAGTGATGTTTCATAAAGGTGCATATATTTGAAAGTATCACTGGTTTGATAAGAAAATACAAGAACCTAAAAGAATTTGGTTCTCACATAGAAGCATTGGACAATGCAAATAGGACAGAGGAAGAAGACATTTGCACTAATTGAAAGAATTTCAGAACCGTCCTGAAAGAACATGGTCCTTGAACTTTTACTGATGATGTTTTACAGGAAACACATGGATCAGGTCTTACACCTAACCATCTAGAGGGTTGCAATAAATGGAAGATAAGGCCTTAATATACTTAAGTCAAATCACATCTTGCTAATTTAAAATTTAAATCAATATGGAGCTGGTTCTAAGAAGGAATTGTCAATATAGAAGCTGGTCCTTAGGTGGAAGATGCATTTGAGTGCACATGTAGTTGCTAGAGTACACATGAATAGCTATGAAATTGTTATGTGTTTGTCATTCAAACAAATAATCTCTTGATTATTCTTATTAATGAATGGGTATATATACAAGTTACATATAGGAAAATATTTTCCAATTATACATCGAAAATCTTATTCTATTTGAAGACTAACTATACAATTATGGTAATAGTACAAGTCTAATTATACTACAATATACCTTCCTAATATACATAATATTGAATTTTCCGATACACACACTGACACAAGGCTACAGCCCCGTGATGGACAGCCACTGCCCGTGTCCGTGATCGGTTGGCCCAGTGTGCTGCTAACGTCTAATATATATAAGTATACATGTGTATATCATGTGTATACTTATGTATATTTAACACACACCCACAATCATAGCGGGCGGTCTTCGTACGCTGAGACTGTCTCTGAAATCTTCAAAAAGGACCGAGGGAAGACTCTTTGTAAAGATGTCTACAATTTGATATCTGGAAGGGACATGACATACGCGTACTTGTCCACGAGCTACCTTCTCTCGAATAAAATGAATGTTCATCTCAATATGTTTAGTGCGCTGGTGTTGAACTGAATTCTCAAAAAGGTAGATGACACTAACATTATCACAATACACTAAGGTAGCGCTAGAACGGAACAACGTTGACTGACGTTTTGCATATCACGAGACCAAGTTATTACCAAGAAATATTCAATAGCCAGACGTAGACCATCTGGTGTTAGGACAGTCACCCCAATCAGCATCTGTATATGAGACAAGTATAGACGCAGATGAAGGATACAAATGCAAGTCATAATTCAGTGTCCCTTGGATGTACCTAAGATTGTGTTTGAGCGCATTCATATGCTCAATCCTGGGATCATGCATAAACAAACACACCTGTTGCACGACATATGTAATATCAGGTCGCGTGAACGTAAGATACTGAAGATCCCCTGCAAGATTGCGATAGCGGGTTGGATCCTCATAGGGGGAGCCAGCTGCAGCACCCAACTTTGATTTAGTATCAACTGGAGTGGAAGTGGACTTACAGGATGACATCTCAACCCTCTAAATGATCTCAGATGCATACTTTCTCTATGATAAGAACAATCCACCTGCATGACGAGTGACAACAATCCCCAAAAAATAACTCAAGGGTCCCAAATTTTTCATAGCAAACTCAGAACTGAGCATTGTCATGATATATTGACGTAATGCATCAGATGAATCAGTCAAGATAATATCATCCACATATAAGAGTATATAAGCTAATGACGAACCACGACGATATATGAATAACGAATTATCAGGCCTGCTATGAGAGAACTCAATAATCGATATAAAGTCTGCAAACCTCTTATAACATGCCCGTGGGGACTGCTTAAGCCCATATAATGACTTTTTCAACAAACAGACATGATGCGGATATTTAGGATCCCTAAACCCCAAAGGTTGATGCATATAAACTGTCTCTTTGAGATCAACATGTAAGAAAGTATTCTTCACATCCACCTGATGAAAGGGCCATGCTTTCGTTATATCCAAGCTGAGCACTGTGCGAATGGTAGTTGGCTTGACCACTGGACTAAACGTCTCACCACAATCAACACCAACCTATCACTTACAAGACGAGTCTTATGCCTTGCAAAAGAACCTTCAGAATTGTCTTTATGAGCAAAGATCCACATAGACCGAATATTAACACCAGATGGATGGGACACCAACTCCCACATCTTATTATCAATAAGAGAATTATATCATCGGTCATATAAATTTTCTAATTCAGGTAATTTAAAGTAGACACATGATTACGGGGTAATGGTGATTTAAGAACATTAGAATGTAAATTAAAATGTCTTTTTGATTTAAAAATACCTCGTTGACTACGAGTGTCTGGTATATGACTTGGGGAAGAATTGGGGGGATTTTGTGAAGGATCGGGACATGTGTGAATCGCGGAAGCGATGGGCACGCTTGCCCAACACGTTCATTGGGGCCTTTGTGAGGCGATGGCTGGACCGATCGATGCCCAGATTAGGCGGTGGCACTGGCGACACTGGACCAATACTGCATCGGGAACATGTAGTAAAGCATGTATCGGGGCAGTGGGGCCAGCGGGCAGTGGGCCCGCTAGTGAATTTGGGGTGCGGGACATATCCGAAAAATGATGAATAATATACGGGGATATACCATCATTCCAAAAATTATACGAATTAGGCACGGGACTATTTACCTTAGCAAACAGGAAATTGGGATTCATCAAAAATAACATGACGACTAATGATGATTTTATTAGATGATAAATCAAAACATTTGTAACCACAATGATTCCACGTATAACCCAAAAACACATAAGGGGTATAATGAGCCTGAAGTTTGTTAATTGTGGTGGACGGAAAAAGTGGATAACACAAGCACCCAAAGACCCTAAGATGTGAATATGAAGGAGTCTTATTATATAAAATTTGAAGGACAGTTCAATATTATGTATATTATGAAGGTATATTGTAGCATAATTATACTTGTTCTGATACCATGAAAGAAATAATCTCTTGATTATTCTTATTAATGAATATGGTATATATACAAGTTACATATATGAAAATTCTTTTCTTATTATACATCTAAAACCCTATTCTATTTGGAGACTAACTATACAATTATGGTAATAGTGCAAGTCTAATTATACTACAATATATCTTCCTAATATACATAATATTGAATTGTTTAATACACACAAGGCTACTGTCCCATGATGGGCTGCCACTGCCCGTGTCCATGATGGGCTGGTCCAGTGAGCTGCCAACGTCTAATATACATAACTATACATGTGTATATCATGTGTATACTTATGTATATTTAATAGTCATCATCAAAAAGGAGAAATTTATTGAGGATTTAAGATCTTATGAAGTTTTAATGATTGACAAATAATATATAATTGACAATCACAATTCAAGAAGAATAACTAAACATATACAAAAAAATAATCAGATCCTTAACAGATTTCTTAAAGGAACTGGTAATGTTGGCAACAGAAACACTTGGAAGAACCAGGTCCTTTGCAGAAGAACTAGAGATTGTTTGGTCCAAGCATGAAAAACTATTCGACGCGCAGAAAGAATTCCTTTATAATTTGTGATTAAGACTTTCCAATTCTACAAGAAATACAAGTCCAATATATAAAAATGTTATCATAATTGAATATATGTAATTAGCTTTGAAATAGGAGAAAATAAAAGGAGGTCGGAGCGAGAATGAAAACCAAGTTTGACTTGACTAGAGTTCTAGGTTTCTTGAATTCTTGAACCTAGTTTGATTTGGATATGAAGGTACATGAAACAACTATTCCTACTCATATACAAAGCATCACATTATGTTGTTGAAGATACAAGACTCCAGAGCAAATAAAGAGAGATTTATTCAGAGTGTCTTCAAGTGAACAGTTCTTCCAGTTGTAATAGTTAGATTCTTTGTGCTTAAATTGTAACCTTTTACTTTCACGGAGAATTTGTATTAGGTGTTTGTGTTGTAAGGAGCTTCTTAGACTAGGTAGAGTTTTTGAAGAAGTTAGCTATAATTAGTGAAGAATTGTAGAGGGAGAGGTGTTGTAGTGGACAGTTTTTTTTTTTTTTTTGTTGTGAAGGCACTGGCCATTCTTTCTTTCAGTCTGTGCATGATAAACCGGGTGTATGATAGCGCCAACCACGTCAACCACACCACACTTGGCAAGCAGGGTGTAATTTCAAAGGCAGACGGGCAGACGTTACCTGCAGGGTTTTGAACTTGTGACCATTTCTCACACCACACAATGAGGATCATCTGCGCCAAGACTCAGTAGTGGACAGTTTCTTAGGTTATTGAAATTATAACCTTAAAACAGCTCGATTGTTTTAGTGGAGATTTGAAAAATTCTATCGGAGATATATCATGATTTTTTCTTCTCTTGAACGTAGAGTTTTTCACTAAAATGCTTGTCTAATATACTATTTCGGAATTTATTGTTGAAGAACCTGGTTCTTCAGTGAGTTAGGTGATAGTGCACAATTACAAAATGAAATAAATGTTCGTGCATTGATAATTATTTTTGATTATTTTTTCCACCAAGCTTTAGCTATGAAAAGATGATTTTCGAAAATCACACGGTTTCACATTTTATATAAAAACATGACGGAGACTAAATTTTTTGACTTTTATAAGATCCTATAAGCTTGAGCGGTTAGATTAACATAACGTATGTCAATGTAGACAACATTAATTTGATCCAAAAGTCAATTAGGCTATCTAGGTAGCCCAAAGGCCAACATTATGACAAAAAATAAAATGAAAATGAAAAGAAAGAGTATTAGTTATATTGTTCACTTGCATAAAAAAGAAAGAAAATCATTTTTTTCTTTGGTGATTAAATAATTATAATAATAAACAAATAATTTTAAGCGGATCATACCAATACTAATGCATCAGATTTCATCATAACGTCGAAGTTAAGCATGTTTGGGTGATATGACGGAAAGGGCATCTAATGGCTGGCCTTCCTTCTTTCATTCTTCCTAGAGTCGTTCCTGTAACGAAAGCAAAGAGAGGTTAAGCATGACTTCCTATATCAATGCTCCCTCCGGCAGGTTTTTCCACTGATGTAGATAAAGGCTATTCCTTCTTCGTACAGGCAAAATTTTCTTTACGAAAAAATGTGGTTGAACAAGAGAAAGTACAGCTATTCAGAAAAAAAGACTACTCACTCAACTTCTGAATTCAGAACAGGGTCAATATTCGAACGGACTGTTCGACAATGTCCTCTTGCTGCTCGAGAATAACCAGTTTTCCTGCCAGGAATGATAGCAGGAAAGGAAGGTGTGAAAAGAAGCACTGAATAGGAAGCTTAAATAGTACTAGAATGGGTAAGCTCATGGAAAGTCCTCGTATTGCAATTCTTTTTTTGAAGAGAGCATTGACGTCACGAGTTTGAGCCGTGAAAACATCTTTTAAGTTAAAGTTCCGTACCATAGATATTTATATTCTAACCATTTTCCGAACCTTAGTACCGATTGCCTTATAGTAATAAACAAATAAATAAATGAAAAAGTAGTTATAAATTGAACAATTGACTTTGAACCAATAAATCTGTTTTGACATGTTCAAATGTAGCTCAACCGAGCATTTGACACCCCTTGAAATTAAAATAATTCCACGTTTGTATAGACCAAGTTGTCTCTAATAGCTAAAAAATATTGTCCAAATCAGTAGTGACGCTGTCCTTGTCTGTCAATCCTATCTATCTTGTACACTCCATACCCTTTACCCATATATATATATATATATATATATATATATATATATATATATATATATATATATTTATTGTTCCCATTAATTCCTATAAATTCTGTCCATACTCTTTTATCCAAATCTATATCTCCATTGGCACTGCGGTCCAAATCTTGTATATGAAGCCATTCCTATATCTTTCTTTGAGCTAATTATTTTGCTTTTCTCGAGCATTTCTGTACATGGAAGGTGTTAATTGAGATGTTTCTTTAAAATAAATGTTTAATTCAAATAGATGAATTATCTGTGTCAAAATATCACCACCATGTTAAGCAATAATCGTTTAAGATGTTGTTAAATGAAGATTCTTGGGTTATTTTAGATCTGATTGTCGTACAAATTATTTTTTTGGTAACTTGTGTAAAAAATTAGCTCTTTTATTAGTAACTTGGAGGCATTGACTGAGTTGTCTATTAATTGGTCTCTTATTTTGGTATACTGCTTATTTGCGAATTTTGTATTGCTGTTAATGTTAAAAAGCTTGTTTTGGATAATGGTGGTACTTTGATTTTGCTGTCTGGGAGATATTCTGCTTCATATACTCAGATGAAGTAACTACAACTTGTTGTATATGATCAAGTGCAGGTGCTTCATATACAAGATGGAAGTAACAGGAGGTTAAGACCTTTAGATTCTATGGCATTGGAAGGTATTTTTACTCCTACGTCTTTGCTTTTCCAGTTTGAGTAGTTATCCATTGGATAATGTTAAAAATGTTTACTTTTCTTATTAGGTATTTGGGAAATGCTTGAGGTAGCAGAAAAACTAAGGAAAATAGAAAGTGGTATCAGCAAGGATCTTAGAGTAAACAAGGTTCGAAGAATTGGAATGGAATTTGACTCTGATTTGGCTACGCATAGGGAATCGTTGACCATTACCGCACAAGTCATCACTTCTGCAAACTCTTTTATCCCTTGGTCTTCTAAGATTTCCATTAGTGAAGGATATCATGAATTTCTTTAGTTAAAACTGACAATTATTCAATTACTTTAGAGGTTCAAGGCCTGGTCGTTGATCATATCACTTTTTCAAATCTTTTGATTTAAAAAAATGCCTGGTGTTTTATCAAGGATGTGTTCCACAGATTTCAGGCAGCAAGATAGTGTAGGTTGTACCAAAAGTGATAATTCCTTTTTAACTTATTGTGTTGTTGATGATTCCCATTGCCCCATCTTGCCTGGTCTGCCAGATGATGTGGCAAAATATTGTCTTGCACTTGTTCCTCGATCAAACTTTCCTGCTTTGGGTGGTGTCTGCAAGCGATGGAGGTCATTCATTAAAAGTGAAGAGTTCATCAGCATTAGAAAGCTAGCAGGCCTACTTGAGGAATGGCTTTATGTCCTGACTGTGGATGCTCAAGGAAAAGAAAGCTACTGGGAGGTTTTAGACTGCTCTGGAAACAAACACCATCAGCTCCCTCAGATGCCAGGTCATACAAAAGCTTCTTTCGGCGTTGTAGTTCTCAATGGTAAACTTCTTGTTATGGGTGGTCATTCCGTGATTGATGGATCTGGGTTGGCCTCAGCTGACGTTTATCAATACGATTCTTACTTGAATAGGTTTGTCTCTGAGCTTCTGTTTCTATTCCGTTCTTATTTTTGGGTTGAAGGAAAATGTTTTCCATAGAAAATGTTTTCAGGAAAATAAGTGGGTTTCTTACTTATTTTCTTGTGTTCGATATGTAAGCAAGAAATATTATCCAAAAGCATTTGTATATAATCTAGACAAATACTATGAGAGGTTGGAGTGGAGGGGTAGGGGTGTGGGGTAGTGGGCTATGGGGGTGGGGTTGAAGATGAGGTGTGTTGGATGATGGGGAGGACAGAATCAATGTGGTATGTCACTTGTGGAACTTGTTTTCCCTACTTCGATTAAGGAAGTCATCTTCCTCATTTTTAAGGAACTTGTTTTCCTAGAGAAAATGTTTTCAAAATTTTTGGTTAAATGAACATGAGAAAATTGGAAATCCTCCATACCAAACACACTCGCAGTGGATGCATATTTTCAGCTACTGTAAGGTGGGATAATGCATGAATAGGGTGTTTTGATGGTGTGGTTCGGTATAAGAAAATTAGCCTGCCTCCCCAAAAATAAATTAACTACTTGACCCGACCTAGATAGAAATTTCTGTGTTTTGTTTTTGATGCTTACAATTAAATATCGTCTGTAAAAATATTTAGTTTATCTCTGATGTTACTTTACCAGTCACTCAACTTCCATGGATAATCCCAAATATTTTGCAAACTTCCATAGATTACAAGTAATTGATACAAAGTAAAATCGTTTCACTTAAAGTCTGATGCTTCTCTCTCGTTTTCATCATTATCAATCGTGAGATTCTAGGTATGTTAATCCTTATGGTAAAATTGGTTGAAGTTTCTTACAGTTCTGTGGTTACTTCATTGTTTAAAGGTTAAATCTATTCAGGATTCACGCAGAACAATTGCCATAAGCAATACCTCCTTCTAACTCTACTCTACCAAACTTGAGTTTTGGAAGCTTAATGCCTTACTGTAATGTAGTTTTCCTTCTGTTTATGTACTTTCAACTGCCCATTTTCCTAGCAGATCATGTACAAGAAATGCTTTTAAGTAAGCTTTGCCTCTACAACCAATATTGAAACACTATCAACCCAACCGCAGTTATCACTACAAATTTGCCCACCTGCTTTATATGTTTTGTTTTTAGGAGTACTTCAAATAGTGGAATCGTTCTTATCAGGAATTGTTGAAAGGGAATCGACATTAGTGAAGATGAACCTGTTGATTTACTTGCATCCCTTACCAGAATAAACTTTAGTTGGAATTACTAGTTCAATTGACACCACAGCTAGAGTGAGCTCTTTTGGGAGTAGTACTTATTTTTTCGTCTCACAATTTCCCTCTTTTGTGGGTAGAACTGGCAAGTCTGGTATGAAAACTCTTATCTGTAGTTTGATGTCTTGCATGATCCATGTTTTATTTATTTTGGGCAGCTGGAGCAAATTGGCTCGCATGAACGTGGCACGTTATGATTTTGCTTGTGCGGAAGTGAATGGTATGGTTTATGTGGTCGGTGGTTATGGAATAGATGGTGAATCTCTTTCTTGTGCTGAGGTGTATGATTCAGATAAAGATAAGTGGACAGTGATTGAGAGCCTTCGCAGGCCAAGGTGGGGCTGCTTTGCATGTGGATTTGAGGGAAAGCTCTATGTTATGGGCGGTCGATCAAGTTTTACAATAGGGAATTCAAGGTTCGTTGATGTGTATAATCCCGAGAATCACACTTGGTGCCAGATGAAAAACGGTTGTGTCATGGTTACTGCTCATGCTGTTCTGGAAAAGAAACTCTTCTGCACGGAGTGGAAGAACCAGAGAAAACTTGCTATTTTCAATCCAGAGGACAATTCATGGAAGATGGAAGCTATTCCAGTGTTGGGGAGTTCAACCATTCAGTTCCAGTTTGGCATACTGGATGGGAAGCTTTTGCTGTTTTCTATACAAGGTGGCGACCCTGGTTATAACACCCTGCTATATAACCCTAATGCACCTCCAGAATCACAGTGGCAGACTTGTGACATAAAGCCATCTGGTGTGTGTCTATCTACTGTAACAATCAAGGCATAAAAATTGAAAGATGTCGCGGATCAATCATCTACGGATAAATGTCTGTTTATTCATCAGGTGTGATAGTCAGTTAAGCTGTTAGGTTCCACAAACTATTTCAAGATGACTTGTGTTCGAACTTCAATCTGATCTTTAGATGGCTTCTCCTGTAAATATGTTTTTTATCTTACTGTTAATTATTCTTCAAAATAATCCCACAAGATGTTATTGTCTGTAGTTAGCTTGCTGAAGGATGTTGTACTCCCTGAAAAGATATGTGCTGTCACCCTGAACTTGGTTTTCATGTAATTATACCAAATTGTAAATAAAAGAAATACTTAATTCGTTTTGGTGTCTGTACATGTATTTGATCTGGTCGAGCAAAGGTAATATATTTCTAAGAAAACTGTCATCACCAACAATTGTCACTGTTGTAATTAAACAAGCTCCTGCAAGAAAACATTTTCTTTTATTTTTATACAGTAGATTAGAAGTGTTTAAATAGACAAGATAAGGTATGAATCCTAAATTTAGCGTATGGACTGACCTTCCCTCACGACAAGATTAGTACAGGCAATTTTGTTTCTCATCCACAGATTATTTCCATAACGTACATAAGCTCTGCTCCTTCACGTGAAGACATAAATTCAAGCTTTTGCCTCAATGCAGGGCTGTCTTTCGACCGTCACGAGATGTGCGTCTGGGACTTCAAAAACGAAAAATGTAGGTTCATTTTTATCAAGAAGATAAATTTTAATTTACTAAAGACCCATAATTCGTGTCTTGGCACAATTAAGGAAAGACTTTTACGAATTAGGTAAGCACTAAAATGTTTTAGACGGCCCTGCCTCATGCTTGAATTTTTGAAAGGCAGAGTCTCACCAAGTGAAACCGTTAAGCCCTCGAACCTGTATTTTAGTTATTTGTTTCTGCTCTTTATGTTGTTTCAATTTCACAATAGCACTAGCTGGTGAGAGAAATAAACGGACAACGGGACAAGAAATAGGAAACTTATAGCTATCACATTCCATCATATTACAAATGTACTTTAAAAACTAATAATCCCTCTTCATAGTCACTTACCCTTTTCATTTTGATTCAAAATAAGTATTCACTTACATAATCGAGATGGATTTAATTTTAATTTTTCATATTTGTTTTTATTAAGTGTTAAGTGACGGAATCCATTCATTTTAATTAAGGGTATTTCAGTCAAAATACCTATAAACTTACCCCCTCCATCCCAAAATTGTCACGTTTCGCTTTTCAAGCCAATTTGACTAAATTTTACAGCTAAATTAGATTAGATTATTTACTATTATAAAATTAAGATTTAGGTACTAAAAAACAATACAAAAAGTAGAAGTTACAATTTTTCTCATATCAATTGATGAAAAAAATACATCTTAAAAAATTGCTCAAAATTCATGTAGTTTGACTCTCGAAAAGCTAAACATGACAAGTATTTTGAAACAGGAACAATAGTATTTTTTTTAAGGGGTGTGTTAAAAGCTAAGTGAACACTTTATTTAAACCGGAGGGAGTAATGTGTATTGGAATAAACATAGTATGATGTATCTATCTTTATTACTTGGGGCATTTATGACCATGCCTATCCTTTTCAACGAAAAAACAAAATAGATTAGCAAAGCTCAGTAACCTAACCGAACGAATTGAGAGTACAAAAAATGGAATCCAACACTCACTGGAATAAGATGGTGAATAATATTTGAACTATTCAGAATTCACCACCACTAACTGAAGCGTACACAAATTTTCCTATTACGTTAAACATAAATATTATCGTCTTTAACATGTTAGATACAAAGATTACAGTCAGCAGATTATGCTTTGTTTTTTTTTACTTTGTGGTATCTCCAACAAATATGGAGCCAACAGGGCACATGTTTCAATTGAGATATCCTTACTCAAATTTTGAAACATGTTCCACTTCAGAAACGAATATGGAGAATTGAAACAAAAATGGAGCATGGAGCTCTATGATGGCAACTATCCATTAGTGCCGTTGACACTATCCTCACCACTCTGTCTTCTCTTTTCTCTCAAATTTTCACCCCATATTTTAGCCTCTGCAACTGCTCTCTCTCTGTCCAAATCCCTCTTTAACATCTTTGTTGTTTCCCTCGGAGAGTCATCCCTCTCAGATCCTCCTTCCGAGTCCCATTTCCGTCCAGAACTTCCCCCTGCCCCGTCATCATTCCTAGATATCCTTCCATCTCTCTCATCTTTATTTTTCGTATCATCATTATCCACCCTTTGTCCAGGAACTGTACTAGGATCATATGCCTGGTTTACTAGAAAAGAAATGGCATTTACCACATCCCCTATAGGAGGACGGGCAGCAGCTTGTTCTTGGATACACATGGATGCCACAGCTAGTGCCTGGTAGAGACCTCTCATTGGGAATTGACCTTGCAACCGTGGATCTGCCAACTTCGCAAACTTGCGACGGTCATTAAAAAGTGGTCTAGCCTGCAGTAACGCAAAGAACACATCAGTTGTGCAATTTCACAACCAACCATGCTTTTTTCACACAGTCATGATCAGGCATAACAAAATTCAAAGCATTACTAAACTAAAGAAAGACATCCATAAAATTACCCAAGCAACAAGATTTTGCTGTCCCTGAGGTAGGCTGCTATCAATAGCCTTGCGTCCAGTGATAAGTTCCAAGAACACAACACCAAAACTATAAACATCAGATTTGACCGTTAATTGACCGGTCATAGCATACTCGGGAGCACAATAACCATAAGTTCCCATGACCCTTGTGGAAACATGTGACTTGTCTCCAGTTGGACCGAGCTTAGCTAGCCCAAAATCAGAAAGCTTTGGGAAATAACTCTCGTCTAACAAAATGTTGGATGACTTGAAGTCCCTATAAATAACAGGAGGGTTTGTCTTATCATGAAGGTACTCCAAACCTTTTGCTGCACCAGCTGCTATCTTCATTCTTGTGTTCCAATCTAAAGGTTCTTTATCAGGAGGGAGATCTGCACAAAAATTATTCACATATCCGTAACTAAAATAAGTATGCAGTAAGCCACAAACTTTTCTAGAGTACATCACTTCTATGAGATAAACATATTTGGCCAAGAAAGTAGAGTTCTACATCAGAGTACTCTTTATGAGATAAGGAATGACATAGGTACCAACTCATAACAATGAAGTTGACCACTAGCAATTAGAATATACATTTTAAAAAATGTGTGCTTTTCCGATTGAATTTCAATGGTGTAATACTTCCGACAGACTTTGCGGCAGTGTCTATCAGAAATTCCCAAGTATGATATTTATTAATTTACTTTTGGCTATAGTCTGTCGGTTATATGCGCGCAAATTCCATGCAAATAGATTTCCAACAAGGAAAAAAGGCGTCAAATATTTTTTTTGACAAAACCAAGGAGGCTGTTGGTATATCTTAAAAATAAACGAAAATGTTACTTGTATACTGATGGCGTCCATCGGTTACAGTTGCAGAAAAATTGCAAGTGACTATCAACTTACGCTGTCAGTTATGTAATAATAATTTTTTTAAATAATAAGCAATTATCGACGAACTTCGGAGGGAGTCCTTCGGTCACTTCTTTATACAGATCGGGCTGAGCCCTTTTTTCTCTTTTCACTTTTCTCTCTCTTTTTTCCTTCTCTCACCCGGCGACTGAGCCCAGACCCTCACCGGCCCACTGGCAACCTAGGCCCAGCGAAAAAAGGTATGGGATTGTGATATCAATTGTTTATTTCAGTAGTGCTTTTTAAATTAGAGTTTCTGATAAAAAGTTTTTGGTGCATTTTCCATGATAATAGTTGTTTCGTGCTACTGATTCAATTAAATATTGGTGTTAAATATAGTACTTTTTTCGTTTAAGATTAAAGGACTTTTAATTTGGGTGATTTGTAACAACCCAAACCCTGTTGCTGCCATCTGACCAGGAGCTCACGGGTTCAAGCCGTGAAACATCCTCTTGCATAAATGCAGGGTAAGGCTGCGTACATTAGACCCTTGTGGTCCGGCTCTTCCCCGAGCACATAGCGGGAGCTTAGTCACCGGGCTGCCCTATTTTTTTAACAACCCAAACCCTCTTTTTGAACATTTCCATCCCATTTCATGTTTTCAGACCTTGTATAAGCCAACAATACCATCAGGATCTTGTTGGCATGGTTCGGGTTGGAAATCAAGGGGTTCGGGGGTGATTCGGCTCCATTAGAACAATGTCCGAAATTGCAGATTTTTCTAGTGCTAGGTGACTACTGCTATCGTTGCAGAGGCACGCAATCGTGGAGAAGGCAACCTGTGCTTCAGCCCTATCATGAAGGTGGGACGCGATCACGATGCCTTTCCACTTGGCTCGCTCCCATGATGATTTTGTTTTGCTAAACTGCTATAGTGATAAGAGTGCCGTGATCGAGGTAAAGGAACTGGAAGTATATAATTGGCGTTTTCGCACATCAGTTCTTGTTTTCACCAATTTTGGGCAAAGAGCTCTTGAATTGAGGATCCAAAAGGGTGGATATTCAACCCATAAAACAAGGTAATGATTCCTTGCACTAGTCTTGAGATTACACTTGATTTTGGTATGCTCTGAACGATGAATCCATGAGTTTACATAGTCTTGAGTAATTTAGTCCTAGGTTTAAAAGAGGTAAATTAAGCAATTGAAAGGGTAAACAGATTCAGATTTGTAATTTGGTTTAAATTAGGACTTTTAATTTGGGGGATTTGTAACAACCCAAACCCTTGTTTTGAACATTTACGCCTCATTTCATGTTTTGAGACCTTGTATAAGCCACCAATACCATCTGGGTCCTGTTGGTGTGGTTCGGGTTGGATCCAAGGGGTTCCGGGGTGATTCAACACCACCGGAACAAAGTTCAAAATTGCAGATTTTTCTTGTGTCAGGTGACCATTGCTATCGCGGCAGTGGCACGCCGATCGTGGAGAAGGCAAACTGTGCTTCAGCACTATCGGGAAGGTGAGACGCGATCGCGATGCCTTTCCACTTGGCTCGCTTCCGTGATTGCAGAGCCCTTGGTGCGATCGCGGTAGAGGTTTTTTTTTGCTAAACCGCAATAGCGGTAAGAGTTCCGTGATCGCAGTAAAGGACCTGGCAGTATATGATTGAGATTTCGCAAACCAGCTCTTGTTTTCACCATTTTTGGGCAAATAGATCTCGAAATGAGAATCCAAAAGGTGGAGATTCAACCCATAAATCAATGTAATGAGCGGGTGTACTCCACTTCCCACACCATGATTGGTTTTTGGTCCAAAAGGGGGTAATAATTCCAGTTTAAACGAGAATAAGGGGATAAGAGGTCGCCGTAAGCTTAGAGTATGTCAATGACTTTTCCGGACAAGTTTAGGGGCTAACTTATGTATTTTCCCTTATTTTTTTTAGAAGGAACAAGTTGTTTAATGCTTGTTACTCACTTTTCCGTCTCCCTCAGTCACAGTCTCATTCATCTATATGTCCCTCTATCGAGTCTCTCGTTCGCTCCCTCCTAGATTCAATTCACAACCGATCAATGCCTCCCTTTGTTCGTTAAAGCGTCTATCTTTTTCCTGTAAATGAAGTAGTTGTCCACTCTTCTAGTCTATGATCTATCTCACTCTCGATCACGCTACTGCTCTTGCCTCCTATTCTAGCTAATGATTTAAACTGAAGATGGCAGTAATCGCTCATACCTGCTACTTCAAAATCTTGCATACACAGTATTGAAGTATCATTCATTCCTTTTGCTTAATACTAATACTCCACCTATTCCAATTAATATAGCATTCTTTGACTTTTGGACTTACAGAAAATATTTAAGATCATTGTATTCATAATACTATTCTATACAACTTTCAAACTTCAAGAGTTAAAGTAATTATCCTAGATAACTGTTCAACTATTGTCTTGACAAACCCTTTCCCTGCACTAATAAGATACATTAGCCAAATTATCATCTTAAACTTTGTTTCTGGTCAAATACTGTCATACAGTATGAGATGAAGGGGGTATCACCAATTTTTCATCATAACAGAGAATCAATCCAAAAAAAAAAGACAAAAATCAAGCTGTGGTAAATGCATTGCTCAAACACTAAGACCATTTGATTTGAACAATAAATTCTTAGTTGGATCCTTGACACTCAGATGCAATCATTTGAGATGAGAATAGGTAATTACCAAAGTAATAACCATCTCAATACATATACGACATCTTTCTACAGTGCATGAGGAAAGAAGCCACTTGCAGGATAAAAGGAGATCAAGATAACACAGATGAATAGAGGGGAAAGCAATGTAAGGTACCATGAAGGTGATCCTCCAATGATCCCAGAGGCATGAACTCGTAGACAAGAAGCCTCTGGTCTCCATCAGCACAGTAACCAACTAATTTCACCAAGTTAGGATGATTAAGAAGGCTGAGCATAAGAACCTCTACTAAAAATTCTCTGTTACCCTGAAGCCCATTCCTATCCAATTGCTTAACAGCAACAACCTGAGACAATGAAGTATGCATTCATCAGAACGTGTAAACTGAAGGTAGAAGTTCACAAATTTATATATTTAGTTTCAGCAGAACATAATGTGAAGCCAAACTTCTGTTTAACACAATCTAGCTAAAGATGGGAGGCTGGGAAATTTAAGTTCAGTGCTCTAGGCACAGAGATAACAGTTCTCACATGTTTGCTCCATAGTCAAAATGAAATTATACATCTTTTGAACCTTGTGATGCACTCGTAAAATTCTATTCCAAACAACTATCGACAAACGACTGAAATAACATGGCATATAAACAAGAGATTATGCCTGGTATATATTTAGCTACAATAATTTCTGCAATGCGGAATTACTTAGCTGAGTTTCTGCAAGGAATTAATTCAACAAAATTTGATAGGATATGCAAGTTTATCTACCACCTTGCCTACCAAAAAGGGATGTAACATCCGATAGGAAACTTTCTGCCGTAGCTTTACTATAAGTCAGCTTTCTTAATTCAAACTCATTGGATCCTTCTTCAACCATAATAGAAGCCCAGAGTTGATGAAATTAATTCTTGGATTTTAGTTCTATATAATAGTTGAAAACTGAAGAGTATACTCCAACTGTTTTATCATAAATGTCAATTGACTTTTTTTCTTTTTTTTTTGGGGTTCCCTTCGATTTTGGTGGTTCCTCCCGTCTCTACCTCTCAAATTTCACCTGCTGTATAATCTTTAAAAAGAGTTAGAACTCTATGTAAGACAAAGTGACCAACCTTATTTCTCATCCATCTCTATCAAACTTTTCTTTTTTGTCCCTTCCTTTCTATAGGTCTAAGCGAAAGCCATTTATGATTCTTAATTTTAAAAAAGTTTGAAGGTAAATGCGATCAACAATATGATTGACTAGTTATGACAATTTCCACTTTAGTTCTAACCGGAAAGATCAATGAATATATAACAAATCATTTCAGCACAGAAGAAACCCAATTAAACCTAATTTTCACCCCACTGGGAAAATGTGGCTCTGCCCAGTGATTTTTAACTACAACAAGTATGGTGAATAGTTTGCTCAATCATGTGCTTGTGCAGCTTAACTATCTCCTCTTTGTTTCATAATCTATTTACCTCTTAATGTATACCCTATCACGAGAACTAGCATACGTGGTGTAAAGCGGAAGAGAAAATAAGAGAAACCGGCTTGATTATTCCCTCAAGCTATTGGGGTTTAATAACTATGTTTACATGTCCTAAAAAAAGAATCAATACCTAATTACAATAGGAATAAATTAAGCTACCTACTATATTCACATATATTCTGGATTTGACCATGCTTGCTACATACACAACTCAGGGACCGGCTAGAGACTTGGAAAATATGTCTGCAAGCTGATGATTTGACCGCACGAACCTTGTGACGATGTCTCCTGAGAGTACACATCATGACAATCAAGCTCTATGTGTTTGGTCCTCTTGTGAAACACTGGATTCGATGCAATGTGAAGTGCAGCCTCATTATCATTCATACACAAGTTTCATTTCTTTAATTTATTCAAATACTCCTTCAATAGTTTGATCCATATGAGTTCACATGTTGCAAGTGCCCGAATTTTGCTTCTGCACTAGATTTAGCAACCACAATGAGTTTCTTACTTTTTCAATACACCAAATTTCCCGTACAGCCGTACTAGAACACAGTATTCGGAAGTGGATCGCTACCCTACTCTGTTTGTGCATATGTATATCCAATAATTTTTTCAGTAACCAAGTGAATCTAACCTAATATCTATCATTTTAACAATGAATCAAAGGTGAAAATTGGGGATTGGCCTAGAATAGCCTATCTTAAGTCGAGGGTATATCAGACTGTTTCTCTCTACCTCCCAAGGTAGGGGGTAAGGTTCGCGTGCGCTTTATCCTCCCTAAACCCCCACTTGTGGGATTACACTGGGTATGTTGTTGTTGTTGTTGTTGACCTAGAATAGCCTACATCTAGATTTGAACATCCAAATGGACTTGAAATAGAAATCTAAGTACAGATTTGGACTCGTGGAATTATGGGTCACCTATTCGGGGTTTGAATATGTGAGCCCAAGTTGACTTTGACTAGAACCTAACCTAAATTTTAGGGAATGGTTCTCCTAAACTAATTTGAGACTGTTATGCATGATTTTGAATAGATCAAGGATGTTGGAGTTTGTTTGAGCAGTTCAGCATTTCAAGAGAAGTAAAGGTTCGACCTTTACAAAGCAAGTGAGACTTTTCTTAGATTACTTGATTTTCATCAGAAGCATGTTAATGTATTTGCTTGTATGCATTTAAACTATCTAGTCGTGTGCAGGGAAAGCATGAGCTATATTAGTCAGCTTTTAAGTATCGAGCATAGACCGTGAAGGTCCTAGTATGTGTGTTTACACTGTTTTGATATTTTCCGTAGCTTTCTGTTATGATTGTTATTTCTATTAGCAGTTTAGTTTAGTTTATCACTCAGTTAGCATCACAAGGTTGGGGCACTATCTGACCCTTGGCGAGCTCATAGCTTTTCATTATAAAGTTTAATACCGGGTAAGAAGTGCAGTCCATGCTAAGGTGAGCCACCACCAGTTTCGTGGAGGACATTCCAGTTGTATCTTTATCTTTATAGTGTTAATGTATTCGAGTTATGCCAGAACAATTTTATCGGCATTCTAAAGGCGCTCTATGACTTGCAGTGTATTCAAATATTATGGACTTGGTGTCTGCATTTATGTTTGTTCTACTTCTGCATTTATATATGATCATCTTGCTCTTGTTCCTCTAGTGTTTAGTCACTTACTTGCATGCTTATCTTAGAGGGTTCGCCTAGCGAGGATAGTGACTTGTCGAGTGCCCTATCACGGCCTACTGTTAGATTTCAGACGTGACAACCATCTTCATCATTGCCCGTGATAACTATATCATCAACACAAATGACCAAATAAATGCACCGCTTATGAGCAGTGTGTCGACAGAATACAAAATGATCAGTCTCACTATGAGTCACATCATCTCCTGAATGACCATGCTGAATTTATCAAACTATATTTGAGGAGATTGTTTTAGACCATATAGGGACCGAGGAAATCGACATACAAGACCAATATACTCCTTCTGAGCAACAAAACCAGGTGGTTGCTCCATATATACTTCTTCCTCAAGATCACCATGGAGAAAAGCATTCTTAGTCCAATTAATAGAGAGGCCGATGGCGAACATAAGTCATAGATAGAAAAAGACGGGCATATGCTATTTTAGCTACGGAGGATCAAGTATCATTGTAATCAAGCTTAAATATTTTAGTATAACCTTTGGCAACAAGGGGTTCTAAGACGATCAATTTGACTAAAAGTGGACCAACTTTGATTGCATACACCTGAAAGTAGAGGAACAAGCTCTCAGGTATCCCCTAGTATGTAAAGCAGAAATCTCTTTGATCAAAGTTTGTTGCCATCCAAGATGAGATAAATGAGCTTCACTTGTGGACTTGGAGATAGAAATAGAGGACAAAAATGACACAAAGGCACAAAAGTGTGATGATAAATGATGATAACTCTTTCTTCATCAAAAAAATGAGGGATGATAACTCAAACAAGAATAATGGGGTTGTAGAAGGTTGAACTAGAGTTGTGGGTAACGGAACTGGAGCTATAGGTGATGCAACTGGAGTTGTAGGTTATGGAGCTGGAGCTATAGGTGATGAAACTAGAGCTGTAGAGAAAGATAAAGGAGAAGTGACTGGATTTCCGAAAGATGGAACTGATAACACCTCAAAAATGTCTAAGTGATCACCTGGATTTGTGAAGTGTGGATGGGTTTCAAAGAAGGTAACATCAGCATACATAAGGCACCTTGAGGTCAAGTGAACAGCATCAATATCACTTTTGCGCCCTTGAGTAACCTAGAAATACACATTTAAGAGCATGGGGAGCTAACTTATCTTCCCTCGAGTAACACGTGCTCCAAAAGATACGAGGTGGAAGAAATCATAGAGGTGAGTAGGAAAACAAAATAGAGTATGGAAGTTGATTCTCGATAGTTGGAGTGGCATACGATTAATAAGATAACAGGATGTGAGAACTGCATCCCCACAAAAACGCAACGGAATGTAAGATTGTATGAGTGGGTACAAACTACAAAGTACAAACTGAGATGCCTATACCTTTCAGCTACCCCATTTTGTTTAGCAAGATGTTTGATAAATGATTCAATGAGAGTTTATGAATGCTGAAATGGGGAAGATAAATACTCTGGGCATTACACTACAAAATGTGCGGATAGAAATCCCAAATTGGTTTTGGATTTCAGTGTGGAAGGTCTGAAAAATAGAAAACATCTCAGATTGATTTTTCATCAAGAATATCCAAGTGCACCCGGAATAATCATCAATGAAACTAACAAAGTAACAAAATCTCAAGGTAGGACTGACCCGTCTAGGACCCCAAATATTTGAATGAACTAAAGTGAAAGGCAACTTTCCTCGATTCGAGGGAAATGTGAGGGAGTAGGCTTATCGAGTTGACATGACTCACACTCCAGAGATGACACGTGAGACAAACTAAGTACCATTTTTTGAAGTTTTTATAAACTGGGATGTCACAACTGTCTATGTAATAAATCGGGTAAATCAGTAACTGGACAGGCTGTTGAAGGAGGACAAGGTGTGAGTGATTTTGGAAGGATAAAATAATAAAGTCCATGTGATTCACGCCCGGTACCAAGTATAACAATAGAGTTACCGAAAAATAAAACAGAGTAGTTAAGTGATTTGGCTAAGCGCCAAATGAATATGAGATTAAAAGGACTATCAGGAAGAACTGAATTCAAAGGTAAGGAAGAAAGTGGACAAGCTTGACCTATCTCAGTTACCATAGTTTGAGACCCATTGGCTGTAGTGATTGTCAGAAGATATCGAGAGCAGGAAATAGTAGTGAAAACAGATTTATTACCAGAAACGTGATCAGACGCTCCCAAATCAATGAACCAACTACTGGAAGAATAAGACTGAGAGACCCAAGTCATGCTACTACCTGTCTGATCGACTGAGCCTAAAGGATGTATCTTTACTTGCTTTATACTGATGGAACTCAATATAATCTGATAGAGAACCCATTCGACTATTCAACGTATTGGATCCCGTTTTGACAAAATAAACTAGCAAATAACCTCAAGCAATAGCCAAACAAGATCTACGGAAACAAAAAACAGGGAACAATAACTATCCCAATTACTGAAACTAATCCACAATTGAAGGAGCTTACCAGAAACAAAGAAACAACACCAGAAAGTTAACTGTCTGGTCAAAAGTGGTCAAAATTTCAGCGTAACTTGGATGGGCAGTCTCGAAATGAAGATGTGAGCCTACTGAAGAAGGAAACCAACCGAGAAACTCCACATGCCACGGTGTGTGGGACGCGTAACGCTGAAAATATGAATCTGCTTGTAGCGCGTGAGCAAGCGTAAGGGATCCTACTGAGGCGGGATTTCTTGGGTAGGGTCACATGAGGGTCCCGATCCTATTGGTGGTACTAGTATATGCGCAGTAACCCCTGTGGAGTGAGGAAACCTCAGAACAATGGTGGTAGTTGCTGGAAAAGTGCTCCAAAATTGATTTTCTCTTCTAGATAATTAATTTATCCATAAATGCTTAGATACCATGTGAGAAAGAAGAGAGTTTGAGGCAAAACTCAGCTTGATTATGCCCTCAAGCCATTGGGGTTTAAATTAGTCTCAACCCCCCAATACGAGCACCAGGAGAAGGAAAGAAAAAGGATTTAACCCGGGGCAGTGATGAGACAATGGGGAGTGACCTAGTTTTATAAACATCTTGGAGAAGTTGGAATATCTCTAAAACTATTCGAACATATCTTCTAGCTACATCTGGAAGCAGACACAACAACAGAATTACCTGACCACTAGGAAGACGCCCTTTATATACACAACCAAACCCTCCTTCACCTATGAAAGATTCTGGCCTGAAGTTATTTGTAGCAGCTACAAGCTCACGAAAAGTGAATGTTTGTGCTGCAATCTGAACAGCCGGTGCGTCCTTTAGACCCAAAGACTCTCTCTTCGAACCACTTATACTTCTTGCCTTGAGTCTGTCTGCTCCTGTTCGATATATATCATCACAAAACAATCAAGATCCATAAACACTGGCAAAAACAAAGCTATTGTGACAGATCATTGCTCCCCGTGTTGGAGTCTCACCAAAAATGCAGTAAATTAACCGGAACCGAAATCAGATCAAACAACAGTATAAGCTGATATGTGTTATAGATACTAACCTGAAGATAACCTGGATATATTTGAGGGCGGTGTTTCCTTGCCATCTTTTTGGGTATTCAAGATTTCTTCTTCTTCTTCTCTTGAGTCAAAACAAGGGAAGCAACCCATTTTTTCAAAATCCTCCCTGAATTTTAGCTCCAAATAAGTATCGATCACAATCTTGAATCCCGGGTAAAACGTACAAGTGTTTATTTAAAGGAGTTGAATATAGAAAAGGGTATATTTATGGGTCGTCGAGAAAAGCAATATTAATGTAATACCCATCTTCCAATATGTGTAGATTAAGTTGACGTCAACGAACCTATTTAAACTAGGGAGGATAAGGTTATATTCGAGCCTAAAGTTTGAGTGGTCGGATGTACATACGTGTTAAAGGGAAAGTAATAGTTGAAGAGAATAAGGTTCAAAAAGGAAATGAATATGAAACAAAGTAAACTAGTTACCTGCGTGTGTTCACCTATTTGCTTAAGCAACTTACTTGATGTTCTATTTGTTTGAGCTACTTGTTTCACGTCCTACTTGCTTAACAAGGGCGACCCACATGTTCAAGGAAAACTATTAACCTACTTGCCTAAATAAGTGACATGTAGGTGATCCACCTACTTGAAATAAGAGGCCCAAATTAAAGAGGCAATGAAAGTTCCAAATTAAAGGACAATGAATAGCCCAATTTGAAAGGATAAAGAGAGGCCCATTAGGGACAAAAGTAATGTCGGACATAGGGGTGTATTAAGCCAAATATCTAGTCATTTCTCTCCCAACCCAAACAACCACGTCCTTCAAAGCAGCATAACCCAGAACGGAACTTTCTTCCTTGTGAGAGAGTCCCGCCTTCCGCCTCCGTCTTCTAGGCTAGTATTTCCTATTCGTGTTGTTCCATTGGGGATTCAGTGTTTTATGCATCGATATCAGTTCAGAATAACATGTCCTCTTGGGGTTCTAAGTGAAAAGCTTCAAGTTTCATTCCTCTCCTATGGTGTGGAAGGGTTTTTTATGTGTTTTTTTCTCTACTAAACTCTCAAAAAGTTTTCTACAAGGCAATCTCTCTCCTCCAAGATTAAGGTAAAAGATTAACTTTTAAGCTTAGGTTCTCTTCTCCGTTGACACGTGGTGCTTGTGTTGAATTGTTTCTCCTATTCTATTTGTTTGGGTAGGGTTTAAAGAGCAACAAGTAGAGAAAAAACAATGAACTAGACATCAAGGTAACACTTTGCCCCCGTTTCTCTTTATAAGCTCGTTTGAACATTCTAGATGTATTTTTAGTTAGAATTCATCGAACGATGATTAGAAGTTGTGAGTTTAGGTTATTATTGTTAAATTAAGAGAATTGGGAGTTGTGTTCATGTGTTGTGAAATATGTAGGGGTGTGGCTGGTTTTGGAAATTATTTGGATAAAGTCATTGAGCAGAATTTGGAAGGGTGTGGTGATACACTATTTAATTGGGAGTTGTGTGAGATTGCTACACATTTCACATTTGTGTACTATTTTATGTATTTATTATTGTCACGACCCGACTTCGGCCAGCGACTAGTACTTCACCGCACGTCAGTATACATCGTAGAATAGCAATGAACATACATAACACATTACTTATAAAAGGTAACATCATCGCCAGATAAGTGTCGCCCATAAAACATACTAATCAAAAGTATAGCGAGACAACTTGTTCTTACACCAACACATACGTGACTACGCACTCTGGATAACAACCGTGGCGGGGCCGCCATACCCCGAACGCATACAATACCTATAAGATCGTGAGTAACCGCATCAACAAAACAAGCTTCCGAGGATGGAGCTTCGACACCGAATGTGATCCTAAGAACGAGGATCCACACCGCTACCCTTACCATGCGTGAACGCACTCGGCGAAGGGGTCGATACCTGATATGTACCAAGTATGTAAAGTGGAAAATACTATAATAATGATATCATAAGTCTAAAGTAAATGAGTCATGGAAGACAATCAAAATACATTTTATCTTGTGCCTTACTAACAATGAGAGTGACAAGTATATATATAATCGCATAAAATAGGGCCTCATGATCAAAACAGTACTCGCCAGTAGTATCAATAAGCACCCTACTCGGGACTATTTCACCCGTGATAGTCCCGCGACCCGCGTAGGTATTCCTCGCATAGGTCAGACTACCGCGTGGGACTATTTCACCCGCATAAGCCCATGGGACTCGCGTGAGGTATTCCTCGTGATCGTGGGTAGCAAATCCACGGAACAGGTGGTATAACGATCTTGGGGATTTACCCCTCAGATATACTCTTACCCTGAAGCAGATGGTATAACGATCTTGGGGACTTACCCCTCAGATATACTCTTACACTGAAGCAGATGGTATAACGATCTTGGGGACTTACCCCTCAGATATACTCTTACACTGGAGAAGGTGGTATGACGATCTTGGGGCTTGCGCCTGCATACTCTTACTGCGGAGAAGGTGGTATAACGATCTGGGGCTTGCCGCCGGATATACTCGACCCTAGCTCAAATCACATCATATCATAATCATAAATAAGTTAAGAAAACTTATAACTTCTTATTAGTCTTGTTCATATACCCTCTCATTTTAGTTTACTTAAGGCACTTAATCATATCTTTAATAAAAGAAAACCGGGAATTTAACCCAAGTACTACATACTTCAACTCTTTTAAAAGTGACTCTTTTTCATACATAAAATCTTTGGGCAATTGATGCCTTAAAATCAATTTGTCTTTCATAAATCAAATCATTTGTCCTTACTTGTCTTACTTAGAGTAAACCTCTTCTCATTAACCTTTTATAAAGCTAATAAACCAACTTCCCATAAAGTTGTTATATTAACCCTACACTTTAGTAAAATCACACTTTTCCCCTAACCAAGGGACTTATACATTCTTAAAACGAAACAAGTCTTTATATACTTAAAACAAGTAAGAATACCAAATCTTGTACGTCTACCGTACTACATAGTTACATCTATTCATGCTCAAGAGATAGGAAAACTCTACATACCTCTTCGGTCAATCCACTTGCTAAGTCCAACTACCGCAAGTAATATGTCAACCTATAATAACCATAATGCGTTTATTAACCTCTAATTTCAATGTAGAAATAATCTAAGTTCAAAGCCCTTAATTCTATGGAAAATTGGGCAGCATTTCCTTTGTTTCTACATACTTTGTCACCTTTCTCAAGGCCGAATTCAACATCCAAATGCCACATTTAAGGCTCAACAATCCAAACATATCAAAGGGGATTACACACCTAAACTTGGGTGTGTAAAATTCTGCCCCAAAAGGTACAACAATTCACTTAACAATTCTAAAGTAGTTTTTAGGCTACAACATGCTCATAATATCTTTTTAGCCAATTCTTTCATATCCAAACCACATTTCTTACATGCAAGGATTCTAAGTGCATTATTTACTACTACACATCCCTTCTTCTTCATATGCAACATTAATAACTAACCACAAGAGAAGAAATGTTACCTTAAAACTTTAGCCAAACTTATTCCAACAACTTTGCTAGCCTCCTTTCCAAGAACACCACCACAATAACACCAACAAGCTAGCCACAAGCTTCCTTCTTGTTCTTAACTTTTCAGATTTTTCTTAGGCTTGAATTCCTCTTGAAATTTTAGAGAGAAGTGGGAGCTTAAGCTTAGAGAGAGAGGGATTTGAAAGATGACCAAGTCTTCAAGACTTGGTCAATATAAGGCATGCAAGAAATCAGATTGGGGGGGGGGGGACACTTGTCACCCTCCCAAGGTCCTTTAAAAGAAAAATCTGATTTTTCCTAAGTTTTTCCGTCAGGAATCCCGCCTCGACGCCGCGGCCCTGACGCCGGCGCCGCGGCGCTGAAACCTCTGCGGACTCTCGGAACTTCCGACGCCGCTGCTCATCTGGCGCCATGCCAGAATCTCAGACCACCGATATCCGGCGCCATGGTCACCGCCGCTTTGCTTTGCTCGAAACACAGTTAGTTGTGTTGGAAACTAGACTCAACGAAATACGCCCTAGGACTTTGAAACACTTAGGAACTCTCAATGTACCGGGTCATAACCCGCCTCAAAGTTGACTAAAACCCGTCCCGAACAATCCGCCAACCTATCCTTTGAAAATTTTAAGTCTTACATGCTTTCGTACGCTCTCATACGTAGGGTCAGAACTACGGGGTATAACAATTATGAAGCTCGCTGAGTGATAGGAGACCTCATGAGAAGGTCATATGTTGTGGAGACACGATGGAATGAGAAAGTGTGAAAAGAACCCCCTCACCCTCCCCTCAATTTGATTGAGTTACGCTTGCGCCGCCTACGCTTGATATTATAAAATGATCCGAGACTTTTGATTGGTTGCTAACATTAGATTCACCACTTGTTTCATTGTATGTTAACAACCTTAAATGGGTAAGGTTAACTCGGCGTAATATCCTAGTCGGATAACGAGGTATGTCAAGGCTATTCCTTTCCTTCTTTTGGCATGAATCAAATAGAAACGAAGCATAAATGAATGCCCCGCCTATATAACCCTATTCTTGCTAAATTAGATATGTTCATGTCTTTCATTCTATGGAAATGTTCCTAGATCTTGTTTGTTTCTTGCTGGGAGTACTTTCATGTCATAATTGTTATTACTCATTGTGTTATGTCTTTCTCTCGTTAGTAATGAAACGTATGATAGCACGTTAGCTTTATAATGATAGTCAGAGGTATAACGACCTTATGTCACTCAGATAAGTTCAGAATATTCTATCATGTCTCTCATGCATGTATATATATGTATATGATATGACTTCACACCCCAGTTATAATCACGAGTACGACATCTAGTGTGATATATATATATATATATATGACCACCACTGATCAATGGGGTACGATATGATGATGATGTTTAGCCCCACATAGTGTCTTAATACGATATGATATGGCCCCATAGAACGACTTGATATGTATGTATATATATAAGTATAAGCATGTATTTCGCACGCACACATTGGTTGTTTAGAGTTCCAAGTTGACACTCATTATCTCTCATTTAATGCTTTATTTGACTTACGTACAAGTACATTCTTTCATACTCACATCCCTTATCCAGGAACACTGTTACACCTCGTGGTTTTAAGACGATAATTAGAGAACGTAAATAAGAAATAAGGTTCGAGTATTGGAAATAAAGTGTACTTATTTATGCTAATAAAGAAATTAGTATACAAGAGAATGTGATTTCGGAAAAATGTTGGTTACAACGTGTGTGATGTTGGAAAACTTACATTGATAATTGTATATTCCCGTTATGGACTAGTGTCGTATTATAAGAATTATGACATTGAGAATACGAGGCTTATGAAATTTTCGGGAATTAAAGGAAGCGGGATTTAAGATTTAATTATTACTTGAGGGATTAATTTTCCAATTAGGGACCAAAGTGCAATAAGCTAATTTTTAGATTTTTTACTTAAAACCTATTAACTTCCTCTTCCTCACTGTTAATCCAAAACACCCTCTCTTCCTCTCTCTCTCTTATTGAAGTTTTTTTTTTATTTCCTCCTTCCTAGATTAATCCTCTTATCAATTCTAAGCAAACTATAACTCCAAAAACAATGGGCAAACACCACTGCTGGCCGAGAGCTATAGCCAAGAAATTTTCAGTTTTGGATGAATTTTTGAAAGAAAAACGTGTAAAGAATGATGTGTTAAACTTATAGAACACATGCATGTCATTTTGGAGTTGAAGAAATGGTGAAATGGTGAAGAATCTGGGCAGTGAATACCGAGACTTAGGGGATTGTTTTGGCACAATTTAAAGTAAGAAATTCTTCTTCTTATGGTATAATTGAAGTTGTATGTTGTTGTAGTTTGAGGAATGAATTTGTCTTAAGAGAAACTTGGAATTAAGGCAATGCATGTGATTATTTTGGGTAGTTACCGATTTGTGGGACTGTTTTGTGTCCATTGGATTTGATTGTTGTTGTTATTATTATTATCACTAATTGCATGTTATAAATGAAGAAAATATTGATAGTTAAGTTGTAATTGTTATATGAAATTGTTGAAACATGAATTGGATTTTAAGGAGTTAAGGAAAGAGCTTTGGTAATGTGGATGTTGGCCGAGAACTTGCATGAAATTATTGGACATGGTTGTGATGTATTAGGGGTTGTTTTTGTTAAGTTATAATGATGGAAATCTAAGTTATGAACTTATAAATACGTTGTGGTAATTGTCAATACATATCTTAAAGAAATTAAAGTGTAGTAAGGTGATATGTTGCAAACTAAAAGACTTGCACTCTTGGTTGTTGTATTCCATAAATGTAAGGAGAAATAATGCATAACTATGGTGTAAGTAGAGTATATGGATTGATTTTGTGATTGTGACTTGTTAATTGGTATTGTTGGCATTTGTTGTAAATTGTGGATGTGCATATAAACAGGGGAAATACTGTCCGAATTTTTATAGAAAAGAAAGTCGTCATTCGATATAACTTACGTTAGAAATCATAGAGTTGACGGGCGTGCTATTATTGTTATAGGTTGACGTACTAGTTGAGACGAATCCTAATTATTGAGTCAATATAGATGATAAGGTATGTGAAACTCTTCCTTCTTTCTTTTGGCATGATTTAATGAACGTACGACGGACGTACATGATTTCTACACAATTTAATTCCAAATGATATGTGTTTTGAGAAGTGTCTTTGATTTTCTAGTAAAAAGTTCATTTAATGATTTAAGTTGCATATGGTTGCTCATGATATCTACTCGTGAAAATGTTATTATTCCAATTCACCGCGTCCCGGGCCGGGCAGATACGCGCGCAGATTCCTTGTATGATTCACCGCGTCCCTCATTAGAGGGTCGGGCAGTTTACGTACATTTGATGCGGGTACAGTCGTACAGATACCTAGGATAGTATATTTCATCGCGTCCCTCACCAAAGGGCCGGGCAGTATATGATTTTATCGAGTCCCATAATGGGCCGAGCAGTATATGATTTCACCGCGTCCTTAACTAGTGGGACGGACAGTGTATATATGACTCTATTTTTATAAGGCACAGATGACTCATTTTATAAGGCACAGTTGACTCTCTATTTTATATGGCACAGCTGAATTTGGTATTTGATAATCGTACATGTCTTTTGTTATCTATTGGCCGGTTATGACCTGCTTTACAGTACTACATGTTTTACATACTCGACATTATTTAAATCGACCCTTTCCTGGTCGTTCATGCCCGTAGGTACATGTGCTCAGTTTGGTGATCCTCTAGTATAAGATTCATGTTCAGCTGGTTGGAGAGCTACATTGATTCGGAGTTTTGTCATTTTGGTACAGAACCTTATTTTTTACTTACGTATATTTAGGGGCACTACGGGGCCCTGTCCCATCATATTTTATTATCCTGCTCATAGAGGTCTGTAGACAGTTATGGGTTGTACGTATGTGGATTTGTAAACCTGTTTTGTTTAGCTATGTTGTTGTACTATGTTTTGGGATGTTTTGTATATATGTGATATCGTATAGTGGCGTGTCACGACCCGACCCCGGGGCCGCGACTAGTACCCTACTGGGGTACCCTGTCAGGTATATGTCAGAGAATAGCAGCGGAACATAGCACAACACATAACTTCATAAAAAGGGTAAAACATATCTGGCCAGCCGATAAGGCTGCCTTCCATAAACATACTTAAACAAAGTATTTATAATACAACTGGTTCTTATAGCCCAAAATACATATGTGACCACGCACTTAAAGATAATAATGGCGGGACAGGGCCCCGCCATACCCCGAATGTATAAAATACCTATAGATCGTGGAAAATCCGTGCACTAAAACAAACAAGCGTCGGAGGAATGGAGCTTCGACACCGAATAGTGATCCTAAGAACGAGGATCCTCAATCGCTTACCACTGCGGCGTGAACGCGGCCAGGAAGGGATTACAATATGTACCAAGTATGTAAAGTTGGAAAATCGTAATAATGATATCAAGTCTAAAAGTAAGTGAGTCATGGAAGACAATTAAAATACTTTTTATGTGCCTTACTAACAATGAGGTGACAAGTATATATATATATACATATAATATCGCATAAAATAGGGCCTTAGGATCAAGGCAGGTACCTCGCAGATCCATAAGCACCCCTACTCACGGGACTATTTCACCCGTGATAGTCCTCGTGGACCCGCACGAGGTACTCGTGATCTACTGCATCACGCAGATGGGACTATTTCACCCGCATAAGCCCCTAAGGACTCGCATGAGGTATTCCTCGCGTCATGGGTAGCAAATCCACGAACCAGGTGGTATAACGATCTGGGACTTACCCTCGGATATACTCTTACCCAAGCGGTGGTATAACGATCTTGGTGGCCGCCTCGATATACTCTACATCAAGGCGGATGGTATGGCGATCTTGGGCTGGCCTCGACATACTCTTACAATCAAGGAGGTTGTATGACGATCTTGGGGCTTGCCTCGCACATACTCTTACCCTATCTCAAATCACATCATATCATAATAATAAATAAGTTAAGAAAACTTATAACTTCTTACTAATCTTGCTCATATACCCTCTCATTTTAGTTTACTTAAGGCACTTAACCATATCTTTAATAAAAAGCAAAAGCGGGAATTTAACCCAAGTACTACATGCTTCAACTCTTTTAAAAGTGACTCTTCTTTATACATAAAAGCCTTTGGGCAATTGATGCCTTTAAATCAATTTGCCTCTTCATATACTTATCTTACTTAGAGTAAAATCTCTTCTCATTAACCTTTTATGAAGCTAATAAACCAACTTCCCATAAAGTTGTTATATTAACTTTATACTTTAGTAAAATCATACTTTTCCCTTAATCAAGGGACTTATACATTTTTAAAACGAACAAGTCATTTTATAATCAAAACAAGTAATAACACCAAATCTTGTACGTCTACCGTACTACATAGTTTCATCTATTCATGCTCAAGAGATAGGAAAGCTTCACATACCTCTTTGGTCAATCCACTTGCTAAGCTCAACTACCGCAAGTAATATCTCAACCTATAATAATCATGATACGCTTGTTAACCTCTAATCTCAAAGTAGAACAATCCAAGTTCTAAGTCACTAAATTCTATGGAAAATTGGCAAGATTTCCTTTGTTTCTACTCACTTTGCCACCTTTCTCAAGGTCGAATTTATCATTCAAACGCCACATTTAAGGCTCAATCAAACCAACAATTCAAAGGGGATTACATACCCAAAATTCTGTCCCATAAGTCTACAACAATTTACTTAACAATTCTAAGGTAGTTTTTAGGCTACAACATGCTCATAATCTCTTCTTAACCCATTCTTCATATCCAAACCACATTTCTAGCATGCAATGATTCTAAGAGCATTATCTACTATCACAAGTTCCTTCTTCTAAACATGCAACACTAGAACTAATTCTAAAGGAAGAAATGTTACCTTAAAGTTTTAGCCAAACTTATTCCAAATATTGCTAGCTTCCTTGCCAAGAACACCACCACAACAATGCCAACAAGCTAGCCACAAGCTTCCTTTTCTTGCTCTTATCTTTCAGATTTTTCTTAGGCTTAGAATTTCTCTTGGGGTTCTAGAGAGGCTGGAAGTTTAGAGAGAAGGGAGCAATTTGAGAGAGAGAGAGTGAAGATGAAAGATAGAAAATGACCAAGCCTTGGTCAATATATTGCATGCAGAAAATCAGATGGGGACACTTGTCACCTTCCCATGGCCTCTTCTCAAAACAAAATGCAGATTTCCTAAGTTTTTCCGCCTAAAAACCCGCCGCTGCCACGTCTCACGGCCATGCAATAAACCTCCGCATCCCTCGATCTTTCGCGCGTACTCGCTACTCGCGCCGCGGCTCAGAATCGCTGCGACCTGCGGTACTTTAGGCGCCGCGCTCGCCGCTTTAGTCCGAAACACGTTCGTCCGATCACGATCGAACTTGTAATTCTCATAACTTCTACTCGACGCCTATCGATTTAGCGGTTGGTTGCGTTGGAATCCAGACTCAACGAACTACGCCAGGCCTTTGAAACACTTAGGAACTCTCAATATACCGGGTCATAACCCGCCTCAAAGTTGACTAAAACCCAGGAACAATCCACAACCTATCCTTAAAATTTTAAGTCTTACATACTTTCGTACGCTCTCGTACGTAGGGTCAGAACTACGGGGTATAACATTCTCCCCCCCTTAGAAACATTCGTCCCGAATGTTCCTTCTAGACTTACTCAAATCACAACGTCGACATAGACCCTCTTAACTATTCTTTTGCAAAAAGAAACTCCACGAGCCACAACATACTGAAGCGTAAATGCTAAATCAAAACTAACAAGCAGGAAAGTAGGTTACCTGGAGGTATAGGGAATAAGTGAGGATACTTCTTCATCATGTCATCCTCTGCTTCCCACGTCATTTCCTCCCTGTTTTCGTTCCGCCACAGGACCTTGACGGAAGCCACGTCTTTCGTCCGAAGTCGTCTAACCTGTCGATCGAGTATCGCTATGGGACTCTCCTCATACGATAACTCCTCTGTCACCTGGACATCATGAATCGGGTGCACTCTAGACGGATCTCCAATACATTTCCGCAACATAGACACATGAAAAACTGGATGCACCGCCTCCAAATCGGACGGAAGATCTAACTCATAGGCAACCTTGCCTACCTTACGGACAATCTGATACGGCCCAATGTACCTTGGGCTAAGCTTCCCTTTCTTTCCAAATCTCATCACGCCTTCATGGGCGATACCTTTAGAAAAACCCAATCATCTATCTCAAATTCCAAGTGTCGACGCCGATGATCTGCATACGACTTCGCCGACTCGAGCCGCGATAACCGCTCTGGATAAGCTTCACTTATCCACACCGCCTTGAACTAAGTCCGCCCGACTAATCGAACTTCTCCCACCTCGAACCAACTATCGGTGACTGCACTTCCTCCCGTATAAGGCCTCATAAGGCGCCATCTGAATACTGGAATGGTAGCTGTTGTTATAAGCAAACTCCACAAGAGGCAAGTGATCCTCCCAACTACCCCTGAAATCAATAACACAAGCCCGCAGCATATCCTCAAGTGTCTGGAGAGTGCGCTCGGCCTGTCCGTCTGTCTGAGGGTGAAACGCCGCATCGAGACTCACATGTGTCCCTAATCCGCTTCGAAAAGACCTCCGAAGTTAGCCGAGAACCGCCTCTATCCGATATAATCGACACCGACTCGACGCGCCTCACAACCTCTCTAATATATAATCGGCATAGTCCTCACCGAGAACGTCGTTCGATCGAAGAAAATGGGCTGATTTCGTCAATGTCGACAATCACCCAAATGGAATCATGCTTCCTCCGAGTGGTGGGTAGTCCGTGATAAAATCCATATTTATCACCTCCCACTTCCAAGTTGGAATATCAATGGCTCGCAATGACCACCGGCCTCGTGCTCAATCTTAACTCGCTGACAATTCGCACCGTGCCACGATTCCGCAACGCCCTCTTTAGGCCATCCCACCAATACACGATCCGAGGTCATGGTACATCTTAGTCGACCCGATGAATAGAATAACGAGCACCGTGTGCCTTCCCCTGACCGCCGACGAAGTCTGTCACATCGGAACACACAACCGCCTCGAATCTTAGCACCCCATCGCGCCACCTCAAATAGACTCTTCTCCTTCGAGAGGCGCGTCTCTGCATCGTGCCAAAATCGGATCCTCATACTGTCGCCTCTTCACCTCCTCGACGATGGAAGGCTCGGCAACCTCTCGAACCCGAATTCCGTTACTAACAGAATCAACCAAACGGACCCCAAGGCTTGCTAGCTGATGTAACTCTCGGACCATATCCCTCTTCTGCGGTGAACATCGCATGGACTACCCATCGATCTGCGACTAAGGGCATCTGCCACTACATTGGCCTTCCCTGGGTGGTACAGAATATCAACGTCATAATCCTTAAGTAGCTCCAACCACCGTCTCTGCCGCAAGTTCAGCTCCCTCTGGCTGAAGATGTACTGGAGACTCTTGTGGTCTGTGTAAATGTCCACATGAACTCCATATAAATAATGCCTCCAGATCTTTAAGGCATGAATCATCACGCTAACTCCAAGTCATGCGTGGGATAGTTCTTCTCATGCTTCCTAAGCTGTCGAGATGCATAAGCTATAACCTTGCCGTGCTGCATCAGTACGCACCCAAGCCCGACACCTGACGCGTCACAAAAAACCACATAACCATCTAAGCCCTCTAGAAGAGTAAGAACTGGGGCGGTCGTCAACTTCTCCTTTAGCAACTGGAAACTTTCTCACAAGTATCCGTCCATGAACATAGCCGCTCGAGTCACTTAGTCAATCTTTGAAATAGAAGCAAACTTCTACAAACCTCCGATAATAACCCGCAAGGCCCAAAGCTGCGCACTCGCTTGTAGTGGAGTGCGCCAAGTCTCGATCGCCTCAATCTTAGTCAGACAACCCGAATACCGCGGCCCCGATAATATGCCCTAGGAAAGCCACAAGCTAACGAACTCGCACTTTGAGAACTTGGCATACAATCACGGCCTCGAGGACTCCCAATACCGCCTCAAATGACCAGTATGCTCCCGCCTGCGCGCGAATATACCAAGATATCATCGATGAAAACTATAACGAACATGTCCAAGAATGGCACGAACACCCTATTCATCAAATCCATGAATCCGCTGGGCGTTGGTCAAACCGGGCGACATCACCGAACTCATAGTGCCCATACCGGTCCTGAATGCGATCTTTGGGATATCTATCTCTAACTCGCACTTGATGATAACCGCATCGCAAGTCTATCTTGGAAAAACACTTTGCACTCGCAACCGTCAAACAAATCGTCAATCACGGGAGGATATCTATTCTTGATAGTTACCTTGTTCACCGTCAGAATCAATACACATACGCAGCGTCCCATCCTTCTTCTTTACAAATAACACGGGTGCTCCTGGGAGAAACACTCGCCTAATAAAGCCTTTCTCCAAAGAAGTCTTTCACTGGTCCTTCAATTCCTTCAACTCGGCGAGTGCCATCCTATATGGCGGAATAGATATCGGTCGAGTATCCGCGTCAATTCAATACAAAACTCAATCTCCTCTCGGGAGGACACCGGAAGCTCATCGTGAATACGCCCGAAACTCTCTAACGACCAGATCTTGATCAAGGTCCGGACTCACCTCGTGTCGAATACCGAACCATATGGTAGATATACCCTTTCCGCACCATCTTCCTAGCCTTGAGGTAAGAAATAAACTTACCCTCAACACGCCGTATTCCCTTCCACTCGATAACCGGCCACGAAACTGAACCGAACTAGTCTCTCCCATACACCACATTGGCGTAGCAAGATGCTAGCCAATCCATACCCATAATCACGTCAAAGTCTGTCATATCCAACTCTATCAAGTCGGCCAGGTATGGCGACTATCTATAATCACGGGCAAGCCTTATACACTCGCCACACATCGAATCGCCATCTTGGCGTAGCCACCTCAAAAGGTCTTATGGACTCGGGCTCTATCCCTATTCTATCGCAATATGAGGAGATATGTAGGACAAGGTAGAACCTGGATCTATCAAAGCATATACATCACAAAGAAGAAACCAATAATGTACGTGGCGACATCCGGGACGCCTCGTCCCGCTGATGGACATAGCATAAATGCGCTCGAGGACCGCTAGAATCGAACCCCGCCACGACCTCTGCCGCGCTCGCCGCCCATAAGTACCACGCCTCGGGCGTTCTAGCCATAGAAGATGAAGACCAGAATGCACCGTCGGCTGAACTGTAATGCTCCGCCGCCAAGCGACGGCAATCCTTCTTTAGATGGCCTGCGCCACAAGAGTAACACGCCTAGAACCCATACGGCACTCGCCGGATGAGATCTACCACATCGAACGCACCGGCAGAGGTAGGTGGTCTCGATTGGTGTTGGTCTCGCCTCGAAGCTCAAGTCCTGGAGCCACGACCGCCTCGAATAACCTGCTGATCGGATCTCCCGCCGAAAATCGAGAAGGAGCACTCTGCTCTGGCTGGAATGTGGACCTATTTCACTGCTGAGGCCGCCTCGAGATCCGCCCCGAGTCCTCGCTGTCCCGGCCTCGGGCTGACCCATATCTAGCCGATCCCGCCTCTCTATCCTCAATCCTCGCGTATGCTGCATCCCGAAATATCCATCCCCGGTGAAGAGCCACCCCAAACATGCAGAGTCATGTGACGGCCTAACCCCATCACATATCGATGAACCACGCTCGCCATGTCGCCTACTATGGTGTGCGATATCCGCCAAGGAGTCAAACCTGTGTCAGACTCCTGATAGTCCCCGCCTTGTCTCAAGGTCAAGAACCTATCTACACGGGCCCTCCTCACCTCGGGGCAAGAAGTGGTCTAGAACGCCTCGTGAACTCCTCCCAATCACCGGAAGAGCATCCTCACCCTCGACAATACCCATGACTCAAACTTCAACGCAATATCGCAACTGTAGAAAGCTAGTATAATGAGACGGTCTCGAGGCCCTAAGAACTCGCATGACGGTCTCAGAATCGCCGACAAACTCTTGCGGATCCTCATCAAATCTTGAACCATAGAACTCGTGGGTGACAACCCAAGAAATCCCGACCAGAATCGTCGCTTGGGGTTAGCCGCCGCTTCGCCGTGCGCCGCTCGCCACTATGTTGGTCGATGGCGAATCTGCTCTCGTAATCTCGTACTCGTGCCCCGCCGTGGGACCGAGGCTCGCATCGCGTCTCGATGGCCGCGTCGCCGCTCGAACTCGCTGAGGCCGGGCGACGACGTGGAACTCGCCGCCTAAACATCATCTCGTAAGGATCGCTCAGGCTCCTCGTGACTCTCCGCCCCACTAGCAAGACTCGCCGCCTTGCCCTTCTGGGCTCTGGTTGCCTTACGTGGAGGCATCACTGCTACAAAAAGGGGAAACATCAGAGGAGGCTCAACCTATAACTCAGCTCTATTGCACGATCTTAGAGTGAAAGAATGGAAACCAATCCTAAATATCCTGCAGCCTCCTGGGGTACCCTGTCAGGTATATGTCAGAGAATAGCAGCGGAACATAGCACAACACATAACTTCATAAAAAGGGTAAACATATATCGGCCACCGATAAAGTCGCTTCCATAAACATATTTAAACAAAGTATTTATAATACAACCGGTTCTTATAGCCCAAAATACATATGTGACCACGCACTTAAAGATAACAATCGTGGCGGGGCCCCGCCATACCCCCTGAATGTATAAAATACCTATAGCATCAGGTAAAATCCGTACCAAAACAACAAGCGTCCGGAGGAATGGAGCTTCTGACACCGGAATAGTGATCCTAAGAACGAGGATCCTCAATCTGCTTACCCTTACCCGCATGATTTAACGCAATCGGCCAGGAAGGGTCGACACAATATGTACCAAGTATGTAAAGTCGAAAATCGTAATAATGATATCAAGTCTAAAAGTAAGTGAGTCATGGAAGACAATTAAAATACCTTTTATCAGTGCCTTACTAACAATGAGGTGACAAGTATATATATATATACATATAATCTTTGCGTAAAATAGGGCCTTAGGATCAAGACAGGTACTCGCCCGCAGATCCATAAGCACCCCTACTCGGGACTATTTCACCCGTGATAGTCCCCGTGGACCCGCATGAGGTACTCCTCGCATCGGGCCGCACCACCGGCATGGGACTATTTCACCCGCGTAAGCCCCTGGGACTCGCGTGAGGTATTCTCGCATCATGGGTAGCAAATCCACTAACCGTGGTATAACGATCTGGGACTTACCCTCGATATACTCTTACCAAGCGGTGGTATAACGATCTTGGCCGGCCCTCGCATACTCTTACATCAAGGAGGTGGTATGACGATCTGGGGCTTGCCCTCGACATACTCTTACCCTATCTCAAATCACATCATATCATAATAATAAATAAGTTAAGAAAACTTATAACTTCTTACTAATCTTGCTCATATACCCTCTCATTTTAGTTTACTTAAGGCACTTAACCATATCTTTAATAAAAAGCAAAAGCGGAATTTAACCCAAGTACTACATGCTTCAACTCTTTAAAAGTGACTCTTCTTTATACATAAAAGCCTTTGGGCAATTGATGCCTTTAAATCAATTTGCCTCTTCATATACTTATCTTACTTAGAGTAAAATCTCTTCTCATTAACCTTTTATGAAGCTAATAAACCAACTTCCCATAAAGTTGTTATATTAACTCTATACTTTAGTTAAATCATACTTTTCCTTAATCAAGGGACTTATACATTTTTAAAAGCGAACAAGTCATTTTATAATCAAAACAAGTAAGAACACCAAATCTTGTCGTCTGCAATCACATAGTTTCATCTATTCATGCTCAAGAGATAGAAAGCTTCACATACCTCTTTGGTCAATCCACTTGCTAAGCTCAACTACCGCAAGTAATATCTCAACCTATAATAATCATGATACGCTTGTTAACCTCTAATCTCAAAGTAGAACAATCCAAGTTCTAAGTCACTAAATTCTATGGAAAATTGGGCAGCATTTCCTTTGTTTCTACTCACTTTGCCACCTTTCTCAAGGTCGAATTTATCATTCAAACGCCACATTTAAGGCTCAATCAAACCAACAATTCAAAGGGGATTACATACCCAAAATTCTGTCCCATAAGTCTACAACAATTTACTTAACAATTCTAAGGTAGTTTTTAGGCTACAACATGCTCATAATCTCTTCTTAACCCATTCTTCATATCCAAACCACATTTCTAGCATGCAATGATTCTAAGAGCATTATCTACTATCACAAGTTCCTTCTTCTAAACATGCAACACTAGAACTAATTCTAAAGGAAGAAATGTTACCTTAAAGTTTTAGCCAAACTTATTCCAAATATTGCTATCTTCCTTGCAAGAACACCACCACAACAATGCCAACAAGCTAGCCACAAGCTTCCTTTTCTTGCTCTTATCTTTGATTTTTCTTAGGCTTAGAATTTCTCTTGGGGTTCTAGAGAGAAATTTGGAAGTTTAGAGAAGGGGAGCAATTTGAGAGAGAGAGAGTGAAGATGAAAGATAGAAAATGACCAAGCCTTGGTCAATATATTGCATCTGCAACAGAAAATCAGATGGGGACACTTGTCACCTTCCCATGGCCTCTTTTCAAAACAAAATCAGATTTCCTAAGTTTTTCCGCCTAAAACCCGCCGGCGCTTGCCACTTGTGGCCATACAAAAACCTCCGCAGCCGATCCTCGATCTTTGGCCGCGCCTGCTACCTGGCGCGCCACGCTCAGAATCGCTGCGACCTGCGGTACTTTAGCGCCGCGTCCCTGCCTAGTCCAAACACGCTTCGTCCGATCACAAGCCGAACTTGTAATTCTCATAACTTCCTACTCGACGCCTATCGATTTAAGCGGTTGGTTGCGTTGGAATCCAGACTCAACGAACTACGCCCTAGGCCTTTGAAACACTTAGGAACTCTCAATATACCGGGTCATAACCCGCCTCAAAGTTGACTAAAACCCGCCCGGAACAATCCGTCAACCTATCCTTAAAAAATTTAAGTCTTACATACTTTCGTACGCTCTCGTACGTAGGGTCAGAACTACGGGGTATAACATGGCGGTCTTGTCGTCTTACCTCCCTTGTTATATTTGATTAGATGTGACTACTCAGGAGACAAGTTTACTTTGGTATATATATATATATATATAGATATATATATATATATATATATATATATGACGTCATGCGTCAACAACTATTTCACGTGATTTATGTATTGTTTTTGGGTGTCAGTTGGATTATATGTGACAGGTCAGTAAGGGTGTCCAATTAGGGCGTCGGGTCGTGATAAAAGTGGTATCAAAGCAATTAGTCCTCGGAATATCTACAGACCGTGTTTCTTAGAGTCTTGTATATGGGTATGTTGTGCAACATACTTATACGCAGAAGGCTGCCCGACATTTAGGATTGGTTTATATTCTTTCATCTCATAAATCGTGCAATAGAGCTATGTTATTAAGATAATCCCTCCCCCAACGAATTATTATGGTTGCAGATATGCCTCCAAAGAAAGCGACAGTGGCCCGGAAGGGCAAATTAGAGTTATTTGGACTTGACGTAGTGCATCAAACCATAAGGGAAGTGGAAGAATTTGAATAGAAGCATGATGATCAGGTTTGGAGGTACTAGGTCAACGTCAGGTAAGGTAACTCTTCATAATCTTCTACGTACCGAATAAGGGAATAAGTTAACGATTCATCACTTAAGGGATGGTATCGTCAGGGATTGGAACCATGATGTTACACCTCATAAGTTTAGGACGAGGATTAAGAACGTCATTAAGATTAAGATTCAGATAATGGATGTAAGAATATTTACACAAGCTACGAGCATGTCAATGAGAATTTAAAATGATAAGTTATATATTTCCATTAAGGATAAGTATCATATGAAGAATACGAGGCCTTATGTAATTCCCGAGAATTAAAGGGAACGGGAATTAAGATTAAAAGAAGTGGGACTAAGATTTACCACTCGGGGGATTAATTTAGTTAAGTAATTAATTAGAGGATCAAAGTGTAATATGTGGAGGGACCAAAGTGGATAATTGAAAAATCTGAAAATCCTAATACTACCCTAAATACTTCATCTTCCACACTTGTAAAATCAAAATCTATTTCTCTCCTCCATCTCTCCTCAAACCAGCCGAGACCCTAAAAAAATCCATAGCCAAAAAATCAAGTTTTCATCTCTCCCTTCCTAGATTAATTCATCAATAATCCTAGGCAAAATTTTAACACCCAAACAGTGGGGTTTCGATGTCACTGGCCGAGAAAAGGGCTGGGGGTTTCTTCAAGTTTTGGACAAGATTTTTTTTGGAAGGAAAATATGTATAAATGATGGGTTGACATTATGGAATTATTGCATGGTGAATTGGAGTGGAAGAAGTGAACAATTGGGCAAGAAGAGGGGCAAGAAAATGGGCAGAAAATCGCTGGTTGCTGGCAGATTTTTAGTCAACTTGGAAGGGGTATATCTCCTAGTATATCCGGTTTTTTTGGGTGTTTCAAAAGCCTAAAATGAATTTCGTCGAGTCTATTTTCCAACGCAACAAACCGCTCGTCGATAGGACACCGTAGTAGAAAGTTATGGACGTTACAAGTTCAGCTGACAAAACAGTGGCTAAAAATCGGGTCTGTTTTGGAGATTAAATTAAGGTATGAAAATTCTTCTTTCTATGCTATAATTGAAGTTGAATATTGTTGTAGTTGAAGTAATGGACTTGTGTTAGGAAGAAATATAGAATTAAAACATGCATGTGATTGTTGAAATGTGTTGGACCGATTTTAAAGCTAGTTCTAACAATTTTGGAGTTGTTGTGTTCAATGGTTGTGTTGTTATCATTATCACAAATTGCATGTGGGATTTGAAGAAGAAATCTTGATAATTAGATTATAGTGTTCATAAGGAATTATTGGAACATGAATTGTATTAGAAGAAGTTAAGAAAGAAAATATGGAATTATTAATGTTGTTGGCCGAATTTGTATGGAAATTAGTGGACATGTTGTATTGCAATTTAAGGGGCTGTTTTGGTGAAATTATGGTGACGGAAATATGAGTTATGCATATACATACACATTATGGTAATCACTAATACATGTCCTAAAATGATTAAAATGGAAAAGGTGTTCTATGCTAACTATAGGACTTAATCGTCTTGGTTATTGAAGTTGTTGAATTGTATAAGTGTAAAAGAGAAGGAATGTACACTATGGTGTAAAAGGAGTATTTGAGATTAATTTGATTATATGGTGGAATGATGTTTGGTTATTGGTGTTGTTGGCTTGTTGATAAATTGTGGATACGCACATAAACAGGGGAAGTGCTGTCCAATTTTTTATAGAAATAGGAAGGTGATATTCAATATAACTTACGTTAGAAGTCCTAGAATTAATGATTGTATCATTGTTATTATAGGTTGACATATTAGACGAGGCGCGTCCTAGTTTTACATTGGTTGAGCGACTAAGAGGTACGTAAAACTCTTCCTTCCTCCTTTTTGGCATGATTTTAATGAAAGTACGGTGGACGTACGCAATTCCTATAAGTTCAGTTTTAAAGGATAATTGTTGATTAGTGTCTATGATTTTCAGTAAAAGGGTTTATTATGATGATATTATCGAGAGTCAAAGATGATTTTTAATTGCATATGGTTGCTCATGATATCTAATCGTGCTAAGTATTATTGTTTCACTCCACGAGTCCCGAGCCGGGTCATGTTTGTGTGCAGCTTTACAGAATTCATCGAGTCCCTCACTAGAGGGCCGAGACACGTTATATACATATATACATATTTTATCGAGTCCCTTCATAGAGGGCCGAGACATGATATGCGTACATATATACAGACTTTCATCGAGTCCCTCACTAGAGGGCCGAGACATGTTATACAGATTGATATACATACATAGACATAGTGACAATATGAGTAAGCATTCATGATTTCTGATATGACTCTCATTTTTGTTAAGCTTGATGACTCTCTATCTTTACTTGACACAGTTGTGATTTCATTTTCAGTATTTCATGTTTTATATACTCAGTACATTATTTCATACTGACCCCCCCCCCCTTCCTCGGGGGGCTGCGTTCATGCCCGCAGGTACAGGTGATCGGTTAAGGTGACCCTCCAGTTTAGGACATCTACCCGCTGCTAAGGAGCTCCCTTGTTCCGGAGCCAGTTATTTTGGTAAAGATCTTCACATTCCAGACTTATGTATATTTTGGGCACGACGGGGCCCTGTCCCGTCATATGTCAGTATTGTACTCTTAGAGGTCTGTAGACAGTTGTGGGTGATAGATGTGTTTTGGACTTGTGTAGAACGTTTATGTGGTTGAGTTAGCTGTATTGTTGCACTTGTTTTTGGATGTTCCCGTATATAGTGGCGACCTTGCTGGCTTGCCTATTGTGATTACTCATTTGCTTATGTGATGCTATTTGGTGGCAGCCTAGTCGGCTAACATGTTGTATGGTTAGATAGTTGTGTAAGGCAGCCTTTTCGGCTTGCCTATTTTGTGTATAGGTTATAGATGCAGTGTTGTGCTGTCGAAATTTTCTATTACCCTTAAGGGTCAGTTGATTACGTGACGGGTTAGTGTAATGACGTCCAATTAGGGCGTCGGGTCGCGGCCCGTCGGGTCGCGTCGTGACACAGGAGCAATGTCCGAGATTACGTATGTATACTAGAATATGTTGGAATTATGAAAAGTACGTCAAGTAAGAAATGAGTGAACAAGTGTTAAAAGAAATGAAGTTGTTTATAATTACAAATAGTGAGAGAGAAAAAAGATCCATCTCAGACCATGAATGAGGTGTCAACTTGTGAAATGTATTGCAGCATTCTCTATCTTATGAATTGGTACTCCATTATGTCACGTTATCTGCTCTATAGTTACAGAGATTGAACTTTTCCTCCCAAAGGTAGAAAAATGAAGCTTATCTACTCTTTTCTCCTTCATACCTCTAATTAAATTTTGAACTCTAATTGTTCTAATCTTTGACCGTTTTATGGTATACCATGAAGCTGGACTATGTGAAGGCAGGAAACTGTAAGAGAATATAGTTCACATATAAGAATAAGAAGGGGTTATTACTTCTTGAATGATAAGGTTGATGTAAAGAATTAAAGCGTTTTTCTTACTTTGGACCGAGTACTGGAAAGTATTGGACATAGGGATTATTTGAGTTCTTTCGGAAATAGCTTAGAACTTGGGAATGATGAGCACCCTATTAGTGTATAGTTGTGTCAAGCGTTTAAAATATCGTAAAGAGTAGTGTTCAACGCACAAAAAAAAATTGAAAAAGCAAAGCAAGGACGTGTAGCGAACCTCTGGAATTCATATTTCAGTTAAGAAGTTATTTGAAGGATTGGTAACAGAGGTATGCATTCGTGCACAGTTTCAATGCATTGGTTCACGCAGAATGCTAAGATGAGGTTATTTGGTGTCTTGAAACCAAACGCTAAAAGGGAAGAATCTCATAATGTCTCTCTTAACTTGTGTAGTGGGTGATCTTTTAGTACTAATCTTACTGAGCTTCCAAATGGAGTAATATGGTTATTGTGGAATCCTCATCTCTATGAGGTAGGTATTAAAAACTGTATAGAATTATTGATACACTGTGGGGTAACACATAGGGGTACAAAGAAAGGTTTCCATACGACTTTGGTGTGTGCATTCAATGATGTGGCTCTTAAAAGGGAATTGTGGATAGATATTAGAAGGTTACGTGGTCATGTACAAGGTCCATAGGCAAAAATAAGTGATTTCAATTAGGTATTAAAGAGAAATGAAAGAGTGAAGTGTCATGTTGCTATGACTGGGATAAGGGATTTTAAACAGTATATAATAGAATGTGATTTGACAGAACTAAGGTTATCAGGGCATACTATACATGGTAGTGTGCTAAAAAGGGTTTATAGCAGTACTTACTACTCAGAAATGAGTTGATAATATACATGCTTCTAAAGTGCATTTCATGAAACCAGGCCTATATGAACATTCTTTTGGGTTAATTAGGTGGGAAGTTGACATAAAGACTCAGTACATGTTCAGATATTTTAATATGTGAAAGTTGGATCCTGAATTTTTACAGACAACAATAGAAGGGTGGAAAACATATAAGAGAGGTACAAAGATATATGGACTAATGGGCAAAATGAACAAGCTCAAAGAGGTTGCTACACCGGTGGGAGATTCTGTCATGGCTAAGCAAGTATATAGACAGTGTTCGATGGTTGCACATAGTCGGCATACCGCAACAGATTTGATAGGATTAGACATGATCGAATTTGATGTTATTATGGGTATGGATTGGTTGGCTTCTTGTTATGCTAATGTCGATTGTAGAGAAAAGATAGTTCGATTTCAGTTTCCAAGCGAGCCAATTCTAGAGTGGAAAGGAAATGCAGCATCACCGAGGGGTAAGTTTATTTCATACCTCAAGGCAAGGAAGATGATTAGAAAATGTGATATTTATCCGTTGGTTCGAGTGCATGATATGAAAGCAGAGGTACCGGCTCTTCGGTCAGTCCCGATAGTTAATGAATTCCTAGACATGTTTGTTATTGTATTCATTGATGATATTCTGATTTATTCACATTCAGAAGAGGAGCATGCGGACCATTTGAGGACAGTACTTAGAGTCCTCCAGCACCAGAAACTTTATGCCAAATTTTATAAATGTAAATTTTGGTTGACTTCAGTAGCATTCTTGGGGCATATTATTGGAGCTGATGGTATTCGGGTAGATACACAGAAGATTGAGGCAGTGAAGACTTGGCCCAGACCTACGACACCTACTGAGGTATGCAGTTTTCTGGGGCTAGCAGGGTTATAGCTCATGCCTCCCGACAGCTCAAAAAGTATGAAAAGAATTATCCCACTCATGATTTGGAGTTAGCAGCGGTGATTCATGCCTTGAAAATCTGGAGACATTACTTATATGGTGTTCATATTGATATATATGGATCACAAGAGTCCAATATATATCTTTAGGCAGAAAGAGCTGAATCTACGACAGCGACAGTGGCTAGAGTTACTAAAGGACTATGATGTTGATATCTTGTACCATCCCGGGATGACAAATGTTATGGCAGATGCTCTTAGTCGTAGATCTATGGGTAGCTTGACGGGTGTGCAGCCAGACATAAAGGAGATGATTCATGAGATACACATGCTAGCTAGTCTTGGTCTTGGGGTCCGGTTAGCGGATTCAGAAGATAGTGGGGTTCTTGTTCGAGAAGTTGTTGAGTCCTCTATCGTAGAAGAGGTAAAGAGACATCAGTATGAGGATCCTGTTCTGGCACGGTATAGGGATGCAACTCTTCGAAAGGAGAAAACTCTATTCGAAGTTGCGCCTGATGTGGTGCTAAGGTATGAAAGTAGGCTTTGTGTACCGGATATTGCGGGGCTACGACAGCAGGTTATGGGTGAGGCACACAACGCTCGTTATTCTATTCATCCAGGGTCAACGAAGATGTACCATGACCTTGGATGTTTGTATTGGTGGGATAGCATGAAAAGAGATATAACAGAGTTTGTTGACCAGTGACCAAATTGTCAATAGGTTAAGATTGAGCATCAGAAGCCTGGTGGATTATTGCAGGAGATAGAGATCCCGATTTGGAAGTGGGAAGTGATCAATATGGACTTCATTACAGGCTTACCTCGCACTCAGTGGAAGTGTGACTCCATATGGGTTATTGTGGATAGGCTGACGAAATCAACTCATTTTCTTCCAGTCAGGACTACTTACTCAGCTGAGGACTATGTTGGGCTATACATCAGGGATATAGTGAAACTGCACGAGGTTCCCATATCTATTATATCAGACCGAGGAGCTCAGTTTACAACTAACTTTTGGAGATCGTTCCAGAAGGGATTGGGGACACAGGTGAGTCTCAGCACAACATTTCATCCCCAGAAGGATGGGTAGGCAGAGCGTACTATTCAGACACTAGAGGATATGCTGAGAGCCTGTATTATTGACTTCAGATGTAGTTGAGATGATCATTTACCACTCATTGAGTTTGCCTATAACAACAGCTACCATTCTAGTATCCAGATGGCCCCGTATGAGGCCTTATATGGGAGGAAGTGCATATCACCTATTGGTTGGTTTGATGTAGGTGAGACTAAGTTAATCGACCCAGACATGGTTTAGAAAGATTTTGATAAGGTAAAGCTTATTCAGGAAATATTATTAGCAGCCCAGAGTCGACAGAAGTCATATGCAGATAATCGATGTCGACACTTGGAATTTCAAGTTGATGATTGGGTGTTCTTGAAGGTGTCACCCATGAAGGGTGTGATGAGGTTCGGTAAGAAAGGGAAGCTTAGTCCAAGATACATTGGTCCTTACCAGATCATTTGTAGGGTAGGCAAGGTTGCCTATGAGTTGGATCTACCATCTGATTTGAAAGCAGTACACCCAGTCTTCCACATATCGATGTTATGTAAGTGTATTGGTGATCCTTCCAGAGTCTTCCCAGTAGATGATGTCCAGGTGACAGATGAGGTTTCTTATGAGGATAACCCCATAGCCATACTTGATCGCCAGGTCAGGAGATTACGGACAAAGGATGGGGCTTCCATCAAGGTATTGTGGCGGAACAACAATAGGGAGGAAATGACTTGAGAGATAGAAGATGAAATGAAGACGAAGTATCCTCACTTGTTCCATGTGCCTCCAGGTAATTCAACTCGATCCCTTATTTGATTATATAGATTGATGAATTGCATGTGTGTTATATTGTGGCTCTGTGAGACATCTGTTGGGTTGCTGAATATTGGTGGATAAGTATAGTTATAAAGGAGACTCTTCCGATATTTTTTTTAGCATGAGACCTATGATGAACATTCGAGGACTAATGTTTCTAAGGGGGAAGGATGTTACACCACGTGGTTTTAAGACGATAATTAGAGAACGTAAATAAGAAATAAGGTTCGGGTATTGGAAATAGAGTGTACTTATTTATGCTAATAAATAAATTAGTATACAAGATGTGATTCCGGAAAAATATTGGTTACAACGTGTGTGAAGTTGGAAAACTTACATTGATAATTGTATATTTCCGTTATGGACTAGTGTCGTATTATAAGAATTATGACATTGAGAATACGAGGCTTATGAAATTTTCGGGAATTAAAGGAAGCAGTATTTAAGATTTAATTATTACTTGAGTGATTAATTATACAATTAGGGACCAAAGTGCAATAAGCTAATTTTTAGATTTTTTACTTAAAACCTATTAACTTCCTCTTCCTCACTGTTAATCCAAAACACCCTCTTCCTCTCTTCCTCTCTCTCTCTTGGCCGATTCCCCCTCCCCCATTGTCATAACAATTGAAGTTTTTTTTATTGCCTCTTTCCTAGATTAATCCTCATATCAATTCCAGTTTTGGACTAATTTTTGGAAGAAAAACGTGTAAAGAATGATGGGTTAAACTTATAGAACACATGCATGTCATTTTGGAGTTGAAGAAATGGTGAAATGGTGAAGAATCTGGGCAGTGAATACCGAGACTTAGGGGACTGTTTTTGGCATAATTTAAGGTAAGAAATTCTTCTTCTTATGGTATAATTGAAGTTGTATATTGTTGTAGTTTGAGGAATGAATTTGTCTTAAGAGAAACTTGGAATTAAGGCAATGCATGTGATTATTTTGGGTAGTTATCGATTTGTGGGATTGTTTTGTGTCCATTGGATTCGATTGTTGTTGTTGTCATTATTATCACTAATTGCATATTATAAATGAAGGAAATATTGATGGTTAAGTTGTAATTGTTATATGGAATTGTTGAAACATGAATTGGATTTTAAGGAGTTAAGGAAAGAGCTTTGGTAAGGTGGATGTTGGCCAAGAACTTGCATGAAATTATTGGACATGATTGTGATGTATTAGGGGCTGTTTTTGTTAAGTTATAATGATGGAAATATAAATTATGAACTTATAAATATGTTGTGGTAATTGTCAATACATATCTTAAAGAAATTAAAGTGTAGTAAGGTGATATGTTGCAAACTAAAAGACTTGCACTCTTGGTTGTTGTATTCCATAAATGTAAGGAGAAAGAATGCATAACTATGGTGTAAGTAGAGTATATGGACTGATTTTGTGATTGTGACTTGTTAATTGGTATTGTTGGCATTTGTTGTAAATTGTGGATGTGCATATAAACAGGGGAAGTGCTGCCCGAATTTTTATAGAAAAGAAAGTCGTCATTCGATATAACTTACGTTAGAAATCATAGAGTTGATGGGCGTGCTATTATTGGTATAGGTTGATGTACTAGTTGAGGCGAATCCTAATTATTGAGTCAATATAGACGATAAGGTATGTGAAACTCTTCCTTCTTTCTTTTGGCATGATTTAATGAACGTACGATGGACGTACATAATTTCTACACAGTTTAATTCCTAATGATATGTGTTATGAGAAGTGCCTTTGATTTTCTAGTAAAAAGTTCATTTAATGGTTTAAGTTGCATATGGTTGCTCATGATATCTACTCGTGCAAAATGTTATTATTCCACTTCACCGCGTCTCGGGCCGGGCAGATACGCGCGCAGATTCCTTGTATGATTCACCGCGTCCCTCATTAAAGGGCCGGGCAGTTTACGTACATTTGATGCGGGTACAGATACCCAGGATAGTATATTTCACTACGTCCCTCACCAAAAGTCCGGGCAGTAAATGATTTTACCGAGTCCCAGAATGGGCCGGGCAGTATATGATTTCACCGCGTCCTTAACTAAAGGGTCGGGCAGTGTATATTTTATTCTATTTTTATAAGGCACGGTTGACTCATTTTTATAAGGCACATTTGACTCTCTATTTTATATAACACAACTGGATTTGGTATTTGATAATCGTACATGTCTTTTGTTATCTATTGGCCGGTTATGACCTGCTTTACATTACTACATGTTTTACATACTCATTACATTATTTCGTACTGACCCCCTTTCCTCGGGAGGTTGCGTTCATGCCCGCAGGTATAGGTGCTCAGTTTGGTGATCCTCCAGTATATGAGTCATGTTCAGCTGGTTGGAGAGCTCCATTGATTCGGAGTTTTGTCATTTTGGTACAGAACCCTATTTTGACTTATGTATATTTAGGGGCACGACGGGGCCCTGTCCCCTCATATTTCATTATTCTTCTCATAGAGGTTTGTAGACAGTTGTGGGTTGTACGTATGTGGCTTTGTAAACCTATTTTGGTCAGTTGTGTTGTTGTACTCTGTTTTGGGATGTTCCCGTATATAGGTGATATCGTATAGTGGCGGCCTTGTCGGCTTACCTCTCTTATTATATTGATTAGATGTGACTCCTCAAGAGACATGTTTACTTTGTTATATATATATATATATATATATGACGCCATGCGTCAGCAGCTATTTCACGGGATTTATATATTGTTTTGGGGTGTCAGTTGGATTATATATGACAGGTCAGCAAGGGTGTCCAATTAGGGCGTCGGGTCGTGGCCCGTCGTATCGGGGCGTGACAAACACTGTGTTTCATACCCGCAGGTAGACAGACTGCAGACCCCCCCAGTAGGCTACACAATTCAGTAGTTGATTGGCATACTCTATTTTTCTGGAGTAGCTATAGAGAGTTGGTATGCTATGAGACTTTCGTATATATGCATTTTGGGTATGGCGGGCCTCTGCCTGACCTTATTATTTTTATGGTACTCTTAGAGGCTTGTAGGCAGATGTCTTGTTTTTAGATGTTTTGGATGGCCTTGTCGACTTTTGTTGTACAATTTTCCATGGTGGTCGTGTCGGCCCTTACACTATATATGTATGTCTATCTTGTTGGGATTGTCAGTTGTGTATGGTTCATTGTTTTCATTCAGATTATCTTATGGCAGCCTTGTCAGTCCATACCTTCTGGATGTTCATGTTATGGTTCTAGATATGTTACGCTTGGGCCAGTAAGACACCGAGTGTCGGCCGCACCCTGTAAGGTTGGGGTGTGCAAATAGCTTGGAAAGCACTTTGTCCACTCTACTTTGAGTTTTTCTCTTTTCTTTGATAGCACTGTGCAGCACATAGTTTTCCACAGCCGAAACAATGTCCCTTTGACTTCTAGATCTGGCTCTCTGGTTTTTTGAAATGATTTTGCTTTTTCATGTTTCCTTGTTTCTGGACTTTTTTCTTCTGTTTGCCATTGAACATATCTTTCACAATAATACCAAACTTTACCACAAGGTTAACTTTAGAAAAATTAAGAGAAAGAGCTTTCGTCTTATCTTTGAAACGGCTTGTCTCCTTAGTCCTTATGTGACTAATCAGTTCATGGAGAGTGAAATTCTTCTTCTTATGCTTCAGTTGGTTTTTGTAATCACTCCAAGAAGGTGGAAATTCTTCAAGCAAAACGTTGACTTGAAAAACCTCACATATTTTCATGTCTTCGGTGAGAACATCAGCAGACAAGTTTTCATAATCGTTAACCTATTCCATAATTGACTTGCTACCCTATCTAAATGTATTCCATGATTGACTTATTGTCAACCATCTGGAACGTAATCCATTGCCCAACAACATATTTCTTCTTCCCTGCATCATCAACACCATATTTATTTCCAAATTGTCCCATATTACGTATGTAGATTTATTAGTAACAAATAAATCAAACAAAGGGTTAGTCATATGGTTCACCAGATGTGCCCTAACAGTTTAGTTATATTCTTAAAATTTCTTCTTAGCATCATCATCAACAACCACATTAGCAGTAGAACTACCAGTAATATTAGAAACATCAGTAGCAGTGTTAGGAACATTAACAGGTGGTTCATCAAATAAAACATACCCAACTTCTAAATGTTCAGATAAAAACTGAAGCTTTTGAGACCAACGGTTAAAATTATTTCCGTCCAAGGGCTTAAGTTTAATATATCGGGAAGAGTTTTGTTCACGTAATTAAAATAAATTATTCATCTCCTATATTTGTTGATGGACATAAAACCTAGAAAATGGTCATAACTCTCACAAGTCCACTATCAAATGATGAAGTGTCACACCCCAAACTTAGAGAGGTGTGGCCAACACCCGGTGCCGACTATAAACGTATTATCTGTAACTTGTAAGCTCCAGAAATCCAACAAGTAATCTGGTCTGACAAAGCTAATCTATAAATTAATCATAATATCTCAGGCAAACAAGGCCACCATGGATGTCTAATTTAGTAAACCCAAAATAAATATATACAAGGGCCGATAAGGCCACTACAATGACGTACTATACACATAGGATATGTCTACAAGCCTCTAAGGAAAATATAATTGTATTGTGGTCGAGATCTACCCATCTCTATAAACATATCAATACTCTAGACCTAGCAACTCTGATTGACAAGAAGCTTACTAATCAAGCTAAGTTGTGCGTCGCTTATGGGAGAGAGTCATGCCTATCTGTCTCTCAAGACATGCATGCATGAAATGACGCGCCCCCAACAAAAGAGATGTTTATAAGAAATAATATACCGAGTATTTATGGCAACTGAATAACTGAAACTAATATATGAAATCAACTGAGAATCAAAGGTACTTTGAAGGTATACTTACTTACTCTGGCTCATCTCTTACGTAATATAGTAATATAGCTAGTTGGCCACATTTAGGGTTGGGTGTATATCCCGCCAGCCATAAGACCAGACATATCTCACCAGCTCATAGGTCGGGCATATCTCACTAGCTCACAAGTCGGGCATATCTCACCATCGCATAGGCCGATCAATCTCACTAGCTCGGGCATATCTCACCAGTTAATAGGCTAGGTATATAGTAACTATGTATATAATAATAATAATAATAATAATAATAATAATAATAATAATAATAATAATAATAATAATAATAATGTATAATTGTAGATCTGAACTCTCTATTCTTTCTATTGACATAAAGTCAATATGACATGAATGTGAGCTTCCGACAAGAGATAACAAAGATGTCAGTTGTCATCAACCATGGACTATGTCCGCAAGATCTATCCACACTCATCTAGTGATGTAATAAACTCTAAGTCATAAAGTACTCCCGATAAGGGACAACCAATAGAATATGAATGATATCTGAACACAAGACACTAGCTTATTATGAATACTTTTTATACAACTTATATGAATACAATTTTAGGTACAGAGTCATGCTATAAAAATAAGGGATAACAATTACATACCTTAGTTGATTTGCTTGACAAAACAAACAAAGCAGACAACAAATCTATCAACATATAACCATGATAACAAGTTCGTTATACTAAGGAATACTAGCATACGACGTATATCGAGCACAAACTTGTTTCAATAAAGAAATGGACAATATCTCCCATATTTCTTTCTCATCCCAAAACTTAACAATAAGAATAACAACAACAACAACAATAACATATATAAATTGTTTCTCATACTTTCTAGCCGCATAATATCACGAAAACAAACCCAAGGTAGTCCACAGCACTATAGCAACTTGAATATAACTTTCAATATTCCTTTCACAAATCCTTCATTAAATGAACTAGATAGGACTTGTAAAAACTTAAATATATAAGGTAGAACCATATTCTTACCTCAAACAACAAGAATCCATTCGAATATGAGGTTACTTCATAGAAAGAAAACCTCCAAACCAACCACAAGAAGAGAACTTGTGTTCTACAAGCACCACAGGCTTCTCGGTGTAAGATTTACGTAATTTATCCTTGAATTTACTCAAATACGTATGAAAGATGATAAATCTTATCTAAACCAGAGAGATTTAGTATTGATACACCTTACTTTCACATAAAGGAAACTTCAATTCAACTACAATAAGAAGAACAAGTGGAGAACTAGTATCACGAGATTCCCCATGTTTGATTCACGTTGTTTGACTTAGTTTTTACTCTTGGATGATATAGGAACTTTGGGAGAGGGATTACTAGTGTTTAGGACCTGAAAATGAGAGAAATGAAGTTAAAATTCGAAGCCACTGAATATATATATCTTTTAAAAGTTGCACCACCTCAAGTGGGCCCCATCGTGAAAATGTAAGTATCTCTCTACTCCGAGTTCATATAGATGAACGATTTACTATGTTGATAACTAGACTCGTAAAACTTCAATTAATTGGGTGGATCACCCCATAAGTCGAAGTACATTAAGAGAAAAGCTCTGCTACATCTGACCTAAATTTCAGCGAGCTTATGAACGTAACTTGTGATGACCTTTGCCAACTTTTGTTTTACAACTTGCTTGACTTCAAGGATTATCATAAGACTATTGTATGATTCAAATATATCATAACAAGATCTTCTTATCATATTAAGCACTCTTATTCTTAACTCAAAAGTACGGGTTATTACAATCCACTTTCATTTGGCGAACTTCGTCAAAAAGTATTTTCTTCAATTCGTTTAACCCCAAACTCTTACAAAACTTACTTCAAATATGTTTAAAATCATTATCATCCAAATATGGGATCTTATCCTCACCAGACTTTTGTTACTTTACTCACAACGTATACTAGTGTGAAAAATATAGGGTGTAATATATTTCCCCTCTTAGGAACATTCGTCGTCGAATATAGAGGGGTATATGAGAGAAACTAACTCTTAAGGGTCTTATGAAGATTTTGACAAAGCCTTCTCTGTATACTCAACTGTATCCAACCTCGGGTATAAGTAAATTTGTCTCTTGTGTCACGACCCGACCCGACGGGCCGCAATTAAACGCCATAATGACGCCATTATACTAGCATGTCACGTAATCAGACTAACACTAAGGATAATAAAAATTCGACAACATAACACTGCAATCATAACATATGTCTGAATAGGCAAGCCGATAAGGCTGCCTTTACACATGAATAACCCTGTCTCCTGAGGAGTCACATCTAAATCAAGTATATCAAATATGCGAGCCGACAAGGCTGCCACTATATACGGGAAAATCCCAAAACAGAGTACAACAACACATATACTAAAACACGTTTACCACCCACAACTGTCTACATACCTCTAGGAGTACAATAATGACATATGACGGGACAAGGCCCCGTCGTACCCATAAATATACATAAGTCGGAATAAAGTTCTGTACCAAAATGACAAGCTCTGAATCAAATGAGCTTTCCAAACAGCTGAGCAGGAATCCTAGACTAGGGAATCATCAAACTGAGCACTTGTACCTGCGGGCATGAACGCAGCCCCCCGAGGAAAGGGGGGTCAGTATGAAATAATGTACTGAGTATGTAAAACATGTAGAACTGTAAAGCAAATTATAACAGGCCAATAGATAACATGAGACATGTAAAATTGTCAAATACCAATTCTAATTGTACCATAGAAAATAGAGAATCAACTGTGCCTTATCAAAATGAAAGTCATATAAAAAATCATGAATGTTTATCCATATAATCATCCTATATACATATATCTAATGTCATGGGTATCTATACTCGCATCATGGATGCATGTCCATGGAATCATAACTACTATCATAAGTGTCTACACCCGCATCCTGGATACATGTCCATAGAAGCATATCTACTGTCATGGGTGTCTACACCCTTATCATGGATATATGTCCATGAAATCATATTTACTATCATGGGTTTCTATACCCCATCATGGATACATGTCTATGGAATCATATCTACTGTCATGAGTATCTATACCCGCATCATGGATACATGTACATGGAATCATCATCATATATATACACTGCACTACCCTCTAGTGAGGGACGCGATGAACATATAAGGTATACTGTCTGGCCCATTCTAGGATGCGGTAAAGTCATGTAAGGTATACTGCCCGGCCCATTCTGGGACACGGTAAAGTCATATAAGGAATCTGTGCGCGTATCTGTCCGGCCCATTCTGGAATGCGGTAAGATCATATAATCATATCAGCACGAATAGAATATCATGAGCAACTATACAATTTAAATCATCACTTTGACTCTTAATGACATCATTATAATAAACTCTTTACTGAAAAATCATAAGCACTTTTCATAACTAACGTTTTTAGGAATTTGACTGTGTAGACATCATATACGTCTGTCGTACTTTCAGTAAATCATGCCAAAAGAAAGAAGGAAGAATTTCACATACCTTATTGACGAACTAACCAACTCAATGAATAAGATTCATCTCAACTAGTACGTCGACCTGTTTTGCAGCTAACGGAGGTGGCAGTTGCCCGTTTTGACTTGAAGTGGGGCCCACATTCTTTGCAAATTTTCCGGCGACCTGAGATGAAGACCGGAGAGCCTCAGAGTACTGTGGAGACAATACAACAGCTGCTGGATCCGTCACAGTGACCAGCGGCGCCGCCATTGTTGGCTGGAATTACCATTTTGAACCATAGAAATTGAATTTGTTGATTTGTTGCATTGGGGATGTATTAACATAGGGAAATCAGTGGAATATACCTGGGCAACCTCATGTGAAGGTTGCCCAGTGAGTGATGCAGTCATGGCCGAATTCAAGCTTCACGTCGTCAATGGTGACTTCACGACGAAGCTTGGTCGAGGAACGGGGTTAGTATATTATTGTAGTATGGACCAAGACGAGTTGATTGGTACCTATCTCGACGCCTGAAACCACTAGAGCTTGCCAAAATTTGAGAAGCAGTGGCTAGGGTTTCTCCAAATCGCGATTTGGTCGTCGGAGCTTTTGGGGATGAATCGAGAGGTGTGGAGGGTATGGAAATGATGGCAATGATCAGGTGATCACGAATATGTAACCCACGATCGTCGATTCAACCTCATTTGGCCGGGAAATCGAAAAATCCGATCGGAAAATCTTGGCGAATTTCGAACTGAAAGTTGCGGAGTTGTAGGTTGAATCGAAGGGAGTGGGTGGTATAGAAATGACGGGATCGACGAAACGAATCTAATGGTGGTGGTCCAGTCGGCTGAAACCACTGGAGACGACCGAAAATGGCTGCGCAGTGACGGAGTTAATGTTCACCCGATTTTTTTGCAAATAACAATTTGAGAGAATTTTGTCTTGTGTTGGATTTTTGGAAGTTTTTTCTTAAGGTTAAAGACTGAGATCTGAAAATTGTTATTTGCAATAAGGTCTCATTTCTCCTACTAATCTACTTAAATTAATCCTTCTTCTAAAATAAATCCCACATAACTCCTCTTTCATAAAATCTGAAAACTATAAGTTCAATTTGGTCCAATTTCCATAATTTATTAACCTTAGGTCCCACTTCCTCTAACTCCAAAAAATTTCATAAGGTTTCGTATTCTCAATGTCGTAATTTTATATAATACGTTACTAATCCTTAACGGGAACATATACATCTATCATTTTCAATTTCCATTGACACACTCGTAGTAACCAAAAAAAATTCGGACTCACGTCCTTTGAATACCAACTTCCGGATTAGCATGTATAAATATACTTTATATCCAATAGTCGAATCTTATTTCTTAATGACGTTCTTAATTATCGTCTTAAACTTACGAGGTGTAACATCTTGGGACACCATAACATCTCAACTCTGAACATCAACTCTTTATCATGAACAAACGGGGGTATTTAGCTCTCATCTCCTCCTCGACTACCCACATCAAATCTCCAACGTACTTACCTTTCCATATAACTTTCATTGAAGCTACTTCTTTGGTCTTTCAACTTACGGACTTGCCAACCCAATGTAGAGATTGGGACTCTCTCGTAGTATAAGTTCTCAATGATATGAATATCATCAACTATACAACTCTGGAGGGATCTCTAATACTTTTATTTAACATGGATGCATAGAAGACTGGATGCACACTCCAATTCTGGAGGCAATTTTAAATCGTAAGCCATTTGGATTATTTTTCACACGCAATTTTGTACAACCTAACATATCTTGAGATAAGCTTGCATTTCTTATCACATCTCATTAAGCCTTTCATAGGTGTCACTTTCAGGAAGACTTTATAATCAGTCATAAAATTTTGAATATTGTCGTCGCACCTCAGTATGTAATTTCTGGTAACTCTAGGTTATTAACAATTGCTACTGAAGGATATTTTGTTTCTCTACAGTATGGTGGACCAAAATAGGTCTAAGCAACTTTGATTCTCTCACGTTGAACCAATAGATAGGAGGTACACTCCCGACGATACAAGGTCTCATAAGGATCCATCTTGATATTAAAATGATCACTATTTTTATACGTGTCACGACCCGACCCCGGGCCCGCGACTGGTGCCCTACCTGGACACCCTTACCGGTACACATCAGAGATAACCAGCGGAACATACATAAACTTAACAGGAAATAAATAACAGGCTAGCCGATAAAGCCACCTTCCAAAAATATACACGTAACCCAAAAAGCAGTTACCTTTTTTTTCTTTACACAACCCAATCCACAAGATATGACTACAAACCTCTAAGAATTTTTGACATAACAACTGTGACGGGACAGGACCCCGCCATACCCCTGAATGTACATAAATCTACAACCTCAAGGACTGTACCAAAATACAAAGCCTCCGAAATAATGGAGCTTTCCAACCAACTGAACAGTGATCCTAAGAATGAGGATCAGCAAGCTATGTACCTCAACCTGCGGCATGAACGCAGCCCCCTGAAGGAGGTCAGTACGAAATATGTACCAAGTATGTAAAACTGAAAGTACTGTAATGAAATCATAATAGTCTAAAATAAAGATGGAGACATGTATGATAACCAAAATAACAGTACATTGTGCCTTGCCGAAGTGAAAGTAATGAAAGTAAGTTTTACCTTTTAAATATTATTTCAACACATGAACAATAGTCACACCAGGGCTATAGACACAAGCCCTCAAATATCATCACATAATCCAGTAAGGGTATCAAGCCCACAAATATCAAAGCGCGTCTGGAATCCCCATCACCGCCGGTACCGTAAGTGTAAAATATAACCATGTGACGCGCCCGTGGCATCCTACCTCACTGTCGGCGTACACACATACAATACATATATATATATATCTCCTGCCCGTGGAATCCCACATCACTGCCGACAACCTTAAGTGTAAAATATAACCATGTGACGCGCCCGTGGCATCCTACCTCACTGTCGGCGTAGATACATATGCAATATATATATATATCTCATGCCCGTGGAATCCCTCATCTCGGTACATGACTTCATGGAGAACTAATCCATGGGGTAATAATCGTAGATAACATGCCAGTGGAATCCCTCATCTCGGGTACATGTCTTCATGGGGAGCTAGTCCATGGAGTAATAATCGTATATAACATGGTCGCATGCCCCGGAATCCCTCATCGTATAAGCATGGCCATGGGGTAATAATAGCATCCGGGAATTTAACGCGTCACAGTTGCATGCCCCGAAATCCCTCATCGTATAAGCATGTCCAAGGATCAATCACAATGGAAGCATACCCGTGGAATCCTCCATCACTGCCGGTACGTCCAAGTAAATTTACAACAAGACGGTCGGCCCTCCAACTGAGAGTCACGACAGCGTAAAAATATAATACTTGCAGTCAATGGCTATCACAAGCAAGCATAGACAAGTTCATAAAATCTTTAGACTTTCATATCACAAAACAATCCGGGAATTTAACCCAAAGTACTACGTACTTCCATTCTTTTCAAAAGACTCATTTTCATATAAAACCCCAAGATACTAACACCCGCAGTATCAAGGCATGTCTACATTTCAAACAAGTCACTACATTTTTTAGAAATACATTTCTAGGCTTCTAAATCAAGTGACTCTTACTTTAAAACTTTAAGCAATTGATACCTTTAAATCAAATTGCCGTTCTTTATTTCAAGTCATTTCTTTGTTTACATTACTAGAGAAAACCATTCTTTTAACCTTTCATAAAGTTGTTATAACCAACCTCCCATAAAGCCGTTATACTAACTTTATGCTTTAGAAACTAAGACATCTTTAACCTTTCATAAAGCCGTCATAACTAACTTCCCATAAAACCGTTATAACTCTTTATGTCTTAGACAAATTCATTATTTTTATAACCAAGAGACTTATACTTTCAAATCAAGTTACATAACTTTCAAAATACTTCAAGTCTCTTAACTTTAGAAATCTAGTTTCTTAACTTAGAATAATAAAATCTCTTAACCTTTTAAGAATTCAAGGTTCATAGTCTTAAAACTTCATAACGTAAACTCTTTAAATTAAGTAACATATACTTTTATGCGTTGTGAATAGGTTATACTTGTTTATAACGATCTTATTAAAGCAGTCACGATCTAGAAAATGTAATACAATTTTGTCTTATCTTAGTTTCTATGCAGATGGAGAATTTTACTCATTTTAATATAATTGATTGTCGATACATTTTCTTTTATTAACGCTGCAATGGCTTGTTCGATACTTATTCTCATTCGTGCAGTAAATTAGCAAAGTCCACTCGACTCCAAATACTTCCTAACGACTCTTACCAACATCCCCCATAAGACTTGGTAAGAACTTAAGATAACTTAGACATAACTTTTACATAGAGTAAATCAACATACATACCTCTTAACTTCTAAGAGTAGAAGGAATCATGAAATAACACCACATGTATATTTCATACATAGAATCATGCCAAAAGGAGGAAGAGGTTCACATACCTCGCGACGATTATCGACAAGTAGCAAAATGCTCCAAAGTACTTCAACCTTGATAGCTATTTCATCCCTTAAGTAGAATACGCTACTCGTAGTACTTCAACCTATATTAATCATAACATGTCTATCAACTTCTCACTTTAACGTAGAATCATACTAATTGTAAGGTCTCTTATTCTACGGAAAATCGGGCAGCACTTTCTTTGTTTCTACGTACTTTTCCACCTTTTTCAAGGCCCGAAAATCAATAACCAAACGCCACATTTAAGGCCCAACAATTCAGCAATACAAAGGGGATTACACGCCTAATAGTATGTGTAAAATTCTGCCCCACAGTTATACAAAACAGTCCACAAATCAGCCCATAAAAACAGTCTGTAATCCAACAATAACGAGGGTAAAATGTGAGGTGTTTCAACACCTTTCCACACCCCTATTTCCTTAGGATTTTCATTAGCAACTACTACACTTAAACATGCATATTATGGGCTTAATTTCCAGCATTATACACGCCCAAAACAGTCCATAAAATGATACGACAACGTCTAACAGTTTTGGACAGTTTTTCGGCTAAAACAACTACAATCCGATAACTCTTTCCTTAATCCATTTTATTCCAATTCGAGTTCCAACACTTCCATATATGACATACCAACTTATCAACAACCATATTAACTTATTTTAACATGCGACAAGTGTGTATAACAACAACCATATAACAAACGAAACCAAGGGCACAAAATTGCCTCAAATCGGCCAACAACATATCTACCTCATACACATCTTATTTTCCATTTCTTCCTTAACATAAGTTCATCCCTTAAACATAACAATAAGTAATATTCAATTACTGCGGAGGAAGAAGAATTATTACCTCATTTTGAGCCAAGAAATCGTCCAAAATAGCCCCTTAGGTTTTGGTCTGCAGTTTTCGTTTCGCTCCACTTATTCAATATCCAATCACATATATGTGACCTCTATGAGTTTATACACAACTTCACTTTGTATTTTACTTCCAAAAAGTTGATAAAACTTAGGGTTTCACTCTCTCTATTCTCGGCCAACACTTGATCTCGGGGGTTTAAGGGGTTATCCTTGCTTAGTATACCACTAGGGATCTTAGGCTTGAGTTTGAGGATTTATCATCAACTTTTGAAGGATTTTTGCTCTTGAAATGGGCCCTTGGCCGAAGCTACATGGAAGAGGAAGAAAAAGATGAAATATTTTCTAAGTGTGGCTAAGTCTTGCAAGCCCTCTACCTTGTATATATAATATGTCCCTAAGTGTGGATGCTTGACAAATGTATGGCCTTATATGTAGCAAGACAAGTGGAGTGGGACCCACCTCCACTTGTCTCCAAAATATCTTCCAAGACCAAGTCTTCCAAGACCAAGTCAATAGTCAAAGGGGTGTGCCACGTGTCACCCTCTCGTTGGTCTAAAAATATTTTCATCTTCCAAAATATCCATAATTGGTCAAAATATCTCAAAATATTGTGGGCTCCACAAAATCGTAAAATTTTCTCGTGGGCCCCACGTGACCAAATTCGAATTTAAAAATCCATAATTCTAATATATTTCAGAAGTCCCAAATACCAAATTTGAGAACCAAATTCCAATTAACAAACCTTTTCCTTCACAAGTTCTCGATATTTCTCTTAAGGAAAAGCGTATCTTCTATCGTTTCACGATTTAAACCTTAACGTCTTACATACGTTCTCTGATTCATGTGTTGGAACTACGGGGTGTAACAATACGCATACTCAATAAAGGGCAATTTATTATCTCAGTCTCCTTTGAGGTATAAAATACATAACATCATATCCTTGAGCATCTAAATCATGCGCTCAGTTTGGTCATATGTTTGGGGGTGAAAAGTTGTACTATGGTTCACCTATGCCCCCCAAATCATTTTGGAAGGATCTCTAAAAGTTGCTATAAACTGAGCTCCTCTATATGAGGTAATAGATATTAGAATGTCATGAAGTTGCATTGTCTCCCTAATATAGAACTTTGAAAATATGTCAAACATCACTCTTGTAGAGTCACATTTATGATAAGAATGGGGTAAACCCATACTGAACTTTATATTAACCACATCTCATTTTCAAGTCGAGATTCTATTATTTGAACTAGCCCTCTGGGCCTCTGATCCTCTACCTTTTGGCAATTAGGACATTGTGCCACCAACTCAGCAATGCCCTTATTCTCCATGTCATCCTCCTAATATATATTTATATCTTTGATATCATGGTATATCTTTGTCGAATCAAGACGAATAGAATAGTGGGACTAATGTACCTTCATCACAATCTCACACCGATAACCAACTATATATGGTTACACATTTAACTTTTGCATCGAATAACTCCATATCCCTTAAGCTCAAACATTGGCTTCCCTTGCCATGGAACTTTTTTCAATACCGCTAACTCAAGATCCTCGTAGTGGTGTTCCTTTACCTTTGTCGCAAGGGATGATTTTGTTACATTATGAATCATAACTCTATCATCATTAGAATCCATTAATTGAACTCCCAAACTTGCTAAATGATGGAGCTCTTTGGTTAACTTACTGTTTTCTCGGCTTCTAGGTAAGCCAAGTTACCCATAGATCTTATTTTATGTTGCCCTAAAGGTTGTCACATTATTATATGAATTCCTCTTTAAGCTACATTATGACAGAATCTGCATACTGTTACTCATTCACTTTTACCACTAGTGTAATATTATTGAGTTCTGAATGGTAATTTTATTGTTACCTTAGTTCAATTCTCTTTTACCACTTTCATGGGATACTCTTCCGTAATAGTCTAGCTTCTGAGTCATTTTCTTCTCTAGTAGGACCATACTCAATTATACCATCTTGGCTCATCTTTACTTACTTTTTAATCACAATGATTATTGCTCTCTTTAAGAGGACTCATGTATCTCTGTACTATCGTAACTCGTCATAGAGGACACTTTTACTATTAATAGGGGAAATTCATCCCAAATTCAGCCACTTCTACTTGAAGATATACTTGAGGTTCTTATTTGGTTCTTTATTCAACTAGCCTAGCTAATAATAAGTTGTTAATGTACTTTCTTATTTTGATACATACCCATATTATGAAGGGATTGACTTTATTGGTCAACTTTGTTTTTTGTAAGCCACACTTCACACCACTATACTCGGAGTAAATTCTCCTCTCTCGTCTCTCAGCTAACATTTTTATCAATATACTTTCAGAATGAAACTACTCGTTCATATTAAGTTGCTAGTTCATTATTATATATCTCTATAGGATCTTGGGTGCCCTTAAACTACCCATAGTTATTCTTGACTACTCCCACTTTCATCCCCACTTTAATAGTATTAATTCTGTATACAAACTTTAAATGTTTGCATTCATCCTAGAATTTATGCCTCTTTATACTTCTGTACGGTTGTACACTAGATTTTATTTGCCATTACTCCTATCTAAAATACATTCTGAGAGTTACGATCATTTACTTGTGAAACTGAAATTCCAGGTGCAAGGACCATTCTGTATCGTCTAAATGCTCATTTGGCCTATTGACTAGCCTCTCTCTAGGCTTTACATAAATTATATATTGATTGTTAACTAAACTTACTGTTGAGTCTATTTTATATACACTTTTTGAGTCATTTTTAGTTAATATTTTTCCCTTTTCTTTATGTTTCGTATAGTGTTAGGGTTGTTTTCCTTCTTTTGAGTCACAGCGGTCCTAAGGAAGAAAATACCTAAAAAGGGGTTGGAAAAAAACAGAAAAGGAGTCCCGGGAAGATAAAAGAAAACTAGTGAAAAATACGGACAGAAATGGCCAAGCGCCGCAGCGCTTGTAGTCAAAGGCCGTGACGCTGAAGAACCGCGGTAGAAGATGATGAAGCTGAGACGCTCAATATCCAGAAGCCGACGAAGAAAGTACCATGCTAGGCGCCGCGACGCCTGAAAGCTGAGTCACGATACCAGATTTCCAGTAGCCTCCGTGATGTTTCTGCTGAAGCAGTGCCACAGCGCCGACGCGGGAATTAGTGGGCCGAATTTGAGTCAAAAACCTAAATCCTTGCATAAGGTTGGATTTTTATATGTCCTAACCGGAATATAGAACATGTTAGTTAACCTTTTATCTCAATAAGAAGAAGAAGGATGACTAGATATTAATGGAATAATAGGGTGGATAGTTGATGAAGGTGAGAATCTCTAATCTTTCTCATACGTGATTCTAATTTATGATTATTGTCCATATATTTACTGCATTCTTAGATTAATAAACTCATCAAATTATCGATAACCAAATATAAACTAAAAATCAGACTATATGTAATTGACAAGTGAATCTCTGATGACGATAACTCGGTCTTACATATATTATTACTTTAAGCGATACGTTCACCTGCGTAAACATATAGAATATTCACAACAAGTTTTTGACACCGTTGCCGAGGATTAATTTATTATTAATATCTGTTTATTTGATTTTATTTCTAATTTGGTTGCTCCAGGAACAAGTTTCTAACTTGTTCTGCGGTCATCTTTTTAACAGTTTTTGTTGTTTTTCTTATTTTGTAGGTAAAGTTAGTGTATGTAAAAAAGGACGCATGGACTACTATCAGGGGAAGCAGAAGCATCAACAACAACTTAACCCACATGTTCCACATGCAGATCTAAATGAGTTGCAGGCAGCAATACTCATTTTAACCAAGTCCTAAACTCAGTTTATGGATGAGACAAGGTTGTCCTTCAAAAAAATGGAAACACAGATAGGGCAATTGATAGATATGGTAATCAATATACCTCAAGAAAATCTGCCTAGCAATACAGTTGTAAAGAGTGGTAAGCAGATTGAGGAACCTGAACCACAACAAGCTGTTGAGAACAATGAGAAATTGGGATAGACAATTGGTGTAGAAAAAGAAGAGGTTACTGAGGACCAACCAATTGGAGAAAAGACACCTCCAGCTGTCATTGATGATCCTCAAACAGAAAGTCCATACCCTCAAAGGCACCCTAGAAGTTTAGAGATCTATGGAGCTTCACTATTCCCTACACTATAGGGAATTTTGAACGCAAGCATTATTTGGGCGATTTGGGGGAAAACATAAAAGTAATGCCCTTTTCTGTATTTTATAGAATTGGTGTAGGTGAAATGAGAGCTACAACAATAATTATTCAGATTGCAGACCGTTCGGTGAAGTATCCACGGGGTACTAGTGAAGATTATATGCGTTCGGCTAAATGACGTTAACAACATCGCTTATTGGAGGCAGCCCACAACATTTTATATTTTCTTCTTTCATTCTAGTTAAATTGTTGTTAAATTTCTAGTTATAATTTTGAAGAACAAGAAGAAATGAGCAAATTGCTTTTCTATTACACGAAATGTGTTATTTTTGGTTTGTGTAGGAGGGAACATGTGTCAATGAAAAGATGATTCGAGGCCAAACATGGACTGAAAACTCGGAATAAAAGCTGAACTCAGAAGATTCAGGTCATCGTCGCAGCGCCCAGAAGCAGAGCCGCGGCGCCTACATCGCAGATTACACAAGCAATTCTCTGGAAGTTCAGCGTCGCAGCGTCAAAGAACAGGGTCGCGGCGCTAGTTGAGTAGAAAAGAATTCCAACTTTCGGGACATGCAGCGCCACGACGCCACTCTGTAGAGCCGCGACGCCACTGTGGAATTTCATAATTTAAATAGACAACTTTTCAACACTGAGTTACCTCCTGCTTTATCAGCCACCTGAGGAAGAGTCTCCTCTCAGACCTCATTTTTTATCGTTGTATTTGTGTTTGTAAGTTTTCCCTTTTATTTTTAGTTTTCACACATTGGGGACAATGTAGTGGTTATGTTTGGGGGGGGGGGGGGGGAGATCTTACTTTATTTTTTTGGGTCTTTTTTATTTATTCGTGTTTTATGTGTTTTTGAGTCAGTTTTTTTATGAATCAAGTATGTTGTATTCGCTGATGAGATTGAGTGAATTAATTGGGATAATGTAATGAAATTATAAGAAAAAATCTATGTGCTTAAGTTGGATATACCAAAAATTCTTTGAACATGTAATTATTAGAATACTTGTGTTTAACTTATTGCATTGTCAATTATGGAAACTACATTGAAAAATGTCTAGAAAGTCTGTTTGCTTGTTATTTGAGACGAAATAACTAGGATATGCATGTTTAGGAATTGATTCAGACATTCTTTGTTAACACTTCTTACCGTTCATTACCTACCCTGACATAAACTGTATCCTTAGTCAGCCCCTTTGAGCCCAAAACAATATCTTTGTTTGACACCTATGATTTTCTTGTTGTGCCATAAGTGATAATTGAAAAATTCTTGAGATGAAAAGTGTTGAAAAAGTAATAAAAAGAGAGTGAAAATTTAATGCACCCCAATGAAAAAAATATGCAAAGCTTAAGTTTGGGGTGCATGTTCTTGAATTGTATTTCTTATTCTCTCAAAAAGAAAAGAGGAGAGAAAATAAGTATGAGACTATAAAGGATATTAAAAGAAACAAAAAGAGATTTTTTTTTTTTGCTTATGGTAGTATTTGAGCCTAAAATGCCTACTTTTACCTACCTCTACCTATTACAACCCCTGAAAAGTCCCGAAGATTCCTAACATGTATGTCTATGATTAGTGGAAAATAACAAGTAGACATATCTATATAGTTTGGAAAAGATTGAATGAAATTGACATGCATAGGTTTGATACTTGTATTTCCAGTGATTATGATTTGCATGATCTATCCGGGATTTTCATTGAATTTACGAAATACCTGTCTTAAAATTCTAGATTGCTAAAAAATCATGTTATGTATGTTCTAAAATATTATCCAGTCTCTATTCTTGATTTTCGAGGCAACATTGGTATAACTACTTGATTCACTTCTTAGAGTTTTTTTCTTTTTCTTTTGTTTAGGGCTTTACTCGAGGGCGAGTAAATGTTATGTTTGGGGTGTTTGTTGAGTCTATTTTATATACACTTTTGAGTCTTTTTTAGTTAGTATTTCCCCCCTTTTCTTTATGTTTCATATAGTGTTAGGGTTGTTTTCCTTCTTTTGAGTCACAGCGGGACTAAGGGAGAAAAGGAGAGAAAATACTTAAAAAGGGGTCGAAAATGAGTCCCGGAAAGATAAAAGAAATCTGGCGAAAAATCCGACAGAAATGGCCAAGCGCCGCGGCGCTGAAGAACCGCGATAGAAGATGATGGAGCCGAGGTGCTAAATATCCAGAAGCTGGCGAAAAAAGTACCGTGCTAGGCGTCGCGACGCCAGATTTCCAGTAGCCTCCGTGATGTTTCTGCTGAAGTCGGCGCCTACGCGGGAATTAGTGGGGCCAATTTGAGTCAAAAACCTAAATCCTTAAGAGACCAGAAAAAGGTTTTAGGACAATTATAAATAGAAGGTCTTGACTCATTATTCAAGGACCATAAATCACCTCTTGAGAACAGATTTGGAGCCTAAGGATTCTTGCAATTCAAGTTCTTCTTTGTTCTTCAGTATTAGCGTATGTATTAAATTTTTAGTTTGTAATTTTATTATGAACTAATTACTTTGTTAGGGGTTTTAAGCCGGATTCGCTTAAATCCCTCATTATGATATTAATGCTATAGTTTGATTTCTTCTTCTGTGTTATTGAGATCTATTCAACTTATGATGATTGTATGATAATTAACTGACCATTAATTCTCATAACTTATATGATTTCAAATCGATATCTGGAAAGGAAAATTTGAATATGCTATAATTATTTAGACATAGGTTAAAATCGTGGACGAAAATACCCCGATACTTGTGTAGTAAATAAGGTTATTGTTCTTAATCCTCATGTGTGTTAAAACTTATCATAGAAATATAGAAAATTTCTGCATAATGTTGAATTTTTATATGTCCTAACCGGAATATAGAACATGTTACTTAATCTACTATCTCAATTAGAAGAAGAATGACTAGGTATTAATGAAATAATATGGTGAATAGTTGATGAAGGTGAGAATCACTAATCTTTCCCATACATGATTCTAATTTGTGATTATTGTCCGTATATTTACTGCATTCTTAGATTAATAAACTCATCAAATTATCGATAACCAAATAGAAACTAAAAATCACACTATATGTAATTGACAAGTTAATCCTTGAGGACGATAATTCGATTTTACAGATCTTTATTACTTTAAGCGATATGTTCACTTGTGTAAGCATATAGAATATTCGCAACACTTACCTTTCATTCATTAGTCCTGAATAACCCCTCATGGTCCTATATAAACTTATGTATTTATTTATACTTCATTCAATTATTTTCCGAGCCTCATATATCTGGTTGCTCTTAATATTACTTAACTCATCTAGCTAGGAGGTTGCTAATGTTATTCCCTTAGTATTTGCATTTATATATCATTCCACAGTCATCACACCTCCATAGATTCTGGATAACACAATCTTATTCGCGTTGAAACTCTTCTTACTTACTCAATCACCAACCCAACACATTATTTTGTTCGATACTTTATCGTACTAACTCCCCTTTTGGGAGGATGGACACACCTTGATCTCAAAGATTTTATTCCTAATAAGTCATATTATTACCTCAACACCTTATGCAATTATGCGAACTTTAATAACTTACAACTTGTCTTAGAATAATCCCCTATTATAAGGGACTACTTAAACATTTACATTGATAGAATGTGACGTACTCATGACTAACATGCTCGATCTCGATAAATTTCACCCTCTACCCAAGATGCAACCTTAGAGGGGCTTCTTTCTTAATAATCTTCAAAAGTCGTTCTTCTACAATTCATTATCTTATTGCTTAATCGCTTACCCTATAATTTTTCACAACACCCACTTTTACAATAATCCTTTGAGTTTCTAACTCTGTATTCAATTAAGCTTATGATACTTTCCAATATCAACACTTCCTGTTTCATGGAGCAAAATCATCCAGTTAATACCTTTTATTGAAATCGTCTATTCAATTCTCGAGGTAGAGATTTAGTTTCATAACATGTTCCTCTTTACGAACTCGACATTTACTTCCTCTTACCTTTCATTCTACTTGTCTACAACTTGTCACATTACCATACTTCATCTTCCGACTCTCGTTCATTTATCATATTTACTCATGTGCCTCACTTCTCTTTCTAGCAACCTCTTGCTAATGCCTTTGCTTCTTATCTTGTTATGGACAATTCCAATGGAACATTCATTCACTCTTAACTTCTCCCTCTTTAACCGACCTTATTCTCTAGGAACTTAGTACCTCTTTTTGCTTCAGACAAGAGTCTCACTAAGGGGAATACTCACCTCACATACAAAGATTCCCAATTATATCATAAGTATATCCTTTAAACAGGTACTGTCAGCATATTCGTAATACTCTTTAGTATTGTCATTCCATTCTAACGACTTGTCCAACGTTAAGGATTACACTAACCCTTACCAAATCCCAAATTCTCACTTTTTAGGATTATTTCTATCTAGTATGTGAATTATTAGATAGAGCAAAGAGTGTAATTATATCACTTCTAAAATTAGGATATCAACGCTTATATCGTTGCCCGAATGCCAACCACTTTACAATCTTCTGTATTCAAGTACTTTTTACCTCTTTCACTTTACTTCTTTTGCATTCTAAAACTCACGCTTTACCTTTCTAGGCTTGAATTACATTCTTTACACACGGGTGAGACAAATGCTTACGCTTTGAAACTTTAGTATAATACTCGCACCTCTAGTGCATACATAATATGGTAAGGATATTTCATTTACTTGTTACGAGTACATAGTAGAATCGAGTTCTTATCAGCTCTGTTGGGCGATCTGGAATCAGAAAGAAGGGTAACCAATCTTAAATGCCCTGTAGCCTCCTTGATTATAAGTGTAGTGCACAACATACACATAAGTAAAACTATACTAGACACGACTTGTAGACTCCCTAATACACGACTTGTAGACTCCCTAATACACGACTTGCTCTAATACCAAGTTTTTCACGCTCCAAACCTGGGAGGCGTGGCCGGCACCCGATGTCTTACATGACCCCGAGCATATCATTTGTAACTTGTGAGCTCCGAAAATCCAATAAGTAATCTGGGCTGACAAAGCCAATCTGTATACTAATCATAACATCTTAGGCCGATAAGGCCACCACGAATGTCTAATACACCAAACCAAAACAAATATATACAGTGGTCGACAAGGATACAATGCTAACGTACTATACAAACAAGATATGTCTACAAGCCTGTAAGAAAGAATAAAAATGTACTACGATAGTAAAAGGGTATTTTTAATTACTTTTCCTTGTTAAAAATATATTTATATTGATTTCCCCAAATTTCTATGAAAATCTACCTTTTGGGGCCTTCCTCGCAAAGTTTAGGGCCTGGCGAAGCCCAGCCAAATATTTCCCGCCATTTTGTGTCTTAGTACTCCTTCACCCACTCATACAGTAGTTTAGTGTTGAATCAATAGGCGAAAGGAGAAGAAAGAAAGCATGGAAGCTGTACGGTCACAGAGGAAATCTTCGGTATCAAACGGCGTCGTTTCAACTCTCCCTCTCTATCGTTCTGCTCCTCTTCTTGAAGTCCGTCTTGAAGATTTCGAGCTTTACGCCATCGATCGCCTTCGAGGTAACTAAAACCTAAATCACTTCATCAGTTATTTTGGTAGAAAAAGTTATATCTGCAGATCTGTTAGTTGATGCTCTCTAATTTATGAAAGTGATGCTCATAATATTTTGATATCTTTACTTTATTTGTAAATTCATTTGAGCCGCGTTTAACATACTGTTATCAAGTACTGTTTACGGTTGCTGATTATTATTTATTCAATCCAGTTCTAAAAGGAATTTCGGATGGTTTGTCTAGAGGAAAGAAGCCGGATGAAATGGAGAAACTGGTAACTCAATAGCATAAATTTTAGTATATTTTATTTCTTGCTACATTTGGATTAATTTCGTGGTTCCAAAATTAGGTGTTGGATCTGTGGAAAACAAATATGGGGCATCAGCATTCTTCTGAGGTTGTTAATAAGGACATAATTTCACATTTTGTCTTGCGACTTGTTTATTGCAGGACGTGAGTACATCTTCTTGGCTTTTCCATTTTTTCGAGCTTCTTAAATTCTGAGAAAGGATTGTTTACTTTTTACAACTTAATCTTTTAGGGAGGAGTTACGAAGATGGTTTCTTTCAATGGAAACTACCTTGTTTCGTTACCGTTTCCGGGATGAAGCTCCTGAAGTTCAGGTTTGATATAGTTACGACCACATTTTCTTTTCCTCTTAGAATATCTTTATGCTTATTGTTTGTGATATAATAAATTTGGTCGCAGAGGGCACTAATGGCAGAGTTTGATCTTCCATACAAAGCTGTGAGCAATGCTGAATATGAGGTAAATTTTATGTTTACGCTACAAGTCACATTTTTTTTAGGTTTTTGTTTTCTTAACACCAATACATTCTTTTGGTGAAATGATGAATCTTTTGGTGATACTTTTTTCCTTTACGACTTCTGATGCAGAGTGTGAAGGACAAATTGAACCAAGTTGCACGCGCCATAGGCCAATCTACAGCAAGTAGTATTACTCTTACTAATCTTTTGCTATTCCAATTGTGAACATCAATTTTGACACTATTTAAGGGTATTAACATCATGATTTTGATTATTCGCAGCTGATGCTATCTTCTACAAGGTATGCTCTTGACTTTTGCAGACGCTTTACCTCCCCCCTCTCCTTCCACCCCCCGGTGAATGAAAATGACAGTAATAAAGGAGCCAAGAGCTATGCTGCTCGTACCTTCAAAATTTCTGCCGCACCCATGTAGACCCGACACGATTTGGGTGTGGGTGTGGGATCCCACCAATTTGGTCAACTTATTTTGGATACTTTGACTACATGTCTACATCTATGACCAAGAAATATAGATTGATTGGGTATTTGGTTTGATTTTTTAGTTTATGTCATGTATCCATATAAAGTATGACAACACTTTGCTATACACAAGATATCTTATGTATAAAATATTAAGTATTTTATAACGAATTAAATTTTATTACTTTTAGTAATATATTTATTTTGGATGTGTCATGTATCCAAATTTGGTCAACTTATTTTGGATACTTTGACTACATATCTACATCTATGACCAAGAAATATAGATTGATTGGGTATTTGGTTTGATTTTTGAGTTTATTTCATGTATCCATATAAAGTATGACAATGCTTTCCGAGTATCATCCCACAATTTCTCATCCAAACAACTTAGCTACGACTCAAATCTACTCAAACACATGAAAGAAGAAGATCTTACCTTAAACAGTAGCAACAACTCTTAGATCAAGCTTACTTCACCTTGAAGTAACTTCCAATTCAGCCATAAGAAGAAGAACAATCTGACAAGCACCACGGGATTCGCGACGCAAGATTTATGTTGTTTCCTCTTTTAGATCTTCACTTGGACCATGTATGAACTTGTAGAGAGCATTTGGGAGTGATATGGGATCAGTTTGGAGTGAAAATGAGGTTAGGAGAGGGGTGCATCGATTTATACACAATTAGAACATTCCCACCGCCTCAAATTCTCGGTGGAATCACGGCACATTTTTCATTTTTACGGGCCTTTTTTCTGGAAAAAATTTCCAGCTTTCTGCTATGCAGCGCTTTGTTTAAAACATACATAACTTCTTGTACATAGATCCGATTAACGAACGGTTTGTTGCGTTGGAAAGTAGACTCGCTGAACTTGAATTTAGATGGGTAATGCACCACATAACCCTTTATAAACTAGAAAATATACCCCATAAAGTTGGTCCAAAATCCTGTCCATAATTTTACCTACCTTTCCCGAGGTTCGACGAACTTAATTTCTTTTGTTCGTTCAGCCTCTAACTCTTACGATACTTAACACTTGTTTAAAACCTTAACCTTCTAGAGGTATCTTAACCTCTCCGAGCTTACGTTAGGTAACTTATGATACAGTCGACGTAAAAGTACGGGGTGTAACAGTAAGAAAGAGAAGTGGCTATGATTTTGAGTCTTGACCTCTTGGTGTGGCTGAACATTTTCATGATTGGCTCAGTGTGAGCTATGAGACATAGGTTTTTAACTCTATTATGCAGGGATAGTAAAGCGGCAAAAAGGATGCCGTTTATCTTGTCTGAATGAGATTTTGCCTTGGGAGGTTCTGGTTGAGTGTTCTCTTAAATTATTTTGGATTTAATAACTGAAGGTTCCATTTGAGGAGGTGCCAGAGCTTGTGGCAGGTCGACGAGTATTTATTCAGAAAGGGAATGCATATATTGCCATGAATCAGGTAGTCTTTTTATGGAAGCATCCACATGAATATATTAATATCAATATACCAATTGCTGTGACATAGCTTATTTCTGGCAGGTGGTTTCACTAGTTATCACACAGTTCCGAAGTCATCATTCGAAAGCACTAGTGCTGACGAACAGGTTGGTCACCACATCTTTGCTCTTCAAGGAAAAAAGAGCATACCAATTATTAGATTAGCAACATTCTAAAACTTAAGATAACTATTATCGAAAATATCTTATCTTCTTTTTCACTATTTTAAACTTTGTTTCAAGCCTATTGCTTGTTGTAAAAATGAAATTATCCTTTCCGAAAGTTGATTCTTAATGACTGCTGAACAAATCCGTATAGCTTTTCATCTAGCAATGCACAATATATCAGACAAAAAAGAGAGGTGAATTGTTTTCCGCTTAAGCCTCTAGTCGTTAGGAAGTGCATTTCCACTGTGTGTCAGATTTTTCATCCTCTCTTGCTTTTGTTATGTCTGAGTTGATGGTTTAGACCACATTTGCCATTGGTCAGATTGCTTCTATATCAGGACCTCATTAAGCTGACTGTGTATTGTCGAGTTCGTCTGACATTTCATCTAGCATGTTGCATTTGGAATTTCATCTCCTGGTTACCATTACTCCTATTAAAATTAAAACACAGGTTCCATCATTAGATTTTTAGAAGTTTCAGTTTATTGATTTCAGAAAATGGACCTCGATGATCAGAGAACAGGAGAAGGACCGTTTGGCTCCTGTGAGTATTGAGCTAGTTTTGAGGTTGCACTCAAAGATGGTTTATGTTCCTTAATGTAGAAACCTAACTTGCTCTTCAATATTTTAGATTATTGAAGCCTTATCCACAAGTTATCTGGGTCCTGATTATAGCCAGGTGCTTTAGAGCTACTTTCTTATCATCTACTTCCTACAGTTGCAATGTTCTTGTTGCGTTTGCTTGACTAATTCAACCTTTGTTTCAGCCGAGAGAACATGCTGAAATATCACTAAAAGACATTGATCAGATTGCCAAGAGTTCATTCCCTCTATGTATGCGTCATCTTTTCGACAAGGTTAGAAGTCAATCAAGAAACTAAGTTCATTAACATCGTATGTTCTTTTTAGGCTTTACTATCATATTGTCTCTTATTTGTTGTACATCTAAGCAGTTATGATGTTTTGGTACTGCACCTTTTTCCCCCAAAAGGTTTGCCTTCACCACAGTTTGTGATGTATTGCAGCTACGAGAGGATCATCATCTGAAGCATGGAGGGAGGATGCAACTTGGTCTATTTCTCAAGGTTACATTATCAGGGTTGATATGGATTTTGCCTAATAAATTTGAACTATTTGTTTTAGGATGTCATAAAATGATTAATGGAAATTTAATTACTCCGAGCACTCACATATTTTATTCTGCTGTATAGCAATCCATTATCATCATCTTCGTCTCTGATTTACAGAAAGTGAATTACAAACTTTCCTTCTCCTAGGTGATTCATCTATGTTGAATCACATTCATGCAGTCGTTCCTCTCCTTTTTTGGTTTGGTGGTGGTGGTGGTGGGGTTCGGGCTATTTGTGACTATAATATTGCTTTCCAATCGTTGATCCACAAAGAAAATTTAATACCACTGACTGAGTTTAGAAATTTTCTGCAAATGGTAATGATCCAACAGATGGTTCTTTGTTATCAAACATCACGCGCTAGTTATTGAACAATGCATAAAAGAAAATGGATGATTGATAATATGATAAACATACAAATTATGCATTCAAGGATTCTGGTCAGATTAGAGTTGCAGATTCTTTGGTTGAAGCACGCGGATATCTACTAGGAACATAAATATTAGTTTGAGGTTCTCTCAAAGAGGGATTGTAAGAATTGTTTCTTCACTGTTCATTTTTTGATAGTGTCTTGCTTTATTTGCAGGGTGTTGGACTGAAGTTGGATGATGCCCTTGCATTCTGGAGAGCTGAGTTCTCCCGAAAAGTGAGCAGTATTTAGTGTTCTATGTATTATCTTTTTTACACGTTGCAAGTGTTTTCCTCTGTAGAATGTAACGGACTGAACATGTCCAAAAGCGAGCAAGCCATTAGAGGCAAGAAGCACCACAGAGAAGAGTTTTCCTAAGTTTTCCTTGTACATGCTAAATTTGTGGCTTAGCTAGAAATAGATTTACCACTATGGTCAAGGAGAGAATAGACTGAGAACAATGGAAAGCTTGTCAGAAATTATGGCCTGCACCTTCTGAAGAAGGTGGTCTTAGATGTGTTCAATTCCTCTGGAAAATTAAGTGCATAATTCTTTCTTGTAGGTTGGTGCTGAAAGATTTGATAAAGAATATGCATACGCCATAAGACACAACTACGGGAAAGAAGGAAAGAGAACGGTAAGTAACTTATTTGAAGTTGCATTGCTGAATATGTAGAGTTTGTGAGAACGTCTATACATTTTGTACTCCATAGTCGTGATGGAACATTCTATTCTGTACTATAACTGAGAAGTACCCTGAGAAAAAAAAAACACCCAAAAAAGGGCTTTAAGGTCTGAAACAACCAAAGAGCAAAAGAAATACAGTGAGAACAAATTCTTCTAGTTCCGTATATCAGCTATCATTTCTGTTCTTTCTTAGGTAGGAAAAAGCGGAAGAAATGTCTTTTGTCCATCTTCTTTCAATTTCTCTGTTTCCCTTTGCATGCCCATGAGTAAGCATAGAACACTGGAATAGTTTCAAGATTCTGCTAATACACAAAAAGAGTGAAAAGAAGAGAAACTATTTCTACATCTTGTGCTATATTTTCTTTTTGGTTGAGATTTGCATTCTTTTCTCTTTTAGATTTCTCAAAAATCCTTATTTCTTTCTTACAAAAGTGCAGGATTACACACCTTATTCCTGTCAAAAGATTATATCATCAGCTCCTGGAGTAGGAGATCACCATGGCTGTCCGTATCGTCATTTCAGGTCATACTTCCTCGTGTTGCATTTGATCTTGTTCACTGAAGTGAGCAATTGTTGCTTTTATACAACATGAAGTGCTCATCCCCCATGTTCTTTTCTGAAACTATTAGACAAAATATCTTCCAAACAATTTGTAATCCCTTCTTTTTTCTCTGCTGAGTGACTTCTCATGTGTTTGCTTCCATCTGCATGATGTGTAGCTGTAGGCTGTAGCATATTCTTGATGCAACATGATGAGAAAATAAGATCTTCCGGCTTTGTCATTGATTAAGCACAACTTCTCATTATCCTGCAATTTGCTAAAAATATTTTTGGACATCTAAGTTTCTAGGAATTTGTTTGGGATTGAGGTTGTAAGTTTCTAGGAAGTCCAATTCCTACAAAAAGAAAAAGAAAAAGAAAAAGAGAAAAAAGCCAGTGTATCAAGTATCAACTATGCAATCTAGTTGATAGTTCGGGGAGCGAGCATTTTTCTTGAATTGTTGGCTTTCCCGGTGAGAGTTCGGATTACTCTTACTTGTGTGCTTCAGATACTGAATGCCAAAAGAAAAACAGAAAGCAATTATCCAGGTTAAGGAGAATCACGATCATACAAAAAGCTCAAGAGAGCTTAATCCATATCAAGGTTCAGATAAGGATGAAATTTGTCAGCTCCATTACCTATCTACAAGAAAAGAAAAAAATCCCATCTCCTTGATTAGATACTAAATTTTTAAATCCTGATTTTTTTTTTAAAGGCAGACAACATATATCGTCTTTCAGTTCATGCATATAACACATTTACAGTTATTTTTTGAACTTGTAGCTATATGCATGAACTGAAGTCCGAAAGACGATGTGTTGTCTGCCTTTAATATTTACTTTTTCTTTTTGCATGTTGTAACATCGGACAAGACTATTTATGACTACAGCTGTGTTATTCCGTAGAGCACAGCGACTGAAGGTTAGTAAGGTGTTAGGACCGTGTCCAATTGCTCACGCAAGTGTACATATCGTTCACAAGTAATATAGTCTGTAAGACCGAGTTTATCGTCTACAGAGACTGATTTCTAATTATCGTTCATGTTATCTATTTAGCAATCGATAATTGAGTTGGGTTTTTGTTAAACTACTAGAATAATTGCCAAAATTAACTAAACTATTTAAGTTGTAATCAGTTATGAAGGAATTAAGACTTCCAAAATCCTCGACTATCCACTCTATTCATTCCTTAATGCAACTAGAATGACTTCTTCTTCTACGTTAAGATAGCGGTTAACTAGACTGTCTTATATTCCGATTAGGATATATAATCGCTCAACCCCAGTGCAGAACCCTTCTATATTTCTATGATAGGATTTACCACGTAGGAGGATTAAGAACATATAATGCTACACAAGTATCGGGGTACTTTGGTCCGCGATTTTAACCTATATCTATTCAATTACAGCATATCCAAATCTCTCATCTCTTGATTCGAAATCATATAGATTATGATAATTAGTGATCAATTGACTATCAAGCATTCATACCAATTATTGAATAAATCTTAAACAAGTGAAGAAGAAATCAACTAATGCATTAAGTCATGAAATAGAGTTTCAAGCGATTCAAAAGGAAAGTCCTAATAAAGTGTTTAGCTCCTAGCCATAAACATGCTAAGAACTAATACAAATCCAAACATAAACTAAATTGAAAACTAAAGAAAGAAAAATTACGTAAAATTAAGTCTCCAATTGTAGCCGCCAAACGTTGTGTTGTGTGGTTTTAGAATAGAATGAATCCTCCCCCTCTCTAGAATAATCCATAGGGCTTAAGTATGTTGCAAATTTCGTGCCCTATGGACCCTTCTGCCCTTGGCCAATTCTGTTTCGGATTCGGAAAATTCCGCCTCGGCACCGCGGTTCTGCAGAATGGCACCGCGGTGCCGAAAGTCCTGCAACCTCTCAGTAATTCTGGCACCGGTGCTGCAGTCTTTTGTCCTGAATTGCCAACTTTCGTCCTTTTTGCCTCGAGACCCTCCTTTTATGCCCAATTTTAGCTCCTTTTCGTCATTTTGCCTTTTTGAACCGTTGTGACTCAAAAGAAAGAAAAACGACCCTAACACGACACTTATTTAAACAAAAATGGTAAAAATACTAACTAAAAATGACTCAAAAAACGTATACAAAATACGCCTAACATAAGGAAGCGTGAAAGGTAATCTGATAGTGATATTTCTTCACACTGTTCTATGTTTCAGAGATTGAACTAGTAAAAGAAACACAAGAAGGCCCATTTTTTTTAGTTTCATGGTGTTGACCTGTTGTCTCTATATGATGATAGAGACTATATCAATTAGCTTATACCTAGGTAGTAGGTACTCAGATTTTAGGAAAATGTGTTGGAAAAGATTGCTCCATTTCTCGATCTAACATTTGGTCTCAGTTTTCCATTATTTGCTTGCCAAATTTGCTTCAACAGTGAGGAGAATCTGAGAGCTGCCCTGACCAGGATGGGAGTAGGCAATCGCCCACTGGAGGATGTGATAGACAAAGTCCGAAATAGACATTATCAGGTTAGTGTATAATTTTATTAAGTATCACTGCTTTACGTCACCTTATTTCATATGTTGTGATTGTAAAATATTGTGCAGTTGGCATGCACTTTGACCTTTGAAGCTGTTCACGGCTCATCTTGTGATGCCGGGGTTAACCATCCAAATCAGTACTACAATGACAGTCAGAGGATCTTGGAATCACAGGTATGTTCTTTGTGGAGTAATACTAAGATGGTTGTTAAGGATCTTTTTGTCATTGTGAATTTGTGATTATGGATTTGGTATAATTTATCACATACTGTGATAAAATATTTTCCTTTGTTTCCATTACCTGCTTAAGGAAGAGCTATGATGCCGAATGCCATTTGTGTTGGAGAAATGCATCTTAATTTCTTGACAAACTAGCCTCAATATTCTAGCCCTTTTAGTGACCACATGGCATTTCACACTTCACAATGTTCACATCATGCCTTAATATGTATCTTCTTTTTACGGTTAATCTACTCAGAATAGTTCCAGCAACCCAAAAGGAACAGCAGCAGCTTCAATGTAGGGCAATTGCTGCTTTCAATGTAGGGCAATTTAGATGTGTTGCCTCCCTTATGTGAGTTTTCTCTATCATGAAGTTCTGTAGCATTCTACTACTCTTTTTCGTGTTCCCATACTTTATTTATTTATTTTACAGGCATAAACATACCATGTATTTCTACACTAATACTAGAGTTAATGAAACTGCAGTTGAAGATCAGGTTGACTCACCTGCAAGAACCCAGAGAGACCATGCATGACTAACTATAAAGAAGAGCTGACACCTTTTCTGTCCAAAGAGCTTACATAGGGAAATCAGTTGAATCACCAGTTATAGTTTTTCAATGCAATCCAATCGTTTTACAGCATTAGTGGTATGCGTAGACTGTAACTTTTATTAACTCAATCCTAGATATATGTATATAATGCTGGGAATGAAGAAGGTGATGTGACACTTCTCTTTGGCTAGAAATTGTATTTATCTCAAACTCTCATTTTTTTGCCTTATTTCTCTACTCAAGATAACAATTCTCATCTTTTTTCCTCTTTGTAATTGATAGAAGTTACGCCTTATGAGTCTTTACGGTAGAAATTACACTAGTATTTAGTAGGTATGAGTTTATGGTAGCAAACCAAATGGCTATTGGTAAACGTAACTGCGGGATCTTCTCTTTGAAGGATTTGAATGACTTCTGATTCATAATAAATAAGGGGAACCGTGAAAGTCTATATATATGTATGATTCCCTTTACACCACTAACCTTGCTCTTTGGACTGGTATGAAGCCCTCGGTTGCTGGTGACGGCATTTGATCGCAATAATGGCTAAAAGAAGAGAAGAAAAATGGGTGACGCTAAGGCTAGATATCTTTTCTCTTGTTTTTTCTAAATTTTAGGCAATAATATAGGATTTCTTCATTTTTGTTGATAATTTTTGGAAGGACATTCAAACAAAGGTGTTTAATTTGATGAAGCTTCAATTTTGGTTGTTTCCACAGTAATAGGTTGCTTTAAACCACCATGAAGATTAGTAAACTCACCAGTCATCCAACTCTTATCTTTGGTTACGAGGAACTGGCTTGCCAAGACTTTTTTTATCGTATAAACGATTAAAAGAGATTATAAAAGCCATTTTCAGTTAGATATAGATGTGACGAAGTGTAGAGGACTAAGATGTGCATCAACGATAGTTTAAACAGTCTTATAGGAGTATATATTTTAGTGGAACTTTTCTTCTTCTAATTAATCTTTTCACTAGGGAGGCAACTAAAAAAGTGCTAGGGGTCTCGAGGGGTTACGGGGACTGGTGGTGGAATGAAGAGGTCCAAGGGAAAGTGGAAGCGAACAAAGCGGCGTATGTGAAGCTAGTGGAGAGCAGGGATGAGGAAGAAAAGAGGACGAATAGGGAGGGGTAAAAGAAAGCGAAGAAAGAGCGAAGTTGCCAGTTACGACAACAAAGATTGCAGCGTTTGGACGTTTGTCTAAAGAACTTGGGGACAAAGGCGGAGACAAGAAGATGTACAGGCTAGCAAAGGTGAGCTAGAGGAAGGCTTGTGATAAGTAAAATGTATCAAAGAAGAGGAAGCTAAGGCGTAGTATTGGTGGACGAGGCATATATTAGACGTCGATGACAGACTTACTTCCATAAACTCTTGAACGGATAGGGGACGAGAACATTGTGTGGTGATTTGGAGCACTCCAAATTGTCGAGATTTTGGATATTGTAGGCGCATGAGGGTTGAGGAGGCTATGCATAGGATGAATAGGGAAGAGCGATCGGGCCAGACAAAATCTCGATAGAATATGGAAGTTCGTGGGCAAGGCAGGCTTGGGGTAACTTACTAGGTTGTTTAATACCATTTTTAGGACGAAGAAGATGCACGAAGAATGAAGGTAGAGTATGATGATTCAATTGTACAAAATAAGGGTCTTATCCAAAACTACAACAATTATAGGGATATCAAGCTGCTAAGCCACACCATGGGAGAGAGTGGTGGAAGCCAGGGTGATGAAGACTATGTCTATTTCAAAGAATCAGCTCGGACTATGTCGGGTTATAAGATACTCACTCGGAAGAATCTTGCAATCTTTACAAAGACCTTTGTCAACCTTCCTAAGGAGCAAGAAGTCTTATCCGAGTCTTAGCCACCGAGCTACGGTAATTAGAGATCAAGTTATGATATTAAATCATTTAATTTAAATGCTAATCTTAAAATATAGTTAGAATTGACAAACAAATTCTACAGATACAAACCACAGCCACACGCACAAGTTTTTCATTAAAACTTTTAGCATGAACTAGTACATATATTTGACACTAAAATCGAAACCGCTAGTAATAATCTTCCTAAACATGCATTAGGAGCAAACGAGTACAAGGTTGTGTTCAAGCTCAAGCACACAGCTCTATGATGATAGTTACATACTTCTCAGTGCCTTATTGTTGGTAGGCAACACACCCTATAACTTATAAATTGAGATTATTACCTAAACTATACCCCAAACACCTATGTTTGGGACACGGTGATTGAACCCAACATGATTTCAGAGAAAACCGCCAGCAAGAAGGCAGGAATACATTCTTCCTTTTTCTTCTTCGTCGTATTTCTCTTTGGTTCTTTGATTCTATATATATAAAAGGGAGCCTTTGAGTAACTGGTATAGTTGGTACCATGTGACCAGGAGGTTTCAAGCCGTGAAAACAACCTCTCGCAGAAATGCAAGGTAAGACTGCGTACAATAGAGCCTTGTGATCCGGCCATTCCTCGGACCCCGGGCATAGCGGGAGCTTAGTGCATCGGACTGCCCTCAGAAACTGGTTTGCATATCAGTTGGTTAGAAGAAACAAAGGAGAAAGTAAAAATTTAAGAAGGAATTTACTTTGTATCAGAAAAATACAGAATGAGACTAGTAAACGGCCGTGCACAGGGTCAAAACGTTGAATAACAAATGGAGGAAAGGGAAGAGACTAAAATGTGCACCAATACTTCAACCATGGATGACTATTAGTGCTCCGTGTGAAAGAAAGGGGATGACTTTGAGTTTGAAGTCAAAATTAAGGGATTATTTTGGGCTGTTTCCTTCTTTTAGCGCATTGCTGGGTGATTTGGCATCGTGAGAGTCATTTTCAAGAACATTCGACTTTCATCTCTAAAACCTCAGATTGCTATCGAGCTCTTTTTCTGTTTAGACCTTATTAAGGTAGTTCTTGGTTTTCTTATGTCTGCTGGAAGTCCCACGGAACTTTGTTTTCATAATGAACATTTGAAACAAATATGGTTTGAGCAAATTAGTTTTAGTAAAATTTAAAATTTGTTTGTATAGCTTCATATTGGCGTATCTATGCCAAAGGTCAATCCTCTATTAACTATTGCGTTTAGGTGGGTGTGGTTTATCATTTATACATTAGACTGTCGTTAAAGCCCAACAAAATGGAGATACAGCTTTTGAAGTGAATCAACTAACATTAAGGGGACGTTTGGTTCGCGCAGGGTAAACGAAATGAAATCCAGTAAGGGAATCAAGGAGAAAGAAAAGGAATGACCTTGATTCTCCTTACATGTTTGAGTCTGTTTCAGAAACGAAATCAACTGCACCCTGATTCCTTTTGTGACTGTTTGGTTAAAAGAAGGGAATCAACTATCAATTTTCGGCGATGAACAGTGACCGCCGCGGTGAACATTGACCGCCGCGGCGCATCACCATTTCCGACCACCACGGAGCTCCATTGACGAGGAATCATATACCAATCGATTCGTCTCATTCGACCACCTGGACGACAGTCGACGTTCAAAGTGGATTCCACTACACTCACCACACTCTCGCCGACACGCTACACCCAATTACTTTTTGTGATGGTGGCCGGATTGAAGACTTGATGGGTTGGAGTTGTAGGGTTAGAGGAGTTAGAGAGGGGAGGGGTAATGCACTGGGGGAAGAGAATGAAAATACCTAGGGGGTAGGGATGACAACAGATCGGATCTGGATCGGATCTTACTAGATCCAGATCCAGATCCGTTTTCAAACCTGGATCCAGATCCATCGGGTCCATAAAAATCATATCCAAATCCGGATCCACGGATCGGATCTGGATCCACATTAGATATCGCAAGTTTGGCTTTGTGCAAATGGAGAAAATCACTGCGTACCTTTTGAGGATTTTTTTATTGGAATTTTGTATGGTTTTATTGCAGGAATCAACCAAAGTTAATTATGGAAGGAAGAAAAAATATTACACTTTGGATCAAGTTTCTTTTTAATTTTTTATTTAATTTTTTTAGAATTTTGTAGACGCTAATTTAAACTCCTCCATAAAGAGTACGATGATTAAGAAAGATTTAAAGTTGAACGTTATTATTTAATAAACCAATAATGTTCCCTTCTTAGCGGAAGAGGAAAACAATCCGTCACCAAGGATAAGGAACTGTATATGAATATTCATCTTATGAGCTATTTTTGTTATGTCTTTAACTGAAACTATACATTTAACATGTTATACAAACTGGAATCTAATCTATAAATTAATATAATCATCGTACTGATCTTATGGATGTATAAATATATAATGTATTTAATAAAAAACGGATTCACGGATCGGATCTGGACCGGATACGGAGCTCAAAGACAAGATCCATATCTAGATCCGATTTGTCATAAACGGATTCGGATCCATCGGATCCAAATTTTGAAGATCCATATCCTATAAAATGGATCTGGATCCACCGGATCCGGACCGGGTCCAGGATCCGTTGCCATCTCTACAGTAGGGGGTGGGGAATCAATGTAGAAGACTTTGGGGTAAAGTTAAAAATAAAAGAGGATAAAGAGAATGTTAAAATAGGCCCAACAAACAACTCCAAAGTGAATCAGGTCATTTCATTCCCTTACTCTTAAAGTATTACCCCGAATCAAACGCCCCCTAAATGTATCTATAGATATGAGGTAGTATGTCAAATGTCATTCTAACTTTTCCTAGACTGGTAATTCACATTCTTCTTGAACTTTTGCATTTCTAGTAAATATGTTCCTAGCCCGCTCACCATCCTTGAGAAAGATAACCAAGAAAAGGAGGAGCGATAAGACTAAAAGAAAAAACCAAAAGAACAAATTGGCATGCAGTGACGTTGCCCTTTCTAAATCTTTTTCAGCAGGTACAAGCCACCAGAAACAACCTAACCCAGAAGCTGATATAGGAAGCGGTCAGGAAGGAAGGAAAAGAAAGAGAAACGATTCAGATACAGATGAAGAAGCAATCAACGTGCAGCATCACATAGTCGGAGCATTGGAGAGGAATGGCAAAATGGTGAGCTCCCAACTTGAAGCTCAGCGTATGCATTTTCAACAGGATAGGGAGCAGAGAAAGGACCATGTTGATAGCTTAGTATCAGTACTTTAACAAGCTTGCAGATGCTTTGGGAAGAATTGCAGATAAGTTATAGAGCCAGTTAATTACCTACTGGGAGTGTACATAACATATTGCCTGTCACATCTTCATGAATCATACACAAGGCTGAAGGATTTTGGCGAGTCAAATTTGGTTGGTTAATTAGTAGTTGGAGATAAGATGTTCTTCTCAGCTTTTGTGCTTTCCAAGGCTCAGTCTTGGCACAGGTGTACAGAAATAAATACAGGAATTGGAGAGGCTGGTGTCTTTTTTCTTCTTCTTCTTCTTAATTCTTGTTTATACAAGTAAAATTATCAGATCTTGTTTTGTCACAACTTTCAGGCTCCTCTGTTTATGAGCTTAAATAGTACTTGAGATTGCTTAGGTTGCAGACAAATTGTATGCAAATCATAATATCTCGATTTTATTGTGAACAATAGTAGTCATTGTATTATCAGGATTTCTTTTAATGAAAAGTATTAAATTTCAGTCTATGGCATCTAAGTTTTAAGGTTTGGTTTTAAATTGAATAGTCTTGTTTCAATAATAGCCTTTTTGTTTTACGTTATTTAATTTTAGTATTAAATAATACATGTATTATCGCATACCACCAGCATGCTCTACACAGGGTGGTAACATAATATGGTTGTGTTATGCATTGATCCACCTGTCCCCTAGCTGCTCAAAATTTTTATGGAGAAATATTACACATATCAAGACTGCTATTAAAAGTGGAGAGCTATTAGAATTTAGAATACACCATGTCTTTCTAGGAGATATTAGTAAACCAGGAAGTGTTTAGAGAAAGGCTATTAGATTAGAATACAACATGTCCATCTTGATACATAAAACGAATTACACCAGTGAGTCGAAAGTAAGAGGTTATGCACGACCGCAAGTTATACTCTCATGGCCTAGGGAATAAAGTATGTTCAGCAACGTCTAAGGTATTTCCTCAATCATTAAATCTAGAACAGAAATCTTTCAGACATATCTCAGGAGTGATGCAACCCAAAGTCTAACAAAACTTCACGCTCCACGTACTAATATTAAGACATGTTATGTGAACATTGTTACAGACACCATCAACATGATAACACAAGAGAAGTATTACGAATCACATTAATCCCTCTACCAATAAAAACAATAATAAGTAAAATCCATCACAAACCGTTCAACACCCTTAAAACAGATAGGTCATGCAAAAGCACAATGCAATCCTGTGTGAGAGATGAACTTATATTGTTTCTCTTCCTTTTTCTTTGGAGGTCTAGCTAAGCTAAGACGAGAACTTGCAAATAACATTTATGCTAAAGAAACAATATAACACAGATACTAGCCTCAAGTAACATAAGATCAAGTAACAGAGTCCTCCATCCCTGCCTTGCTTCGATATCGGCGTTCTGTTTTTTGAGACATAATGTTATTCTCAGCTGCACGTGTTTCCATATCTTCTTCCATTGGATCTTCAGTTTTCTCAGCCTCTCCAGCAGCAATGCAAACAGGGAAGCCCTTTGGGTGCAAGGATTCACTACAACCATCTTCAATCATTTCCTTTGACAGAGTAGCATCCCTTGCTTGTATAGCATCCACATTCTTCTGCCTAGGTACAAAGACTACTGATTTAGGATTAGTACCTGACACGTCCAGAGTTTCTTGTGTCAATTGATCATGCTTTGGCTTCCTAACCTCCTCGAGAATGTCTCTGCAAGCTTGACTATTTGACTCGTCAACAAGCTCACTAGTTGAATCCAAACTATAGCAAATATACTTTGAAGGATTGAGAACATGATCAGGAACCTTCGGCCTAGTGCTAATGGATTTATTGTCTTCAAAACTAGAGTTTGCTGATGCAGAAGCTGCCCAAGAAACTTCTAGTTCTGATGCCCCTTCAGATTCATCTTTACAACCAGGATCAAACCTGACCCGTTTCGTAGACTTGAGCCCACCATTCTCTGATTTCCTTGTTTTTTTCAAAATTGGCTTCACTTTAGAGTGATCCTGAAGGGGTTTAGCTGAATGCTGCTCACCACTTAGAGTGATACCATCAAAGTGAGTTTCACATTTCTCAGCTGCATCTGCATCTTCCTTCAGCCTAACTTGTGCAGCCATATGATTTGCACGTGGGTCTCTACGGATGTTACATCCAGAGGGATCAGAAGATGTTTCCTGATCAATAATATTTTTCATGTACAAGCGATCACCAGCATCCACTCTGTCCTCGGCCACTCTATCATATTCATCTTCCTCCTCCTGCAGAAGCAATCGAGAAGGATCATAAGTCTCAAACAAAAAGAATACATCCATAGCAGTTACTCAAAAAACAATATCCATAGCAGTTGCTCAAAAAACAATATCCATAGCAGTTACTCGATTTTTTTTTATTTATAGCAGTTGCGCTCTTTTCAGGCTTGCAAAAACACTTAGTATCATGCCTCTTAGGGAACAGGTTAAATTACCCTTGAACAATGCGAAATGGTCCAAATTTACCCTCCGTTAATAGTTGGGGTCAAATATGTCTTCGTCGTTACCAAAATGAGCTAGATTTGCCCTTATTTCCAAAGGGCTAGTCTCTGACCCTAATGTTTAGCAACAGAAATTTCCATGTGGCTCAAAATTCTCCTATATTTTTTTTCTTTTTCTCCTACCCCCCGCCACCAACCTTCACCCCCATCTCTACCCACTACCATTGCCACCTTATGCAAAGAGTAAGTCACAGTTTGGCAGTCAGAATATTTGACATTTTTTCCAACTGAAATTCAAACACATCCAATCAGTAACCCTGACAGAAACATAGAATTTAAAAACCTCGACTTCTCTCTACATAAGACTATGTAGACTTGTATGGAAATAATTTCACAGCATAAACCCCACTTACCCACCCCACCCCAAAGAAAAATGACCTCTGAAACCCCACACAAAAGCCTCCGCCCTCCACCATAGGAAACCACCGTGCACCAACTTCTACACTCGCAAACAATACGAGTATCTTAAAAAAATTACTTCACAGAAAAATAGAAGTATTCAAAGTTTGCAATTTTAGATTGTGGGGTTTGTGAGAAGTGATAGCTGTACGTATATTTGAGATCTAAAAAGGATGTATTGGGTAATGGCTGAAGAAGCTAAAGCATGAGCCTTTTTTTGTTTGTTGAATTGGAAGGCAAAGTACGACATCATTTTCTGGGTTGTGCAGTGACGAAGATTCACCTAGCCTGATTCTTCTGCGATTCATTCCTTAGTTATTGGTGATCTTACCCCTAATGGTATAATTCTATTCATGGGTATCCTTATTCTACTGTCCTTTGTTTGGTTGTAGAGGACTGTAGTTTTAAGTGGTGGCAGTGGTAGGGGGAAAGGAGGCAGAGGAAGGGTGAATGGTGGTGGAGGTGCGAGCAAAGAGGGAGGAAAAATAAAAAAATTATGATTTTGAGCCACGTCTATCGGAAACAACATTCTCTACCCTCAAAAGGTAGGGGTAAGGTCTGTGTACATCCTACGCCAAAATAATGAGGAATCGGGTATGAGCACTTTCCTTATATTAACTATCAAGTTCAAGATTCTTTATGAAGATCTATTAAGTTCTAGATCTCAAGAAAGAAATTAAAAAAAAAGTAAATATTTTGCTAAGTGAACCAAGATACGCTTGGAGCACCCAAGTAACCGAAAGTAACTGTTGCTCCCAAACTTGGTAAAGTTGGAAGCTCGAACAGGAAGAGCACTTTTGAGTCAGAACTTAGTTCAAATGGAGGCTGAAGGAAATGCTCTTAGAACTGAGCTAGAAGAAATTGCAAAAGCGGAGGAAATTTCTTGGAGACAAAAATCCAGGTGTTAATGGATTGAACATGGAGACAGGAATACAAAGTTCTTTCATCAGCAGGCAAATGCACACAAGAGGTTTGCATCGACAAGATTGTCATTGAAGGAGGATCTAACTGAAGATGAAAAACTGATAAAGGAACATATTGTGGAATTTTACCATAACCTGTTTAAAGAATCAGAACCAGGAAGGCCAAAGTGGACTGGAGAGGATCTGAATAAGCTAACAGAGGAGGAGCAAACAGTGGATACAGAGGCCTGTTCTGTTTCAATAGAAGAAGTGGAAAGGGTTATAAAGTTATTTAAGAGAGACAACTGACAAGGCACCAGGTCCAGATGGCTTCAATCTACACTTTTTTCAAAAATGTTGGAGTACAGTCCAGGGTGATGTGTGGAATACAGTGTGAGTTATTTTTTTTCGAGAAGCGAATTTTACTAAAAGCTTTAATGCTACTTTTATTGCTTTGATTCCGAAGAAGAGGGAGGCTGTGGAAATTAAAGATTTCAGACCAATCAGTTTGCTGGGCTCTGTTTACAAAATAATTGCCAAATTACTAGCAGAAAGACTCAAGCTGGTAGTAGAGAACTTGATTTCTGATAATCAAAATGCATTTATAAGGGGGAGACAAATATTGATGCTTCATTGGTTGCAGATGAGTGTGGAATATTCGCTCAAAAATAAAAGGCAAAGGATTCTATGCAAGTTAGATCTCGAGAAGGCATATAACCATGTTAACTGGGCATGTTTATTAGATATCATGAGTCAAATGAACTTTGGAGAAAAATGGTTGAGTTGGATTGAATATTGCCTCTCCACTGTAAGATTTTCAGTTCTCATTAATGGTGATCCTCAAGGTTTCTTTAAATCTTCTAGCGGGATAAGGCAGGGGGGTCCTTTATCCCCATACCTGTTTGTGTTGGTTATGGAAATTTTCAGCAGTATGTTGAAGAAAGCAGAATTAATGGGCTGGATTAAAGGTTTGAATATTAGCAGAAGGGGTGGTGTTAGCTATGATATTTCTCACATACTATATGCAGATGATACCCTATTGATTTGTGAAGCAAAAAAAGAGCAATTTCATTACTTAAGGTGCATTCGTTTAGCCTTTGAAGTTGTCAGGATTAAAAGGGAACCTAGCTAAGAGTAGCTGGTTTAGCATAAATGCAGATCATTGTATAGAGGAACTAGCAGGTGTGATGGGATGCAAAATGGAGAAACTACCTACACTATACTAGGGACTTCCTTTGGGTGCTATGAAAAATGAGAAAAGAACGAGAGTGCTAAGCTTAGGATTTACCACAGAGAGATGGGAATTCCAGGGTTGTGCTTGGTTCACCAATCCTATTGAGTTATCAAACTACTTCCTCTTAATTTGAATTATCGACGATTGTTAATTAACCGGATTATTAACAGTAGCTTTTATGGCACACCTAAGTTTTTGACAAGAAAATAACCCCATCTACATACTAATTACAAAAATGGATGATCTTAGAACACCAAAGTATGTTGATTATCTCTAGTTTTTTGAAGTTCAAGTACACTTTGAATCAAGTAAATAAGTGCATGTTTACATAATCCAAAGTGATAGTTTTCAGAACTCTTTCACTGTCTTTTCAGATAAACACAGTCACATACAAAAGTGGACGCGAGACAAGGCGTTTTACCTGACAGGGCGAGGAGTAAGCCTCTACGCGCTTAGAGTAAGCCCCATGGAACTTTAGTTTTGAATATTTTATAAATTAATATAGTAGGAATAACTTTTTAAAAAGGTAAAACCTACAGAAATTGTAGAAATTTCAAGAAAATATTAAAAAAAGTGAATATGTATAGAACTACTACATCTTAAAATGCTAATCAGAATCAGCAATTGACTAAAACTTCATCAGAATTTTTCCACCTAAAAGAACTAATTAGACTTTAAAAAAAATTGAGTAAAATTTTATAAACTAACTTGAAAAGAGAGAAATAAAGAAGGAACCTACAATTAGAAGCATTGAACCAGAGCAAGTGATAAAGTGATGCGTTATTGCTTTGTAGTTTGCAAATTGGTCCTTTTCCCCTTTATCCGGTAGAATACAAAGAGAAAATAAAAATTAGAGCCAAGACTAAAATATCTTTTGACTTTTAAGTTTTTTAACTTCTTAGAATTTAATAACTACCTAAATTTTGCGTTTTTTTTGGCATTACATTAAGGACTTGTTTAGCAATTCTAATTCTATGTGAGGTTTTATGGGCTTACGCCCCAAAGCAAAAACTCGCCCAACACCTAAATGTATGCCCAGAGCAATGGGGCTTACGTCTCACGATACTTTCACCATGCCAAATTGCTCCGGTGCATTTTTACTATGCTCTGCTCCCGGAATCGCCCCAAAACACCTTTTAAAACACTGGCACTAACATTGCAAGATAAAAATCAACAACATACCAAGTGTAACCCAACGAAGTGATGTATGGGAAGGTAGGATGTACGCAGACCTTACCTCGACCTTTATGGGTAGAGAGGTTGTTTCCGATATACCCTCGGCTCAAAAAGAAAGTAGTAGATGCACGATTGCAAGAAAATTAGACAACAAAATATTCAAATATAAATCAAATGGAGCAACACATAGTAATACACACATAAAGAGAGTAAGGATCAACGCGATACCTAAACAATACGACTAAGAAAAGGAGAAGAGGAAAAGAAGAGGCTAGCCCCTACCTCTCCCACACAATGCGACAAAAACTCAACTACTCACTAACCTTCTACCCTAACTTTTCTCCAATCATTAACATAGTAGAATTAATCCTAGCTTAGAAATTCAGTATCAAGCAGTAGGCTTTAAAAGCAAAAATAAAAAAATGACGTCTCTGATCCTCTGGCAAAAATGTTTTACATTACAGCATATTCAGCAGCTAGTAAGATAAAGGGTTGTATTAATTATGTAAAGGATTGTCCATGCCTGAATTAGCCCCTACTGCATAATACGGCATTCTGGAAGCCAAAAATTAAATACTAATGAGTGTGTTTGGTAAATCAGTAAATGTTCTCTTCGATGAAATATTCTCTACCCACTGTTACTTGTAGAAGTCATTTTCATTTGTAAGTTTATCAACTTTTACTCCATATCACTTGCTTTAAGTGGACACTTAAACTTTCTTAGCAACCTTGTAAATTCAAACATATCACAGGAGCACAATCTTTATAGTTATACCTATACTACTCCCTGTAATTAAAATATATCACCTACTTGTACACCAAACGAAACAAACAACAACAACAACATACCGAGTGAAATACCACGTTGTGGGGTCTGGGAAGGTTAGATTGTACACAGACCTTATCTCACTGTTTCTTGAAGAAACTCGGCTACACCAAACGAAACAAACAACAGATTTAAATAAAGAGAATACCAAAGTTCAAACCAAAATTAAGGAACACAGTTCAATGCATCACAAAAAGGGAGAACATTTCAAATTTAGGTTGTCATAGGAGTGCAGTATAAAATGAATTAACTTCTGACATTGTTAAGAGTCCACATCGAGTACTTCTTATATGTACTTGGACAATACTCGGCCTACAAGTTAGCTTTTGGAGTTTAGTTAGGCTCAAACCCATTATTTATATGTTAACTCATTCCAATTCTTTCTTGTTGAGCCCCAAATTATATTATACACGCTGTGCGGGAGTGTGAAGAGTCCACATCGGATGAAATAGAACATAGACTCTTCTTATACGGACTTGGACAATTCTCACTCTGCAAGGTAGCTTTTGGATTGAGTTAGGCACAACTTTACAGAAATGACTAGGACAATTAAGAATGATTAGTAACTTTTTGAATTCATATAAAAACCTCATTATCAAGCGTAGAATCTAAGCCAATAGAGGATCTGATTTCCCAAACATCATCAGAAGCAGTTGCATCATCATCATCATCATCTTGAGTGCGTTTATGTTTGAATAACGCATCGTATGAAGAAGAGCAAAGGTTATGGTCATCATCGTCTTTCCCTTGCTTCAGTGCGCTTCGATTCCACTCTTTCTTCTCTACACCCTCGTCACTCAGAGACCACGCCGATGACGATGACAGAGACCCGAATACTTTATCTACTCGCGCTCCAAAGCTCTCATCCATATTCTACCTCCTGCTTAACAACTTTGCCCTCCCTGCTTTAGGTTACTTTATAGATCCACCACCGCCTTGGATTAATTTGCTCCCTCCGGGACCATTTTCACTTTAAAAAATCATAATAAATAAAAAAAAAATTATTCTTATCTCAATTCAATTAATTACACTCTAATTTGTTTGGGTCTTGACCACTTTCTATAATTGAGTTTTACATTTATCAAGGTTTAAATATTTGTAATAACAATAGGGGAACTTTGAGGACAAATACGAGAAGAATTAAGGGATTTCTTTTTTCTCAAGATTACAATAATTGAATAAAAATAAAAGTTACATTGATAAATATTTAATCAAATAATGGATTGAATATCCGAAGCTCTAGACCAGTTGGTTTTGAAGGCAGAAGGTATCTTCATTGGGTGGTGTGGGAGAGGCAGTGAGTTGAAACTCAGCGTAACGTCGGCCTGCGCCCGCGCCTTGGGAAGTCATGTCGCTGCTTGCCAAGTGTGGTTTAAGCGGTGGCGTGTTTCGCGGTATTGCGTCGATTCGAATTTCTGCATGCGTACTTCGAAGAAGCGTGAATGCGGGTTCGCCTTCAACAAAAAAATAATAATAATGGATTGAATGCTAAGAATCAGCTTAAAGTATATACAACTTTTTTGTTAGAAAGACTGATAATTTCAACTGGAAAAGCTAGATGGTTACGAAAGTTGACACAATGTCCAAAAATAATTATTAATAATTAACTTGATCAAATTTAGAAGCTAAAAATGTATTTTTAAAATGTTTATTTTAGAAAATTAAGGTATTTGGATAAACTTTTAGAAAAAAGTGTTTTAGTATAGGTGGCTAACGGTCCGCGTTAACCGGTAACCGGACCAGTCGACCCGATAAGGAACCCCGTCCGGTAACGTTAATTAAAAAAAAAATTGGGTTGTTGCCCAACGGTAATGTTACCGTTGGGTGGTAGGGGCTGGGGAGTTGGGGGGGGGGGGGGGACAACAGTCCACTGACCGTTGGTCTTTTATTTATTTATTATTTATTAATTACATTTTTTGGTCTTATTATTTATTAATTACATAACAAAAAGCAATTTCCGGTACTTGAAGCTATGGTACGGGATGTTCTTAATGTGCCTATCTCAACAGTGGCTTCTGAAAGTGCATTCATCCAAGCACTAGACCAAATAGGAGACACACGTTACTCATTGAGCGGAGAAACATTAGAAGTCTTAGTTTGCTTAAGAGATTGGATCAGATCAGAGAGAAGAAATCAAGGATACGTAGACGTTGACGATCCGGAAGATGAAGAAATCGACAATATTTTGGAAAGCGGGAGCACAATTTACGGTGAAAGCGGGACAACCGGGACTGAAATGAATACTCCAGATTTAGTGGCTATGAATCCACAACAATTCAATGAACCTATAAATTACGAAGAACTTGTTAGAATGTGCATAATATATAAATAAAATTATTATTACTTTATTATGTACTCTTTTTAAATAATAAAAGTTCGAAAGTTTACATCTTATCATTAGTTTTTATTTTATTATTTCTTTAGTTGTTAACTTATGTCTATTGCTTTAATAAATTAATAAAAGTATAACTACATATAAAGTATAAAGTTATAAACTATAAAATACAAAGTTAACTTTAAATTTTAAATTATAAAATATAAAACCATATTATATTACATATTTAATTTGAATTTAGTTTACATTTTCGAAATTAAAAAAAATTCGGTCCGATCCGACTGGAAATCCGGCAATGAATCGGTCCAGTAGGCCGGTAATCCCGGACCGGGTCGACACCTATATTTTTTAGGAGTGGTAGAAACTTAAAAAAAAAAAGCTTTTCTCCAAAAGCATTTTTGAAATCTCAGCCAAACATAAATCGTAGCTCTAATATTGACAAAAATATTTTAAAAAAATTGATTAGTCAAACACAAACGGCTACTCTTTAAAAGTATCTTTTTAAAAAGCATTTATGACAAATATTTATTTAAAATAAGCATATTTTTAAAGTTTAACCAAGCGTTATGTAAATAATATATATCTATTAAAAAATATTTTAAATTAAGAGTACGTAAGATGTGTACCAAGAAGATTTAACTATACCACCAGGCATGAAATTTGAATCTTCTATTCGTGAGATAATAGGTATCATATGAAATAAGATAGATACTTTATAAATTGACATAATTTTCTTTATAATGATGATGCTACTAAATGACGAACTATTTTCATTCGTGTAATACATGTTAATAATATTAAGACCACCTTAAACAAACAGTTCGTTTTTTTTTTTTTGGAGCAATGTTAAGAAAAATTAGAAATTAATAAGGAAGACATCAATAAAAAGAGAAACTTAAGCAGCGAATTTATATTTTAAATTATTCTTCAAAATAAATAATTCTATATTGGATAAGTTTTTGCTGCTTAAAACTTTAAGAAGTCGCATAATTATTTTTTCACTTATAAGAAACTTACAAAAATGATGAAAAAATATAAAATAAGGTCACAGATAAGTGAATTATCTAATTTTGATTTACCTCTAGACGATGGTTACCAGGTTTTATAATCACTTAATCTCTACTATTGAATTATTTTAGTCGTAACATGTTTTCTATATGGATAAAAAGAAAGATAAGTATCGAGACCATCAATTTCAAAGAAGTACTAAATAGATATAATCCTATACTAACTCATAAAATAAATATTTTTTAAATATTGACCAACTTTTATACCCTTTTAAGTTAAAATTGGTAGAAAGTAATAATATATTAGGTAAAATTGTAATGTTAACTTCCCCCTAATATCTAGGACTTTGTACTCAACTAAAACCAAAATCTTAAAGCCAACGTAATTAGGAAAGTTGTATTTGATATGCATCCGTATGACTCCTTTCTCAGAAAGATCAAGCAATTTTCTCAAAGCTTTGTCATTCTTCATTTTTTTATGACACGGAATCCGCAGCCGCTACTCTGAGTGGGCACAAGGGTTCATTTAAAATAAACTAAACGTTATTCAGTTGCAAAATATCTTGTTGGAGTACATGTTAGCTCACCAAAAGCAAAAGCAAAAGCAAAAGCAAAAGCAAGAACCTTATAAGTTGAACGCATTCTTCCATACATTTCAAACTTTCTTGCTAGTCATTACTTTATCCATCTATGTTCCCCTAGTGTTACTATCCAAGACCTTTGTTCAATCACCCTAGCTACATTTAGACCTGAAGAATTTCCCCATGTTCTCAAAACAGAGTACCTACGGTAGCATATGAAGCTCGGCGAGCTGATTAGTAGTTCCATGACTTGTAAGGCAGCTCCCCCATCTACTTCGGGTTTCTTATCAGCACTAGTTTTTCCTTGATTTATGCTTGAACTAAACCATATTATACGCTACTTCTGTTGAGTGTCTTTCCAGCTGAAGCCTGTGATACAATAGGAGTAGATGCTTGTGAAGTTGAAATGTATCCTGAAATCAAACTCAAACCATCACTAAGAAGCTACAGAACTGCTTCAGGGTAGACAAGGGAGTATGTTCATTTACAATGAGCCAAGATATATGATCCTAATTCCATCAAATAGATGCATGTTGTAAAGTTGAAGTTTTTGGGGTAAAAACAAGGGATAGCCCACTTATTTGTCTAGTTAATTTTCTATTATTTCCTTTTTTTTCGGACTTCTCATATAAATGTACAATGTATTTTCAGTGTGAGTTTACTACATAGCAACCTGTAAATATCAATGTCTATCATCTTTTCAAGTTGGTCACTTGGTCTCCTCTTTTCGCCCATTGAACAATATACCATTCTATTTGAATAATACTGGCTACCTACCAATCATTGACAAGCAGACTATGGATGAACATTAACTGAATCCCTAAGCAGGACTAAGGATAAAGACAGAATCTATGAGTGACCCTTGATATTTAAACTAGCATTGTTATAAAGCACATACAAGTTACTGAACTTTAATTAATCCTTCCAAAATTGCTCAAAACCCTTTTGACATGAACAGATGAACTTGTCAAAATACATTTGGCTGAGACTAGTAATATTATCAGAGACGAATAACACAACATTTAGCTTTCTCTGAATAGATACTGCTCAGCATATAAAACTCAATGAAATATAATTATCCTTGGATCTCTAGAGATGTTAATATAAGAGCTAACTTTGACGAGATTTTGATGACAGACATACCGAATCCCTGTGTGGTGTATAAACCTCTATGAGAGAAAATACTCATTCCTCTGATTGCTGTTCATCTTCTGTTATACCTTCATACACCAAATACTGAAGAGCGATGGAGTATTTTGCAGATTTGGCAACACCCAAGTTGTTGCCACTCCTAATAAGATATGATCCGAAGCCATCCCCTTCCATGTGAAGAATAAAATATTTCAGAACTAAAGGTGAACAGAAAGCAACTCCAAGCATTAGCTAAAAAGCAAAATGAATCAAGAAGAAGAGTAGAAAGTTACCTTTGATTATGTAGATAGAAGAGACCCATCTCTTGTAAATGTATAGCAACCTTGGGGAGTCACCATTATGAGTATCAGAGAGTAGAAGCTGACATGGCCCCTTTTCACTAAGCAAGAATATGCTCATTTCGAAACCACACTAGAAAACGGTGCATATATCAAATACAAAATTCAAGGGCAGTTTACTCACTTAGCATACATAATGGCGTTACGACATAGAGCTAACACTCGAACCATCGCCAAATCCCTTCCTCGACTATTATTGTATCTCTCTTGGCAGTTCCTGAAAAAAGATTTAGAAATATGCATACATAAAAATGCTGTCATATACTAGTATACAAAATTGGTTTTCGGGGAGAAAATGAAGTACCCTTGATCAAAAAAATCAGCAAAATCATCAATAATAACTGAAACTGGAGCAGGATCATGCATATGGAATGCAGCAAAATATTTCTTAATTCCTTCCTCGCCATCTATATACCTACAGCATTACATTAAAAAACCCATAATTTTATTTGCAAAATTAGACAAGCAGTAACTATTAACACAAGGCCAGAGTATAAATACTTACTTCATCTGAATACGGTGAATAACATCAGAGGATGGATCAATTCCCTGAAAATCAAGCGTTTGTTTTGGGGAATTATTATTGCAAAACAACAACAACATAACCAGTGAAATCACACAACGTGGTGTCATACCTTATCTCTACTTTGGTAGGTAGAGAGACTATTTCGGAAAGAAGCTCTACTCAAGAATTATTGACAAAACAAATTTCCTAAAATTAGGAAGAAATAAAAAAGTGGATTGGGGAAATTTACCTGAGCAAGATAAGGGGGTTTAATCTCCAACTTACGACGGTTGCAAATGAATACCACATTACCGTCACTTGAAGTTGCAGAATTAATTGCGAATTGGAAAACTAAAGAGGTTTTGCCTCTTAATTAAGAAGAAAAACAATTTTAAACTTGCATGAAATAAGGAAAGAAAAAAAGAACAGTTTGTTAACACTTACGATGAGGGAGGGCCAGAAAGGAGGAGAAGGGGGTGGTCACTGCACAGAAAATCAAATTGCGGAACCGGTAAGAATTTCTCCAACATTTTATTACTAGTCGACGGAAAACCTTTGTTGTCGACAGAACGCATTTACCAGTAGTTTGGGTTCCTTTGGTTTGGAGAATGTTATGGAAAAAAATACAGATCAAATCGGTGCACTAATCTCTGGCTATATTACGAGAGATTAGTAAAATACAAAGCTAACACACAAAGAGTGCCTACCCAATAAATAAATGCACAAGTTCAAATAAACCACAACCTAAATAAAAATATATCAATACAACACAAGACTTAGAAAAGAACACACGTCTAATTTGTTAATTTAGGTGCACTTTCACAACTCAATAGGGGGTAAGTTGAGTCGTACTATATTATGAACTATTATTGCTCTATTACACGAATTCTACATGTTTTTCATGTCTCATGAGAATATATATATATATATATATGTTATGGACTATATTATGAATCATGTTTTGAAAATTATGGGTGTAGATGTCACTTATATTCATATTCATGTTTTTGGGAATAACATAGATTTATCGAGAAGGTTTAAACATCTGAAACTACGTATGCCAATATAGGATAAGGATCACATCGCTTATTTAGGACGATTCGTTCATGTTTATTGATTATATCCATTCATACCCCGATAAGGTGTGGAATTGCTCTGCTAGTCGGTCAGGTACCAGACTCCATGTGCTCATCATGTTATCGGTTATACTAGAGCTCTCCTATAAATATACCTACTTAAAATATTTTACTCAGCTTACAGCTTGATCATGCAGATCATGGTCATGTCTAGGTTTCAGTTACAGTTACAACTTTACAGTTTAAAGTTACAGTTACAATTTCAGTTTCAAATTACTTCATGTATTCATGTTATTGATTTGGACGACCCATTTCCCGAGCATTCCACTTATAGTTCTTTTATTTAGTTGCTTTACATACAAGTACAATTCTAGTGTACTTACGTCCCTATTGTCGGGGCCTGCATTTCACGATGCATGTACAGATTTTCAGGACGACGGATCTACTTGTTAGGACTTTATCGTATCAGCTATTTAGTGAGCCTCATTTACTTTGGAGCATTGTTTTTACTTTCAACAATTATATCATGTTAGACAATAAGATATGTTTGGGCCTTGATCTAGCACCGGTTCAGTATTTCAGACTCATGTAAGATGTTTTATAGACTAGTTAGTGTGCCATGTTGAGTATTCAATTATGTTTAGCCTTGTGGGCTACACAACTATATTTTCATACTATTTTCGCACTTATGTTTTAAAATCGTATTTTCACTATTATTATGAAGTTACATGTTTTATTTAGACTTTTCATGTTTTAAGTTATATTATGCATTAGTTTATGTCTCATATTGATTCAGCAAACCATGTGGTTCACTCAGTCACATGCAGTCAGACACTGAGTGTTGTGTCGCGTCCAGGCCATGATTCGAGGCGTGACAACCACCATACTTCAATGGCAAATAAAATAGCTGGTGGAAACAAAGGATGCAAGACTTGATTGGCAAAGTCATTATGGAGGCCAAAGATTTAGAGACTATAACAATGGAAGAACTCATTGTCTTATACGATCCATTTGAAAGGAGTCCAAAGTTTCCATTATACTTCCTTTTTCCCTTTGAAATTTTTCATAGGTATCTATGATAATATAGACCACTTGTTCTAGTTTTTCACTTTTCTTTGGATAGATTTTTAACAAGGCAAATGTGCAAATGTACCCCCATTATAAAAGTAGTGAATATATACCCTGACATTACAAAATTGTGCAAATATACCCTTTTTGCTGATGATTTTTTTTAAAATCATTTATCTTATTTTTGAATTAAAAAATACCACATGGCTTTAGAAAAAAATCTACTCATTTTTTAGTATACATATTTCTCTAAAGCAACTGGTATTTTTTTCCTGGTGGGCCGGTCTGGTTCGTTTAAAAAATGAGTAGATTTTTTTTTTAAAGTCGCAGAGATATTTTTTTAAACAAATAAGACCTAATCCACCAGAAAAAAAAATTAGCATGTGCCTTTAGAAAAATATGTCCACTAAAAATGGGTAGCTTTTTTTTTAAAGCGACGAGATACTTTTTTAATTTAAAAATAAGCTAAATGGTTTTTTAGAAAATTTCTGTCAGCGAAAATAGTATATTTGCACCATTTGTGTAACGACAGAGGTATATATCCACCACTTTTATAACAGGGAATATATCTATTCTAAATCGCAAAATTGAGTGATATATTTGCACGTTTGCCCTTTTTAACATCATCCTTGAATTTTGAGAAATTTACCTTGTGGTCCTTATCTTTTGGTTTTGAGTCAGATTTTCCTCAAGTGCCAATGTATCTGACTCTTCTATTTGATTTGAGTAGTTTGCCCAACGCACATCTTGTTTCTAGGAACCTGCTCATTTTTCCTTCCCTCATGTTCACTTCTTCTTCCATCATCCTCTTTATCTGGGTAGTCTCTTATAAGGTGATCTATTTTCCCACATTTAAAGCATCCATCTTGATTGCTTCTCAAGTCTTATTGTTATCGAGGTACTTCCATCATCCTCTTTTGACAAATTTCGGGAACCTTCTGGTGAGTAGAGTCATATATTCTTCGTCAAGATCCTTGTTGTGCTGCAAGTACCAGGCTTACTTCTTTGGTTTAATAATCAGCGAGAATGAGAAGAGAGACTACACCACCATTTTCGGTGGTGAAGTTCTTACGAGATGAATCAGAACGAGAGAGAGAGCAAGTGGGAGGAAATGAAACCTTGCATTAATCATCTTCTGTGTAGTCTTATATACAAAAGTAAAAGGTGTAAAATGACTAAAATATACTAATCATCAACACAACTAACTAACCGCCTCTTTTCAACAAATATCTTCCTTACTAAATATCTACTCACTATCACTAATTCTCCTTAATTCAGTGAAAACCAATCAGTGTGTATCAATTATCTCAACACCCTCCCTCAAGTTAGGAGTTATGAAGATCTTCTTCAATCCTAGCTTGGATATTATTCGACCATGATGTGGACTCCCAAGTGCCTTAGTTAGAACATCAGCCGGCTGCTCATTGGAAGGCATGTAAACTGTTTTCACCAGTCCCTTACGTATCCATTCTCTCACAAAGTTACAATCTAAATCTATGTGCTTTGTCCGCTCATGAAATACTGGATTCACAGCTATTTGAAGTGCTGATTTGCTGTCTGTAAACACATCTATGGGCTGCTGTACCTGTATTCCCAGCTCTGCATACAAACCAGTGATCCAAACCACTTCTGCAACAGAGGCTGCCATGGCCATGTACTCTGCCTCAGCAGAACTTCTGGACACAATAGCTTGTTTCTTCGACCTCCATGAGATAGGGGACTCTCCATACAACACCCATAATCCAGTGATAGACCTCCTAGTATTAATACATGCTCCTCAGTCGACATCACAAAACACTTGGAGTGTGAGACTGCTACTGCTGGATAGTAAAATGCCTGCACCAGGTTATCTCACTAATCTTATTCCTGCCTCCAAGTGTGAATCCTTAGGTGATTGCATAAATTGACTAAGGCATTGCACAGTAAAAGATATGTCAGGTCTTGTATTGGTCAGATCAACAACCTCCCAATCAATCTTCTATAAATTCCAGGATCCTTCAACAAGTGGTCTTCCAGTTGCCTACCTTCCTTCTGATCAGTATCCTTTGTCAACATGTGTTGATCATATGTCACTGTTGTAAGCTTCTGGTTGACCTCCATTGGTGAAGAAGTGCTTTTTGATCCAGACAGTCCCATATCTGATATCAACTCTAGAGCATACTTCCTTTGATGCATGACAATTCCTTCAGGGCTCCTAGCAGACTCAATGCCAAGAAAATACATGAGCTCTCCCAAATCTTTGATCTTGAATGCTGTCTGCAATGTTTTCTTAGTGTGTTGGATCATCTCTGAGTCATTACCTGTGATGAGCAAGTCATCAACATACACAAGTATGACTACTATTTTCCCCTCCCTTTGTTGAACAAACAAGGAATAATCCCTATGACTCTGATTAAAACCAGTTACTATCAGTAAGCTTGATATTCCACTGTCTGGAAGCTTGTTTTAATCCATACAAAGACTTCAACAGTCTACACACTTGCCCCTGATCTTTAGGTTGAAAACCATCTGGAGGTATCATGTATACTTCTTCAAATAAATCTCATTGTAGGAATGCATTGTATACATCCATTTGATAAATTCTCCACTGTTTAGCAGATGCTATAGCCACAACAACTCTCACATTTGTCATTTTAACCACATGAGAAAAAATCTCAGTATAATCAAGTCATTCCTTCTGATTATACCCCTTTGCCACTAACCTGGCCTTGAACCTCTCTATTTCCCCTGAAGCTGTGTATTTCACTTTATACACCCACCTACATTCTATTGCTTTTTTCCCTTTTGGTAACTCCACCAATTCCCATGTCTTGTTGTCATGCAAAGCTTGAATTTCAGCCTTCATTGCCTCTATCCACCTTTTATCAGTCACTGCATCTCTATAACTTAGTGGTTCAACTTCCTTAGAAACTTGTCCCACAAAGTTTTGATAGGTAAGTGATAATTCTGTATAATCCACAGTATTAGAGATAGAATGTAAACATTTAGAGGATCCATGGTCAGGGACATAGTCCTTATGCCAAATAGATGGTTTAGATTTCCTGATAGATTTTCTAACTATATCAACATGATCTCCAGTGGTTTCTGCTTCAGATTCTTCAGGTCTAAGGACAGGCTCTACAACTGATTCTGCTCTAGATTGTTCAGACTCATTCTCCATATCAGGACCAACACTTGAGTCCTGTATTATTGATCTTTCTTCCACACCTCTCTGATTTGAAGATATTATCAGATCCTCAAAGCAGAAGTGTTCTTGTGATGTCCTAAATTCAGTGTTATCTGCTGCCTCATTTTTAAAAGGAAATATTGATTCCATAAACATCACATCTCTACTCATGAAAATTATCCTATTCTCCATATCATACAACTTATAACCCTTATGTGAAGTCCCATATCCCAACAACACAGATCTCACTGCCCTGGGCCCAAGCTTATCCATCTTAGGCAACCTGGTTGCAAAGCACAAACACCCTATCACTCTCAAATGTGTGAGTGAAGGTGTCTTCTTATACAACACTTCAAATGGAGACTTATTCCTCAAAGTAGTAGATGATATTCTGTTGATAATGTAGGCTGCATTCTCAATACAAAATCCCCAAAATCTATCTGGTAGATTGACCTGGATTTTTACAACTCTAGTTGTTTCCAGCAAATATCTATGTTTCCTTTCCACTACACCATTTTGTTGGGGTGTATATGGACAGGAGCTTTCATGCACTACACCATAAGTTTGAAATAGCTGCTTACAACTGGAATTGAAGAACTCTGAGCCATTGTCTGATCTCACAGTTTTTATGGACATTTCAAACTGATTTTTCACTTCTATAAAGAAATTCTTTAACAGTCATAACATCTGATTTTAGTCTTAATAAAAACACCCAAGTCCATCTTGAACAATCATCCACAATGGTAAAAAAATATTTCATTCCATTGTAAGTATCAACCTTATAAGGACCCCATACATCCATATGTAATAGGTGAAATGGTTCTGATCTTCTATTAGTGCTACAGGAAAAGACATTCTAATATGTCTAGCCATTGGACATACCTAACAGTCAGTCATAGTAAAAGAATCATTATTACTAAAATGTGGCATCTTCTTCAATACACTCATAGGCACATGACACAATCTGAGATGCCAAGTAGTGGCATCAACTTGCTATGAAGTTGCCAGAGCCTTAATCACCCCTCCTTTATTCCTTTCTGAATCAATACTCAGGATATACAGTCCACCTTCTTCATTACCAATCGCTCTCACCTTCCCAGATAAGAGATCCTGAAACACACAACATGTGGGAAAAAATGTAACACTGCAGTGCAACTCCTTGGTTACTTTCGAAACAGACATAAGATTAAACTTGAATGTAGGTATGCACAAGACATTCTTAAGCACATCACCTCCTCCTAGATGATAGTTTCCAACATGTGCAATATTTACTGAATCCCCTGAGGGCATCTAAACCTTCCCTGCATTCCCTGTTAGATGCTTGGCCTTCAATAACTTTTCATTGTTCACCCTGTGGTTTGTAGCACCTGTGTCTACAATCCACTTAATGAATCTATATGTTTCTGTGGCTGACATACCTGCCATATTGGCAACAATATCAGAAATGTTCCCTGTTGTATCATCACCATCCAGTATCCTCAACAACCTTTGTTGCTGTTTGGGAGTAAGATTTCCCAGCAGTGCAGCAGTCCTCTGGTGATCCCTTCCCTGTCCAATGTCTTCATTGTATGGACCCTCTTCCATTACTGCATTTACTTTCCTTGACTTCCCTTTAAAATCCTCAGGGTATCCATTCAATTGGTAGTAATCATCCTGAATGTGCCCAGTCTTGTGACTTCATTAGCTTAAAAAAATCCACTTTCAAATGTCCTTTGACATGACAAAAATCACACAATGCATTGAAATTGTATGACTTTCTTTGTTTCTGAAAACTATTCTTGTTCTTTGCTGTGAACATAGCTACGGGTTCCATTGAGTCCTGCATCAACCTCTGACTCTCCTCTTGATTAATCATAGCATAAACTTGATTTAGGCTAGGTACTTGTTGCATCATGAGTACTTGACTTTTGGCTTGACTAAATCTATCACTCAATCTCATTAAGAACTGTAACATTCTTTGATATTGTAGATGATCCACAAATTCTCTCGATTTGTCACAGCATGATGGCAGTGGTATTATTGAGTCATATTCATCCCATAAATCCTTCAATCTCGAGTTATGTAGCACGGACACGTGAGAGGTATCCGATAGGACACGGACACGTGAGAGGTATCCGATAGGACACGGACACGTGAGAGGTATCCGATGTTGACACCCAATTTTGACCCTCCCGTCCAGCCATTAACCATAAAATTACACTAATTTTGTAAAATAATTTTTAGGATTTTTATAATAAAATACAACAATAAAAACATTAAATACAGGCATAAATAATTAATTTAATAATGGCATCGCGTCTTACGTAAAGTCTTAAGCATTTAGAGTCCCGCGCCCGCATTAATTAACTTTAAGCTTTGTCGTAATTCTTAAATAATTAATAAATGCATAAAATAAATAATTTAGCGATAACGTCGTGTCAGGTAGCATAGTCGCATTTATTAGTAATCATTTGTAATTTAAAATCAATTTTAATCTAATACATGCATTTAATAGCGTCGCATTTAAAAAGATTTAAACAATTCTTAAATATCATACTTGCATTTAGCATTTAAATAATTTAATCTAAACTCAATTCAATTTTAATTTAACTTCGCAATAATGCACAATAATAAGATTTTAAATAATAGCGTCGCGGTCTAAAGTATTGAGCATTAATTAAATAAGCGCGCGTTTATTTATTATAACAATTGGATTAATGAAGCACCTAATTAGTTTAATCACGTGTGTTAATTTAAGTTATCACTAATTACTTATTAATACACTTGCCTAGAATTAATTAGCTAATTAACTAAGCCTAAAACTAATTAATCTATCACTAACTAATACTAATTAAACCACAGAATTAAAATAACCTATTCATTCTCCATTGACCGTGACCGCGTGGCCCAACCGCGCCCTACCACGCCCTTTTCCTTATCACCACTACGCGACCAGCCTCATTTTTACCTTTACCCACGACCCAGCCATTCTTTTACCTTACCCATCGTCCTCCACACACAAAAACCTAATGAAGCCCTAGAAACCTGCAACCCTAAAACCTTCAATCGCGCCGGATTCTCGCTGAGAATCGCGCAATCAAGCTTTCCTTCACCCACGCACCCTAGCCAGCTTCCCTTACCCATGCACCCACATCCAGCGAATACCTTACCATATAAACACCTAATCATACCAAATCTCCTTAAAAATCGCGCTAAATCAGCATCCAAATCGCCAACCTATACCTTATAGACTTTCCATAACTAAACACTACCAGAAATATCCTCCTTTCTGTCTCGAATCAGTGCGAAAATGGCAACAAATCGCATGTCTTCCTTATAGACTTACCATAACAAAACCAGTACGAAATCGCCCTCAAATCGCGTCCTAAACCTACCTTAAAAGGAAAAATAACTAAGTTCTATAAATACCCAAGTTTCGACATACAACAGGGGGGGTTCTTTTCATCAGTCAGCATAGATAGCATCAAAACCGATAGCACAGTCAAGAACCCTTAGCGGGGATAGCATCGACTCAGTGGACAGCAATCCAGACCCCACCCCTTTTGCTAACAGAGTCCAATAGCAATAGGCAGCGAGCTCGGTGAGGTAGCACCTTCCTCACCGCCGAACACCCCATGGCGATTAAGAATCCTTTCTTTTCCAGCCAAGAAACCAGCAAACAAACCTCGCCTCTATTCGCGCCATGAACCTAAAGCCCGTCAGTGGATCGACGACTTGATACTGCTCGGTCATTGCCGGAGAAGGTAAACCCGTTCCCTTTCAGATTTCTTGGGGTGATTTACGCTTTATAATTTGTTTGAATGTTGTTTCTGCTAGTTGTGTTTAATACCATATTCGTATGATTTGAAGTGCATTCGTTTATGTCGAATCATTAGTCAGAATTAATCGCTATTAGTATTTGTAATTCTGTTTTGTTAGTGCTGAAAAGGTTCGTATCGCTATTGTCAAAATTCACTATGATGTATGTTGAATAAAAGTGTTTGTATGAGATTGCATTGACTTTGATTTCTTGCTATGGGTATAAATTGGTCCTATATTCCTAATTTCTTGTTAAACTTGACTTAAAAATCGAACCATGAAAAGGGGCATATATGTTTCTATTCCATCCTAAAAATGCTCCCACCTTTGTTTTCAAATAAGCGGAAATGTGCATGTTTGATATCTGATTTCTAATCCATCTCTATTCATATTTTAAGCTATGCATGATCATTCCATAATCTTTGTATACTTGTGATCCTCTGCGTGGATGAATGTGCATTTGGTTTGCTAAATTATTCATTGTATTGGTATGCGAACCATTTGTTCTTTGTCGTAACTCGATCTACGAAATAGATATTAACCGGAGAAAATGTCTATTGTCGATTGTTCGATGTTTCTTATTGGTTGCTGAATTGGATCCTCATGTCTAAGTTACTATTATGATGTGTGTGGTTGCCTGCTGGGCTCCTTGAAAAATTGTTTATGTCATCCATGCTATTCTACATTCATTCTAATGGCATGATATCTTAAAGTGTTAGTATTTTTTGTAAAATGGCTTGAGATTAATTTGTAATTTAAGTTTTGTTCGATGGTTGCCTTGTATAAACTCACTTGTCAATATGATTAGACTCGGGCTACAGTGCAATCAACTATCTGAAATAAAGTACATACCTTCTTGTTTGAAGATCTGAGGTTGATCTGGATTATAAATTATGGATCTGACTTATCTAGATTATTCATAGATGAGTAATAGTGTACCTCAAATTGATCGTATGTGCGGATATACCTTCTATCACATCTCATATGCCTTGAATGCCTACGTGCATCGATTCTTTGTGTTTTTCTTGCACATTGGTTTCTTGTTGAAGTCCATCGGCTTGTGCAGACCAAACTATCTCTAGAAGAACCTGGTATTGCATAGGCCTACTTCCTCTACCTTTCTCTATATGTTACCATGTGTCATTGTGTGCTGTTTTAACTGTCGGCATCTCGTTGCTGCCATAGTATATATACAGAAAGGAATTGTGAACCATGAGATTTTGCTCTATGGGTTGATCTCCCTGTATTTCATCATCTCCTGGCCCTGTTTGCCGTAGTGCGTGAGATGGTCTCATTTCTTGATGATTTACATCTCTGTATACTGGTTGCATACAATTATGGATCATGTAAATTCTTTTATGAGTTAAATAACTAAGATATATACTAATCTTTATTTCCTTTCTTTTACATGGCACGCCTCGGAGTCAAACGAAGAGTCGTTCATGAGACTCATCATGAGTATAACAGACAAGGAATTGCATCTGTGTGCATCTTCATCTCCACCCGAAAATTCAAACCGCCGGCGAAAAGACGTCACCTCTCCTTCGAGTCCTCCTTATTTATTCCTTACTTTGCTTCATCTACTTGTTGTAAATTAATTGTCTAACATTACGCTACATTAACAGGACCCCTAAGCCTTAAGTCACTATTAGAAAGTAATTTGACATTAGAGATTTATTTCCTCCTTAAGTTAAATATTCTTGCTTGACATACATTGCTTAAGTTATAATTAAACTATTTAGTAATTGTCACTCGCATAATTATTTTAAAGTAACCAAACATCATTCATTCTTGCCAAAATTCTAACATGAAAAATCCATTTCTTTTTAAATGAAACCCTATAGCATGCATATACAAAACTAATTGTTTTAGCCAATGTTTATGGCATCTCATATATATCTCTGTATACTTTAGTGATAATAGATCTTTGCATATCATATACAGCATGTTATTTAAAGCACCGTATAAATGCAAGCCTTTTCCAAAAACTAAATAAATATTACACTTTTGTCAAAAAACATATTTTTAGCTTGCAATGCTTTTACTTGGATACTTTTTTTTTAAAAATATGTATAGTATTTTAAACATAATAATTACCCTAGGTTTGAACGGACAACCGCAAGTTAGCGGATCCTTTAGGGTGCCTAACCCCTTCCCTTTAGGATAATAAAGAACTCTTACCCAGAATCTCACTAAGTTAGCAGACCATAAAAAATGGAGTTAGTGTTGACTTTAACCTAAGTTGACATTTAGGTGTCCTAATTCACCCAAACTAATTAGGTGGCGACTCCGCGAACCCTTAGCATTTTTTGCACTTTAGCACCTTTTGCAATTTAAGCATTCTAGCACCTTTTAAACTCCCTAGCAACCCCTTTAGCATTTTACACCTTTTAGCACCCTTTTAAACTTTAGCCTCTTTTGCAATTTTAGCATCCTTTTAGCACTTTTAATACTTTTAACCTTTTAAGCTTTTTTAGCATATTTATTTACTTTCTAACATTTTGCATTTTATTAAGCAGGGCTCGCTATTTTAGAAAATGCCGCGGCCGAAAAGGGGCGCGACAGAAATGGCGACTCCGCTGGGGATTTTAGGTTCTTAACCACAACAGACCTAGGGTTACTATTTGACATTGCTTTTTGCATTAAATTTTGCGTGCTGTATTTTGTTTATTTTATTTTAATTGCTACATGCTTTACTGCTTTCCTTAAACTGGCATTCCGCTCATATTTCTTCCACTCTGGAAAATTCACACAAACACACACTACATGCGAGGTGCGCTGGGTGCATCAGCAAAATTCTTTCTTCAAAATCCAAATTTAGGAGAGTTGGTAATATACGTGGAGTGCCCGGTCTAACCGGTGGCCGCGTAGCCTTCTCACTCGAGTTGTCCGCTCGGGAACCTTGCGTCTAGGAAAGCCAAATCTTAGCAAACTTAAGATAGAGCTATACCACCCTTATTTTAGGGCATGCATGCATTTACCTTAGGTGGGTCGGTCCTTGGCATCGACACCACAATTAGGAAGACACCAAACTTGTCGACGGGTTTCTCAACCCAACGACGACCAAAGATATTCTGTGTAGCGTGGCAAGGCCAGACAAATCCAAGCCCAATCATGACATGCTGAAATTGGGAAAAGTGCACCGTCATTTGGTCGCCATTTCCAACAAAGGCATTATAGTTGGACGACTTGGACAAACCCGTCATAATCTCGCATAAGTGACGTTTAGGCTTACCTCTGGCATAAAGAGGTCCCCCTGCATGTTAGGAAACGTTTGAATATGCTATGTGCAATATATCTGCTACATACCTGCAAATTATGTGCTTTATGCTAACACCGTTTGTTGCATTTTTTAGAAGAAAATTTATCATCCTCCCCAAAGGGTCGGTTCGTATTTGACTCAACAATGTCGGAGCATCCACACTTCACCAGGTCCAAGGCAAGAAATGATGATATGACTGGCTCGGGGGCGTCTGAGCCAAATGGTTTGGGAATTATTCATGTCGTAAACAGAACCTTCGTGGGAGGAATATCACCAGTCAGGAAGAATGTATTGCACAGCTGCTGCAACAAATTGCTGATATGCAGGTTGAGATGGAGAGGCTACGGAATCTGACCAACCTATCCATTAGCTTGAATACCCCTATGCCAGATCAAAGGGCCACTACTTCACAAACCATCCCAGATCGACCTCCACCACCACATATCTCCCAGAACTCTCCACAAAGGCCACCAGTCACCGAACAAACCGCCCCTCGCCCAGCCAACCCTCAACCCCACCTTCAAAGTGATCCTCCTACTACCCAGGTACCTCAGCCCCCGCCTGCTTACTTCACCATAATCAGCCCTAATCACCAGGCCAACCAATACCCACGCACCACACCCATTACCAGCCCCAGCAAACAACCCAGACAGCTAACTTATGCAACAGAAGCCCAGCCTTTTACCGTCCCCGTGCTTCACCAAGAAGGGGATCATTACGAAGAAATGGAGAGGGAAGTCCGAGCCAAAATGGACGAGGACGTGGCCAAAGAAATTCATAGTCTGAAAGAAGCGGTTCGGGGCATGCGATCGGACAAAGGTCACGAAGGACTAGACTACGAGGATCTTTGCATGCATCCAGACGTGGAACCGCCATGGGTACAAGGTGCCAAGTTTGAACCATTTGATGGAAAAGGAACCCCAGACACCGAGGTCATATTGCGACAAGCTAATCGGTAGGGAAGAACCCAACGGCCATTATGAAGTTGTTCATTCGAGCTTGACCGGCGAGGCACTAGATTGGTATACCACCAAGATCCGCGAAATGGCACACCGGAATGCATCGCCCAAGATTTTGTGAGCGGTTCAGTTCAACACGTAAACCGTTGTGGGCGAGTTCTACTTAATGAAGTTGGAGAAGACTACGAAACATTCGAGAATACGCCATGAGGTGGCGTTCAGAGGCAGCGAAAGTGCAACCACCCATGGTGGAGAGTGAGATGACCACATTATTCGTACAATCTTTGAAGGATGCAACCTACTATGAGCGGATGATAAGCGTCGTCGCGGAATTTTCGGAAGTTATTAGAATGGGCGACCGTAGGTTAAGGTATTAAACTGGTAGGATTACAACCGCAAGATTACAGTGCAACTAATAAGGCGATTGATCGGGGCACTGGAGTACTTCACAGAGGAAGAAAGAGACAGTTTCCCCTTCCATGTTTGTACAAGAACGCAAACCCGAAGCATTTATGACATACCAAAACCCATCATACTACCCCAACTACCACACACAGCCTATATATAACACTTCACAAGTACCCGTTTATCCTGCCCCGCATAGATCCACCCATCAAGCCCGCCAACAGAATAGAGCACCCAATGCACCCAGAGCAAATAAGAATTTTGAAGGAAAACCACCCAAAGTGCGCACCCCACTAGTTGAACCCGTACCTCAAATATATGAAAGGTTGCGAGCTGCAGGCCTAATCCAACCGATTCCAGGAAGGATCCCTGACCCTATCCCAAGATGGTATGATGAGAACAAGCGCTGCGCGTATCACTCCAATAGCCCAGGACATGACATCAAGGTTGCCACTCCTCGTGACGTAATCGAGGCACCGATCGGAGGCGGTAATTCGCTAAAGGATCCCGCCCCAAATGTGCATGATAACCCCTTGCCAAACCACGCCACGCCAACGCACTGATAACCTTAGATGAGAATACACTCGCCTATGCCCATTCCGCCTCGAATCGCCATTTATCCGAGCATGCACCACGCAGAGGCCGTAAGAGGAGATAGCGGGCGTGAAGACCCACCATCCACGGCGAGAACGAAGGCATATTGATTGGATTTGCACCTGCCTCGTCCGCCTAGAGCCTGGATAGGAAAAACGATTTATTTTAGCAGAATAATTTATAAACTCATATTTAAGCTTTAATAATGTTTTCTTTCGTTTTGCTTGTAATGAACTACGTTTGACCTGATTCCCTTAGTGGATACGTAGGCGGCCGTCTCGGCTTCGGTCCCACATCTAGAATTTTAATTTTCCCAATATTCGCTTGTAATGAACTACGTTCGACCTGATTCCCTCATGGGGATACGTAGGCGGCCTAAATCGGCTTCGGTCACACCATTAGGAAACTTTCCCTTTGCTTTGAAAATGGCAAGAATACACATAGCATACAAGCAACTACATTAAGATCCATTTTATGCCAGACATCTTTTTCAAAACTGGGACAGTGTAGGAAACCAGACAGGGGTTGCAAGTCCAAACAAGCCAGGCGCGCAGATATCAAGGAACAAGGCGGCGAAGTCAAATACAAATCGACCCCCCCCAAAAACTCACAAAATTTTCTTTGAGCGCAGGTCTCTTCATATTATGACGAGAAATGCAATAGCGAGCGAGAAAATACGGCGAAGTTTCTTCGCAAGAAAAGCAGCGAGTAAGATATGATAAAAGAAAAATCTCAAAATTCAAAGTCCGCGTGAGCAAAGCGAAAGGCATCAACGATCGGCAATCAAAGTTCAGAGTTCCGCAACAAAACCTAGCGCATCAACTCGAGCATAAAGTCAAATTGGCAACCCACGTATCGCACACAGCAAAGGCATCATGGCAATTCGTCAGCTGCAACGTTCAGCATGTCCGTGCAAAGACAACATCTCAGGGATGACATCTCTACCCATAAAATTGCACTTCTCATATGTATTTATCATTTCATTTAAACAGGTAAACACAAAACGTTTTTTCTCAAGCTTGGCTTGCGAGCATTTATTACGGGAGCGGCGACACGTCGAACAACGGCGTGATCGGCAAGTCCACGCAACGACGCCAAAGGAACACGCCCGCACAACGGCGTAATCGGCAAGTCCACGCAACGGCGCCCGGCGGCACGTCCGGACAACGACGTGTCGGCAAGTCCATGCAACGACGCCCGGCGGAACACGCGTCATAACGGCGTGTCAGCAAGTCCATGCAACGACGCCAGCAGCAATACGTCCAAACAACGACGTTATCAGCACATCAAGTCCACGCAACGACGCCAGCAGCAATACGTCCAAACAACGACGTTATCAGCACAGTCCACGCAACGACGCCCGGCGGCGGCACGTCCGGACAACGGCGTGGCGGCAAGTCCACGCGACGCCCGGCGGCACACGTCCGGACAACGGCGTGTCGGCAAGTCCATGCAACGGCGCCCGGCAACACGTCCGGATAACGACGTGTCGGCAAGTCCACGCAACGACGCCAAGCGGCCCGCACGTCGAGCGGCGTTATCGGCAAAGCGGTCTGCGAATGGCGTCGGCCAACGCGTCGCACAACGACGTGATCAGCAAGTCTACGCAACGACGCCCGGAAGAACACGTCCGAACGACGGCGTTATCGGCCAAAGAAGTCCGCAGCGCCATCATCAAGATATCGCATCTACTGCGGGACGACTTTCTCTGTTCTCAATTGCATTTTTTTTCTCATTCATGCTTTATTATTATGTCTTAGCAGTTATGCACTAACTCTTTCTTGAGCTTTAGTCTACAGGGGGCAATTGCGGCAAGGACAACGTATCCGCATTCACAATCGCAACATGTCCGTGCAAGGGCGAAATCACAGCATTTGCAGCATTGCATCAACACAGCAGGCATCCTATTTTTGCAGGATAACCTTTTCTACTCACAGTTGCATTACTTTAAAAATTATGCATCATCATTTTGCCTTAACAGTTATGCACTAACCGTTTGTTCAAGTCTTAGCATGCAGGAGCAGGAGCACAACGTGGATTTTCTCTTACAGCGAACCGGGGCAATCTGTTGGGGGGCCAACCTTCCCAACGATTGGCAGAAGCGGCCTCAAGCGTCGGTCCACTCGCTCCACATCACCATAGAACCCAGCACCATAAGCCATAGCGGTACACCCCAGGTTCAAGCCCGTTTATTCTTTTACTTTTTGCACCATAGCCCAGTGTCATCATAACTCGACACTGGGACAGCTTTAAGTCCGCGTTAGCCCGCCTTGGTGTTTTGACCATGGTATCCCAGTGTCGTCATAACTCGACACTGGGACAGTTTTTGATTTTGCGTCAGCCTTGTCTACCTGCCCAGCATTTTTGCAATTCTGAAGATCGAGACAAAATTGGCTATGAGTCAACGTCTTTGTCTGAAGATTCTTCCATCATCTCCATACAAAGAGGGACATCTGTTGACACCCAATTTTGACCCTCCCGTCCAGCCATTAACCATAAAATTACACTAATTTTGTAAAATAATTTTTAGGATTTTTATAATAAAATACAACAATAAAAACATTAAATACAGGCATAAATAATTAATTTAATAATGGCATCGCGTCTTACGTAAAGTCTTAAGCATTTAGAGTCCCGCGCCCGCATTAATTAACTTTAAGCTTTGTCGTAATTCTTAAATAATTAATAAATGCATAAAATAAATAATTTAGCGATAACGTCGTGTCAGGTAGCATAGCCGCATTTATTAGTAATCATTTGTAATTTAAAATCAATTTTAATCTAATACATGCATTTAATAGCGTCGCATTTAAAAAGATTTAAACAATTCTTAAATATCATACTTGCATTTAGCATTTAAATAATTTAATCTAAACTCAATTCAATTTTAATTTAACTTCGCAATAATGCACAATAATAAGATTTTAAATAATAGCGTCGCATTCTAAAGTATTGAGCATTAATTAAATAGCACGCCCACATTTATTTATTATAACAATTGGATTAATGAAGCACCTAATTAGTTTAATCACATGTGTTAATTTAAGTTATCACTAATTACTTATTAATACACTTGCCTAGAATTAATTAGCTAATTAACTAAGCCTAAAACTAATTAATCTATCACTAACTAATACTAATTAAACCCCTAGAATTAAAATAACCTATTCATTCTCCAAATTGAACCGTGACGCGTGGCCCAACCGCGCCTACCACGCCCTTTTCCTTATCACCCACTACCGCGACCCGGCCTCATTTTTACCTTTACCACGACCACCCATTCTTTTACCTTACCCATCGTCCTCCACACAAAAACCTAATGAAGCCACAAACCCGCAACCCTAAAACCTTCTTCATCGCGCGGATTCTCGCCTGAGAATCCGGCGCAATCAAGCTTTCCTTCACCCACGCACCCTAGCCAGCTTCCCTTACCCACGCACCCACATCCAGCGAATACCTTACCATATAAACACCTAATCATACCAAATCTCCTTAAAAATCGCTCTAAATCAGCATCCAAATCGCCAACCTATACCTTATAGACTTTCCATAACTAAACACTACCAGAAATATCCTCCTTTCTGTCTCGAATCAGTGCGAAAATGGCAACAAATCGCATGTCTTCCTTATAGACTTACCATAACAAAACCAGTACGAAATCGCCCTCAAATCGCGTCCTAAACCTACCTTAAAAGGAAACCTAACTAAGTGCTATAAATACCCAAGTTTCGACATACAACAGGGGGGGGTTCTTTTCATCAGTCAGCATAGATAGCATCAAAACCGATAGCACAGTCAAGAACCCTTAGCGGGGATAGCATCGACTCAGTGGACAGCAATCCAGACCCCACCCCTTTTGCTAACAGAGTCCAATAGCAATAGACGACGAGCTCGGTGAGGTAGCACGCCGCTCACCGTCGAACACCCTTAGCAGCGATTAAGAATCCTTTCTTTTCAGCCAAGAAACCGTGAACAAACCTCGCCTCTATTCGCATCGCCAAACCTAAAGCCCGTCGAGTGGATCGACGACTTGATCTGTTGCTCGGTCATTTGCGGAGAAAACCCGCTCTTCGCATTTCTTGGGGTGATTTACGCTTTATAATTTGTTTGAATGTTGTTTCTGCTAGTTGTGTTTAATACCATATTCGTATGATTTGAAGTGCATTCGTCTATGTCGAATCTGTTAGTCAGAATTAATCGCTATTAGTATTTGTAATTCTGTTTTGTTAGTGCTGAAAAGGTTCGTATCGCTATTGTCAAAATTCACTATGATGTATGTTGAATAAAAGTGTTTGTATGAGATTGCATTGACTTTGATTTCTTGCTATGGGTATAAATTGGTCCTATATTCCTAATTTCTTGTTAAACTTGACTTAAAAATCTGAACCATGAAAAGGGGGCATATATGTTTCTATTCCAGCCTAAAAATGCTCACCCACTGTTTTCAAATAAGCGGGAAATGTGCATGTTTGATATCTGATTTCTAATCCATCTCTATTCATATTTTAAGCTATGCATGATCATTCCATAATCTTTGTATACTTGTGATCCTCCTGCGTGGATGAATGTCTGTTTGGTTTGCTAAATTATTCATTTGTATTGGTATGCGAACCATTTTGTTCTTTGCCGTAACTCGATCTACGAAATAGATATTAACGGAGAAAATGTCTATTATCGATTGTTCGATGTTTCTTATTGGTTGCTGAATTGGATCCTCGTGTCTAAGTTACCTATTATGATGTGTGTGGTTTTTCTTTGAGCTCGTGAAAAATTGTTTATGTCATCCATGCTATTCTACATTCATTCTAATGGCATGATATCTTAAAGTGTTAGTATTTTTTTGTAAAATGGCTTGAGATTAGGCTGTAATTTAAGTTTTGTTCAGTAGTTGCCTTGTATAAACTCACCTTGTCAATATGATTAGACTCAGGCTACGGCTGCAATCAACTATCTGAAATAAAGTACATACCTTACTGTTTGAAGATACAGGGTTGATCCTGGATTATAAATTATGGATACAGCTTATCTAGATTATTCATAGATGAGTAATAGTGTACCTCAAATTGATCGTATGTCTGGATATACCTTCTATCACATCTCATATGCCTTGAATGCCCTACGTGCATCAGTTGCTGTGTTTTTCTTGCACATTGGTTTCTTGTTGAAGTCCACTGTCGGCTTGTCTGGACCAAACTATCTCTAGAAGAACCTGGCTGTTGCATAGGCCTACTTCCTCTACCTTTCTCTATATGTTACCATGTGTCATTGTGTGCTGTTTTAACTGTCGGCATCTCGTTGCTGCCATAGTATATATACAGAAAGGAATTGTGAACCATGAGATTTTGCTCTATGGGTTGATCTCCCTGTATTTCATCATCTGCTGGCCCTGTTTGCCGACTGGTGCAGCAGATGGTCTCGCTTCTTGATCGATTTACATCTCTCAGATATCTTGGTTGCATACAATTATGGATCATGTAAATTCTTTTATGAGTTAAATAACTAAGATATATACTAATCTTTATTTCCTTTCTTTTACATGGCACGCCTCGGAGTCAAACGAAGAGTCTCATTGCGAGACTCATCATGAGTATAACAGACAAGGAATTGCATCTGTGTGCATCTTCATCTCCACCCGAAAATTCAAACCGCCGGCGAAAAGACGTCACCTCTCCTTCGAGTCCTCCTTATTTATTCCTTACTTTGCTTCATCTACTTGTTGTAAATTAATTGTCTAACATTACGCTACATTAACAGGACCCCTAAGCCTTAAGTCACTATTAGAAAGTAATTTGACATTAGAGATTTATTTCCTCCTTAAGTTAAATATTCTTGCTTGACATACATTGCTTAAGTTATAATTAAACTATTTAGTAATTGTCACTCGCATAATTATTTTAAAGTAACCAAACATCATTCATTCTTGCCAAAATTCTAACATGAAAAATCCATTTCTTTTTAAATGAAACCCTATAGCATGCATATACAAAACTAATTGTTTTAGCCAATGTTTATGGCATCTCATATATATCTCTGTATACTTTAGTGATAATAGATCTTTGCATATCATATACAGCATGTTATTTAAAGCACCGTATAAATGCAAGCCTTTTCCAAAAACTAAATAAATATTACACTTTTGTCAAAAAACATATTTTTAGCTTGCAATGCTTTTACTTGGATACTTTTTTTAAAAAAATATGTATAGTATTTTAAACATAATAATTACCCTAGGTTTGAGCAGACAACATGAGTTAGCGGATCCTTTAGGGTGCCTAACCCCTTCCTTTTAGGATAATAAAGAACCCTTACCCAGAATCTCACTAAGTTAGCAGACCATAAAAAATGGAGTTAGTGTTGACTTTAACCTAAGTTGACATTTAGGTGTCCTAATTCACCCAAACTAATTAGGTGGCGACTCCGCGAACCCTTAGCATTTTTTGCACTTTAGCACCTTTTGCAATTTAAGCATTCTAGCACCTTTTAAACTCCCTAGCAACCCCTTTAGCATTTTACACCTTTTAGCACCCTTTTAAACTTTAGCCTCTTTTGCAATTTTAGCATCCTTTTAGCACTTTTAATACTTTTAACCTTTTAAGCTTTTTTAGCATATTTATTTACTTTCTAACATTTTGCATTTTATTAAGCAGGGCTCGCTATTTTAGAAAATGCCGCGGCCGAAAAGGGGCGCGACATCCGATAGGACACGGACACGGACACGCGGAAACGGCAATTTTGAAAAATAGGGGACACGACACGGCAGAGACACGACTGTAAAAATAAATAAATAAATATTTTTATATATATAATATAATATATAAAATACTAAAATTAATATTTTTAAATAGGATATTCAATTTAAAACATTTTTCAAAATATTATTGTATTATTTGTCATCATTGATATTTCTTTTTCTTATAATTTATAGTTATAAATCATTTTTTTATATACCATAACTTATTTTTAAAATAGAATACCTAAAACTACTTATTCTTTTCCCTTACAAATTGAAGCCCACTAAAACCCATTCCCACTTTATATTTCTCCAAGCCCAAACACCACTGTCCAAATTCCATCCCTTATTTTCCCAACACCTAAATCTCCTAAGCCTCTAAACAAAATAAAAAACCCTAAATGCCTCTAACAGGTCGCGCCTTCCTCTCTCTTCAAGATTCATACGGACTTGGATGAACTTCGCAGACGCAGAGTCACGGAGTGGAAGGGAAGTCACGACCGAAGGAAGTCGCGACCGGAAGCCGATGTCATTGAAGTGGAAGTGGAAATCGCGACCTGCGATTTCTGAAAATGAAATTCCCGAGGGTTTTTTACACTTTTTTTTAATTCCCGTGTCCCGTACGTGTCCATACCGTGTCCCCACCGTGTCCGAGCATTTTTTTTTTTTGGGCTGGCCCACTCGGACACGTCCCGGACACGTTTCCGAGGCGTGTCCGACGCGTTTCGTGTCCCCCCAGTGTCCGACACGGACACCTCACCTTAAATGAGGTGTCCGTGCTTCATAGATCTCGAGTAATACATCGAGACTGACAAAGTGCCTCGTCGTAGTGAAACTACCTCCTTGTGTAAATGAAAGGCCCTTGAACTATTGATCTTGTCGAACCTTTCTTTCATGTCCTTCCAAATGACATATGAATCCGCATTATACAGCATTCCTGTGAGTAAATTTTTACTCACATTGCCCATTAACCACGATACTACTATGGTGTTGCATCTCTCCCACAAACCAGATAGGGATCCCTGCTACGACTCCTTCTTCACACTTCCATCTATGAAACCTATTTTGTTCTTTCCTAACAAAGCAAGTTTCATAGCTCTACTCCATAAGGTATAATTGTCCAACCTGTTAGAATTACTCCAATAGACAGCGATCCTGGTGCATCCGAAGGGAAAAGGTACAGTGGATGATTATGACCGATCACTGTAAATGTTGTCGACTCCTCAATTGTCCCCATACTGTCCCTTGTTTCAATTCCTTCAATATAACCGAAAATTATTCGATCTCCTCCAATCAATCAACTACTTCAATCGAAAAACTCCTTCGATCTCCTCCAAGTCAATTAATTGATTCCAGTGATAGAATCTCTTGCATGCGATTCTCGAACATTCTCGATCTCAATTGATAAGAGCGAGAGTTTCGATCTCCACATAAATTATTGCATGTGATTAACTATCACTCTTTCAACCTTCACAAAGCTCGATCTACAATTATATGTAATTATTGCCTCCCGATGTTAAGCTTCTTCAATTTTCCGAATCGATAATCACAATCGATTAGCAATTCTCTCCTTTTTCCTGGATCCTAGAATTGTAATATGCAATCTGTAGGCTTTGATACCATAATAATCGGCGAGAATGAGAAGAGAGACTACACCACCATTGTCGGTGGTGAAGTTCTTACGAGATGAATCAGAACGAGAGAGAGAGAGAGCAAGTGGGAGGAAATGAAACCTTGCATTATTCCTCTTCTGTGTAGTGTCTTATATACAAAAGTAAAAGGTGTAAAATGACTAAAATATCCTAATCATTAACACAACTAACTAACCGCCTCTTTTCAACAAATATCTTCCTTACTAAATATCTACTTCACTATCACTAATTCTCCTTAATTACAGTCACTGTGTATCAATTATCTCAACATGTTTGAGGGAGTATTTTTCTCAGTCTGGATCTTCCTCATCTCATTGGTTTTTAAGTTTTCCACGAGTTCTTCCATAGTCCTTAAATCCAGGTCTTTGGCCTGTATGGTGGCATTAACTTGCTCTCCCATGAGTCAGGTAGGATGTTAAATAATTTCTTGATCCTTTTAGCTTAAGGAATGTCCACACTAAGAGAGTCTAGTTCATTGGTTATGTTAGTTGAACATCTCTTGGATGGATTCTCCCTCATTTATCTTGAACATTTTATACTACCTATTTAATATGGAGATATTTGATTTAGTTACCTGAATTGTTCCTTCATGTGTGGTTTTTAAGGTATCCCACACTTCTTTGGCCATTTTGTAGGAGGAGATTCAGTTGTATTCTTCAGGTTTGATGTTGCAAATAAGTATTTTCTTGGCATTGGCATTCTTCTAGACTGCCTAAAACTCTTTCTATGTGTAAGATTTCTTGTCTTTGGGGAGGACGTTGTTCCTTTGTCTTTCATGATCATGGAATAACTGACCCTTCAGGAGATTTCCCAAAATTTAGGGTCTTCGCCAATTATGTAGTCCTCTATTCTTGATTTTCACCAGCCATATGATTTTTCGTTAAAGTATGGTGGTCTAGTTGCTATTGTCCTTCTTGTACTGCTTGAGGTGCGACAATCTTTCAAGGTGCTAGCCTATGTAGAAAGATATAGCTCTGATACCACTTGTTAGGATCGGAATACTACCTTATGTACTCAAAGAATCAGGTTCTTTGAGCAACTATAAAAGAAGCTAAATTATAGAATAATAAATCAATCAACATAAAAATTTATGCATGGAAAACTCCTTGCTCCAGAAAGACAACAACCACATCCTATCTCTTAAAGGACTTTCCCAAACTTCACTAAACTCGAGCGGTTTAAGGTTACAAGAACCTAAGAAATTGTTCCCTAACAGTCCCGCCTTTACCCTCTTTAATACAATTGTATCTCAAGACTCTACATAGTCAAGAGATCCCTTACAATTTATTACCAACTGACACCTATTATACAATACTTGTAAAGGTAAATAAATGAAACCACAACAAGAACCTAACTATTACAACTAAAGAACTTAATGATATATCTTGATAAGCTCTGGTTTTTCATTGATATGGTTGGGTCTTCTTGATACTAGGTGTTGACTCTGCTCACTCTTACCTCACGTAATGTTATGATTGTAGTTAAGCTACAAAGCTTGTTCGTATTCTGTATATATAGAAGTAATTTCTGCCTTTGCTTTGTCGAATCCAACCAAGTATTGTTTTCATAGTTGTACCCGAAAACCAATCCTTGTTTGACTTGGATCCTGCTTCTTTCCTTGTATGCGCTTCGGCTTTTTTTCCTGCTTCAATTCTAATTTCATGTTGATCAACTTATAGTAATATATTCATAATTTAAAATTCAACCTTTCATCGTATAGGAATAAGTCAATATTTTGTTTCCTTCATTTGGCATGAAATAATTTTTTGCAGTCTCAAGTATTACGTTGATAAGGATTAGTTCCTTTGAGCAGTTTCTTTGTTGATATGACTGTTTCACTAAATCCCTCGGAGATCTGTTTAGATATCTAGTTCTTCAAGTGCCTTCCTTATATCTCACTTGATTGTCATTGGGTACATTATTTATCAAATCACCAAAACATCATTGTATGCTCATAACCTACTATTGAGCCAGCAGCTACTCAATCATCATGATTCTTTTCTTAGGAGGGTTTAATGAGAGATTCTTTCCCTTTGATTTTTAGCGCAAAAGTTTTGTTGCCTAGAGTAAGAAAATGGTTCTTGAGAGAATCAACTAATTGTTCCAGGTTCTCTTCTACTTCTTCAAGTTTCTTGTGGTCCTTTTGAAGAGCAGTGTATGCGTTCATCACCCTTTCCTTTTCTGTGTGTAGTCTCTCAAAGGCCTCAATTACTATGTGAGCTAAACATACAAGCTTTCCTTTTGAGTATGTATATATAGCTCCCTTGATCTAAGAGAAGTTAAATTATGAGTCATCATCCTCATGCTCAGATTCTAATTAGGCCATTAGAGCTACCACTCCTTCTAAGCCAAAATCCATTTCAAATTTTGGAGACTGGTTATTTTTCTCCTCTTTGCGGTTGCCATCAACTTTGTTCTGCATATCTCCAAGGATCAAATTTGTAAATGTGCCATGAGTCTTCTTTTGTATTTATTCCTTCTCATAGGTTCTCAAGTCCGCCATGAGTTCTTCTATGATTAGAGTTTTCATATTTTTTGTCTCAACTATTAAGTTCACCTTACTCTACCATGACTCAGGCAGGATGCAGAGAAGTTTCATGATCGTCTTGCTTTGAGGAGCTGTTTTTTCAAGCAGTTTTAATTGATCAGTGATTCTAGTAAGTCGACTATAAATTTATTGGATATTTTTTCTTTTGTCCATCTTGAACATCTCGTATTGCTTAATTAGCAGTTCTGCACTTGATCTTTCCTTTTGATTAGTTTTTCTTTGAGCTTCCCACCATTTATAATGAAAATTTCCCACTGATGGATGGTGGTCTTTCTGTTGATTTGCCTTCTTGACTGCAGGAGGTGCAACCATCTTTAGTCTTTCAAGATGTTAGCCTTCATGACTCTGATACCAATTGATAGTTCAGCTGCGACCTAAGTAATTACAGGTTCTTTGAACAACTATGCAAGAAGGTAAAGTGTGGAATATGTAAATAAATACAAGAATTTTTATGTGGATAACTCCTTGCTCAAGAAAGGAGAAAACACGACCTACCTATTTTAGGATTTCCCAACTCTTTACTAAACATGAGCAGTTTTACGGTTACAACTCTAGTACACCTAAGGGGCTATTCCAAACAGTACCTTCCTCTCTCTTCAACAATTCCCTCAATTGTTGGCTCTCTCACCTAACTTCTTCAATGACTTTACCCAGTCAATGAAGTCCCTCACAAACACAAAAAAAAACTACTACAATCATCACTATATATGTAAGCAAGATCTTGTCTTGGAACCACAAAAACCGTACTATTACAACTCAAGAACAGTATAGATAGATCTTGATAGGAACATGTTCTTCTTTGTTGTAGTTGATTGCCTCAAGACTCTTTGTGTAGACTCTTGTTACCTTGACGCCTCTCTCTTTGGTTGTGGTTAAGCTCCAAAGCTTTTGCCGTGCTGTATTTATAGGATAAATAGTCGCCTTCAATTCTCCAAATTCAACCAAGACTTGGTTCTATTAATTGTATGAAATCAATCCTTGTTTGACTAGGATTTCTTCTTCACGCGCATACGAGGGCAAATTTAGGTAAAATGGCACTTGTATATATTTGCTAGAATCGATCTAATATTATTGCATGTCACCCATGCTCTAAAAGGTTTAATTGTTTAAATGATGCACTTGGTTAAATGTGGAGTTATTTAGCTAAAGGACCACCGATTGATTCCCACTTAGGGTGTGTTTGCCGGAAAATGTTTTTCAAAAAATATTTTCCTATTTTCTCTTGTTTGGTTAGACGAAGTATCTCGGAAAATATTTTCCTCAAAATAGGAGAAAATACTTTCCTTAAAAATATGGAGGAAAATCACTTATTTTTCGGGAAAATATTTTCCTGTTAAACATATTCCATCGTACCAAACACACCCTTAGTGCTTTCTTTTTTTCTCCCTTTTTAGTGGTGTGCTCATGTCTTAGAAATCCTGAATTCGCCTCTGCACGCATACAATTAATTTCTCTTATTTCCAAGCTCATTCCATGTGTTCAATTTATGGTAATGTTTTCATATCTTGAACTCTAGTTCCTTGTATAATTGGATTGAGTCTTAATTCCAATCTCCAAGTCTGTGAAACAACTTCTTCAAACCGTCTTCAGTTCTTCATCTAAAGGACCAATTCTTCTTCAGTGTTCCTGTTTTACAAGTTCCTTTTGGAGATCTATTAAGGATATGATTCTTGTACATCTTCATCCATTCTTCCTTGTACCTTGATTGTTACTTGTACATAGTTTGTCAATCATCAAAACTTCATTGAACTATTATTGAGACCACAACATCTCAATAATATTTATCACACTTTTGCATTATTTTTCCATGTCTTGTTCCATCCGGGGCCAATAGTATCTAGTCCTTGCTATTTTTTGGGTGAGTAGTTAATCCCCAGAATGATTACCACAACTACCTTCGTCTACTTCTCTCATTATGTAATCAGTTTCTACCAGTCTTAGGCACTTAGCCAATGGACCATGGAAAGACTTCCAGTATAGCTGACCTCCGACCAAGCAATACCTAGGCACTTTTGTTCTGAGTGTTCGGGAAGCCTTGTTATCTTCTGGTAAGGTACCATTCTGTAAATAGATCATGATTTCATTACACTAGTCCCAAGTCAAATTAGTGGAATTTACCTCCTTTTAAGTCTAAAGATGAATGACGCAGATGCACAATTAAGCTTGAGCCCGACCAGGTTACGTCTGCTCAAGATCCGAGGTTAGATAAAGGACCGGCTTCAACATTTTCCTCCCGAGGAACCCGTGTCACTTTCCAATCTTTGAATCAAGATTGCAGGTTCTTGACTTTTGCTAGGTACCTCTGCATTCGTTCCTTTTTAGCATCGTAAACTCCATTGATCTGATTGACCACTTGTGGAATCACTCTTCAACCCTACAATCTTGGGATACTAGACCCCGAGCTAATTTGAGACTTACAATAACTGCCTCATACTCGACTTCATTATTAGTCAAATGAACACATTTTATGGCTTGCTGAAAAGTTACTCCGGGAGGGGTAATAGAACTATGCCAAGATCGGTTCCTTTTACGTTGGAGGCACCGTCAGTATGTAGGATCCAAATCTGGGGCATAGTTGGGGAGGATAATATAGCTTCCTTCTCCGCATTTGTGACTTGATTGCAGTTCGAGATCGGTGGATGTCATATTCGCTAAGTTTGACTAACCATTTGGCTAGTCTTCTCGAGAGTTCCGGCTTTTGCTAAATTGTTATCAATCTTTGAAATTGTGATAGCTGTTGTTGCGCAGCACAACTAACCCAATTAGTTGCACTTCCATATGAAAATTACATATTTGTTCTACAAAGATCAAATGCTTAAACCTCGATTGTTTTCAATAAGTTTGCTAAAAATATTCAGATCTTCTATTGCTAACCTAATGTAGACATATCATACACATAGCATCAGATTGAAGTTTTTATTTGTAGATTTGGTTCATTTGAGACTAGTTTGCAACTGTTTGAGAACGAATTTAGTGAGGTGAATCGTAAGAAGACGAACTGGGTTCTTGAATTTTGTTGAAGTTTTTTCAAGATTGAAATTTGGGTATAGTTTAGTTGAGATTTAGTAAAAAAATCAAATGCGTGTCGATTAATATTGGTAAAATTGTTTGGATGATGCTCGTCCTAAAGTTTGAGATCCATTATGTGATGTTTAAGACCCATTTCAAATAAAATTTCGTGAGTTGAAGTCCGAAGGGTACGAAATTCAATTTTTATATAATTTTGTATGAATTGTATAATTTTGAATAATAATGTAAATGTGTGTATAAGTGTGTATATTTATGTATAATTTTGTATAATAATTATTATTTTTAATGTATAAAAAAGGGCAGTCCGGTGCACTAAGCTCCCGCTATGTGCGGAGTCCGGAAAATGGCCGAAAATGATATATTGTACGCAAACTTACCTTGCATTTCATTGTATAAGGGTGTATATACATAATCAATGTTATGGCTGGCCAGTGGGCCAAGAAGACCCGATCCCGCCCCGACCCCGCTATTTAAAAATAAATAAATTACGGTATCGGGACTCAAATCGGAACGGGACATGGTCTCGTTCCGCTCGGACCCGGCCCGCCACACCCGCCAGCCCGACCCGGTCCCGCCCAATCCTCCCCTTTGCACAAAATAGTTGTTGCACCAACGACCATTTTATATTTTGGCCGTTGTGCAATGGTCATTTTTGGCCTCCCCCTCCCCAACCCCTCCTACCCCCTTACTATTTATTTTTAACTCCTAAGTTATTATATTTACACTTTAACTCAATTTTTCAATTATAAATACCTCATTTTTTCTTTATCTTTCTCCTTCAATTTTATTTATTCATTTGGGAGTGAAGTTAGCAACTAGCTTGAGGATCTTCCATCGAATAAAATTTCAATTTTCAACCTCTCGATTACACGTCGGCATTTGATACATTCGTTCCTTCATTAAATTATATTGTTATTTTATTTTATTAAGCGCACTTAATTTCATTATATTTAACTAATTATTAGCATAATTAAAGTGAAATCAATAAGAAGTATGCTTAAGTGTAAGGGTAAAGCTTCTTCTAGTAGGGATAACAAGGGCCGGGGTACTTCTTCTAGTTCTAGTCATCCTATTCCTAGACTGGATGATTTTGTTGATACTGAAGATTTTCCTGAAATACCATTTGGTTTAGACGAGGAGATATTTTCTGGAACTCAACAAAACTTTAATTTAGAAGATGCTGATGATCTAGATGATACACCCACTAGTGCGCCTCCAACTGGAATGTCTTTTATCCCCCCAGTATGAGACGAGGTTCAGCAAAACGACCATTAAAATCAAATGCATGACACTTTTTTGTTAGGGACGTACAGAATCAAGTAGCTATATGTAAAATTTGTAAAGGGGTTTATAGTTTTAAAACTGGAAAATGTTATAGTGGGACGGGGATTTAATGAGACACATTGCAAAGGCTCACAAAGCTAGATATGCCCAATACGAGGCTAAAAAATTGGGTGCGCAAGCGCCCTCTCCATCGGGACAATGTTCACATATTGTCCCGGACCAAGTACAGGATCAAATTAACCATATGACAGTGAAATTTGTAGGCCCTAAATACGATAAACATAGAGATAGAGAAGCACTAGCAAAATTAGTTATTGTGGAGGGTTTGCCTTTTTTCATTTTCTGAATTTCCTGATTTTATTCATTACATTAGATAAATGTATAATCCTGCTTTTAAAGGTTTTTCTAGATCAACTGTTAAGAGAGATGTATTTAAATTTACACATGAATATTAACAGTATTTTCGTTACTCATTATATCATTTTAATGGCAAAGTGACTATCACTTCTGATATAGGCCGTAGTACTAACGACCATGGTTATTTAACGTTAATCTGTCATTGGATAAATTATAAATGGTCTATGCAAAAACGTATTTAGCATATAGATATATAGATGATAGACACACTGATAATTTTATTGTATAAAATATTTATTCTATTTGTCATTATTACGGACTAACTGATAAAATTATGTCGATTATATTTTATACCGTTTTTTCTAATAATTATGCTATTACAATTTTAAAAAATATTTTAACTCCATCTTTTGCAGATCATTTTCATATAAGATATGTGTGGCATATATATAACCTAGTTATAAATGATGATCTATCACTTTTTGCAACCATTCTTGATAAAATACAATTTGGTATAAACTATATTTTTAAAAATAATAGAATACAACAAAACAAAAAAATATAAAAAAACTTGTCACGATTGCGAACTACCTTATAGAAAAATTCCCGAAGAAGTACCCACTAGGTGAAATTCTTTGTACGAGCAACTACTTGTTGCTTATGATTATAGAAGACCTATAACATTATTTTTTAGTCCATAATCAAAATCTAACTTATATGGTTGTAGATAGCGATTGAGATAAAATTATCGAACTTATTGTATTTTTAGAGAATTTTTTTCAAGCAACAAAAGAATTTTTCGGTTTATATTATCCTACTATTTCAACTATGTTATTTTATATAGCTATAATATTTTTACTGCTTAGAGAATATATGAAAAAACCAGCACAGTTATTAAAAAAATATTGTATTCTTATTCCTCCTATTTATATTATTGGTGTTGTATTAAATCCGACTATTAAAATGGACGGTTGTAAATCACTTATTGAACATATTTATGACTGTATAGCAGTATTACCACCTCCAACTCTCATAAATTCAAATGACCTACCACCTATTGAACAAACGAAAGATCCAGTGTTGTCTAGCATAGAAGACGAATGCAAAAAAGTATATAGGTATTACCAACAAGAAAGTACTAGCAACTAACCGGCTTTCATAACATCTTCTTTTTCAACACAACCTCAAAAAAGACATGATGTTTCTGCGGCTAATATTGAAAGCCTCAGAAATAAAATGTGCGGTGGTAACACTACTAACCAAATTAGCGAGTGTTATGTTTTTGTTTTGTAGGTTGCTTTACCGTATCAAGCAATTGTCAATGAAGAAGGAAAGGAATACTTGCTGAAATACTGGAAGGGGAATGAAAAAACCTTTTCGACACTTTTAATAATGGTTCGAGATGTTTTGAACATTCAAGCGTCATCAACGCACGTTCTTACAATGAGAATTTGAAACATATGTTATTGGGTCTTTATACTTGTAACATTCTTTTAAAAATAAATAAGTATAATTTCACCGTGTAACAACCTCACCTCACATGTATTTTGGTCTCAAATTAAATTGTTTACATTTTTCTTTAAATTCTTTTATTCTATTTTTTCTATTATTACCCTGAATAACTCCAACAGCTCTTCGGACAAGAGATAATTTAGTTGCAAATAAATTAAGACCACTTTGAACAATTAAATTATAAATATGACAAGCACAACGAACATGAAATATATCAGGAAGTAGCGGTTCTAATTCCGCTTTTAAAAGATCTATAGCAGCAGTATTATTAGATGCATTATCGAATGATATACAAAGTACCTTTTTATAAAGATTCATACATTTTGCAACAACACAAATAGTTTCGCTTATATATTTTTCAGTATGACTTTGATCCTCATCATACGGAAAAGCAATAATACGTTTTTCATTTTAAAATTTTCATCAATCCAATGACAAGTAATTGTTAAATAATCTCTACCGTTTACAGTATGCTCAATGTCTGAAGTAAAACTAACTAGACATGGAAGGTTAACGAACAAATGTTGCAAATAAATAACATAATCAGTATAAATTCTAAAAATATCGGCTCTACAAGTAGTACGAAGAACACCTTTAAACAAAGGATTATATACTCTTTGAATATATATAATTAAATATGAAGAAGAAGCAAAGGAAAAATGTAAACAACCTCCGACAACCATTTTTGTTAATTCAATGTGATCCTTCTTTGTATCGTATTTAACAATCCCCCCGTTAATGAATTAAATTTTTGTTGATCGGCTTCTAAATCAGAGACAGAAAACCATGTCGAATGATCTTTCACTAAATGCCTACCTATAGTGCCCGTCACCACCCCCTCTTATGTTTATAAGTTCTCCCACAAATATTACATCTAACTCTATCAGTGCCCTCAATTCTATCATAAAAGTTTCACACTTCGCTCATTTTTCTCCTACTCGATACTTCTAGTAAATGAGGTCTACCACTAGTAGTACTAACATTGACAGAAGACACACTAGTAGGTGTAGGAGTTTCAGTTTCAACAATATTATCTATATCAACATTATCATATTTATTATTCCGAAAATCTTCTTGCATTTGATCATAATCTATATTTTGATTAGATGATGAAGTAGAACCTAAAATAGATTTACCCATTCTCTTTAGCCTATTCATTATAAAATATTTAATTTTAAAATTTAATATGATAATTTAATAAAATAATTAGGGAATGAAACGAGTATACTAAAATTCGAGATTCAGAATTTAATTGAAAGTCAAAGCTCGAAGTCTTGCGTCTTGCTCCTTTGAAAACTAATAATAATAATAATAATAACTTGAGAATTGATAATAGAGAGAATTAAGATAATATATGAGGATTGAGAGAATTGTAGAAATAATTGTGTGATTTAAAAATGAGAAGAATATAGAGTATTTATAGATTTTTTAAAAGGGTAAAAATGTAATTAATAAATAATAATAAACAAAAAAAATATGGCCAAACAGTTCACTTACCGTTGCCCCTCAGCCCCTCCCCCACCCCAACGGTAATGTTACCGTTGCCAACAACCCTTTTTATATTTTTATTTTATTGTTTTGGCGACCGAATATTACCTTAACCCATGCGGGTTGGGGTTGGGGGCCAAACCAACCCCCAACCCGTTAAAGCTTACCGATCTGGACCGAACCAGATTCATTACCGAGTCAACCGGTCCGATTACCAATTAATCCGGATCGGTAGACACCTTTAGTTAGAAGTGAAAAGTGTTGGTGAATATACTATGAAAAAATGAAAATGAACAGTAAATAAATAAATATTCAAGTTAAAGCATGAATATCTCGCTCTCTCTAAAGAGATTCAAACCCACTGCGGCATAATCTTCACCGGTCCAGCAATATAACTCTTGATTTGTCCCCATCCAGAATACAACAGCCCGACAAATCGTGTGACTCAACTAACTTTAGACTAGTTGAAGAGTCCAAAACTCCACCAATAAGAGCACTTCATTTAACATAAAAACACTCTTTTGTAGTTAAATAAGTTGGAGACTTAGAATAATTTCTCTCTCAACTCTCTTCCACTACACACCAACCTCACTTTTATCATCCACACTACAATATTTTTCATTGCACAACTCATGGAAGAACCCTCTACATACAGTTGTGAAAATTCTTCCATAGAATAAATTAGATAATGGGATATTATGTGTATGTGAGGTAGAACATGGAAATAGTGGTTAATGGGAGTAATAATCACATTTTACATCATGGAGTTGTGGATTTGTGGGAGTTGTCCATTTTTTAAATCTTTTATGGCCACTAACAAATATGGGGAATGAATAACATATTTTAATATGTTATTCCAACAATAAGTTCCCATACAATTAATGTCAAGAATTATAGCATCAGTTTAGAATGAACTTGAGAATTTCAGTTTAAATAACAACCCAGTCAAAGGACTTTCAGAAATATCAAATGAATTATGGACACTCCACTCAGGTCCACTGAAAGGCACAAAAGAAAGTTAACAAGTAGAAAACCTTTTGTATAGCTATTGAGTGTTCCCTTTGCAAGTATATAATCTTTTCTATAGCTATTGTGTAAAGTATCATAGTAGTCTTCTCCTGTTACCATTTGCATTTCTAACATCTGTATGCTTACACATGCAATCTGGCATTGGGAATGTGTAGAGGGAGCTACTAGGTTTCTTTAACTCGATCCCCTTTGTATCACTATGACGAAGCATGTCGTGCAATTGGCTTTTGAAGTCTTTCCATCTGTACAAATTGAATGCAAATAGATTATATTGTAAATAAGTTCACAATATGCATTCCAAGTGGCAAAAGTTTATCTCTATACCAAATGTTTTATAATATGAGGCAATGCATCATTGGCAGCACTTGCTATGACAGATTTTTGCAAATACCTTACAGAAGCAGACATGATCAAGAAAACTGACATTCCAATAACCAATATCGTATTCTTTTCACTTTTGAAAAAACAATGACCAAGTTGAACAGCAATTTAAACTAATAAGTAGTCTCCAATGTTTAACTAGCTTCTCGTTTACATTTTCTCCCCTATTGACTTTCAAATAACGTTTCAATGAACTATACTTTCAAGCGTAAGATAAATATTGCAGATGTTCAACTGTCAGACTGAGAACTCTGATGAATTCTAGAATTCCCTCTCTCTGGTTTCACTCTTTATCAGGGTATGAAAGATATTTCTATCCTTTTTTAGTTCCAAGACAGATGGATGCCCAGTACTATACAAGTTCAACATAAAAGGAAAAAACACACCTTTCCATGCTGTGTATTTTATTCCTTTAGATTTTATTCTCTTCCCTGTTTTCAGTTTTACATGTATTCAATGCAAATATATGTGAAAAGAGAGCCGGACACCACGGTTATAAAAAAGGGAAAAAGAGAAAATAAGTTTGAGAAATTTCAGAAATTTTAGTGTCAATGCAATGAAAAGAGGCAAGAAAGACCATGCAAGTATGTTTGTGCTTATTTGCAGCATAATAACACAAAAACCTGCAAGGGCAGTCAACTGGTGCAAGTAACCACTGGAAAACCAAAAGGATGTTACATTCACTTTAACCTGATATCTGGGCTGTCAAACAAAAGAGCCAATTTCCTTTTATCAGGTTTGATTGTCTTTGCATGTCCTTCATTCAGATATCTTCTGTGACCCACTAAGAAGTGAGGAAAGTTGCCACCCTGAGTTGTGACAAAAGCTTCACTATAAAGACAGACTGTATAATCAAGTGCTGCCAACCTAGATGAGTGTCCCTGCACCAAAAATTTATGCACCTTACTTTTCTGATAGAATAAGACTGTTTCATAAGGCAAAAGGAGTCACAGTGTTGTACTTCAAATGGAGCAAGTTCTTCTGTGGAAGCTAATGTATCCTTTGATTCCAGGCGTGGGAACATCTGTTTGAGTGGGGTCATATATTTCTCAGCTTTATAAAATTTTCCCGCCGCTACATAAAGTGAGGTGTTATTGTCAAACCCCATACCTCTAAGCATCATGCCTACCTAAAGAATAAAATCACTGAATCAGTCAGCTTGATAAACCAGAAAATGAAACATATCCTTCACCCTATCGAAAGAAACCGCACCATTGCGGAGCTCAGTAAAGCATAAACAAAGTGGGAAGTTCTAGATCAGTGAACAATAACCAATCACCTATTTTTAGACCAAAAATATCAACTATTTCACAACCCTTATCATATAATATTTTGATAACTTGTCCCAGAAGTGTTTCTTGGAAATATTTTACCTCTACAGTTTGTCATGCCACATAGTGCAAGTTGCAGGCAAGGAGACAACAAAGCAGTTAAGAAGTCTTGCCTATATAAACAAGAGCTGTGTAGAAGAACATAAAGTATATCCGCTTTCGTCCCGAAGCCCCACTAATCTTTTACAAGATTACTTGAGCAATTCTTCATTCATCAAAAGTCAATTGAATCTTTCCAAAGTACGTAGGGAGGGAGAATAGTAAAATAGGAAAACCACCAATTCAGTTGAATATCGGGTATGTTCGGTATGAAGAAAAATGTTCTGTTGAAAATATGTTTTTTGGAAAATGTTGTCTAGGAAAATAAGTGGGTTTCTTACTTATTCTCGTGTTCGGTACGTAAGCTAAAAATATTATCCTAAAAGCATTTGTATATAATCTAGACAAATATACTATGGGAGGTGAGGGTGGGGGGTAGGGTTGTGGGGTGGTGGAGATGGGGCTACTGGGGTGGGGGTGAATATGAGGTATGTTGGAGGAATAGAGGGTGGGGAGGACGCAATCAATGTCGAACGCCACTTGTGGAACTTGTTCTTCCTACTTCCACTAAGGAAATCATTTTCCAAATTTTTAAGGAACTTGTTTTCCTAGAGAAAGTGTTTTACAAAAAATTTGACCAATCGAACATGGAAAATTGAAAACATTCCTCCATGCTGAAATAAAGGAAGGAAACTGGACAAGGCTAACTTTTGGACAATTTCTTAGAGATATTAGAGCACGTTACGGAGAACAATGTGTTTCCATTTACTGAGTTTACTGAAAATTTTACAAGTAATTATGTTTTCTAAAAACAGTTAAATGTTGCAACCAATTTCTTCATAAATTTTTCAAAGACACCCACATCATTAAGTTCTCTGCATTGAATTTTAAAAGTATGCCCAAGTGATGGTATCTTCTACTGTTATAGCCCGTTGTTATTTTTGCAATTGGAGTAAAAATCATAACCGATTTGTTCGTTGTGGATACTTTTGCCTTAGTGTGGTACATTTGTTCACTTCATGTTCAGAAGTTGCTGATTGATCCTTGTAAAGAACCTTGTACCTACCTTTAGTTCAGAAGCAACTCTTTCTCCTGGCTTCTTAGAAAGCTTCAACTTCGTCTGTGTAACTTTTCATTAAAGCACAAAACACATTCAATTCTACTTTTGTGATATCAGAGGCTAAAAATATAATGGAACTCGAGTGGAGTGTGCCTCACGGTGTTCAATATATTGCCCTAATACAACTACCCAGTCAAACTTTTATGGTTGTTGGTGGTCACAATTCCGTTTGAAAAGAAGGATTCCAGTCTTAGATTTGCTTCCAAACAACACCGAGAATGACTGGTAATTGAATGAATGATCTACTTCCAACCAATTCCGAGCCCATTTTCAACCTACTTTCATACGGGCTGGACCCATATTTCTCATATTTTAAATGGGTGGGTTGAATAGGATTTTATCATGAACAAGCTGGGTGGGTCAAAAATTTTGGGTTGAAATTTCTAGCACTATTGATGATATAACTGTCACTTATCAAAGGGCCATTTGATTAGGCTTGAAACGACATCACTTTCATCATTTCATACAAAAGACCTAGGTAAAATTACAGTATTTCTAGGTATTGAAGTAACCAAAAACAAAAGTAACAGATCAGGTATTGTCATTCACGGCAAAAGAATGTTCTCGACATACTTGAGGAGACTGAAATGACAAACTGTAAACCAATCAATACACTTGTGGATCCGAATGTCAAATTTCTGTCAAGAGTCTCTCAATCAACCCCGTGAGATATAGGAGATTAGTTGGAAAACTTAATTATCTCACTGTAACTCGCCCAACTATCGTCTTTTCAGCAAGTATCGTCAATCAGCTTCTAGATTCTCCATATAAAACTCATTGGGATGCAATAGTCTGTATCATTCAGCATATTAAAGTGTCACTTTACGAGGATTGAAGACATGATAAAATTGTAGGGTATACAGCTGTTGATTGAGCAGGGTTCTCTCTTCTAATAGACATTCTACCGCTGGATAACATGTTATAGTCTAAGGCAATTTAGTATCTTGGAAGATTGTTATGAAATGAACTTTGGATCTAATTCAACTCTAGAAGCCAACTCATGAGATAAAAATTGCCCAAATATCATATAAAGAGATAACTTATTTCCTACAGCAATGTAGGACACTAACAATCCTGCCCACAGTATGCGCATGATTTGACATATGAAGGAAGTGAGACTGAGATGGTTTGGGCATGTGAAGAGGAGATGCGTAGATGCCCTAGTGAGGAGATGTGAAAGGTTGAATATGGTGGGTATGAGGATAGGTAGAGTAAGCCAAATAAGTATTTGGGGGAGGTGATTAGACAGGACATGGTGTATCTTCAGCTTATCGAGGACATGACCTAAGATAGGAGGGTTGGAGGTCGCGAATTAGGGTAAAAGGTTAATAGGTAGTTGAGCGATGTCTCGCTTTTCGGTGGGGTAGGCTTGGTGGTAGTCTAGAGCACCATGTTTGTCATAGTTTTAGCATTATTCTTGTAGTTTCTTGCCTTTTGATTACTATTACCATATGTTGTTTATTGTGTTTCGGTTATCGCACTATTTTGTTGTTACTGCTGTTCCTTTTCCTGAATGTTTGTACTATTTTCCTTGTTAGTTGCCATGTTTCTTCACTGTCGTGTTTCCTTTTTCATAACTCCTTTGACTTGACAACCTAGGGTCTTTCAAAAACCTCTTTACCTCCACAAGGTAGTGGGGTAAAATTAGCGTACACTCTATTCTCCACATCTATTCTCCACAGACCCTACTTGTGGATTACACTGGGTATGTTATGTTGTTGTTGTTGAACATGAGCGCCCATCAACCTTGGGTAAACCAAGAATAGGAATGGGACTAGTTCAGATGCCATGTGAAATAATGGGAAAAGTTGCTGAAAAGCTGAAAAATGAAAAATGATCTTGAGCATTGCCAGTTCAAAGAGTATGAATATGATACCAAACTATGTCTGAATCTCCGTGGAAAATAGGACAAAAGTAGAATATAATCAGATGATTTTTAAATAAATAAACCAATACCGTTCTAGAATAATTATCAACGGATGTTACAAAGTCAAGATAACCTTGACATGAAATAACAGGAGCTGGACCCCAAATGTCTGAATGAACTAAAACAAAAGAAGCCCTAGCTCGTTATTGATTCTGCTTGGAAACTGAACCCTGTTGTGTTTACTAAGCGGACATGACTGACACTCTAATTGACTAACGTTAAACAAACTATATGAATCATACTTGCCCCGAAGCTTCCCATAAAACATAGTTTCCACTGCCATGAAACTTTATAGTGGTAATTGTAGGAGCAGGAGTACAGATGGCAGGGAAAAGGGAAAAGGGGTTTCTTGACTGTTTGTTAGTCACCCATTCTGCTCCCTTTTCTTTAGTTCAAACAGAAAAGGAGGGAGTCAAATTAAAATAATCTAGAGATTGGAACTCTAATGAAATCAAACTAAGGGAAATAATTAAATAATCTCAGCAGAAAAAGGAAAAGAACGGAACAACTTTGAGATTTGGAGAAAATACTAGGTTTTTAGGGGACGGTGAGAGGTTGGGGAAAGGCTGGAGGTTTGGTTGACTCGTGTGAGAAAGCATGCTGGGGTGCATATAATGTTTACAAGTAATCCTAAAAAGAAAGGAAAGTAATTCCTAGTAATTTATACTCCTATTTATACAATTATAGGGATTCTAAACCTTTCTTCGTAATAATTTCCTAATTCTTAGCAGATAGTGTTCTAGATTCTCTTCGACATACACCAGGTCCATTGAATCCAACCCTGTCAAAATTGATCAAATATTGGACAAGTTATGTAGGGACTTTTTATGGAAAGGAAACAAAAAGAGAGCCTTCAACCTAGTCAATTAGAACACCTTCAACAATTATAACAAATTGGATAGAAGGCACACAATGAAAGACTACTTTACAAATGGTTGTAGAGATCCAATTACGAAGAGAACGCACTTTGGACGAAAGTTATTAAAAGGTTAAGTATGGCCTTCTTAATCCATGGGCCACAAAAATCCACATCATATTATTGCATCTGAAAACAAATCAGACATCTTCAAAAACATTATCTGCAAAAATAAGCTTCAAAGTTGGTGACGCAGCAGAAATCAATTTTAGCACGCCACTTGGTTTGGATATACCTATCAAGGATTCCTCCCAGATTTATTCTGTTTCGCTGCCAATCCAGCGATATTCCTCACAGAGCATTGGCGTTGAAGGCATTGCAACGTCAGGGAGTTAGAAAGAATGTATATGTTGAGAATATAATTAAATATTAAAAGTGTGTTCTCTCTAACAGCTTAAGCTTTTAGATGAGATGGTTACACACTTCAACATGGTAGGCAAAGGTCCTGAAATCGAATCTCGCCTTCACCCATTATCAAAAAAGAATTTCCACGTGCTTGGACCATGAACAAAAAATCAGGCCAGCACATAAGGGAGCTTTTGTTGAGAATATAATCAAATATTAAAAGTGTGTTCTCTCTAACGGCTTAAACTTTTAGATGAGATGGTCACACACTTCAACCGTATACACTAATACGACAACTTAGCAGTCTTCCACCATGTAGCACCCAGTAAAAAAAACTCTTACTCTAGATAAATCTTAATGCTTAAATGGCTCTGGTTAATTACCGCAAGTTGTTTGGAATAGACCTTTGAGTTATTTCTCAAGTGTGACAAAATATAATTGTTCTTGATAGGGTAGTATTGTAATAATATAATAAGTAATTGACCAAGTCCATGGAGAGTATAGATGATGACTATGTCAAAAAGGGAATTCAGTAATGGGATTAGTGTGGTCTTACACGTGAGAAATGTGAGACAAGTCCTCATTTTGGAGCATTGGTGACAGTTGGTAAGGAAAAGTCTTGGATAATGGTTTTAAAAGTGAAACCAAGCTGAATTTTGATGTATATTATACCGGCCACAAAAAAGATATAGATAGACATAGGGCTATGAAATTTAGGACCAAGTTCACTAAGTTGTTGGCAAAAACTATATTGCGTAAAGGGTTTTAAATGACCACGTTATAAAGAGACTTGTGAGGTATTAAAAAACAAGTATTTCTTGGTTATCTTTTGAGAGCAGCGAACGACCTCTCTAGTTTTCCATATCAAGCAGCTAAGTTGAGAGGGTTGAGGGAACGAGTTCTTCTTCCCAAGCTTTAGAATATTCAATGGTTAAAATTGTAAACTCCACTAGTTCTTTTCATTGAAACCTTCAAGAACACAAAGAGGGAAAATTTACGGTTCTTCAGGAGGAAATTGCCACTACTCCATTTCCAATTTCAATGTTCAATAATGTAGAGCATGATTATGAGTAGAAATTGCTATTTTTACATGTTATTAAAGTAAACCCAGTGGGTATTGTAGAGAAGATGATGGATAGTGCTAGGGCTAAAATTGAGTTGGAAATTTTAATAAATGACCCAAATGAGTGGTAAAAACCTTATAGGGGTACTAATTGGACTTAACGGATGGGGGTAATGGAAATTAAAATATTTGGATGACTTAGTGTCAATTGTGATCCCTAAAGTGTGTTATGTTGGATTTTATGAACTTGAATTGACAAAACTTACTTATAATTGATGTAGATCGATATTGTTGGGACGTATTGAACGTGTTCTACGTGTTGGGAGTATTTTGGGAGTCTAATCTGGGAGTATTTTGGGAGTAATCGATGTAAGTTAGGATGTACCTTTTATTAAGAAATCTTTTCTAAAAATTGCAGGACTTTAAAAAAAAGGTCAGCCCGGTGCACTAAGCTCCCGCTATGCGCGTGGTTCGAGAAAGGGCCGGACCACAAGGGTCTATGGTAAAAAATTGCATGACTTTGAGCTTGTAAAAAGTGTTTAAGATGTTGGTATAAGTTCGATTGAGCTATACACTCGATTTGTGCTATCTACTACTATGTTATATATGATAAGTTGGCTATTTAATGCCTTGCAAATAAAGATAACACTTGAGTCGTGTTCCAAGAGCTATACACTTGATTTGTGCTATCTACTATGTTATATATGATAAGTTGTCTATTTAATGCCTTGCAAATAAAGATAACACTTGAGTCGTGTTCCAAGATATTTCACAAATTTAATGATGTTGATGTTAATGTTCTATGTTTTCATAGTACTGATTCAAGTTTATGTTAAAGTAGATATTTTCAAGAATGATGCTTTAAATATCCATGGACTAATCATGCCAAACTCTTGACATCTAATGGACCTAATGACGATCAAATGATGATGTTGAATGTTTTTGGAGAACCTTAGAACTGAGAGGACATTCGTTTCAAGAAATTGAAATGTTTGTCTAGAAACTACATGTGCCGGTGTAGGATAGTAATTAGAACCATTTTGGCAACTACTTATACCATCCTCAATAAGAGGTACATTTAGGGTGCTAGCTCCTCAAAGTGTTAGATTCATATGGCATATATGGTGATACCGCCAAAACGACCAGGGGGAGTGAATAGATAACTGATTTTGGGATCCCTATTTAAACAGAGCCGAAATTTATAAATTTTAGTAAGTTTAGCCACTTCAAAATCAATTTCAGATTGAATGCAAATATAAGGCACATTATACCTGCAGCTATCTTGTCGGGTGACAAGGAAAGAAAGGAATTCGAGACTTTTTTAGGGCAAGAAAGAAACAGCTCAAACACAAATGTAAGTTTGCTATCATTTTGTGCAGCATGGTTATGTATATGATGTTTAAGCTACTTTATGTTTTCTAAGTACATTACAAATGTATGTGATTACACTTCCGTACATCCCTCCCATCATTCTCATTTTGCTAATCACCAATAAAACATCACATTACTTATCAGCAACAACATACCCAGTACATATTGTTACACCTCGCAAGTTTAAGACAAGGATTAAGAACATCATTAAGATTAAGATTCGGATAATGGGTATGACATATAATTACACAAGCTACGAACACGTCAATGAGTATTTAAAATGATAAGTTATTTATATTTCTCTTTTGAGGATTATTACATATTATGGGAATTACGACATGGAGAATACGAGACCTTATGGAATTCCCGGGAATTAAAGGAAACGAAAATCAAGATTTAAAGAAATAGATTAAGGTTTACTACTTTGGGAATTAATTTAGTTTAAAAAGCACTTAGAGGGTTAAAGTGTAAAAAAAGAAGAGGTCCCTAAATGCATTTTTAGAAAATCTGAAAAATACTAATTAAAGCCCTAAAAATCTCATTCTTCCACTTAACAAAAAAAAAATCTACTTTCTTTCTCCTCTTCCTCCCCCCCCCCCCCCACCTTAGCGATTTTCCCTTCTCTTGTGGCAATAAGAATTTAGTTTTTTGTTCCATCTTCTTGGATTAATTAACCTGCACCATTAAGACAAGAATTTGAGAATTTTAGACCCAAAAACAGGGGGGGTCTCGACGAGACTGCCCAGCAGATTTTTAGGGCGAAAAATTCGATTTGTGATGCCATTGTTGGGAAGAAAAACATGTGTAGATGTTGGGTAACGTTGTAGAATTGTTGCATGTCGATTTGGGATTAAAGAAGTGTGAAAAATTGAAGCAAAAGGGCACGAAACAGTGGAAAAATCGGGACTGCTGGGCAGAATTTTGTTCAACTTTGGAGGGGTATATCTCCTCGTATATTAGGGGTTTTTGGGTGTTTCAAAAGCCTAAAATGAAGTTCGTCGAGTCTAGTTTCCAACGCAATAAACCTCTCCTCGATAGGACACCGGAGTAGAGAGTTATGGACGTTACAAGTTCAGCTGACGAAACAGTGGCTAAAAATCGGGACTATTTTGGGGATTTAATTAAGGTATGAAAATTCTTCAATCTATGCTATAATTGAAGTTGCATATTGTGGTAGTTGAAGTAATGTACTTGTGTTAGGAAGAAATCTTGAATTTGGACATTTCATGTGGATAATTTGAATGTTGTAGCCAATATTAGGACTAATGTTACTAATCTTGGAATTGTCGTATTCGATTATTGTGTTGTGAAATTCGTCGCTACTTGGCATGTTGATATTGGAAGAGACAAGTTATAATTGTTCATAAAGAATAATTGGAACAAGATTGGACTCTAAGAAATTAAGAAAAGAATTGGTTTTGTAAATATTGGCCAAAGACTTGCTTGGAATTTTTGGATATTATCGCGTCAAGTTAGGGGCAGATTTTGTGAAGTTTAAATGTTGGGAATTTGACTATGAACATGTATATAAGTTATGGTAATTACTAATACATGTCTTAAAGGAAGTAAGGTGTAAAAAGGGTGTTATGTTACAAACTATAGAACTTGGTTATTGTTGTTGTCATTAGAGTTGATGGATTATTTTAAGATTGTTCTAATATGGACTAAGGACTGAATTAACATGAGAAATAGGTGTAGTAATCACATGGTTTGTTGTAGTTGTGATATCGCTTAAAAATAAAAGAGAAAGAATACGTTATGATGACATAAATGGAATATCTGAGATTATTGTGGTTATATATTTGAGTTATGACTTGCTGTTGGTATTGCTGGCTTGGTTTGAAATTTGTGGATACGCACATAAACAGAGGAAATGCTGCCCAAATTTCTATAGAAATAGGAAGTCGCTATTCGATATAACTCACGTTAGAGATCATAGAATTGACGAACGTATTACTATTATTATAGGCTGACATACTAGACGAGGCGCATCCTAGTATTGCATTGGTTGAGCGACTAAGAGGTATGTGAGACTATCCTTCCTTTTTTTGGCATGATTTTGTGAAAATCCTTCTTCCTTCTTTTGGCATGACTTTGTGAAAAACTTTCATTTGACTTGATTTTAATAAAAGTACGGCGGACGTACATGATTTTCTACAGAGTTAGTTTTAAAGGAAAATTGTTATGACAAGTGCCTATGATTTTCAGTAAAGAGCTTATTATGATGATATTATCGAAAGTCACAGATGATTTCTAATTGCATATAGTTGCTCATGATATCTACTCGTGCCAAGTCTTATTACACATTCACCGAGTCTCTCACATAGAGGGCCGGCACTATATTGTATGTTCCGGGTTCGAGTCCCGGCTATTATTATTATATTACTTGGGTTCGAGTCCCAAGCGGGTTCAACTCCCGGATTATTATTATTTCATGGATTAGCTCTCCATGATGCGGGTTCGAGTCCCATGACATTATATTATTCCATATACTTACGTGGGTTCGAGTCCCACGATATATATACTTATTTGGGTTCGAGTCCCATGATATATACATACTTACTTGGGTTCGAGTCCCATGATATATATGTACTTAGACGGGTTCGAGTCCCGTGCGATTATATCCTGAGGATAGAAGTTTATGATTTTGGCACGACTTGCATATTTTGAAAAGGTAAGAACTGATTTTCATTACTCCCATTTGATAAGGCAGAGTTGTACTGTTAAGTTGATTTCATACTTGCCTCATGTTATACGTTGAACTGTTATGATTTCAATTATAGTATTTTTCAGTTTCACATACTTGGTACATCTATCGTACTGACCCCCTTTTCCCCGGGGGGCTGCGTTCATGCCCGCAGGTTCAGGTGTTCAGATATGTGACCTCCGCCTAGAATTTATGTACAATTGGAAGCTCCTTTGTTCCGAGCCGGCTATTTTGGTACTGCACCTTTATCTTTCGGACTTATGCATATTTTGGGCACGACGGTCTGTCGTATCGCCATGTCGTGGCTCTTAGAAGTGCAGAAACGATTGTGGGTTGGACGTTTGTACCTTGTTTTGGGTTTTGATGTTATTATCTCGTGGCAGCCTTGCCGGCTTGCTTATTTTGATTATGCATTTGTGCGCGTGATGTTGGTTGGTGGCAGCCTAGTCGGCTAGCCCATTTTAGGGAAATGTTGTAAAAGCAGCGTTGTGCTGCCGAAATTTCTATAGATCTCTGTATCAGATGGATTAAGAGTGACAGGTCAGTAATGACGTCCAATTAGGACGTTAGTCGCGGCCCGTCGGGTTGGGTCGTGACACATACCCAGTGGAATCCCACAAGAAGGGTCTGGGGAGGATAGGATGTACGCAGACCTTACACCGATCTTGGGAGGTAGGGAGTTTGTTTTTTATAGACCCTCGGCTAAGAATAAAGCAATACATCAATAACAATAAAATAAATCAGTAGAACAATCACAAAGTAGGTCAAATAGGAAAAGGAACAATAACTACAACAAAATAATATGCTACGCCAGGAACGAGAGATAGTAAATACTGACAAAAATCGAAGGACAAGAGATACGACTACTAGAATGGAACACTCTACTACCTACTACCCTACTAACAAAATTAGAAAAAAAATGTTACATGCTGAAATGGGAGGGCATCAAAAAGGAAAAAAGTAGAAAGAGCACAACCAAAAATATGGGGGATACACATACCTCAAGTGGAGTTAGCGGGCACTTCCCATCAATTCGGTTTGCACCTGGCCTTATAACTCTTCCTCTTCGCCTGAATTTTCCTCTCCAACTTCTTTCACGGGCAATATCCATCTCATGTTTTTCTTCTTCCCCACCATCATATGTACAACATGAAAAAGCAACCATGTCCTATTATAAGAGGAAAAACAATTTTAAGTTCCAAGCTTATCTTTCAAAAGGAAAAGAATCTTGGATGATCAACGTAGCCCTTAAAGAGAATAAACAATTGAAGCATGTTCTAACACCTCTTCAAAGCGGATGTGCACCGAAACATATCTTCCGCTCGTTTTAGAGCTCTTTTTTATCATTCGATCAACCATCTTTGCTGCAAGCATACGTATGGGTTCAGAAAACCTAAGCGCTTCAAAATTGCACAAACATCGTGGCCCTTGGATATTTGGAGGAACTGAATGGGCCAATCTGTTAGAAAAAGGTGCAATGCGAACAGCCCTGCACATTCATCGTAGGCACAAGTAAATGCGGCATGTTTACAAGATTAAGATTAAAGGAATATAGGTTAAAGGAAGATGAAACATTAGTTCATTGATAGTGCAAGAGAGGCAGGGGGTAAACCCGAAGTTTATGATCATGATCCCTCCATCACCTTATGAGATCATATAAAAAGCATATTATATGAATCTTTCGGAGATTGTTCAGTCATCACTGAGACAGTACATTTTAGAAGTAAAAATAGAACATGTGAATTGCAAAAGCTAAGGAGCGGATGTGGCCTTACACATCTCAACAAAGTGGGGTAGCTGAAAGGAAGAATAGGCATCTCATTGACCCTATTGTTGATTGTGTTAATATTTTAGCTTGGGACTTTATTTCTTAGCGTAGTTATAGGAGAACAAAACATTTTCTTTTATTGTAATTGATTGTCTTTCCTTATTTAGTTATAGGATTCATTGTTTAAAACTTCTTCTCATGGGATGTAAAGGCATATCGAAGTACAAAAAGCCTTTTCTTCTTTCACAAATTTTACATGATATCAGAGTTATTTTATTTTAAACTGGTAATGTTGGGCATGGTATCAGAGTTATTGCTGCCTTTTTTAGGTGAGCTTTTGAGAAAGTAATTGATTGTTTTTCCTTATTTAGTTATAGGATTCATTGTTTAAAACTTCTTCTCATGGGGTGTAAAGACATATCGAAGTACAAAAAGCCTTTTCTTCTTTCTCAAATTTTACATGATATCAGAGATTTTTTTTTTGAAACTGGTAATGTTGGGCATCGTATCAGAGTTATTGCTGCCTTTTTTGGTGAGTTTTCTCCCTGTAGCACTACGGTTCTGTTCGTATCAAAGTGGTCGAGTTTTTCTCCCTCCTAGGGGTTGTTGCGACTCAAACCCTTTCCGGACAGTGCTTTTGAGAAAGTAAAACCATTCTGGTAGCTTCCAACACAGACCCTCCTTCTATGGGGTTCGCCCAACTATTGCGACCAAAACCTAGTTCTTTCCTCACAAGTCTGATGACCAAAAGTCTAGATCTGGTCATTTTTTCACTTTCTGGAGACTATGATTTCCTCATATGTAGATGTCACCTAGAATCTGAAAAATTATATTTTCAGTAACATCCAAGTCCAGATGTTGGTTTTCCAAATTCTGAAAATTTTCTTTGGGTTGTTATTTGTTGAATTATGGGGGACACCAAAGCAATATATAATAATTCTCCTTCACAAATCAGTGGGTGAAATTGGATGGGGCGAAACGTATCTTGCTTGGTCAAAATCTTGTTTGTTTTTTATTAAGTCTAAAAAATTATTGGGTTATATTACTAGAGAAAGAGAGCACCTACTGTGACTAATACTCCTATGGTGAATTGAATTCAAAGCGAATGACTCAAGATAGTCAATCCTGAGTGAACCCTTTGCTACCAATAGCACCTTATACCTCCCTCCAAAGAAACATCTGATTTAAATTTGATGGTGAACACCAACTTGCAATCCACAATTTTCTTTCCACATGGCAGCTCTACCACTTCCTAGGTTTCATTTTTTCAAGAGCTATAATCTCTTATAGAATAACCTCCTTCCATTTGGAAAGGTTCAAAGTATCCTACACATTTCTTGGTATCTCCATTCTAGATAACTGAGAAAGAAAAGTTATATAGGAAGGGGACAAGTTTCTATATGACACAAAATTTGACATGAGATGCTTGGTGACTTTTCTTACTCATTGACGTTTGACAACCAGAAGGTCAATGTCTAAAGGAACAAATGGTAAATCGGAGTTCAGTCTTGGACAATTACCTTGAATTTCAGTGTGATCTTGTGGGGTGGCCGTATGGTTCTAATGAGTCCTTGATCACTTTTTCCTAATTCCCGTCTCTCCTCAATTAAGTCTGTATTTCATTTTTTGTTTCATGTCCTTGTCATTAATTGTGTCATGAAAAGGATCTCTTCTCTCAGTTTTTTCAATTTCATTGTTTAAGCCTTCGTGATCTCTTACCTTTCATAGGTTGTTTTCTGCTTCATCACCAAGATTACTATTTCCGGTGTCTATCACAAAACTTTCTCATTTCGCATTTCACAAGCGAAATGGTGACATGTAGCAGGTTTCATGGAGTTTAGAAGCCAAGCAATTACCATCGAGTTTCCTGATCTCCAGGCGCTCATTCTCGGGTCTGCTGGTTTAGGCTTTCTCGTCTCTCTGATTAGGTGCCCAAGTTTCCCTTGAGTATCAATTACCGAACCGAATGGTTGCACCCATTTACCAAATAATTATTGCTATTCAGCCATTGAGAGGTGAGCCAAAAAGACAATGAGAGGAATCACCGTCTTGATTTATGGTTGTCTCGACCAGAACTTCATTAGGCTTCTGCTGATGCCGCTGGGTGACATTGCCTAGTTAATGTTGTTTTAGACATGAACAACACAGGAATAAAGCTGTTTTGATACCACTTCATTTAGGTACCAAAATGCTCTATTTTATTTATTTGTAGAGGACATATTTATAGAGAAGAGAAAAAACAAATTAGGAACTTCGTAATTCTGGGAGAAATCAAGGGATGGTTTCAGCCTGATCCTAAAAAAAAGGGCAGACAATCAAGGGATGGTTTCAGCCTGATCCTAAAAAAAACAAAGGGCAGCCGGTGCACAAAGCATCCCGCATTAGCAGGGTCCGGCCTTCCCTAAAATACTTAGCAGCCTAGCAAATCCAATTCTATTGGGTTCATTTAGATCCGACAAATCTGATCTGATCAGATCATAATTGATATTCAAAAATCAACACAACTCCTTATGTTAATGCTTCTGTTATGGGATTTCTCTATGCATATTGATGGAATGGAAGGATCCTTTTAGCAGTAGTATGTGTCCCCAAAGTATGTATGACAAGTAATATACACCTGATTTATCATTCAATGGAGACCAATAAAGGAGGAAAATCTAAAATGAACCACAAAGAGAATTATAACTCTTCCAACCAAAAAGGATAAGACAAATTAGGTCGTAGGCAAAAGACTCATACCCCAACTCCTTCAGCTTTGGCAGGACCTTTGAAAGATAATAGGTTGGGCTGGACCATGCCTTTACTCTCAAGTTAACAATGCTACTTATATTATTGTCAAACTGCAGTAGTAGATCTTCAGGGAGTTCTCGGACCACCTTCACATGATTTCTTAGAGCATAGATGAAGAATTCCTCATCAAATATATCACCAAACTTGCTGCAAGTATGACAATATATAAGAACTTCTGGTACATTTCAATAGGACACTACATAATGGATGAACTGATATTCTCTGAAAAGAGGAGAGCTCAATTACATGAAATGTTAAATCAATCGACGGGAAGAATGACATTACCGCTCTTGAGTATTCAAGAATTTGGGAAGCTCTTCATGCTTTATCTCAATTTATAGACCAGCCACATAAACATAAATAGCATACACTGTTCAGCTCCAAACAAGTCCTATGTAAGTGACTACTGAACAAACTGAAATGGTACTTGAATAACTATCCCTGCTTCGGACTATTTCCTATTAACTCTCTTTCCCTCTAATTATTTACCTGTTTCTTGCATCCATCAATAGATAAAGATTTATAATAGGAGAGAAAAATTACAATAATGCTGTATATAACCTTACCTAGAGTCTCTCCAGACACTATTTAAATGAAAAATTGGAATAACAAGAGTAGCATTCAGTAGTCCTGCAACTGCTACAGCATCACATATCTGCAATTTATACATAGAAAAAAGACATGTTTTAGCTACAGAAAATGAATTGAACATTGACTTACCCCATAACTAAGACACAATTAGGTGGCTGCACGATCAACTTAAATGATCAGTAACATCTTCATTTGCCTAGACTCCACATGGCAAATGATCAAAATATGCACAATAGTATCATCTGTTAAAACAATGTCTAGTAGTTATGCATTCTATATTCAACAATATTAAGGTATGGAAACTGTTCTTTTCCCTCCATAAGTAAAAATTTGAAACTGGTTTTATTTTCACTTTATGAATAAAGTTATCACTAACATCCTGAAAAGAATACCAAATTTCTCAAAGGTGATTCATGTAGAAATGGCAAAGTTGATATTCACCAAATAAACCATCTGATCCACCTACGAAACTGGGTTTTGGAACAGATATTAGTAAATGGTTTGACTTTCTTGAATACGTTTAATTGGTTTAACCATAACCCATCTAATATCTGTTTATGAGATAAATAAATATCCAAGAAATCTGTTGTAAGCTTTGATTTTTAATAGATGAGCTTTTCTAGGAAAGGATAATTTCTTAGTTATCAGGATCCTTGATTTTAGGATCTTGGTATTATAGGAAACTATCCCTTGAGATCAGAAACTAGAATCCTTGACAATAGAATTAGTTTCCTGATTTTTGTGTATATTTTTCCTTCAAGTACTGTATCAAATTGTACAGCATATGCGAATGAGAGCTACTTTTTACTACTGCAACTTTATACATGTTATCAGAGTGGGAATAAGATTTCCACTGTTATATTGCTGAACCGACCATTTCAAAAAGTATCAGATCAGCGGCAGCAAAAGGAGAAAGCACCCTGATTTCTGGACAGTTCAGAAGCATCATGATTCTTGGAGGAGATTCATCTCATCTGTCATAACAGCTGACTTTGCAGAAACTGTACGGGAAGAATTACTTGGAAGGGCACAAACCGTGAAGTTGGGCATTGACGGAAGAGAAAAGCTGGGATATCTGACTGGATATATCAGGAAATCCGAAAAAGGAGACGCTTGGCTAGGCGAATGGCGTCCGAGAACTCCATCATCATTGCCTGGCTGATTAAATCCATGGAACCATCAATAGGTCAACCGTACGTTTTTCTTCCTACTGCAAAAGATCTAGGGGAAACTACTAGGGGGACTTATTCATATGTTAAAGAATTTCTTTCAAATATTTGAATTAAGAACTAACTTGTGGAGGTCTACGCCAGGAGATTACGAAGTTACTGTATATTATAATGAAGTGGTGTCACTTTGGCAAGAGTTAGACCAATATTGTAATGATGACGAGAATTATCCAACAGATAGTGTAATCTATAAAGTTCATGAAAGGGAAGAAATGATAATGTTTATCTTTTTTTGGCTGGCTAAAATCGAGATTTTCATGAAGGGCTAGGATTTTCGCGAATAAACCTTTAAATACCCTAAGGGAAGCCATTTCTGAAATTAGAGGGGAAGAAACTAGCAGAAAAGTCATGTTAAGACCTGACCATGACCCAAAACCTGCCGTAGAAACTCTGCTCTAGCTACAATGTTAAGTGACTCAAAAATGACGAGAAAAAGAAATCTTGGTATGATCATTGTAAGACCTTGCCATAACCGTGAAACCTGCGATTGATTCGAGAAGTTCACTCAGGTTGTAAAAAATCAAGGATACTCTCGAGGGCAAGGAGATTATACCTTGATTGCGAAGCTCCCCGCGGAAGGAAAGATTGTTGTTTTGATTGTGTATGTTGATGACATCATCCTCATCGAAGATAATCAAAGAAGAAATGAAGTTGTTGAAGAAAAAACTGACATCTAAGGTCGAGATCAAGAACTTGGGTGCTTGAGATGCTTTCTCGGCATGAAGATAGCTTGATCAAAAAGAGGTGTGTCGGTTTCACATAAAAAGTATGTGAGTGATTTACATAAAGAACAGGATTAAGTAGATGTAAACTGGCAAAAATGTCAATTGATGTCGATCACAAGTCCGAAAATAGAAGAGAAACTAGTGGATGTGCCATTGTGGCAAAGTACCAAAGATTAAGAGAACTTACCTAGTTGTTTTGATTGTGTATGTTGATGACATCATCCTCATCGAAGATAATCAAAGAAGAAATGAAGTTGTTGAAGAAAAAACTGACATCTAAGGTCGAGATCAAGAACTTGGGTGCTTGAGATGCTTTCTTGGCATGAAGATAGCTTTGATCAAAAAGAGGTGTGTCGTTTCACATAAAAAGTATGTGAGTGATTTACATAAAGAACAGGATTAAGTAGATGTAAACTGGCAAAAATGTCAATTGATGTCTATCACAAGTCCGAAAATAGAAGAGAAACTAGTGGATGTGCCATTGTGGCAAAGTACCAAAGATTAAGAGAACTTACCTACTTATCTCACACTTGACCAGACATTGCATTTGTTGTGGGTCACAATCATGCATTCACCACATGAAGAACATCTTTAAGGCAGTTCATCATATACAGTGTTATCAAAAGTGAAGAGCGCAAAAAAAATCTAAGGTCAGCTGGGGCTTTAAGCGCAATGCCTTTAATGAAAAAAGGTGCAATGGTACAAAGATACAAATATATATATGTTTAGTCCAAGACTAAACATTATGATAAAGTGAAATATCAATTATCTAATGTCACCTCTTCAAGAGAAGCTCCTTGGCAAGGAAAAGGATGTCTTACAGACTTGATGATGATACTAAAGCGCACATAAAGCGAGGCGAAGCGCTCAACATGTTTTGAGCCTCGCTTCAAGGCTTAAGCGTGCCTTTGACAACACTGATCATATACTGAGGTATATGAAGAATTCTCTGAGAAGAGGGTTGTTTATAGAAAGAACGAGCAAAGAGGCATTTAATACTACAAAGATGCAAACTAGGAAAGTTCGATTTCAGATGGGTGATCTACCTCAGGCTACTGTGCTACTACACATTTATTTGGGGAAATCTAGTGACATAGAGAAGCAAGAAATAACATATTGTAGCCGGCAGTGCTGAAAGCAGAACACCAATCGATGGCTCAAGGGATTTGGAAATGATGTGGCTAAAAGGTTGTTCGAAGAACTAAGGAAACCTATGATCATGCTTATAAAGCTCTATGGCGAAAACAAGGCAACAATCAGTACTTCTTACAACCTGGATCAGCGTGACAAAGCAAATCATCTTGAAATTGACAGATATTTTAGCAAGGAGAAGACTGAAGGAGGAGTCATTTGTATGTTGGACCTTGGGCCTAACTCCCCCAAAAGCTAACTCAAGAAGTGATAACTTCTTGATTAAAACACATGCTAAGGAGGATTTCCACGTTGATATCAAATCTTTGGAATGCTACAAAGGTAGTGGAAACCAAGCTTTCAAGTCAAAGGAAGAAGGAGAGAGAGGCTGCCTCCAATTCGTGGACCAAGGGACATCTTCACGACTTCAAATGTGGGGACGGACAGAAGAGAGCAGCTTGAAAGCCATGGAGAAACGTCTCCACGATCACACTTCGTGGAGACAAATGGAATTGAAGTGAAGAAAACCGTCTCCACGGGCCCCATTCGTGGAGACAAATTGTTCCTCCATTTGTGGCTATTACGGCCTAATTGTAATTAAGGCCTAGTTTAGGGTTATTTTAGACTGTTGCTTACTATTTCCAATACCCTTGTTCCCTCTTTGGAAGTGTAAACTTTGATGAAAGATGAGATGTTCTCTTGGAGTGTAGAACACTCTTGTTTGCTTCGATTAGGTTTAGCTTCGTTCTCTTTTACAGCCTTTCTTGAATTACAACATAGCTAGGTAATTCATGTATGAGTTCTCTTTCTCCTTTCTATGGATTGCTTCTTTAATTGAATGTTATTCTGGTTAGTGTCAAGTTCTCTTTTGATTGTTCCAGATGTTAATTGTTTTGCATCTTAATTATCGATTCATCCTTTTTACGCTAACTATCTTGGGTAGTGAATTTTTTTAAAGTAATACCTCGGGTAATGATTATTGCAAACTCATCAATGTGTTCAACTTAGTTGGGTTGTTTGATAGTTCAAGCCCTAATTTCTATTCTGCATATCTTTGCTTCCCTCTCAATCTTCGATAGTGTTTTTAGGGTGGGTTATTTTTATATAACCTGTTATTTGTATCTTCCCGGTTGAGAGTTATCAAAAGGTGAGGATTGCAAAATCATATACAGAAGTCCAATTCATCATCCCACCCGGTGTAGGAATTCAACACTCGCCGACGCCTAGGACTGGACATCTGGAGCGTGGACATTATAAGATGAGGTCCAACATCAAGTAAACAATAAATTGGGATGGGCCCGACTCTAATAACATGATAAAGAAATGGGCTTTGAGCCTAACTCAACCAGCTAGCTCAAGAGATTAGGATTGCCCAAGACCATATAAAAGAGGCAAATTTCCTCATCCCACCTGATGTGGGACTTCAATGTATGTCATTTATATCAACGCCACAGCAAGTTACAGACATTCTCACTAAAGGACTACATAAGCAGAGTTTTGAATCTCTAACTAGCAAGTTGGGCATGATAGATATGCATGCACCAGCTTGGGGGAGTGTCAAGAATCTACTGTAATCTTTGACTTTTAATTGTTGAGCTTTCTCATAAAAGGACAGTTTCTAATTTATCAGGATCCTTGATTCTGGGATCTTGATATTTTAGAAAACTTGGGAATGAGGCGTAGTAGTTCTTTTTGTTGTTGTTGGTATTTTAGGAAACTAATACCTTGAGTTCAACAACTATAATTCCCTCGATATTAGACATTAGCTTCCTTATTATTGGTTTTCCTATAAATACTATATCAGTTTGCAAAGCAATATACGAATGAGAATTAATGTTTCCTCCTACTAAATTCTACAAAAAAGTATCTCTCTTACTTTTTGATAAGGAGCAAAAAGCATTTCTCTTACTATCTCCCGTCAACTTGCAATTCAACTTATTTTTCTTTCATTTAATCTTATCCTATTTGTACAAATTCGGACTAGTTGGTCTGTTGTGAACCACCTTTTGTTTTTTTGTTTTTTTGATGAAGTAAGATGTTTCATTAAAAAGCATCAAGAAGATGCATAATTAGGGGCATAATTACATATAGACAAAAATACTGAAGAGAATTGTAGGCCCCAATACATTGGCTCCCTCTAAAACTAGAATACTAATGAAATCCAAAAACTGTTCAGTATTAGAAACTGTACACCTTTTGCTTTCTTTTTATAATAATTCCTTCAGAGCAATAAAACTGTAGTCTTGGTAATAACTTTTTCAAGCTAATATAGACACTATCTAGAAATAACTTTGGAACATAGAAGTCAGTTGGAAACCTTCGCTGCCACCTCTAATTCAAAGGTACTTTAACTATTTGAATTACCAGAAGTGAATGAGCGACTGAAATGGGCTAAACTGAAATAATTTAAATACAACATTTAGCTAATCCGTAGGGCATGTGAACAAATTAAATCTTTCCACCAAAATGGAGTTCAGAGCAACAAAATTATGCAGTCACGAAACAAGAGCCAAAAAAAAGCTGTAAACCAAATTTGGCAAATTAGAGCTTTCATGCGTTCGTCAATTCTCTCAAGATGGCAATCCAACAGACCAAAATATATCAAAAGAACCTACCGATAACCTTTGTTGGTTCAATCCACCATTTGCTTCAACTATGAGGTAGCCATTCGACTTTGGCAGTTCTGTGAAACCTTAAAGCACAAAAATAATATCCATTACTAGACATTAATAATTCAGAATTTTCTTTAACAAAAGCCATAAGGAAAGTTGATTTTGGATATTCAGCAAGGGCAGCCAAAAACATTAGGCTCTCCTATATGCCCAAGCAAATCAGAGAAATCCAAATAGTGCCATGGAAGATGTAATGGAAGACTAAGGCTCCTATTAAAGTAGCATGCTTTGGGTGGGTTTCTACAAGGGGGGCATGTTTAACACAAAATAATCTGCAAAAAAGGGGTTTTGTACTATGTAATAGATGCTACTTGTGTCGAGAAGATCTAGAAGATCTAGAAACAGTGGAGCACTTGTTTATCCATTGCAGAGTTGCCAAACAGTTCTGGGAAATATTTTTAAGTATTTGTGGTATTACATGGGTTATGCCTCAGAATGTGAGAGGTTTATTAGAAAGTTGGCAACAACAGGTTACTAGTAAAGAGAATAAACAGATATGGAGGACTATCCCATGGTGCATTTTCTGGACAATATGGCTGGAAAGGAACAAGGCCTGTTTTGAAGGACATAGATCTCCTATTTCTAGAGTAAAAGATAGTTGTTTACAGAATCTGTTCTTCTGGTGTAGAAGTAGTTCAATAGGCAGTCTGAACCAACTAATGGATTTCTTAGATCTATTAGGAAGGAAAATCTAGTAGTCTGAATTTCTTTCTGGTGTTATGTAACCTGTAAGTACCTTCTTGGTACCCTTTAATAAAACTTTTACCTTATCAAAAAAAAAGATTTCTTTAATTCCACTGTGGAGGGTGAAAGGGTGGGTTGGGGGTGGAGAGTTTGTTAGAGCTGGAGAAAGAGGAACAAGAGATACTTTATTGATATGTTCTTGGCATGGTAGCTAACCATCTTTAACTTATGGAAGCGATAATTGGGCGATCTTACGTTGAGACTAAGGTAGGATACTGCTTTGCATCAATATCTCAGTTTAAGAGAATTGAACACTAATTGCAAGAAAAATAGACAAATAATAGGAGCATTGCTACTGGCTGAAACAGAATGAAAACCTTCTTGAGAAACAGTATGGCCAATACAAGGCTTCCAAACTTGATGTAACTTAGGATTCCACACATTTGTTAACTGCATAATTCACACCGATCAAACTTTTGGGTTAGTGCTATGAACTTTCATAATAAATATTCATCAACAAGATCTCTGCAAAAGAATTATATAGAGAATATACAAAGAATGAATCAATAAACGTTACTTTTACCAATTAAGAATCAGATAACCACCCATTACCAACTCAAAAATGATATTCCATATACGCAAAAAGAACTATATAGGAGGACATTAAGAGAAAAGCTATCACTTTTACCCATTAAGGATCAATAACCATCTGTTACCAGCTCAACCCAAACTTCCCATTTGTACCTCTGCAAGAATCTTCAAATATTCTGGATAAGACTCTTTACACGGAAAGCAATGATGAATATAGGAAAACTTTCAAGAGGTAAATCAAGCCCAAATAGCTCAATTCTACTCCAGTTTACGAAAATGTCAGACAGAGTACAAAGTTAAGTTCTAAAAAATCTTTACGCTGTCCATCTACATAGCTTAAATTCACTGTTCAAATCTGGATTATCACAGAAGAAGGAACCCGAAACTGTATCAGTAAGCTAGAGAGAGAAGAAAAGAAAAGTGAGCTCAAATGAAAACTGTACTAAGTCTATGAAACTAACTACACATGAGCTATTTATACTAATCATCTAACCAACCCACTAACCTGTAACTAACTCACTAAGTCATTAACTAACCGGAAAAATATCTTCAGCTACTGTTACAACTAAGCTAGTAATGAAAACACAACTAAGCTAGTACATTATAAGCAATACAACTTATATTTTCAACATACACAGCAAGTTAGTAAGGCAATATACAAATGGACCGAATATCTAATAGGGCGCGTGTGTGCCACTAAAAGCTCATTACACTTCAAATTTTTGCTCATGATTAAAGTTCACAAGTTACCTTCCTAAGCTTTCATGTTCAAAATTGTGGTTCCGGAATCAAACCAAACAAGACAAGTAGACAACTAACATATAATATTAAATCAGAAATTTAATCACACTATACTAAGGGTGTATTTGGTATGGAGGAAACTAATTTCTGAAAGTAGGGAAAACGCCATAAGTGACATTCTAGGTTCATTATCTCCTCCCCACCAACCCAATTCCCCAACCTCCACCCTTTGACCATCCCACCCCGTCACCCTCGAACCCCCACTCCCCTCCCCACCCCATAGTGTTTTGCTAGATTAGATATAAATGCTCTTGGGATAATAAGTTGTTGCTTACTTACCAAACACTAGAAAATATGTAACAAATACCCTTGTTTTCCAAGAAAACATTTTCCTTCATACCAAACACACCTCGGAAGTGAAATTGTAAGAAGATTACCAAATTGGAGGTTCCATTGTTCTCAGCCTCCATTAATGGCCAGAGCTTTTGAAAAACCTGTGGGCTCCGGTAAACTGATCCACGTGGTGGCGGTACAGGGCCAGATGCATCAAAGCCTAAAGCACCCATATATAACAACATTCCAGATATATACAACAAAGGAGCAAAAAGCAACACCCCTCTTCGCCTATATACAGCAGATACTATCATAAAACCTAACTTCTCTGCAAAATTCTGCAGCTTTACTTCACCTCCAAAAGCAGTGTTCTTATTCCGTCCATGACGGAAACGAGGTGACGATGGCGGCGACGGCGAGTTCACGCCATTGCCTAGCCGGCTTAGGCCGTGCATGTAGGCAGTTGTTCTACTTCAAAACCACATTCATTGATCAGTGGGAAGGAAAGAAGCAAGAAGATAGTTATTCAGTACTGTACTGATAGGGGGATATGGGTGGTGGTAGGACTTGTAGTATAAAGTGGGCGTGACAGCTATACGCAATAAAGAAAGAAATACACTTCTATTGGCGTCACCGACACAAGGAGTTCATTTATCCATTCTGATACTGTGCCTCTGTTATTCTTCTTCTTCTTTCTCTGAAATTGGGAAAAGCTTTGACCCCACAAAGAATCATAAAAGGAAGAGTAAAAAGTATAACTTTTCTCAAGCTCACAAACCTTTTTACCTGTCTATGCTTGTGTTTTTTAATGTTGTTTTACACCGTAAATTATCAAAATGGTCCTTAATTTATGGGAGTTAGGACTATTTGGACCCTTGATAGTCATTAACTATATAAAGAAATGATTGTGCTGGCATGATATAACACCTAGTATTTGTGGGCTAAGGTTTGATCCGTTAAATGCAAGTAATCAATCAGACCCAAACCAAGAGAATATGGTAGTATTCAAGAGTAAAGGTTCAATTTAGGTGTGTTGTGGTGTTGCACGTGTGTAGTTGATAAGGATTTGAAAAAACTACGTTTTAAGTTTCCGAGGTGAGGTATGATACAAGGTGCGATCGTACATTCGATATAAAGTGGACTTAAAAATGAAACTTCAGGGATTTTGACATAGGGTGGAAGGTGCGGGTTGTACATTGTTGGATATTTGTACGCACATGTACATCCGGAGAATAGTTAAGTTAACTATAAGTGATCTAAAGGTTATACTAAGGAGATCATTACAGCATCATTACAATAATATCATCTAGTTACAATCATTATGTATTTAGGTTCTTGACTCTCTGTGTCCATAATCATCAAGTAAAGGTGCCTTTTTTACTTGCAGAGCGAACATGACTCTTCACTTGCAGTGTGAACGAGACTCTTCACTTGCAGTGTGAACGAGACTCTTCACTTGTAAATGTGAACGTGACTCTTCACTTGCAGTGTGAACGAGACTCTTCACTTGTAAATGTGAACGAGACTCTCCACTTGTAATGTGAACGTGACTCTTCACATATAGTGTGAACGAAACTCTTCACTTGTAATGTGAACGTGACTCTTCACATGTAGTGTGAACGAGACTATTCACTTGTAATGTGAACGTGACTTTTCACATGTAGTGTGAACGAGACTCTTCACTTGCAGTGTGAACATACCTGTTACGACCCGTAATTCCAAGAGGATGAGATGAGAACGTACGAAAGGAAATAAGATTCGAATTTGGAAAAAAAGAAAAAAAATTGGCAGAATATTTTTGGACAGTTTTTCAGTCAACTTTGGAGCAGTATATCTCCAAGTATATTGGGAGTTTTTAGGTGTTTCAAAAGCCTAGTATGAAGTTCATTGAGTCTAGTTTCCAACGCAACAAACCGCTCGTCGATAGGACATCGGAGTAGAAAGTTATGGACGTTACAAGATCAGCTGACATAAGAGAAAGGATCAGCGCCACGATCGACGCAGGATGCGGTGGTCAGCGCCACGGCTGGATGCAGGCGGCTCGTAAGCCCTGAATGTCTGAGATGCAGCGCCACGCCGCTGGCGCGTCAGCGGGATTTTTGCGGAAAAAGTGTAAAAATAGAAGATATTTGTGTAGTAGACCTATGGGAGGGCGACAAGTGTCCCTCCCAACTTGTATAACAAGATAAAGGCTATATATGACCAAGTCTTGCAAGATTTCATCCAAATAGAAATTCCTCTTCTCTTCTCTCTCAAAGAAATTGTGAGAAACCCTAAGCCTAAATGAGATTTTTGGAAAGGCAACAAGAATAAGTAAATATGTTGGCGAGCTTGTAGGGGGTTCGTAGAGATGATTTTAGCGGAAAGAAGAATTTCGGAAAGAGGGCTAAAGTGGGCGAGATTGTTGGACTGTTTTGGACTTATCAAGGTAACAATCTTGTCCTCTTAGTGATTAAAGTTTTCATATTGTTGTAGTGATGTATATAAACAAGCATGAGATATACATAATGGAGATTGATAAGTATTATGGATATTGGAACCACTAATCCGGAACTAGCATGTTTAGCCTTGAGATTGTAATTCAATTTGGTTATTAGTTTTAGTCGTCACATTTTATATAAAGAAGGAATTATAGTTGTTAGAATTGTTGTTATGTATATAACATGTTGGAATAACGACTAGGACTAAAAAGGAAATTGAAAGAGAATTGATGTGGTTGTAGCCGAAAATGGCCATTGAATTATTGTATTGTTTTATACAATTGTGGGGCAGAATTTTACACGTCCTGTTAAGGTGTGTAATCTCCTTTGGTTAGCTGGATTGTTGAGCCTTAAATGTGGCGTTTGGTTATTGATTTCGGGCCTTGAAAAGGTGGAAAAGTATGTAGAAACAAAGAAAGTGCTGTCCAATTTTCCGTAGAATTAAGTGACTTTACACTTAGAATATTCTACGTTTGAAGCTAGAAGTTAATAGACGTATTATGGTCATTATAGGTTGACATACTACGTACGACATATTGGACTTAGCAAGTGGGTTGAACCGAAGAGGTATGTGGAACTTTCTTATCTCTTGAGCATGAGTAGTTGTAAATGTATAGTACGGTAGACGTACGAGATTTAAATGAACTTAGTTTCATTTGATATCCTTGACTTGTTTTAAGAATGTCCAAGTTGGTTGAGTTAGAGAATTAACTCACTTGTTTTAAAGGTTAAAGATATCTTAGTTTCTAAAGTTATGAAACTTGATTTCTAAAGTTAAGAGACTTGAAGTATTTTGAAAGTACATGATACTTGGTTTTTGAAAGTATAAGTCTCTTGGTTATAAAAAGAATGAGTGTCTAAAGCATAAAGTTAGTATAACGGCTTTATGGGAAGTTGGTTATAATAACTTTATGGAAAGTTAAAGGAATGGTGTCACGCCCCAAATTTTCCTAAGTCTTTACTTAGGGCATGATGGCACCTGGACAATTATTTCCCACCAGGAGCACCATTTAATTCCCTTTATTTAGAAATTTGAACTTATATTCAAATACGGAGCGATTAATAAAAATAACAATAAAGAAATATGTTTATGACTTTATATGAAAAAAACATAACGCGAGCCCATGCTCGTGCAAATATTGTTTCTACATGTACATCTTGACAAAAATTATTCTAAGTTGGAAGGAGATCATTCCACACGCATATCGAGACATTGGAACCGACATTACGAACTCGCGAATACCAAGCCCAAACAATGGACTTGGTATGACAAGAGGTCATGGACGATCGCTAGCCTTGACGTGGAGTCTTTCCTCTATCACCCTTTCCTGAAACATGTTAAATAAAGAGTCAGCCCTACCATCTGGGGCTGAGTGAGAACCTTACCCTGCAATTCAAAGTAACACCACAATATTCCAAGTGCAATCACATTATAACGTAATAAGCATATTACAAAAACATATCAGGTTACGACATTTTTAAACATGCAACAACTCCTCATAGGAAATCATCGGTTTAACTAACACTTCATTTTATCTCGTATTATACGTTAAGACATTCCCCTGCATTTCCACGTGTTTATTACATTTATATATTTGTGAACGCGTATTCACTTTTCATATTTATATATAGGTGAACATGTATTCATCTTTCATTTTTGTTGCGGCGTGCAACCCGATCCATTATGTTTACGTATTTGTGAACGTGTATTCACTTTACGTTTTGTTGCGGCGTGCAACCCGATCCATTATATTTACGTATTTGTGAACGCGTATTCACTTTACGTTTTGTTGCGGCGTGCAACCCGGTCCATTATGTTTACGTATTTGTGAACGCGTATTCACTTTACGTTTTGTTGCGGCGTGCAACCCGATCCATTATATTTACGTATTTGTGAACATATATTCACTTTACGTTTTGTTGCGGCGTGCAACCCGATCTATTATGTTTACGTATTTGTGAACGCGTATTCACTTTACGTTTTGTTGCGGCGTGCAACCCGATCCATTATATATTTATATATTTATGTGAACACGTATTCACTTTTCATATTTTTCGTAAGATCAAATAAATACTATTCTCTTTTCTAACATTACATCATTCATACTTGTAACGATTATAACTTTTTAACCATAACTCCAACTAAGGTGTTTCTCAAGCGGAAACTAAGGTAAGACGGGGATCTTTCACTGTACCAAATTTCATTTAAAACTACTTTGGGTAACTAACACAAATTTATCCTCAAAACAGCCACATGAAATTTGTTTCGGCAGAATTTTTATTAAACATCACCCAATCTTATAATAGTCATAACTCCTAATCTGTAAACCCGTTCAATCCCCATAAATTCTCAAAACGACGAGAACAGAGAGCTACACGTCTCCGTGTGAACCATTCTTTCATATTCTGTACCATTTGGTACAGTTTTACACTTTTATTTGCTGCCCTTCCTGGATATCGATAGATCCGAGGCAGAAACTTTAAACAGCGATAACTCTCAATCCGTAAGTCGGATAGACCCCCGTAAGGTCTCAAAATGTCCACAACAAAGAGATATAGAACTTTCATTTAGCAACAATTTTCATATTCCCTCATATTAGTACAGTTTTATGTTTCAACGTCCTGCCCTTCTGGATTTCGACGAATCCGAGGCAGCAACTTCAAACTACAATAACTCTCAACTCGTAAGTCCGTTTTAATAATATTTATATATATCTGTCCGTAACAGAGAGATTTACCACCATGTAAATTTTCATATAATTATAATAAGTAAAACTCAATAAAAACAGTCTGTAATTATGTCTTTCCGAATTTCGACCAAATCTAAGGCAGGAACTTTGAACTATGATAACTTTCAAACCGTATGTCCATTTTACCTCATGTTTGGTTCTATATGATCATATTATAGAGTTGTACAATTCTTCCGAATTTCATCAAATTCTAACAATTATAACTCAGTGAGAACAGTTCGTAAAGTTCATGACGCAACTAGTTGTCTAAACAATCAAAAGTTCAATATTTCTTTTCAACACTCAATTCTTATTCCAACATGTATTGAACTAAAAATAAAGGATGTTACCAAGAATTTCTGAGTGAGAAAACTCACCTTGTAAGTGTGAAAAAGATTGTGGTTCGGTTGCTACAACCACCCTTGCTCCCTAGTATTTTTTTTTTATTATTCTTCTTGCCCTCTTGAAAACTTTCAGATTTGTTTTCTTCTTGTTCACTTATTTTTTCTGATTTTATATTCTTTGTGCTAGTCCTTTGTTTGTGCCAAGTATAATGTATAAGTAAGGGTGTTTGTATAACTTATGGGAGGGGGAAAGTCAAGAGTGGAGGGAGGTGAAAAGGGGGGAAGGGGAGGGGTAAAGGGAAGGGAAAGACGTGCATAGCATTATGCATGCTTTTTTTTTTGCTTTTTTTTTGTTTTATTTTGTTTTCTTTTTGTTTTCTTATTTTCATTTTATCTATCTATTTATTCAACTTTAACACTAACTCTATCCCATGCAATTTATTCATTGTTTTCTTATATATATATATATATATATATATATATATATATATATATTTCTTTATTTATTAACTCAACCACAACTATATATTATTATTATTGTTTTCCGGATTTTTCAAATGGTTTACTCTAGTGATGTAAATAAAGATAAATGACTTGAAATGAAGAAAGGCAAATTGATTTAAAGACATCAATTGCTTAAAGTTTTAAAGTAAAAAGTCACTTGGTTTAGAAGCCTATAAATGTATTTCTAAAAGGTATTGTGCTTGTCTTGAAAGGTAGATATGACTTGATACTACGATTATTAGTATCTTGGAGTTTTATATGAAAAAAAGTCATTTTAAAAGAATAGAAGTACATAGTACTTTGGGTTAAATTCCCGGATTTTATAATGACATGTTAGTGCCTTAAGTAAACTAAAATGAGAGTGTATATAAATAAGGCTAATAAGAAGTTAGTGAATTTCTTAACTTGCTTATATTTTGTATGATAAGCCGGTGGTGCTTATGTTATGTATGATAAGCCGGTGGTGCTTATGTTATGTATGATAAGCCGGTGGTGCTTATGTTATGTATGATAGCCGATTGTGCTAGGTTATGTTATTCTTGCGGGTTAAACCCCCGGGTTACTACTTATTCCATGGATTTGCTATCCATGATGTGAGTGCGGCGTTTGTACTCATTGCGGGCCCACCAGGCCCATGCAGGTGAAATAGTCCTATGCAGGTGAAATAGTCTCATGCGAGGCGGATGACCTCATTGCGGGTCCACATGACCTATGCGGGTGAAATAGTCCCAGAAGTAGGATTGCTTAATGATACTACGGGCGGGTGGCCCTACTTTGATCATGAGCCTCCTATTTTTATGCAGTAAAGCATACTCTTGTTTACTCTCATTGTTAGTAAGGCACAATGTACTGTTGTTTGAGTTATCATACATGTCTCCAGCTTTATTTTAGACTTTATGATTTCATTACGATCTTTCGGTTTCATGGTACACGTTGTCTTGACCTCCGGGACTGCGTTCATGCCGCAGGTAGAGTTATACAGGTTGCTGATCCTCACTCTTAGGATCACTGTTCAGTTGTTGAGAAGCTCCATTACTCCGGAGGCTTATCCTTGGTTCAGATCCCTGGTATTGTCGGTTGTTGTACATTCAGGAATATGGCGGGGCCCTATCCCGCCACAGTTGTTATTCTTAGAGGTCTGTAGTCATGTCTTGTGGATTGGGTTGTAAAGAAAAAAAAGATGTAACTGATGTTTTTGGGTTATGTATATTTCACGGAAGGTGGCCTTATCGGCTAGCCTGTGGATATTTTTGTCTAAGTATTTTATGAGTTTTTGTATGTTCCGCTGCTATTCTCTGATGTATATCTGTAAAGGGTGCCCATGTAGGTGGGGAGTGGACGTTCAGCGAACGATGCTCCACATTCTCCCCCTATGTCTCTACGAATTTCTCAATCCATAGGTTTTTCAACTTTTGCTTTGTAGCACTCATCCGCATCAACAGCGTCATCTTTGTTTTTCAATAACAAAGGAACCAACACTTTTTACCATCGTTAGGGAAGGTCACAAAATACTTGTCTCCCCCTCTATTTCGTACGAACTTTAAATCACCCACATAGGTGTGACTAAGTTCTAGAGGAGCGGTTCTTCTTTCGCTATTCCGTTGACGGAATGGAAAGGTAATTTTGCCACTTCGACTACCTCATATTTATTTTGAGGGTTTATGTCGACAGACGACGACAATCTCAACTTCTTGCCTGTGAATATGACGCAATCGGAAAATGCTTCCGGTTAATCAAGATTTGAATATTCTAGCCCACTCCAGTCGCCCGTAGGTTTTGTATGACTGAGTGTCTATCTTGGTCCACCTTATCGGGTGTCCAATTCTATCCTATGAGGGATCTTCTGTCCGACAGTGTGACAGGTTCATCTCTTAACATCCTATCAAGCAAAGGATCTTCTGTCGGAAATGGTGACACGTTTAACTTGTTTTTAATCTTCTTCCCCCTGTACCGTTAGACCGGATCATATAAAGTCGATTTCTATAATTCAATCACTAGGTGGGAAGGGTGTGAAAATTCTGATTTCAAAGACTTATGGAATACGATTTATTTAGGAAACCTTTTCATATTCCATCTCTTGCCTTTATTCAGAACCTTTTAACTTCATAATTGACAAAGAAGAAATGCTTACCTTAACGTAGCATTTCCTAACACATGAATCTCCTTACGACATATTTCTCGTCATGTTTTGTACACACGTTCACGAGATCATCTTTTGATCACTATTACAATCTTGTCTTAAAATGTTGGATATTTGTACGCACATGTACATACGGGGAATAGTTAAGCTAACTATAAGTGATCTAAAGGTTATACTAAGGAGATCATTACAACATCATTACAATAATATCATCTAGTTACAATCATTATGTATCTAGGTTCTTGATTCTCTGTGTCTATAATCAACAAGTCTCTTGACGTGGTGTCTGTATATCCAACAACTTCATGTTTCATTGGACTATCGTTTGCAACTTCAACTGCTACAAGCTTTTGATCCTCAACCCTGAAATAAGTACTCAAACAATAAATTTTTATGTTTCACCACACGCTGAGTCGAGTGTTTGACATTCTCTCTTTAAGACAAAATTGCCCCCGTATACATGTTTTTACGTTAGTAGGGCAATAGTCTCCCAAGATAAAATAACGGTTTATCTTCTTCGTAAAACACAACGAAGAAGACCTATCTAAGAACACAAATATGGAAATTGCTAAGAAAGGATTGACTCAGAGATGTGTATGAACTTGTGGTAATTAAGGTTCATGATCTCCTGAGACATTGAGAAGTGTGTAAGACTTTCTTTGAAGTGAATTGAGTGTTGGGCACAGAAAAAATCTGAAGTTGGGAGCATGTTTTTCCTTGTCAAAATGAACCACAAAAGGCCTCAATTTATAGGACAAAGATTTCTCTTCACTTGCAATGTGAATGCCTTAATGGAGGTTCATTGAGCCAAGTAAAGAGTGTGTGAACACACTCAAACTAATAACTCACTTTAATGGAAGATTCATCCATCCAAACCAACACAAAGTTCAAGAGAAACCCTTAAACTTTCGTCTCTAGATTCACTGTCCGGGAAGCGTCGCGACCCTTCACGGCTCTGCGGTCTTATCCGACCCATTCCATCTTACACTTCGTACAATCCTTTGTTCGTTAACCAACGTGGAATATAAATTATTGTCGACAATAGCCGTCCATCATTCTATGTCTCAAACACGTTACTCTTACGTGTGTCAATATCTCTTTCACTAAGGAAATTTATGATACTTAGCCCCACGTGTGCACGTGTGTGTAAATAAGGTTTCTGACGTGTGGCCCGCCTTATGTTTTTTAATGTTGCTTTACACTGTAAATTATCAAAATAGTCCTTAATTTATGGGATTTAGGACTATTTTGGACCCTTGATAGTCATTAACTATATAAACAAATGATTGTGGTGGCATGATATAACACCTAGTATTTCTGGGCTAAGATTTGATCTGTTAAATGCGAGTAATCAATCAGACCCAAACCAAGAGAATATGGTAGTATTCAAGAGTAAAGGTTCAATTTAGGTGTGTTGTGGTGTTGCACATGTGTATAGTTGATAAGGATTTGAAAGAACTACATTTTAAGTTTTCGAGTTGAGGTATGATACAAGGTGCGATCGTACATTCGATATAAAGTGTACTTAAAAATGAAACTTCAGGGATTTTGACATAGGGTGGAAGGTGCGGGTTGTAGTTGTACATAGCACCCACGAGTCGTACCTCGAATCATATGTCAACTCCCCAAAAATATAGCTCACTATCAAGATTTTGGGACCATGTAAGACCCCCCCTACTGTTTTAGGTGGCCATGTACGGTTGTACATGGTATTATAAGTGGCCCGCCGACAGGTGCTTTAAATTTTTATTTTTTGAAATTTTCATTCTATTTTCGCTTCTCCAAGTCCTAGCACGGATTCTCTCTCCTCACCTCATCCTCCTACATCAAGGTAAGTCTTTTCTAAGTAGTTCTAACCATTATACACAGATTATTAACAAGATTCTATGCTACAATCTTAAGGTTTTCTTGAAAACCCTTCTCAAAAATTTTAAGTGAAATTTTTGTTCTTCTTCTTCAAAGTTTGGGTTTTTCTTTAGATATTTTGGATCAATTAAGGTATGTAAGGCTCAATGTAGGAACTTCTAATTATCCTCCCCATGCCACGTTCTTTAATACCCGATGCATTCTATTCAGTAAGTGAATTATGCCTTCAAGTATATATGAAACGTTGTGTATTGTTCATGTATTGCATCCCAAAAGTCATGAAATCTCTATGATGTCCTTAGATTCTCGTAACTTCCTATTCCATGGGTGTCATTATGTCCACATCAATAATATGATAAATAATAAACTTGTGATTCTCCTTCAATAGAAGTAGTATGACGGTCTTATGGTTATACACTCATGCTCTGATTCACATGATGAATTATGAAATGTAATTATTGACTAATAAGATATTATTTGTCACTTTAATGTTTGGGTTTACTATTGTTAACCGAGAAGGTGTCCATCCATGTGATAAGTTCCCGAAACTACATTGACAACGTAAGATGAGGGTCATATCGTTGGTTTGGGCAATTCCTTTATGTTACCCCAATGAGGGTTTTGATATGGATTATATTGCTAGCAAATGTTATGTATGTATCATCACCCCAGTAATGTCACACTCCAACCTTGAGGGGGTGGCCGACTCTCAGTACCATAAGGCCCAAGCGAACCAAATGTAGTACATGAATCCTACGATATGAGGCTTGGGCTGACAAGGCCTTTAAGTAGCAATAATAAGATAGAAAGAAACGATAACCTGCAAGCAGAAAAGTGCCAACACAACATATATGCATAGACTAAGGCCGATAAGGCCGTCACGAGTATATCAACAACTGACAAGGGTCGATAAGGCCACCCAAAACATATATATAACAACCTCTAGTCTGCAAGCCTCTATGAATACTATCATGTGTCATCAAGTCAGAACAGGGCCCCGACATACCCAAAATAACTATATAATATGCAGTAGCGCCTACCGACTCTGTACAATAATTCTTGAGAAGTGGAGTGCAACAACCAATATCTAGAAACATGTACCCTAATGATGAGGTACGTCAGCCTGACTATCTGTACATGCGGGCATGAACACAGCGCCTCAGAAAGAGACGTCAATATGAAAGATGTATTGAATATGTAAGGCAGGTAAATCATATAAATAAGGGATGTAATACCAGATAAATGGTATAGAATCAACCTGAAACTCAGAAGAACGCCGCTGAGGGCACACAACTGATATAACCATGAATATATGCATGTAAGTAAAATCGGGTCACTCTATAGGGCCATATAGTATAGTATCCAATCCCTCTGTTGGGTTAGCTCATTATAAACTGTCCGACCATATAGGAAATCTAATACCTAAAAACACATATTAGGACCCTCACGATCAACTCTAGATATTTTAAAACTAGCCAAACTAACTCATGCTTTCTCTCACACATAAACTAGATGGTTTAAATGCATACAAACAACACATATAACATGCTTTTAAGGTAAAACAAGAAAGATAGGAATTAAATTCTCAATTGCTTCCAAAATGTGTACTTGCCTTCACTTGAATGTCCAATGTCTCCTAAAACAATCTTTAGTGCCTTCAATGTTATTTTAGATGCCCTTCTAATTTATTGAAGAATCAAATTGTTCACTAGTAACAAGAAGTGAAGTGTCGAATAATAAATCAGAAGGATTTTTATCTTAAAAAACTCCTTGAGGCAAAATCACGACCTACCTTAGTAGGTTTTTCCCACAAACTTCACTAAACAAGAACTGTTTAAGGTTACAACTATATAACCAAAGAGACCAACTCTGTAGTACCTTTCCCTTTATAATTCTGCCTAATTGTGGCTACTTCTTTCAAGACTCTAACCTACTCTTGAAAGCCCATACAACTAAATCAACTTAATGAAGGACACCTATGACAAAACTTCTAGTAAAGTTAATAGGTTACAATTTGCTAACAAAAGAATCAAACCTAAACAACTCAGGACACATTCACCATATTAGCGCAAGTAGAAGTTGTAGTCCAGTATAGACCACGACACTTTGTACCACGAGCCACAATCAAGGAACTATTAATGAGTTTCCACTTTCTAGCACCATTGGTACTAATATAACCTTCATCATCCAGAACACCAATAGCTATCAAGTGCAAATGTCACGACCCGACCCAACAGGCCGCGACTAAACGTCCTAATTGGACGTCATTACTGACCTGCCACTCTTAATCCGTTTAGTACCGAGATCTATAGAAATTTTGGCAGCACAACACTGCATCTATAACATATTCCCAAAATAGGCGGTAAAATTTGCGTTACACAACTAACTAACAATCACAACAAAGCCGACTAGCCGCCACCAAATAACATCATATAAACAAAGAACAATCATAATAGGCAAGCCGCCCACTATATACCTAAACATCCCCAAAACAAGCACAATTATACAACTAGCTCAACCGCATAAACGTTTTCACGCCCAACACAATCTATCACCCACGATCGCTCACGCACTCTAAGAGTACGATAGTGACATAAGACGGATAGACCCCGTCGTGCCCATAAAATATATACAATCAAAATAAAGGGGTTCTCAGATCAAATAGTTGGCTCGAACAATGGAGCTCTCCAACCGCCGAATAAGTCCTAAACCGGAGGGTCACCTATCTCAACACACAATGCGGCATTTAACGCAGCCCGGGAAAAGGGGTCGACGATAGATGTACCAAGTATGTGAAACAAAAAAATACTGAAATTGAAATCATAACATTTCAACGTATAACAGGAGACAAGTAAGAAATCAACTTAACCATATAACTGTGCCTTATCAAATGAGAGTAATGAAAATCAGTTCTTACCTTTTCAAAATATGCAAGTCATGCCAAAATCATGAACTCTTATCCTCATGATATAATAGCACGGGACTCGAACCCGTCTAGATATATATATATATATCATGAAACTCGAACCCAAGTAATTATATATATCATGGGACTCGAACTCAAGTAAGTATATATATCATGAGACTCGAACCCAAGTAAGTATATATATCGTGGGACTCGAACTCACGTAAGTATATGGAATAATATAATGTCATGGGACTCGAACCCGCATCATGGAGAGCTAATCCATGGAATAATAATAATCCGGGAGTTGAACCCGCTTGGGACTCGAACCCAAGTAATATAATAATAATAACCGGGACTCGAACCCGGAACATACAATATAGTGCCGACCCTTTATGTGAGAGACTCGGTGAATGTGTAATAAGACTTGGCACGAGTAGATATCATGAGCAAATATATGCAATTAGAAATCATCCTTGACTTTCGATAATATCATCATAATAAGCTTTTTACTGAAAATCATAGGCACTTGACATAACAATTTTCCTTTAAAACTAACTTTGTAGAAAATCATGCACATCCGTCATACTTTTATTAAAATCATGTCAAATGAAAGTTTGTTTCACAAAATCATGCCAAAAGGAAGAAGGATAGTCTCACATACATCTTAGTCGCTCAACCAATGCAATACTAGGATACGCCTCGTCTAGTATGTCAGCTTGTAATAATAGTAATACGACCATTAATTTTAGGACTTCTAACGTAAGTTATTTGAACAACGACTTCCTTATTTCTATAAAAATTCGGGCGCCACTTCCCCTGTTTATGTGCGTATCCACAATTAACCAACAAGCCAGCAATACCAATAACAAGTCATCACTTAAGAATATAATCACAATAGCCCACATACTTGACATATACCATCATCGCCCAACATTTTTCTTACCTTCATGGAATATAATCCAAGCACAATTTAGGTGATTAGTTCACTTATTTATCCTATTCATCCAACCCTTAATCCATAATAAAGTAGTCCATTAAGGCAGTCCATAAATTCTAACAATACCAACAAAAGTTCAACTTTCTAGTTTACAACACCTCACCTTACTACACTTTAGTTCTTTGTAAGATATGTATTGACAATTACCACAAGTTCATGATTTATATTCCATCATTATAACTTAACAACACAACATTTACACGAGACAACCACGTCCAACAATCTCATGGAAGTTTCGGCTAACAACAATAAGAATTCCATTTCTTTTCTTAATTTCTTAATATCCAATTTTTGTTCCAACACTTTCATTTAATAAATCACAACTTTAAATCTCCATATTTCTTTCAATCCTAACATGCAATTGGTGACAATACTAACAAAATAACACTTAATTTCAATGTACACGAAATGGGTCCTAAAATCGGTCTCAACATCCAAATTCCACATGCATTGTCTAAATTCAAGATTTCTTCTTAACACAAGTCCATTACTTCAACTACAACAATATGCAACTTTGATTATAGCATAGAAAGAAGAATTTTCATACCTTAATTTAATCCCCAAAACAGTCCCGAGTTTTAGCTACTGCTTTGTCAGCTGAACTTGTAACGTCCATAACCCTCTACTCCGGTGTCCTATCGACGAGCGGTTTGTTGCGTTGGAAATTAGACTCGGCGAGCTTCATTCTAGGTTTTTGAAACACCCAAAAACTCCTAATATTCTAGGATATATTCCCTTCCAAAGTTGACTAAAAATCTGCCAAGCAGTTCCGATTTTGCCACTGTTTTCGCTCCATTTTTTGGCTTCAATTTCACACTTCTTCAATTCCAAATCGACATGCAACAATCTACAATGTTAACCCATCATCTATACATGTTTTCCCTTCAAAATTCCATCTTAAAACCTGGAAATTTTTGGGTTAAGATTTCGGCCAGCATAGGGTATTTTTGCCACTGTTTTGAGTGCTAATTTTGGGCTTAGAATTTAGATGAAGTAGTTAATCTAGGAAGAGGAAATTGTTGTCTTCAATTTGGCTATGAAGAAGGCGATTTTCGTCCATGGAAGAGAAGGAGGAGAGGAGAGTTTTGTTGAAATGAATTGTGAAGTGAGATAAAAGATGAAAGGATTTTCTTGAACTCTTAAAATCTGAAAATTATTTTCTACAGTTTGGTCCACTTCTCACCAATAATTAATCTTATGTCCCAATTCTTTTAAATCTTGAAAAACTCATAAGAACTCGTATCCTCGTCGTTGTAACTTACATACTATGTTGCTAGTTCATAGCGGGAATACATATAACTATCATTTTAAATTCCCCATGTCACACACGTAGTAACCAAAAAAAATCGGATTCACATCCTTTGAATGCCAACTTCCGAATTAGCTTGTATTACTATACTTTATATCCAATATCCGAATCTTATTTCTTAATGACGTTCTTAATTATCGTCTTAACTTACGAGGTGTAACAGCAAACGAACATCATGTGCATGCTTCACATTGTTCAAAACTAGTTTAGTTCCAATACTAGTTTCTAAACAAATTGTTTCACTACCAGCCATCCTAGAGACAATCTCATTACGCATACTCAAAGTTTCAAAATCATCTGGAGTATAATATGATAAAAAATCATTCCTTGATGTCACATGAGATGCGGCACCATTGTCCACAACCCATCTTGACCCATCACAAGCAATATTTATCAGATTTGCATCTAGGACAGAACAAGATCTTCTGTAGTGACGGTGACCACACAATTGCCATCTTCTTTCTTTTCCTCCTTATTTATGCTCTCCTTTTTCAATATTAGATAGAACTTATTTGTGTGACCTTTGTTCCCACAATGATAACACTCACTATCTTTAAATCTGCCTCTAGATTCACCTCTATTATGTTCTTTATTTTGAAAATCACGATTCTTGCTTCTCCCCCTAGAGTCAGTCACCAAGACATCTCACGAGGATGAACCTGAGATTTTCTTATCATTTCTTCATTTAAAACACTACTTTTGGCAAGATCCATAGAGATCACACATTCCGAAGCAGAATTTTATAATGAAGTTCTAAAAGTTTTCCAAGAATCTGGTAGGGAACCAAGTAGAAACAAACCTTGAATTTCTTCATCAAATTTAATGCCCATAGCAGATAACTGGTTCATGATCCTGTGAAAGTTATTCGGATGATATGTCATCGGAGAATCGTCAAGGTATTTTAAACCCAACATCTGCTTAATCAATAACATCTTGTTGTTTTCAGTCTTTCAAGCATACAAACTTTCAAGCTGCTCCCATAGGGTCCGAACATATGTCTCTCCAGAAATGTGGTTCAACACATTATCGTCAACCCACTATCTAATAAAGCCACGAATTTGTCTGTGTAACAAATTCCACTCTTCATCTGATTTATAATCAGTTTTTTAGTAGCAAAGATTGGTTGATAATTTTTTTTTGACATAAAGCAAATCTTTCATTTTACCCTTCCAATTGGCATAGTTGACACCACTCAAAAGTAACCATTCTACTAGTGTTGGCTTCCATCATTTATCACAAATACATATACTATTTATTAGCAGGAGACCAAAGTAATTATTCTCTTATGTGAAAGTTTAGACTGTGCTGCAACCACAGAGCATACTCAAACAAAACCTTGGCTCTGATATCACTTGATGGAATAAAATAGATCCGTAAAAATAATATTTATGTATTAGTGATAAACGCGAAACGCGAAACACTGAGTTATGGTTAATTAGTTAGAATAAAGAGCAATAATGACACCAAGAATTTTTACATGAAAACTCTTCTGAATAAGGGAAAAATCACGGGCCAAAAGAAACAATTGATATCACAATAGCAAGAAATTTTACAATGTTAGTCACGAGTATAAATACTCAAACGACCACTACATACTCAAAAGAAATTACCCTCTTTTGATTTTCTCACCTTACTACAATATCACTCACACTCTATTGTTTTCACAAAATATTTTCTTTCACGGTCTATTAACTCACTACTCTCTATGTTTTCTTCTCTTTGTCGGTGTATCTAAAGATGATGGAAAACTCTCTATTTATAGGGATGAAATATCATACTTGTGTCATCAGTGACATAAGCAAATGATATGAATTTCAAAGTCAATTTCAACAAATGTGGCTACCAAACTTTTCAACAAATGTGGAAGTTTGACCGGTTGCCGACTTTATTAAAAACCTTGCCCAATTAGGAGTTAAACTCCACACGAAAATCATTATCATTCTTTATACCACAACAATAACATACCATTCTTTATAAACGAAAGAAATATCTCTTCACTCATTAGCGTAGAAGTTAGAACTAACCATGTAAGTAATAGATAACTGTCTCCACGAACATGTAAATTACCCACATTTAATGAAGACATTAGGCAAATCATTATATAAGTCCAGTTATTTGGCCTCTCAATCCATTCACTAGAATAATGATTACGTACTATTTTCTTGAGTTCAAAATAATTGAGGTTTTAAGTTTGGACACATGAATTAAGGAATTTACTAACTCCTAAAAATTAAGAGTGTTTTAACTTAAATACCCTTAATTATGAATTTTAGGTTAACATAACTATTATGCTAAGATTCTTTGTCACTGTGCGGTTTGGCTTCTGCAGATTTCACCCCCATTCAACAATTTGTTAAGTCACTCGACCTTGGTTTACCATAGACGACCGTTAAATAGACCCAACCTCGATCCTTTGAGAACTGATCACTAGTTGGAGGTTATATATATTATTCCCTCTGGTCCAAAATAATTGAGGTTTTAGCTTCTAAAAGTTGGTTAAAAATAATTGATTTTTCACAAAACATGTTTGAAGTCAGGGTTACAAGCTTCAGCACAGAGCCAAAATATTCTCCACCATATGTTTGAAGTCCAAACAAGTATAGAAGCAAGCCTAAGAACTTTCAGGGACATTTCAATGGCTGAGTAAAGCACCTTCTGGAGTAATCTGCAAGAGTTATTATAGGACAACAAGATCCTTCTGGAGCCAAGTTATTATATTTGATTTTTCGGCCAAAGAAGTTCAAAAAAACATAAACCTCGGCAGATACCATCATTTAGCTGCCAAAAGGCCAAAGAAAATTTCACATATTATATACATTTGTAAGTTACAGATGATATTTAAGGCTTGCAAGATGTGAATCAATTCCCTAAGTTCCATATTGGCTACCCATGGGAATATGTTACATCTATTGGTAGCATTTGATCTACACCCAATGAATCTGATATCAAGAGGTTATTATTATCTATCAGCAGCTACAAAACAGCCTTGGCCTAAAACTTTATATAAATATTGTACAAATGAGGTGCTTAACCTCCATCCATTCTTCAAAATATCCTCAGCTCCCATCTGAAAACGTATTACTGCTATCTCCAACTCTGGAGAGAGAGAAAGGAGCAATGGCAACATTGAATGTCCGTGAGCCTACTCTATCAATATGCTTCATCTCGAAGTCACCCTCCTGTATATAATAAACCATCAGAGACACGATGCATTTTAGAAATGGCAGGAACAAAAGATAAAGGAAGGGCACCCGGGGTATGCGAGGACTCTTCAAAACCCTTGCCGCACCCGTGTCGGCACGACATAGGTGTAGGTGTGGGTGTGAATCCACACTGCATTTGGGGATTTGATTTGATTTTGTAGGTTTACATCATATATATACATACTTGTAGTTATATAAAATATGAGAATGAATAAAATATTACTCCATCCGTCCCAATTTATATGTAGTTTGACTGGGCACAAAGTTTAAGAAATAAAGAAAGACTTTTGAATCTTGTGGTCTAAAACAAGTAAAAGATATTTGTATGGTTATAGATCATCCCGTTAAGCGTAAAAGGTAAAGTTTAAAGTTAAATTATTTTCAAATAAGAAAATGTATCATTCTTTTTTAGACTGACTAAAGAGGAAAGCGTGTCATATAAATGTGTTTATACGGAATTAAATTTTATTACACGAGATATCTAATGAATAAATTATTAGGTGTTTATAAGGAATTAAAGTTTATTATCTTTAGTTCAATAACTTTATGTGACGAAGAGTCCGACCTCTAGATCTGCACATGTATCGGGTACCCGCACCCGAAAGTCCCAGTAACATAGCCTAGAAGGCAAGCAATTCCAGAAACAGAACGATTGATGCCTATTGATTGCACATCAAGGTTAAAAAAAAAGACACATAGAGACCTTTTTGCAAGTTTTGTCGCCCTCAAAGCCCAACCAGTAAATGCATTTTTTATTTACCAGAAATCAAGAAGGATCCAATAGTCCTTTTTCATAGGACCCTATTAAATAGAAATAGAGAACGAAATAACTAGAAAGGTTGTTAGAATCCCCCTCTTCTAGAAAGATCAATACCCTCCAAAATATTAGGAGTATCACTCTATTAGAAGGTATCAAAGGACAAAATTGACTAGATTCTGCTAGTTTTTAAGTTTTAACTACTTGGCACCTCAGAAAACCATTCCTTTTTAACATCTGCTGTTCCAAAGTGAATCCTGATAACCAGAAAATTGAAACCCTTTCTCTTCCCAGTTCCAAACATTGCTCTTCAATTTAAACAAATGTATCAATTCAAATTTAATTCAGAAAAAGGAATACACAGAAATAAGACAGTTAGTGTAGGTAAGCTTTGTGAAGCTAATATGACAATCAGCAATACGTGAAAAAACAACTTTTGAGCATGCAGCAGTTAGCAAATGTTTTACAGAATGCATTAGTAGGTCCAAAGTTTATAAGATAGAATGTTCTAAATTCCATATTCTTCTTGTTTTCTCACTGCTAACTTCATCCTCTAGAATTGAAGGAAAGGAGAAGAATGTGTGTGTGTGTGTGTAGGATTAACAAATCATGATTTTCGTCTTCCTCGTGATGGACCTATAAGAGGGGTACATGTCAAGTATAAGCTGTGGTCATATCCTCACTATTCTGAATGTACAGCGTTTGATAGTAAAATTCCATTTCAGCTGGAGGCTACATTCAGATGTTTGGGGAAGTTTAAGTGATCAAGGAGTAGTAACTAATACCAGGGAGAAAACTTTGCATAGAGTTCTATTACTCCCTCTATCCCAAAAGAATGACTCACTTTTCTTTTTAGTCCGTCCCAAAAAGAATGACATATTTCCTTATTTGGCAACAATTTAACTTTAAATTTTACCTTTTACGCAAAACGAGATGATATATAACCACACAAATATCTTTTGCTTATTTTAGACCATAAGATTCAAAAGTCTTTCCTTTATTTCTTAAAGTTCGTGCCAAATGAAAGTACATCACATAAATTGGGACGAAGGGAGTACTATAAATGGGTACCTTCAAGTGTTTATAGATAAAGCATCCATGACCTAAGTGCTAACCTGAGTTCAACTGAAATGGTTCTAATTTGTTCCATTTGTATTATGCTATTATTACAGACAAAACTCTATTATACACCGCAAGACTCAATCGTGCATACAGCTACACTTGACGGAATAATCTAATCTCTGAAAACTGTTATCCTTCATTACGTTATTTTCCTGGAATATTAGGGGGCCAAATGCCCTCCAAGAAAATTGGAGCCCAGAGTCATATACAGTCGCAGCACAATGATCTTTGTAAGTGGGTGCAATTACATATTGACCTCAGCATTAAAATGCCATAGCACCATGAAAATGAGGCAGAAGTAGCATTTCATGAAGGAAAGAACAGGGAAAACAAATTAGTTTCTTACCATTCTTCCACTTGGAGTTCCTAATGGGCATGCAGATGAGTATTCAAAACCAGTATTGGGAAGTATCACCGGTTGTTCACCAATAACACCAATTCCCCTATCAGAATGAATGAACGACAACTATGTTTAGCCCAAATTTAAAAAAAAACAAAGAATCAAATGACCACCATAGGGAACAATAACAACATAAAGTTACAAAAGTAAGGACATGCATAAGTTTGATAAACAATATTGTCTCCCACAACTGTGCCAAAACAGCAAAGTTAGCAACTCACCAAACATTTTCCGTTTTTCCATTAGCATCAGTGATGATCCAGTGTCTTCTAAGAAGTTGAACAGGACGATCTGAGTTGTTGGTAATTCTTATTCTATAAGCAAAGAAATAAAGGCCTTTTGAAGGATGACTTCGACCTTCTATGTACACGCTTCTAACTTGAACCCTGATTCCCTAGACAAAGCAATGTTGAGCAGATATTTCAGACATTGCAGAACTACTCAGCTTCAATAAACTAAGGTAAAGTCTCCTTATGAGCTGTTCAGCTTCAAAAACTTATCGTGATGTCTAATTATGATTAAAAGATAGTTTCAGGATTCGCCCCGGGGCTCACCTCGGGCCGGGGCAGTGGCAAACGTCCTGGGGCTCACGTACGGGGCTTAGTTCCTGCGAGGCTTATGCTCTAAGTGTCTGACTGTACGCCCTAAACACGCTCAATACCCAACGCTCACGGCTCGCCTAACAATTCTTACAAAAATTATATGTTAAACTACTGTACGCCCTAAACACACTTAATACCCAACGCTCAGGGCTCGCCTAACAATTCTTACAAAAATTATATGTTAAACTCCTTAATTAAAATCGTTGACCCTTATAATTCTTTAACAAATGAATGATACTTAATAGTTTTACATCTATAGAAATAAGAAGATTGAGTGTAACTCAAATAACAAATCGTAATATTACATATTTACTATTTTAGAATATCGTGGGGGTGAATATCACTTAATTTTTTTTTTTTAAATATAGCCGAATTGTACATTTTCACTCGGTGGTCTTTTGTCCTAATGTATCAAAAGTATCATATTTTATTATTTCGCTATTTGAAAGTAATTTTATTTCTATTCATGAAGGAGTTACGTTTTTATAATACTGATAAAGTTTATTGATTATTTGCTTGTAGGGAGATAAAATGAATAATATGATAGTAATATTGTTTTAAGAAATTGTGATTTTTTCATTGTTTGAAAGTTAATATGTTAGAGTTGATTCACATTTCCTAATAGCTTTTATTTCATTGTATTGTTTATACTTGTAAAAATATGTTATATATAATTACAAGTTGTAAGTGGCGTTTAATGAATTTCTTTGATTCGTTTTTTGTGAGGATCAAGCGCGCGCGCGCACACACACATATATAGATTTCATTTATTTACAATTTTATTTTATTTTTTTATGTAATTTTACCTATTTAAAAATATTTATTGTAATTATATAATTTTATGAAATACTAAAAATTAAATACCCATGGGTCTTACGCCCCGTGCCTCGGGGCTTACGCCTCGCCGAGGCATATATAAAACGCCACACCTTACGCTCCCGCCTTTTAAAACACTGATTATGAGCTGATCATAAAGATCTAACCATCAATCAATCATATGAAAAAACTGACAGGAATCAGGCCAGCCCTTATTTAGACCCTAATACAGTATTTATGCAGATAGATTTAATGTGAAAGACTAATATTTCTTAATTAAGACACAACAATAGGAAGGTCTTGAATTACATCCGAATTATATATAGCATATCTTTTCTTTTATTTTGTAGGGGAAAAGGGGTCTAGAAGCTGTTAAGAGGTGTAAAACAACAGCCCATGTGCAATTGTGCATGAATATGTGGAACAGAATGAGCACATTTGCGGAAAATCCAAAATTTTCATTACTTTTTTCCCACATTTTTGTCCTTCAAGTACAAAGCCTCTTATGTAAAAACAACTTGGTAAAGTATCAATCTTGGTAATCCAGCTAGTAGAAGAAAGTAAAATAGAAGCATGAAAAATTGGTTGTTTCATACCAGTGTTGTTGCATCACTCGAACATTTCAAGAGAGAATGCGGAGCAATATCCTTTAACTCATCACGGTACCTTGCTGCATCCTGGAAGGCATAGAGAGAGAGGGCCAGAAAGGGTGAACTCAGATGATGAGTGACTTCAAATAATCAATGAATAGCTGATGTAGCACTACCAGAGAGATGAGGAAGTTTATACAATTCAAAATAAGCACATTTAATCATTGGAGTTATCAAAAGGAAGAATTGCTAGGCATCAGGATATTATACTGTGTTATGATGCATCTTCAATAATGGAACACACATAAATAGATGCAGAAAATAAAATATAGAATTGACATACAAACTCAAATTTGTGCCATGATATAGCACTAATGTACAACAAAATCAGATTGTGCTTTTGATATCTTATAAGTCCAGTGCTTTTGGTCGTCCATTTTGAATTTGCACAAACTCTCTAACTTTGAAAAACATGTAAAAACGGGACCTCATCTTACTGTTGTTACTTTTTATGATAAAGGTGGTACATGACTGATGACCCGTTTATCAGCCTTTTTACTGATGAAAACAAATTTTCATTTAATATTCAATTTTGGATGGAGTAAAAACAATCAATTGCCTTCAAATTTTACCCCTTACCTTCAGTATGCATACAGATTTAAGAGTTTACTTGAAAATGTCTTTTGTTTTAACAATCCCATTTCTTCATGTTACTTTCAAATTAGGGTATTATTTGCACTATCCAAAATAAAAATCACCTCTATAAATTAGATATCAAAAATGTACTTTACTTTATTACAAATCCAAGATATATAAGAAAATTCACTTGGTGAGTATGTTCGGAACAGACATGAATCCAAAAGCAGGCCAAATTTTGTTAATTTCATAAGGTAGAGTTAGATAATATAGATTCATATCTCTTAACTCGTAATTTGTTTGTTAAACAATTTTGTCTCAGCATATTAAAAGAATCGCATTTCATAACACTTGTTTGGGTCACCTGATTAAAAAAAAAAAATGGGAGAAAGGAACAGGTACCTCAAATCTCTCTTCTGCAATAGCCTCTTTCACCAATCTCCTAAGCCGCAAAACAGGCTCTTCGTCCTCAAATATTTTCAAAGAATCACGAAGTCTTGCTGCCTCTTTGTAGTCCTACATATACATAATCCAACTCAACATGTGAAAAAAACACCATTCATTTGTAACTACCGACAAAGCAGAAAAAACCTTTAAATTGCTCTTGTATTCTTTTTTAACTTCAAAAGCTTTCACCAAGATACTAGTAATGCAATTTTTACAGCAATACAATCAAATTTAAGCTAGCAACCACAACTAACACATCTGAGTAGAATTCCACGTCTACAAAAAGGAAAGTTGTCTATCATAATTGGTGTGAACTTGCAATAATCTACATTTTGAAGACTTTTTAACTTATACATCGAGCAAACACAGGGCATGCACCATCCCAACCGGATTTTGAGGTGGTGTTTAGTAATAATGTATTGCATGACAACTTCATGACACTTTTCAACCAAACAAAAAAAGGCAGTCCGGTGCACAAAGCATCCTGCTTTACGCAGGGTCCGGGAGGTGTGATGTAGACACACTCCATTTTATACTACACTACTATTATTGGGGGAATCAAACTGTTTTTTATATTTCTAACTATAAAAAGTTGCAATTTATGGTACTTTATATTTAATTTCTAATCATGCAAATTTTGTTTTAAGAAATTGATGTCCGTATTGAGACCTAAATTATATATTTTGACACTCATACTGGAAACCTTACATTCCGTTAAGTTGTCCCATTTTGGACCTTTAGCTACTACACATCCCACCAGCATAAAAACTGCCAGCAAGGCTTAAAGATAGGCATGACATGTATATATTGGTTTTTAAACGGTAAACTCTCGCTATGCGCGGAATCGATGAGAAAAGTGAATAAAGGAAATTAAAGTGAGAAGGTGGTGACCTCAGATTTAGCGGCGACTTTCATTTGCTGTTTCAAAAGGGAATAAGTCTGGCTACGGGAAAGAAAGGAACTGTGGGTGTCACCACTATTCATCTCAGGGACACACCCCATTATTCTAAACATCTTCACATTTCCCCTCAACTTAATATGTTGCCTACTTCCACTCGCCCATGACAATTTCCTTCCCCCATTAAAATTAAAACTCACTGATTGCATTTCTTCCTTGAATTTGATGCAATACAAATATCCAGGTCAGGTGAATATAAAAACTGGATACTTTATGTTTATCCACTATCTGGGGGTGGGCTTCAATTGCATAAATGCTCCTTCTTGTTTCCCTCTCCTCAAGGATAAGTGGAGACAACTTTTTGCGATTTTATGGGAGTAAGGATTACACGTGTTGTCTTTTTTTTTTTAAGGTTAAAGATAGATATTTTATAACATAATGTCTTTGTCCCAATTCATGTGATTCTATTTTCTTTTTTGGAATGCTTTAAAAAGAATATCGTTTTTTTATATTTAAAAATAATTTAAATTCAAAAGTTCAAGCGGTTGTTGTTGTAATTTAAGTGTTAAACTCATTCTAAATCGTTAATTGTCACTGAGATTTGAAAATGAAGAAATAATTCTGAATCCATTATTGTTGAACTTTGAAAAAGCTTGAAGAACAAAAAATTGGGTTTGACGAAATTCTTTGTTATTGGCCAACTTGACTACTGTGTTTGGTGTGTAAGACCCAAAATCAGATTTGGGGCTTTTGAAAATGGGTGATAAAATGGGAATGAAGAGCATGTTTGGCAAGATAATTCTTGAAAATTAGCTTTGGGACCCACATGTCGCAATTTTGTATGTGTTAGAGACCTTTTTAAAGCTCCTACGTGCTTGAAGAAGGTGTTCTCACGTTCATATCCACGTCAGCATCTAAGGTGCAAAAAATACAATAAAATAAGTTAAGGGTAATAGGATCGGTAAAAATAAAATATGTCTATGCAACTTCTAATAAAGTATAGGGGATACTTGTGCCTTATCCCAAGACTTACATTTTGCTTCAATAATCATATTAGGTGTGCGTTTACTCTTGTTAAATTATTACATTATACTTGTACAAAAGACCATGAATATTAGACTATCATATCAAATATGTATTATTGTCTTATCAGTGATATCCACTATATCGATCATGTGAAATGAATTTAGAAACAAATATTTAATAGATTTGATTTTTGTTGATAAACTATTTAATAGATTTGATGTTACTACTTCTCACTCTTTATAATATATATTCTTTTTGTTGGAAATTTGTCTTTGGTGGAGGTTGGGTCCGCCTATCTTCAATGACTTAAACATCATGGTTCCACATGTTGGAGAACCTGGTTCTTTACACATGTGTAATCTACTAAGTGAGTAGATGACCGTAGGGCCAAGAATCGTCAAATTCCATTGAGAAATAGAAGAGATATTGGTCCGCGAAGTAAGGTGTTTGAGACATGAAAGGGTGGTGTGGGACAAATCTACCACATCGGTAGGAAAGGGAAGAATTGTTCATGTTATAAGTCTCTAAACTGAATAAGGGATTGAGACCCCAATGGGTAACCTATGTGTTTGAAAGAGGGAGGACCTAGGTGTGCTTGGGTTCGAGATTAGGCCCACACGTGCGCCATCACCACCGCCCGATCGAGTCGTGAGCTTTGGGCTTCTTTTGATATTATCTTTTTGGACCCCAGATCTTTGTATAATTACAGTTTGGTCCCTGGAGTTTCTGGAAGACAAGCACCGCGGTGCTGCGTGTCCAGTGAGCAGCCAGCAACGGTAATATCAGCAGTTTAATGTCTTTAATGTGTTGGAACGTGGGGCAATTATTCCTGAGTGTTTTGACTCTTCATTGAGCCTCTTAAACAGCCTCTTAATAGTCATTAACACCTCATATCCTCCTTACACTATATAATCAAACCTTACTTTCAGATTTGAGAAGACATATAATGTGCATGGAACACACAATATATGAGAACATATACATAACAGAATTTAGAGGAAGAACACACATAGGATACATATTTCTATAAGTTCTTCCTAGTTCATGAAATCTCTTCCCCTCTTGCAATCTTACATACTCAAAGATCCTTCTAATCAAGTGAACACTTGAGTCCCTTTGCTCACTTGTTTGATTGATGTTTTATATTGGAAGATAAGTTGCTAAGAAAACCGTTGAAAGGACATACGGGGGCAATATTATCTTAAGGAAAGATTGAAACTTCAATCGACTCAGCAAGCCAATTATCTTGTCATATTTCCAGATTTCTAAACATATTATTGTTAGGCATATTTTGTATACACTTTTTGAGTCATTTTTAGTTAGTATTTTACTCATTTCGTTTGTGTTTAGTATAGTATTAGGTCTGTTTTTCCGTTCTTTTGAGTCACACGGTCTCAAATGGAGAAATGTCAAAAAGAAGATGAAATGAGCTTAATTGAGATGGAATAGCACACTAAAAGAGCCAATGAATGAAGCCTAAGAAGTCTCGGGAAGTATAGAAGAAATCAGACGAAGTCCGGACGAGAAAATGATGAAAAACCGAAAAACGGGCAAAAGAGGTCACCGGCGCCGCGGCGCTAATGTGTTGCGTGCTCTGATTTGTTCTCAGGTTTTTCAGAGCCACGGCGCCGAGGCGCATTTTTCCAGATCCGAGGCGAAATTGATCAGGGATAGAAGGGTTCATGGAACACGATTTTTGCAGCATATTTAAACCCTTGGGACATATTTTATAAGGGACACACCTCATATCTCATAACACACATCACAAGACAAGAATTGGAGAACACAATTGGAGACTACATTCAAGTTCTTTTCCTTTCTTTATTTCAATTCAGTTTATGTTGGATTTTGTATTAGTTCTTGACATGACAATGTTTATGAGCTAATTACTTTAGTAGGGTTTTCCAATTAAATCTTCTTGAAACTCTTTCATATAGTTAATGCAAAATTATTGATTTCTTCTTCAGCAGATTAAGATCTATTCAATATTGTTTTGATTGCTTGATAATTAACTGACCATTAAATGTCATCACTTATATGATTTCGAATCGAGATTCGAGAGTGGATATTTGAATATGATGTAGTTGTCTATACATAGGTTAAAATCGTGGACGAAAGTATCCCGATATTTGTGTAGTATTTAAGGTTATTGTTCTTAATCCTCCTGTGTGGTAAAATCTATCATAGAAATATAGAAGGTTTCTGCACAAGGCTGAGCTCTCGTATGTCCTAACCGGAATATGATGACAAATTAGTTAAGACAATAATTAAGAACGTCATTAAGGAAATAAGATTCGAAGGTGGATATAAAATATATTTACATACGTTAATAAGGAATAATTTTAGTTACAACGAAGGTAACAATGAAAAATTCAAATGATGGTTGTATTTTCGATTATGGATTAGTAACGAATTATGTAAATTGTGACATTGAGGTTACGAGGGTTATGGAATTTTTGTTAAATCTAAAAGAAGTAGAGTTTAAGATTTGTTTTGATAAGTTGAGAGATTGATTTTAGACGAAAATTTGAGACCAAAATGTACAATTTAATTGTCATTTTCAGATTTCATTTTTTCCTTAAAACACCTAAATCCCTTAATCTTCTAAACATTCATTCAAACACCCTCACCCTCTCTTCTCTTGATTCTTGGCCAAAATTAACCAAATTTCATAGCCAAATTGAGGCATTTTCATCATCCTCCTTAGACTAAGCTCCCTCCATAAATCAATAGCAAAATTAAAAAAAAATAAAGACAAAACAGTGGCTAAACCGGGCCACTGCCAACAGCCATTAGTCTCGGTTTTGGCTAGGTTTTTGAACAAATTTGTGAATGAAAATCGTGTAGAAATGATGGAGTAGCATCATAGATTGTTGCATGTTGATTTGGAATTAAAAAGGGGTGAAATTGGGCAAGAAAAGAGCCAAAACAATGGGGAAATCGCTGGGTGCTGGTCGCAGGTCAAGATAAGATTTTTCGAACTTTTGGATAGGTTTTTGAGAATAAAAACACGTAAGGATGTTGGTCTAACATTGTAGAATGTTTGCATGTTGGTTTGAAGTTGAAACGACGACCATTTAGCGAAGAAAAGCCGATTTAAACCGCTGGTATCGCGGTCATGATGAGCTTGGCTGAGGATCGTTTGGTAATCTAATTGAGGTAAAAAATCTTCCCTTAAGTTACAATTGAAGTGCATGTTGTTGTAGTTGAAGTATTGGGTTATGGTCGATAAATTGTTGTTGGGAATTGGAAGGAAAATTTAATGTTAATGCACTTGTGATATGGAATTGTTGATAGAGAAAGTTGGATTAAGAAGTAAGAAAAAGAATTAGAGAATTGTAATATGTTAGGGCTAACCTTTATGAAATTGTTGAGCACGATTGTCCCGCCTAAAGGGTCGTTCTTGTTAGATTATAAAATAAGTTATAAAATTGTAAATACGTTGCGATAATCGTCAATACATATTTTAAAAGAGGTTGAAAGTATAAGTAAAGTAATATTTTGCAAACTAGAAGACTTGAACTCTTGTTACTAATTGATAGACTTGGTGGATTGCCTTAATGCACTATTTCTTTTATTATTGTGAATTAAGAGTTGGTGGAATATGACAGATAAGTGGTTTAATCACCTAAATTGTTGTTGGGATTAAATTCCATAAAGGTGAGAAGAAAGGTTGTATAGATGGTATGTGCCAAGTATATGGGCTATTATGATCATACTCCTAAGTAATGACTTATTGATTGGTTGGTCGGATTGTTGGTTTGAATTGGATTGTTAGTTGGAGTCGAATTGCTGGCTGATTTGGATTGTTGGAAAATTGTGGATACACATATAAACAAAGAAAGTGCTGCTCAAATTTTTATAGAAATAAGGGAGCCGTTATTCATATAACTTACATTAGGAAATCAAAATTGACGAGCGTGTTATTCCTTATTATAGGTTGAAGTACTAGACGAGGCATACCTTAATATCGAGTTGATTAGTTCGCCTAAGAGGTATGTGAGACCTTTCCTTCTTTATTTTGACATGATTTTTATGAAAGTACGGCGGACGTACTTAACTCCTACCAGTTCAGTTTAAAAAATGATTATTTACTAGTGATTATGATTTCAGTAACAAAGTTTATGGTAATAATTTTATTAAGAGTCACATAATGATTTTAATTGCATACAGTTGCTCATGATATCTACTCGTGCTAAATGTTACTATTTCACTCCACTGATTCCTGCGTGTCATGTCGTGCAAACATGCACCATTCATCGAGTCCTCACTGTAGGTCGAGACATGTTATATATATATATATATATATATATATAACATCGAGTTCCTCCATAGAGGGCCGAGACACGTTACGCGCGCAGATACATATTCCATCGAGTCCCTCCATAGAGGGCCGAGACATGTTATACAGTTTTATATACACACATGAGCATGATGATTTATGATTCAGTATACATGATATGATTTTCAGACATGATTCTCAGTTTTATGAAATTTGATGACTCTCTGTTTTACTTGGTACAATTGTTATTCAGTTTTAGTATTTTATGTTTTACATACTCAGTACATTATTTTGTACTGACCCCCCCTCATGGGAGGCTGCGTTCATGCCCGCAGGTTCAGGTGTTCAGATAGGTGACCCTCTAGTCTAGGATTTCTGTACAACAGTTGGAGAGCTCCCTTGTTCCGGAGCCAGCTATTTTGGTATAGAACATTATCTTTCAGACTTATGCATATTTTGGGCACGACGGAGTCCTGTCCCGTCATATGTCAGTATCACACTCTTAGAAGTCTGTATACAGTTGTGGGTTGGACGTTTGTACCTTGTTTTGGTTTTGATGTTGTTATCTAGTGGCAGCCTTGTCGGTTTGCTTATTTTGATTATTCCTCTGTGTATAAAATGTTGGTTGGTGGCAGCCTAGTCGGCTAGCCCATTATGATTGTTGTTTTGTTGTTGATTTGTGACTTGTTTACGCCTTTTAGGGAGATGTTGTAAAAGCAGCGTTGTGCTGCCGAAATTTCTATAGATCTCTGCATTAGATGGATTAAGAGTGACAGGTCAATAATGACGTCCAATTAGGACGTTAGTCGCGGGCTCGCGGCCCGTCGGGTCGTGACAAAAGTGGTATCAGAGCGTTTAGTCCTCGGAAATGATATGGATATTGCAGATGACATCTTAGATTTGGAATCCCTAAGACATCTAACAGATTGGTCAGATTCCAAACTCCTATATGAGGAGCTTGACAGTCTCGTTGAAGTCACACATGGATTCGAATCATAGAATTGATTGGAAACATGGTGCACCCATATGCTAGGAGGGATATGCTCAGGCCACAACAATTGACCTGAGATCGGTTCATAAAAGATGATCAGTTGAACTAAGGTTCACTCGTGATTCTGAAAATGATCAACAAAAGGCGTTAAGTCGGATGTGACGACATCTAAATTATTTGCTTATCTATGATTTATGACATTCTTGATGTCCAGTGATTCTGGGAGAATAAAAATGATGCAAACTGGACATAAGGCCTGAAGAACACCAAATGTGCATGGTGTGTCTTAGGAAAATCCTCTAAGCAAATATTGCATCGACCCATTCATGATGGAATCGAAGTTCATTGATTCGCACAAAGGATGATGAGAAGTTGAGTAACTTCACAACCACTTAGAGGATGTCCCTTCTTGGAGTAACTCGTGTCTGCTCTAGTTTGACATTGTGAGAGCACGAATGACAGCGTCTGGGCATATCTGTCACAGACATAAGACCGAATGGCAGTTGATCTTCACGGGTAACACTTCCTTGATTACTAATCAAAGGAGAATATAGTGGACCTTCACAGATCAAGAGTTCGCCTGTCTAGGAGAATTGTCTTAAAACCCAATCAATAAGAACCGATATAGTGGACACCCAACCTTACGGACTGGAGATCCCAGGGATAAGGTTCAATGGGAAAACTAAACTGTAAAGGTTCAGTTGAGCGCTTCGGTGAAAGCAAAAGCACTTCGGAAAATGATTTCTCCTTAAAAAACATAATTCAAAGCCATTCCCGTGATATACAAAAAGTGTTACATGTAGATGGGTAAATGATAAGTTTCCAAAACCTTTAATGATCCTCCAAAGTTGAGGTTAAGTTGAGGAAACTTTTAATGGTTCCTAACACTTGTATAGCTGGGTATATTATTTCTATACATCCACTGTAATAACCAACACTTTTTGTGTCATTCCAATATGTTACGATTGGATCATATAGTTAGATTTGTATTATTCTTAGAGACACAACCAAAGAGTCAAGAAATTGTTTTAAAAAAATCAAATCAAAAAGAGAAAAATCAAATTAAATCAAATTTATTTTAGTTTGGACTGGATGCCATATGTTCAAAATGGAAAATTGAATGATGCAAAATCAAATTGAAAAACCAATGAGATCATTATACATCTCACAATTGAGATAATGAAAAGGACAAATGTACAAATATACATGTTAATTTTGAAATTTAGAGCAGATATACCCTCTGTTATAAAAGTGATGGATATATATCATTGCCGTTATAAAATGGTGCAAATATATCCTTTTTGTTGATGGATTTTTTTAATATTATTTATCTTATTTTTTAATTTTAAAAATGCCAATGGGTTTTAAAAAAAAAGTCTACACATATTTTTTTAGTAGATATATTTTTCTAAAGCCACATGATAATTTGTTTTCCAAGTGGATCGGGTCTTGTTCATTTGAAAAATGGGTCTTATTTTTCTAAAGTCATTGAGATATTTTTTAAGCAAATCAAACCCGATCCACTAGAAAAATATTACCATGCAACTTTAGCAAAATAAGCTATATATTTTTTAGGTAGATATTTTTTAAAGCGACGAGATATTTTTTAATTAAAAAAATAAGCTAAATATTTTTTTAGAAAATCTCCGTCAGCGAAAAATTATATATTTACACCATTTGTATAACGACATGGGTATAGTTACATCATTTTATAACGGCATGGGTATATATACACAATTTTTATAACAAAGATATATCTACTCAGCCCGCATGGGCGTAGATTAGTTGGTTCAAGGGTGATAGATTGCCCCCACGTAGGCAGATTCGAGCCCTGACAGCCGCAGTGTGAGAGTTTCATTCCTCATTTGTGGGGATGACTCCTTGTGAGCACCAGACACTGTGTCTCCCACCTAGTGACCGCTGAGTCACCATAATTTACCTTCTCCATCAATCTCTGTCGGGCCCGGGGAGGTGGGGCCTGTGGGCGAGAGATTTTCTCTTTTGACCCCAAGATATATCTGCTCCAAATCGCAAAGTTGAGATGTATATTTGCACATTTGTCCTAGTGAAAATATCAATGAGCAAGTATAATTCCACTGTAAACTTGAAGGATCGAATTTGCAATTCAGACATTATTATTTAAACAAATAACCAACCCAAAGAAGAAAACAGAGAAACAAAATAAAGGCTAAAAAGGTGTTTTTGGTATAATAAAAATAATGGTCTCCCGAAACAACCTTTGTTAAAATATGTGTTACTGGATATGGATATGTTGTTTGGGTAAAAAAGAAAAGTAATGGCAAAAGAGACAAAGACAGATAAACCCCGCGTGCTTCGCCCCCTCAGAAGACTAGCATCCAACCAAACCACCATTTTCAAGTCTATATCGATGTATTCAATACGGAACTGAGGTACTTTTTCTTGAAATTATAGGGAATAGGGTTGTAGTATACATGGGTCAATAATTGTATTTGTATGCCTCTTTTGTTTGTAGTAAGGAAGACAAGATATGGAAAATGGAGGAGATAGTTTGGTGCCTAAACTTGCGGGATGGAATTTGAGTGATTCACCCAAGACCAATGATGGGTTGTATCAGGTTTTGAAAGCAGTTGAAGCTGCGGAAGCCACCATTAAGCAACAGGTTTGCTAATCATTCCTTCCCTGTGTGAATGCCTGTTTTTTTATGCTTATGATCTTTTAAGCTGTCCTGCATTTGGCTGAGTTATCATTATGAGGTTTCAAAGGGTTAGCAAGTTGGAACTTTTCTTGGAGCTTAACCATGGTTTAGCCAAGGGTTAAATTTTAACAAGCTGGAAATTTTTGTTCTTGCTTATGCATATGCTATTTTCTCAATTATGCTTCTACTGAAGTGTAAATTTGCTGGCTGAATGTTAAAAGACCTTCGTGCAAGCCTGAGCCTGTATATCTCAAATAGAAGCTATGTAAACTACGAATGGACTTCAATTATTCCAATAGGATCTTGAAAGACAATGTTGAATACGGCACCGAGTCTCTTGGTCATATGTTAGATAAAACTGTTGCCCTAGACCTATATCTTTGTCCCGTCCAAGATGGATATCCCTAGGCCTTCCTTTTAACAAGCTATGCCAATAACAACAACAACAAGTGGGGTTTGGGAAGGGTCGGGTGTACGCGGACCTTACCCCTACCTTTGGTGGGGTAGAGTGGCTATTTCCCATAGACCCTCGGCTCAAGAAAAGCGTTTTACAAAACATGTTTGAAAAATACAAGAGTAGGAAAAGCTATGATGAAAATATTGAAGAAAACAAAGTATTGACAACAAAAATAACCAAAGTAAAAGAAACAACAATAGCAATAAAATTAAAGAATAATAAGATAATGATAGAATAATAATAATAAAACTGTTAAGGATAAGATGGAGCAGATAAGGTGCTCTAAACTAGGACGATGCTCTCCCATAGAAAAGAGAGAAATCTCTCTACTATCTACTAACCTTATACCCTAATCTTTGACCTCCATGTTCTCTTATTTAGGGTCATGTTTTTGGTGAGCTCACTTCTCCCTAATTCTTCCCCGGTCTACCTCTACCTCTCCTTAGACCTATCATTGCAACCCCCACACATCCTCATTGGGGCATTTGTGCTCCTCCTCTTCACATGCCCGAATCATTTCAGTTTCGCATTCCACATCTTGTCCACCATGGAGGCCACTCCCACCTTGGCCCGTATATCTTCATTCTTAATCTTGTCTCACCTAATATGTCCACACATCCATCTAAGCATTCTCATTTCCACTACTTTCATATTCTGACTTTGTGAGTTCTGGCCAACACTTTACGCCATACCACATAGTTGGTCTAACAACCATTCTATAGCACATAGCTTTAGGTTTTGGTGGCACATTCATATCACATAGGTAGTCTAGAGATAGATAAATGATACATCAGTCACTGTCGTGTCCAACAGTCAAAGATAATTGCATATAGGCCCTTTTTTTAACAAGCAATGTCAACCCAAATTGCAAAAAGTAGAACCGGTGGGTTATAAGTAGTAGTCTATATTGACTGAAAAAAGGAAAATTGAAAGAAGAAAGAAGGTATGAGAACTAATATCTTCTTTACCTGTTTGGGTTACTCTTGCTTTTTACAATCGTCTTTCAAGGCTCCTTCCTCTGTTGGCAACAAGGATACATGGTTAATGACTGGAATAGTCAAAGGTTCTCTTGGGAACCGGAAGTTTGGAATCAAGCTTCCTTGCATTTATTTACAACAATCTATTGACATACTTTGACATTATTTATGGTATATACTCATTTGCTTGATTAAAATATGGTATATACTCATTTACTTGATAAAAATGGTATATACTAGTGTGAAACTTCAATGGTTGTGTCGAGTAGTGCAATGCTAGTTTTTTGGGTTCTGGTCCTGCTCAAGGTAGGTCTCTTAGTATATTTTTCTTTTGCTTACAGTTTATAGTAATAGATCTTCTTAGAAAACATCAGCATGTGTATCAATTAAAAACATCCAATTTTGAAAGGTTTTTTCACTTTTCAAAAACTGGCAAAATTCCAGAAAATTTTCCCACCCTTTTCCGACACAAATGCCTCATCAAAGTGTAGTTTCTGGATTTTCCAGTATCATTTTGGTTTATCATTTACCTGCATTCTGTCATCTCAAATGAGATTGTTTGCATAAGAAAGTAGTAGTCAAGGGTGTCTGACTGCTGAACTATTTACCAATTACTGTTTTTAGTACACATATATATCCCTCCAGGATGTTAGGAAGGAACTGGAGGTGACCATGAATCAGGCAGAACAGTGCTTTACAATTTTGGAAATTTGTCTGAGGATGTTTTAATCCTCTTGGTTCTTTCTTTTGTTCTTCTTTTGGTTAATTAGTTGAATATTTGCAAACTTGCAGTGTGGATAAAATGGGATGAACGTTCATAACTTTGTCACATGTTAATCCTTTAAGCCTTGTGATTTCTTTCCCCCCTCCCATTCTTTTTGTGACTACTTCAGTTATGAGATCCAGTCTCTTGATAAGATTTAAGGCTGTTTATTTGGAGGCAGAAATCTAGGGCGTTGTGGTTAAAAGAAGGGGATGCTAATACTAAGCTTTTTCACAGGGTAGGCGGTAGCGAATAAGAGGTGGAATTATTTAGAGTACCATATAAAAAAATGAAGAAACGGAGGATTTATTTGGAGTCTATAGAAGTAAATGGGATTGCGTCTAAGGGGGAGGAGGAATTAAATGGAGCTATTGTGGGGTTTTGACAAGCATTTGTTTAGAGAAGCTGTTAGTTGGAGACCTAAGTTAGAGGTGGGGGTGGGGTTCAACCAGATAGGACCCGAAATGAGGGAGTGGTTGAAGAGGGAGATAGGAGAATAGGATGTGAGGGAGGCGGTAGACAGTTGTGCGGGAGATAAGGCCCCAAGACCAGATGTATTTATTTTAGCTTACTTTCAACAGTGTTGGAGACCATCAATTGAGATTTTATGGAGATCATTGAGACATTCCAAGAAACGGGAGAGTTCAAAAGGAGCCTTAATGCTTCCTTTATTACGTGTATAGAGAACCATATTTTGTTCTAGGTTCTCTATTTTTTGGTATACGGCTTGACTTGTATACGTGATTTTCCCGTCATTTATAAAATTATTTACCTTATAAAAGAAATAAAAAAATAACGCAAAAAAGAAGCGGGTTGTTTGCTGATCCTATATGTGTTTTTCTTTTGCAGGTTGATGAGAATAATCGATTAAGAACAGAACTTGAAAAGAAGATTCTGGAAGTTGAAAAATATGTAAGTAAAGTTCAGACCGTTTGTTACTCCATGGTCCAAAGTCGTCTTATACTTTACATCTTATAGTTCAGGAACATGACACATTCTGAATATCATTGTTTGACCATCTATTATCTTCTATTGCCCTTTTGCTTGTAGCCTTCGCCAGAATTCAGTTTTTTGCTTGCTACTTGCTAACATAAATAATTTCTTGTGTATCACTTCTACATTATATATGTAGGTCTGATGGTTAGCAAATAGTTGCCCTTTGCTAGACTTACACATGTTTAATGACAGTATCTATCTTCCACGCCTGTATTTGATCGTAGGGGGATAGCAACTGATATGAAGTTGCCAGCTATTGCTAGCTGCTCCATACTTTTACTTTAAGGTAGCAGTTCATAAAGTGGGCCATCTAGCTTCACTTTAAGTTGAATAATTCTCCAACTGTGAAAATGCAGAAGGCAGTATGATTATACAGTCAGGCACTAAGTTGCTCGGACTCGGGTGCGGGTATACGATACGGGTACGGATCCGAGTGTTGGATTCGAAAAAATCTAAATTTTAAGATTCGGGGGTGCATATCTAGATATGGATACGAGTGCGGGGATTCGGCTAAGAAAATTCAAAATTATAAAAAAAAGATCATGTCTTCGTTCTTCCTTCAAAAGAGAAAAATAAAGCCACTCAAGGCCTTCCAGCAACTCTCCATCTATATCCCTGCTAATGTTTACCATCCGAACTCAGAACACGACCTTGAATTCATGGCTTCTCTGAAACACGAAGCAACAAAATTGAGACAAAAGTACTATAATATTGAAGGTATGCCATTCCCCTTATGTTAAGTCCGTTTTATCTTTAGTTTTGAGAAATGAAATCTCAATTCCCCCCCTCCCCCACAAATTTGTCGATGGACTCCGGTCAAAGTATCCGAAGTTGGTTGACCGTATCCCCGTATCGAGACGTAAAAGGCACCAAAAACGGAGAGTCCGCGCAACTTAGATCACCAACAATTTGGAGACTATAAATTTTGCTTGTAACCTCAACTTGCTTGAGATTGAGGCTTTAAAATTGACGTCAATAGCATATCGTGTGTGCCGATTAGGTTTCAGCTTCCACTTAAATATGCTCATTTTACCCTTACGGAATTGTTTAAAAGGGAAAAGGGTCATAATTACCCCTCAATTATTGAAACTAGAACAATTATACCCTATGTTTGATTTTGGTCTCAAAAATACTCTCACCGTTAGCTTATTGGCTCAGTTATGGCCCTAAAAACTAACAAACTTCCATGTGTGATTTTAATCCATTAAAAATATATTTCCATGATGACTTGGATGTCCAAAATGAATGGGGAGGAATATTTTTATTTTGCAAAATGCCACATTGAAACCAAATAAAAAATCGTCTTTGAAGCTGGTTCTTCCTTCACTGGTTCCGTCGCTGCTGGTGTATCAGCCGGTGCAGCTGAAACTTTGTTGGCAATGTTTTGACATACCTTGAGAATAAACACCTAAATGCTTTCCTAGATGTATGCCAACAAACAAAACAAATTAATATACAAGCTTGACAGAATTTTCTAAAAATAATGTTAATTAACTTAAGATGTACTGGGAAGTGAGTGGAAACCCAGAACCATAAACAATTTCACATTTGCATAACTTTTACCATTTTATCAACAACTTAACTTTTTTTGACAAGGTAACAGATTGTGTACATTTATATCAGCACAGAGTGCTGGCATCCAAATATTTACTGCATTGAATCTACATCCAAAAGAGTAAAAACAAAGACTATGTCTAAATCCTGTCTCATCTTATAAGGATCCTAGGATGTCTACAATAGACACAGGGTATACTCTGAACTGCACCAATAACAAAAACTTAGAATGCAATTCATTTTAATCCTTTGCAAAAAGCTACTATTATATCCTTCAAAACACCTGGAATTCCTCTCCTTCCAAATAGTCCACCATATTACTGCTGGGACAATTCTCCATTTGTCTTTGTATGTGCTACCACTTCCCTCTGTATTCCAGCTTGTTAGAGCCTCTCCTGTTCTTCCAGGCGTAGTCCACTTTATACCTCTGAAGCTGGTAAACAGATTCCAGAGCCGGCTAACCATTTTACAATGAAGAAACAGATGGTTAATTGTCTCTGCATTTTGTTCACAAAAATAACATCTTGAGCACAAATGTGTGCACCTCTTCTTGAGATTCTCCTGAGTAAGAACAACTTCTTTCACAACCAGGCAAGTGAAAATAGTGACTTTGTAAGGAATTTTGACTTTCCAGATAAGCTTCCATGGTAAGAAACTGATCAGAGATCCCATCGGATTCATGTCCTTATATGCAGAGCTAACGGTAAAAATACATTTACTGTGACATTTCCATCTCAAGGTGCCTTCTCCTACCTGCAGCCCCTTGCACTGGTCAAGAGTGCCATAAAAATGGCCAATCTTTCCATCTCCCAATCTTGCATCAACCTTCTATAAGTCAAATTCTATCCTTGAGGGGCCCATACTTCATGCAAAGTGGACTCCTGCTGCTGGTTCAAGATATAAATGTCAGGGAACAGTTGTTTGAGAATTGAGACTACCATTCCTAACCAATTATCTTCCCAGAACAAAATCCTCCTGCCATCTTTCACATTGAAACTTGTTCTTTCAAAGAAGCCATGCCACAAGTTTCTGATTGATCTCCACAAACTTCTACCATATGGAGTATTCACTTCTTTTATCTTCCAAAAACCTTCCTTTTCATACTTAGCTTGAATCACAGTGCCCCACAAATTGCTCTTCCTTAGGAAATCTACAAAGCCATTTCATCAGAAGACTTGTATTCTGCTTTCTCAGATATCTGATACCTAGACCTCCATGCTTTTTGGCCAAGATTAAGGTTTACCATTTGACCAAATGATAACCTTTGTTCTCCTTGTTTCCCCGCCGCAGAAAATTCCTCCTAAGAGCATCAACTCTTTTCTCCACATTGATGGGAAGAGGAAATACTAAATAGTGACATCAGGTAAGTTGGTAGAGCATCTAACACAGAATTAATCAAAACCAATCTACCACCCAGTGACAAATATTGTGATTTCCATCTCGTCATTCTTTTCTCACAGCTTTCCAGCACACTATTCCATACATCTTTAGATTTGCTTTTATCTCCCAAAGGCATTCTCAAATAAACTGTTGGAATCTTACCTATCTCTCCTCCCAAAATTCCAGCCAATTGTTGAATCCTAGCCACCTCATAAATTGGAAAAATCAAGCTTTTTCTCCAGTTAATGTGCAGACATGAAATGGGTTCAAAGAGGATAAGAATAATCTGTAAAAACTTCAACTAACTATCCTCTGCATCACAGAAAATAAGAGTATCATCTGCATACTGTAGGAGTTTCCATTCTTCAAATAAGACATAAAAAAAAGGGCAGCCCGGTGCACTATGCTCCCGCTATGCGCGGGGTCCGGGGAAAGGCCGGAAACCTTACCTTGCATTTCTGCCAGAGGCTGTTTTCATGGCTTGAACCCATGACCTCCTGATCACATGACAACAACTTTACCAGTTACTCCAAGGCTCCCTTTCAAATAAGACATTGTCAAATTAAAAATTTGGATTCTTAAAAAAGATTGAGCTTTAGTTCACATAACTAATCAGTACTTGCAAGGACATCTCGAGGAACCACTCTTCTTTGAACTTCTGGAATGTCATATGAATTTCTTTCTCATAAATTTTCCATCTTTACTTAGGTCCAAGGCAAGCTACAATTATCCCTATATCGGCACCTAGCCCGGTTCCGACGAGCCTTACTCCTGTCCCAAAGCCAGTTCCCACCATAACATTAACCGACCATTCTGAAATCTTTTTATTTGGTGCCCTGTGGCATTTTGCTAAAATAAAATTATTCCTCTCCATTCATTTTGGGCGTCCACGTCAGCATGGAATTTTTTTCAATAGATTAATACCACACATGGAAGTCTGTTAGATTTTAGGGGCATAACTGAGCCAATAAACTAACGGTGAGGGTATGTTTGTTACCAAAACCAAACGGAGGGTATAGTTGTTCTAGCTTCAATAGTTGAGGGTAATTCTAACCCTTTTCCCTTGTTAAAATGTAACTACCATAGACAAAAGTACATGCTGCTAGTCCATTATTCATTTGTTTAAGGTTGTAAGTAGCATTCATTAGAATATTTTGGTTTTGTATAATTACCACATAAAAGGTACGGTGACAGAAAGGATCTGATGAAGCGAAAAAAAAGAACTATAGTGTATTTCCTCAGAACTGAAGCAGATAATGGTTAAGACTAAATGGATGTAGTGTTTCAGTATCTTTTTCGGTTGTTAAAAGATGCTATAAATTCAGTACCCAGCATAAAGGCAATGCTGGAGAAATTACAAAGACCAAGAGAGCACTTACAAGCTATGCAAGGACTCCTTATAAAAAAAGAAGAAGCTATGCAATGACTAAATGAAGTCACTCATAGTACTATGTTCAGTGACGTTTACAACAGCAACGTTACACCAAAAATTAAGCAAAAACATGCAACGTAACAGAGTGCTTCTTGTCTTTGATCATGCTTCCATATCTTTCTTTCACTATGCACTACCACACTGGCTGGAATAGTCTTCCATATGTTGTTCGATCACCTAATGTATACATTTCCTTTGCCATCCTTGCAAAAACTGTAGGGTTGTTCTGGGCACACACCAAAAAATGCCCAAAAAGTTAGAAAGGATAAGTATGACCAGAGAGAAATCTCAGTTACAGTTCTTGACAAGTGTTTGCTGCAGATTGCTTCTGTAGACAGACGATGATTATCCCATGTGATAGCAGATTTATAACTAGGAGATCAGACTAAAGTTTACTTGCAAAGGGAACTCTATCTGCCGCTTTTTGTGAAGATTACATCTATACAGGAGATGAAGGAAGTTGGCAGCAGTCTTAAGCTGCCAGTTTGTTTAAGTGCGGGGAAAGTTGTTGTCCCGACAATGCTTTGCCGTTATTACGAACAAATATGCAATTGATGCTCTTAGAGAAGTGCACCGCTAATTTTCAGTGAACTAACTACAAGTAGTACAAGCACCAAATCTCCTTTTCTTTTTAATAAGGATTAAACATTGATTCTTTATACATCGCCATAATCTCTTTAAACAGATGAGCACAAAAGTCATTTCAAGTGTATTGCTAAAATTACTGGTTAGTAGGTTTCCATCTCATTCTCACTGAATAAGTTTGAACATGGGCTTGAGAGTTGAGATAGCAGGTGTTACTGAAATGTGTTTCTTCTATTGATGGATTTTTCATCACACACGCAAAAAGAAATGAAATAATTGGCAGCACATTATTAAAAAAAAGTAGGATTGCCCATTATTCAACCAATTAGTAACCTAGATTCCAGACATTTATCGAACAGGAAAAGAATTTAACTGTAAAAGAAGAGGATGACAGAATAGCTTTTAGCTTCATTTGGGATGAATACAATATGTAATTACTCTTTCTTGTACTTGCAACAATGCTTAAGTTGATATTTTTGCACTTTACAAGAATTTGTAGGTTTAGGTGTATACTAATCCTAGAAGAAAATGACTACAGTGGAATAGCATATTGTTTGCATTTAACTAGCTTTGAAATTCTGGCGTTACTATTTAGAGCAATTTTTTAACTCGCTACGTCTTATGTACTACCCAACATTTAGGTAATTATGTGTACAATTATTATCCCTTGCGACTTACATGATCATCAAGGAGTTCAATGGATTAGTTTTATGTGCCAGTTCTAGTTTATCATCAAAGTTTTCTATTGTCCGTCATGGTTCTGTTTGGTAAATATTTAACCAAGCCATTGTCATGCTGATGTTCTAATTTTAAGACTGTTAAAGACATTGTTAAATAAATAAAAGTGTGCTCTCTCAAACAACTTAGGCTTTTAAATAAGATGGTCACACACAGGCAATGGTCCTGAGTTTGAGTCTCACCACCACCCATTATCAAAAAGCTTTCCACGTGCTTGACTCATCATAAAGAATCAAGCACCACACATGATGGGACCTGTTGAAGACATTATTAAATAAATAAAAGCTAAAAGCTTTATTTTTTGATGAGATGGTCACACATTTCAATAAAGACTTTGCTTCGGGGACTCCTCATCCCTTCTAACTGAATTATACCATTTCTGCAGCCCGCGCCTCTTTGAAATAGTGTATTCTGAATTTTGTGATAAGAAATTCAATTCCACTCTCATATCCTAGGTTCTGACAATATTTAGGATCTCAATGTTTTGCAGAGATCAGGAGAGCTGAAAGGTCAAACTCCTCATTCAGTTGGTCAGGTGGATCATCTAAATGAGGCCGATGGAGCACATCCATCAACTTTGGGTTTTGGAAGTCAACTTCCTGAACTTAGAAACATGGATAGTATAGGACGTAATTTGTCCAGTAATATGGTTCTTGCAAAAGATCCCAGGCAGAATGATTTAGACTTGACTCTGCAAAATCAGGGAGAGAGCCACACCGAATATAGCAAGGTGAATGGTACATTGAGAGCACTTCCTGGTGGTCAGACAACAACTGATAATTCTGGCATCTCTCATTTCTCATCGCCTTCAGCATCATTTTCACCCAACAGGTATTAACATAAATACAATTCATCACCTAAACATTAGTTTACCAGGTGGAGACATTACAGCTTAGGTGTTACCAATCCAGTATTAATAATGTTTGAGAAAAGAGTTTTTAGCCAGCAGTTTTCTTCATAGATACAAACAGAAACAGTGACATTAGATTGACTTAGGTAGGTATCAAATAGAAGGAGAATATGACAGACAACTCAATTTATCTGGACAAGGTTTGATGCCAGTGGCCGAAGTTAACAGCAGTATGAAGAAGGTCCCTCTCTGTTTCTATTAGGAAATGTCATCTGTTAAGTTATCATACTGATCTTTTCTCCTAATTTTAGTAATGTATCATTTTAGGATCTTGTTTTGAAGATCCAGGAGCATGAACAGGAGATGGTACAATTGAGGAAACATCTTTCTGAATATTCCATCAAGGTAATGAAAGAGCTTGTGTTTTTAAGACACCATTTTTGTTTTGTTATTTTATTGTCGAAGTGAATGGTTTTTGTTTTTGGTAGGAAGCACAAATTCGCAATGAGAAATATGTTCTGGAAAAGCGAATTGCTTATATGCGCATGGTAGGCCAGAGTGACTGTCATGCCAATTTCACTCATTTTCTGCTTATTCATCCATCCCTACTTGGCCTTGAACTTATTGATGTTCTTTGCTCTTAACATCTGTGTAGGCATTTGATCAACAGCAACAGGATCTTGTTGATGCTGCATCTAAAGCGATATCGTATAGACAAGATATAATTGAGGGAAATATACGCCTTACATATGCACTGCAGGTATGCCTGCACATTCATGTGGACTCATATTTTGATTTGTTATATTCCCTCCTTCATCTATTAGTGCGTTAATGATTTTAGATCCATATGAAGAAGAACTTGCTGTGTATTCCAATTTTTGGATTTTGCTTGTTGCTGCTTTTTTTGTGCGGGTGGGTGGGTGGGGGGTTTGAAGAATGTAAATTGCTTTTAAGAAATTATTTATAATATTGTGTTTTGTTGAATATTCCTTCCTTGTTCATTCTATTTCGATCTCCCAGATTCCCACCCATGCGACAATTTACCTCTCTCCATCTGGTTTTTGTTTTTCTTATATGATGTGTCTGTTTACGATCAACTTATTGTCACACCCTGAATCATGGCCTGGGCGGAACACGACACTCGGTGCCTGGTTGCATGTGACCGAGCGAACCACATGGCTTGCTTGTCAACATGTGCATCACAACATACACTAACATGATAATGAAAACCTGGAAATCATAATACTGAATATAATAGTCTGAAAATATAATTTGCGGAATCAATTGAGTAAATGTCAAGTCTGAAAATATAATGCTGACATATCTGACATGACATGCATTGGACTAGTCTATGAAACTTCTGACATGAGTATGAAAAACTGTCTACCGGGACAACCCTGACATACCTCTACTAATGATGCAAAATCATAAAATACTTAGACTGACACCCCGAACGAGATGAGGCTCACCAAACATCTGAATCTGAAGCAATCCTACTGAGCAGATGCGTCTCCCTGAAACACATCACCTGCATCGTGAAGTGCAGGCCCCATGCAAAGGCACGTTAGTACATTTGAATTGTACTGTAGGTAAAGCAACGGAAAGAAATAAGTAGGCACAAGAACAATAGGGACATAAACTGAAATATGAACACGAGTATAATATAACATCTGTAAAATCTGTAGACTGTATATCTGTATATATCTGTGGGAAGAGCATCAATCAAACCGATATGAACCACCACGCGCAAACGTGGAGTTTGATCCCTCCCCGATCAACTAAACCATCTCGTACTTTGCCGGAGTACGAGACATGAACATGAACATGATGGATCCAATAATTAGTCTGAAGGTATCGTCCTCTAGCGGAGCGATCCTTATCCTACGTTGGCATACGTAGTTTCAAGCTGAGCCTTCTAGGTAATCTGTGCCACTCCAAAAAATATGTACTTGAAAATAGTGGTTTGAAAGCCCATGAATTTCATGAAATAGCTTGAAATCATGACTTGTAATTTCATAAATTTAGCATGTAAGAAATCAGTGTTCTAAAAAACGGCTGGGAAGGCCGCCTTGGCACTAGGCGCCCCCAGACCGTCCCGATTTTGCCCTAGGCGGCCCAGTCCCATTCTTCACTTGAACTCTTGGATGAAACTCTTCAATTAACTATAATCCGACGAAAAGTTATTAGAATCACGAGTCGACAAAGGAATAACCATGATTGATCTTAGGAGTTACTTACCTTGGAGATGGAGGAGAGGGAGTGAGATATGGAGCTGTGGAGCTCTGGTTCCAAGTGGGAGAGAGATGAGAAAAATGAACTAAAGATATCTAATTTGGGGATAAAATACTTGTCTTTGGTGGACCCCACTTTCTCTTTTTTGTAATATCCTTTTGATTTTTGGCAAAAAGGAAAATAAATGAATTATCATTTATGCATTTGCTGCCTATGTCTACATCACCCATGTGGCATTATATTAATTCACACTTGGCTGCTTTGGGAGTTGTACTTTACACTGCACAATTAGTACTTTATCAACACCACCTACACTTATTATAATGACCCTATGATATAGTACTAGTCTATAGGCTCCTTGAGCACACACAACATCATTTTCAATTATTGTTATCGTACTTTAATGTCTTGAATCATTTTGAGACTGCATCCTTTTATATATTAAACTCTTGATCTATATATTTGAACACAAACTTATTCTTGCGATTTCGGGTAAATTTACTCATGTTGGAAGGTTCAGTTCCTAATCTAAAGATAGGGAATATTACAACAACTTCCACACGACTACCGCAGTCACACTGACTTAAAGAAAAATTTGTTCTTCACCACAAGAATTTACAACGACACCACAACAGTTAACTACAAAAATTTACAATGACTCAAACAACTATTCTTTTCAAAAAGAACTTTTGGCAACCTAATAATATTTCTCAAAGGCAGATGGTTACAACTCGACGCCTAATACAATTGAACTAGGACTAGACTTGATGCAAAAACAAACTACACAAGGACCAGAATCTTCACACTCTCAATTCACACTTCTAAAAACAATGAGTTACTTGAAGGCTCCAAAACCTTTTTCTCTTTATCTCAATATATGTGAGTGATGATTTCCTACAAAGAGAATACGATATAGATTAATACTAGTATATGATATATACAATTCCGTTAATAAGAAGAGATGGAATTTTGGTAAGAGCGTGATATTGGAGATCTTGGTAACGAAGAGATGAAATTTTGATTTTTGCTCACGTTGTTCGTCTTAAAGATACTTTAATGATTTATGAATTTATTAACTACTTAAGAATGTATTGATTTTATGATTTATATATTTTATGCATATATGATATATATACAATTGATGTAAAATATTAAAAAAATTAAAAAAAAAATACATCCGCCTAGGCCCCCGCCTAGGAATCCGTCTAGGCGCCCGCACGGCTAGGCTCCGCCAAGCATCCGCCTAGCGTCTTTTAGAACATTGTAAGAAATACATAATATAACTTGTATAAATCATAAAAACATATATAACTTCATGAAACTGCGTAAATATAATCCTAACTTGTATTTAAGAACTCACGAAAAGTAAGACATGGGTTCATGGATCACAGACAGGTTTATGACAATCATAACAACCAATCATGAATACAATTGATGAATAGTAATATAAACATGACATAATATTCATATAGTTAGGGTTATCATAGTATTAGAACAAAAACCCTGGGAGTTTCATGGTTTCATGGTAACGTGGCGTGGGGAAGAACATGAATATTCCCACACGTGGATAGAAGCTCTACATACCTTAATCGCTCCAAGGCCTTAAAGAAAAAAGAAGAGAAAGCAGAAACTCGTAAAGTGATGATCGCTTAATCGCTCCAAGGCTTGTAATAAAATCCGAACTTTGAAGAAGAACCCCAAAGATTACACCTTGAACCTTGAATTGGGTTTAACTTGAAAGGAACAATGAATTCTATTTAGGAATTGATTATGCTTGATCATATCACATGGAATGGCATGAAAAGGGCTTACCTTGAGTTATGGGATGATGAGGGAAGAAACCTTCGTGCTAGGGCTTGAAAAATAAAAAAAAATGATTTTTAGAATCAAGTGTACTGTTTGCTCTTGGGGGATTTTGACGGTCCATTCGACGCTTCGTCGAATGTTTGACGGTCTGTATAATCTGACCGTACCGTCATTTTCTGAAGATTTCCAGAGGTGAAATCTGAAATTAAGAGACGGAGAAGATTGACGGGCCGTCAGTAGTTTGACGGTCAGTCTAATTCACAGCTTGACCGTCATTTTCAAAAGTGAAGATCGACGGTTCATTTGACGGACCGTAAAACATTTTACGGTCCGTACTTCTTGGCGTCAAATTTGCTAAACCCTCCCCGTTTTGGGTTTCTACACTCGTGGATCATGAACAAGGCTTAGTTTGAAGGTATGAGGTGTTACACTTATGTTGTGTGGCTTTGATTCTTTATACTGAAGAGATTTAATTTTTAAGGATTACCACGATGTTTTCTTGGGATGGTGCATGCACAGTTTTTTAAGTATTCAGCAGCTTTGTTGAGTCATGATGAAAAGATTTGTAACTTTGTGTCTGATTAGAGATAGCCTGCTGTACCGTGTTACTTGTTACTGGATAGTTGCAGCAAAAGATGTTGAGCTGCTATCTGATTGTTTTATTGCAAAATTTCCCCCCTTCTGTGATAGTATTTTTGAGGTTCATGTATTCTTTCAGGCTGCACAGCAAGAAAGATCAACATTTGTATCATCTTTGCTGCCACTTCTTACAGAGTACTCGCTTCAGCCACCCGTAGCTGATGCCCAATCAATTGTCAGCAATGTCAAGGTTAGCATGGCTCTATCTACCTACTTACTTACTAAAGGCACAAATGCTATGCCACTCCCTGTACAGATGCAACAGAAAAGAGAGGAAAATAATTTATGCAAGGCACCAACGGTTGCATCCTACAGATGCTATATGTGAGAGCAAATACTACATTACCACTGTAAACTGATTAATTCTTCCAGAGATCAGCAAAAATTGTATGATTAGTTGGAATTACTGTTGTGCCATTTTACAACAACAAATATGCCTCAATATCAAGTTAGTCGGAATCGGCTATATGAATCTTCTATATCCATTCCGCTCTTGCTGGGTCTGTTAATTGTAATACTGAATTATTTGTCTTTTTGGACAAATTTAGGGTTCTCTAAAACTAGATATAATGTCACATTCTATAGTTTTAGTCCTCTAGGACTCATCCTTCTGATTCATAGATCTAATGCAGCATACCCGGTATAAGTTGTTAGCTGTCTTACTCCTTACATAAGACAGGGAACCATTAATAGTCTCATTTGATGGGTCAAACATATCATCATTTGTTGTATCGAGTTTTGTATTTGTCTGTCTTCTTTTTCAGTAAGTCTCCCATATTATTTTGTCATCATATTATCTCCATTTCGATTAACTGGGCTGAAGTAAAGAAAAGTGAAAGAAGTTCAAGATGTATCATATGGACAACACAAGAGAATAAGTGGAGGATAATGTTCGAAATTGATTATGTGGATTGTTTAAATCGTAAATAAACAAAAACTTGATTCCCAAACTTGTAAAGTGTAGATGAAATGTAAACAGAGTTTATTTTAACTCAAACATTCTGAAATGCCAATATAATCTTTCTAGCTCAATAAACAATATATTGCAGGTTCTGTTTAGACATTTACAAGAGAAGCTTTTTGTTACTGAGGTATGTTTGCTTGAGTACCAATTCTATTAACTCTGACCACTAGTCCTGTGAAGATAAACTTCCCTTAATTGAACATCTTAAAGATATATAGGTACTCTTTTTGTAGGCAAAGTTGAAGGAGCCTCAGTACCAAATTGCACCTTGGCGATCAGATATGAACCTGTCAAATTTTGCTCATTTACCTCTTCGTTCTGCTGGGGCAAGTTTAATGTTTAGTGACATAATATGAATTTCTTTTCAAATTCACGATGGATTTCTTATTTTCCATGTTCTCTTACAGATTAAAGAAGGTCTTGAACTAGTACCACAACAAGCGTATTCCAGTGAAAAGGCTCCTCTTTCGTCAGATTTGCGGACTACAACAGACTGGGATCCCTTGAGGAATCCTCAGAGTGGTCTAAACCGTGATGCTGAAAGAAATCTGGAGACTGATGACTTGGGGAGGTATTCACCTCTTACAAGCAGGTGAGCCTGATCAAATGGAGACTGCTACTGTGAACTGAATGTACAATTCCAACCATCTGCTTTTGGTGGTGGGTTCTGTTATCATTGACTTTTCCAAATGCTTGGTCATTTTTGGTTGAAATTGGTGGCCAAATCATGTTTCCATCTTTCCACAAAATTGTATTTTCCAACTACCCTTTCTACCTCTTCAGAAAATGATGAAATAATTATTCATAGCGTGTGGTATTGAATAGATTACATGAAAATAAATTTAATCCCCAGGAAAGATTAAGAAGCTCAAATGCTCAGAAATTTGTTAAGGATGAACAAGCTTGTATGTTCCCTTATCAAGGGAAATAATTAATATTTTTGTGAAGTCGTGATGCTAGTATAGGTTGATTCTGTCTGTATTTGTTTTGTTGGTTAATTGTGTTTACTGGTTCTAGTAGACTCCTTTTATCCCAACTTAGACAAAATTGTTTGACCTTCTTGAAGATTAAAAAAGGAATGTTTGACTGCTTTGTTGTATTGGAGTTGGTCTGAAGATATGGATTTTGAAAAATGATAATTTTGTCTTACCAAATAATGTGCTGTTTAGCGTAGCCGAGAAAACCCTACCTTCATTTCTCCCACGTGAATTGACCCTTCCAACAAATGGCCAAGATCTAACCATTTCTGCTATGTCAAGTGAAGGAAATGATTATCATAACTTACATCAGTGGTAACAAAAACGTTTAGGCAATTGCCTTTTGGAGTGTCAATATGAATATTTGATTTAGCTGTTGATTTTCAAGGAATTTCCTTGTAAAGTTACATTTGAGTATCAATTATTTCTCCTCTCTTGGGGTATGACGTTAACTTATTCTGTTTTAACTCTGTTCATTTGCAACAATGTGTGACTATGTCTGGAATAATTTTTGAGAAAGAACTATGCCTGGAATAATTTGCTGACATCATTTAACTGTACAACAGTCTTTGCCTGTCAAGCTATATGGGATGGTCCTAAGCCCTTTTACTGCAGTTGCATGCCCACTATAATGATTGGCAACATAATTGTGAACTGGAAATTTGCAGTCAAATAACAACTGTTAAGAGCATCACCTATGCATAGACTAATTAGTACCCCATCTTGCTTCTTTCTCCATCGTGTATGGTATTCTGGTTTGTGTTATCTGCTGATATCTCTGGTTAAACATTTGTTTCCCCGTATAAACTTGGTTCTTTTTACAAGAGGATTTATGTCACACCTTCTATAGTTTGTGCTCTTATATCACGTTTCACCTTTTGATTGCTTTTCAGACTTTTGCTTATTTTCATGGTTTGTAAGATTTGCTTGTTTTCACTTTGTTATTGATTAACTTTCAATTTTGGGTAATTTTGTTCTTTGGGTCTTTACTTTACCCGATTCTACAGGAACACTACAGCGGAAGCACAACTTGCAGTAAGCCAGGGTTATACGCATTCCAAGCCTAAAAGTGAAGAAACATCGAGTAAGCAAGTTACTTTTAGTGATCTCATCAGCAGCAATGAGATGGATGATTCTGACATGGAGAGACATCAAAACGATAGAGAGCCTTCAGTCAATTGGGGTAATAAAAGCTCACCATACACATCACAACTAGATGATCCAAGCTCATCGTACTCTCCGTACCTGCCACCAGTTCTCGAGGAACCTTCATCGTCCTATTCAGAAGGTGAAATTTGGTGTCTTTGCTTGATTGTTGTTAAGGTGTAACTTAAACTGAAGCCCGTTGAACTGAACCAAAATGGGAAGTTCTCGATTAAGAAGATTAAGTGAAATGTGAAATCAAATAAGTTTCATTGCGAGGTACTGTCCACATCTTGTCAGGGTCTGACCGTTTCTCTTGCTTTGCTTGTGTTTATGCTGTGTCTTGAGCCGAGGGTCTTTCGGAAACAGTCGCTCTACCTACCAAGGTAGAGGTAAGGTCTGCGTACACTCTACCCTCCCCAGACCCCACGTTGTGGGATTTCACTGGGTATGTTGTTGTTGTGTTGTTGTACTGTCCACATCTTACCAAGATTAGGCAAAAAGTTGGAGAACTGTGTTGTTCCCCGATAGGGTTTTTTGTTTAAATTAGGTCAAACCTTATGATGCCTTAAACTTGAGCATTGTTCAGCCGCAGATGAAGAGGCACTACCTGCAATAGAGGGTCTCCAAATTTCTGGTGAAGCTTATCCTGGACAGGCTCTCCAAGCTTGTGGCTACTCTATTAATGGAACAACCAGTTGCAATTTTGAGGTGTTCCTTGTTTCGACCTTTCTAGCGTTCTTCCTTGATCGTTTCCTTTCCTGCTCTTCTGATTCTCCGATTCCTTTTGTATCATGATCACTTGATCTTTCATGCTATGTGTGGTCAGACTTCGGTTGGAACTTACATTTTTTTTCTTTTTGGTTATTCTTGAATTTGCAGTGGGTTCGCCATTTGGAAGATGGATCTTTTAACTATATAGAGGGTATCTCGCTAAACAAGTCACATATCTTTTTCTGATTTATTTCTCCTTTGAGGTCACATGACACTGTTGTGACAGGGGCAAAGCAACCAACTTATCTTGTCTCTGCTGATGATGTTGATACTTACCTTGCTATTGAAGTGCAGCCATTGGACAACCGGAAAGCGAAAGGTAGTGCTTCTATCCTCTGCTGCCTCTTTATATCAGCCTCCATGCTTCCCCCCAAAAATAGAAAACACTCCATCCATATTAATTTGTTTGGCACTATTATTATTTGCAAAATTTGACAATTTTCTCCTGACTACATATTTTCAAACATTATAAAATATATTTTAATAAATTATGATCGTTAGTTAGTTCTAGGCAGTTTCTTAGTATGTAATTTTATTTCTTAAAAATTTAAGAAATCAATGTCTGAAATTCATGCTGAAAATTAGATGTGTTGTCCCTTGTACTTTGAACTCTGCCATTCTTTTGGGACGGAAGGAATAGAAAAAGGCAGAAAGGTAAAAAATGTAAAGTTGGCTTGATCTTATTTCTTATGATTTTCCAGATACTTGGTCTACCCTTCTCATTTTCCATTTATTGATCTTCTGCTTCAGTCTGTTTTCTGGGTAGCAATGCAATGCTCCTTTACCTATAAATTTTTGAGAAAAAGTCGTATTCCTTCTCATCTTAGTTTCATTGACATCATTTTTACTTACCTTAGCCGAGGGTCTATCGGAAACAACCTCTGTACCTCCCAAGGTAGAGGTAAGGTTTACACTTGGGTATGTTGTTGTTGCATATTTTTACTTACGAAACAAAGTGTCAGCTTAAAGTTGGATGTTGGTGTACTAAGTTGTTGCTAGAGGAGACGTGACTTTCTTGTACTAATTTGAATTGCAAGGATATTAGCATATACGAAACTTGTCAAAGCTTAAAATTTCATTATTCATTAAAGTTCTACATTATTCAACAGTCCAAAATGGAATTGTCTGTCACCTGAAACAGCAAGGGGTGAATGGTTTCTAGTGCTTTTCAATTGGTGCTTCTGTTGAGAGGGCATACTTTCTTCTGCTTTTCTTTGTTTTAATGATTTCAACGCTTTGGTCAACAAAAATAGTTTATATATGACTGTTTTGTATTTCTTTATGGGGGAGGAGAGGGCCCGTGAATAGGGAGAAGAAGGAAGAAGAAGGTCATACACCTAAGTAGTGTAGGGTGAAATTGCAACCATTCAACTCCAATCTCGGTGTTTGTAAATTTTTTTGGTGTTTATTCTAGTATAGAAAGGAAGACTGCAAATAGAATGTTTATTTATAAAAGCTTTTCGTTTTATTAGGTTTATCTCGAAGGGAAACACTGCAATGACTTTTTGGTTTTTCATTTTCAGGGTGAACTCGTGAAGGTCTTTTCAAATGAGCATAGGAAGATAACCTGTGGTACATTAAGTCGATTCTCATAATTTTTTTGAAGACTTCGACTGTTATGATTGCAAATTATAGAAGTCAATATTCTCTCCATCAATAATAGGAGACTATGCGAAATCCCAAATAGTTATTGCTATTATTATCCATGTTGGAACAAACATGTTACTTCAAGAAAGATGGATTTTTCAGTTTGAAAGCTGACTATATTAAATAAATGTTTATGAATGGCAACCTTGAATAAATGCTTAATCCGTTAGTATTTTTTATCATTGGAAATATTTTTGAGAATAATAATTTGATCTAGAAAGACAGGCTTTTCTGTTTATCAAGATTGTGGGAGAATTGTATAATTATGAAAATTGTTACTCCCTCCCCAATTTATGTGATGCACTTTCCTTTTTAGTCTATCCCAAAAAGATTGATATCTTTTTATATTTAGAAATAATTTAACTTTAAACTTCTCATTTTACATTGAGATGATTTATAGCTACACAAATATCTATGGCTTCTTTTAGACCACAAGTTCCAAAAGTCCTTTCTTAAACTTTGTGCCCAGTCAAAGTGTATCACATAAATTGGGACGGGGAAAGTTTATGGTTAACGTAGGTTCAGTCGGTTCTTAGCTACTTCGTCAGGTTGTGGTCAATCTATTTGCTTGATCTGGTTTTCCATATTGATTAGAGAAAGGTGAAAGAATTCTATTTAGGGTTTGCTTGATCATGTTCTTCCCATGTGATGCTACCAACCCAGGGGGTTGTACCGGGAGATTTTTCTAGATTTGTTGTTGTCTGATCTGTTTGTCTTTTCTTTCCCTTTATTTTATTATCTGGGAATAGTTTTGGTTCCTAAGGACTAAGCTCCGTGCAGTGGGAAAATCCACTGACCTGTCAGCCACTCACTTATCTCTATTCTAGAAGTCAGATAGCAATATATTACACACTTCTTCAGGGTGTTTTCTGTACTTTTTCTTACATCTTAAGTGATGCCTGTGGATTGTCACGAGCCCAGAAGCCAAATGGGTTTCCTGTCTTGTATTTGCATCAAGATCTCTTTGCAAGCTAATATCCAGAGATCCATGTACTTTCAACTCATCTTATGTGAACTCTCTCTTTCTATGTTTGCAGATCCTGTAATGCATAGTTGCATTGAAAACCCTTTATAGTGGTCATGCTTCATATAAAGTTTCATTGTCGGTAAGGACATTTGTGAGTTTCTAAGTGTGCAGAATATCATAACTACCTTATTCAATTTCTTATGATCATGTAATAAAATATTCTGGTTTATCTATCGCTTTCCTTTGTTCTATCTTTTTTGGTTGTACAGACACGATTTCTTGATATATGGGAGCCTGCTACCTTGGCCATCAAGAGGGATGGTTATAGCATCAAGGCTAATGGGCCTGGTGGTGTTCTCGTCAGTGAGAAGTTTTCTCAATCTACAATTGTACGTCTTCTTTCTTTTGCCTTTTTGTACTCATGAACAGTTCGCAACGTGATTACACAGGTCTTGAGCCGAGGGTCTCCCGGAAGCAGCCGCTCTACCTATCAAGGTAGAGGTTAGGTCTGTCTACGCTCTACCCTCCCAGACCTACGTGGTGTAATTTTACTGGGTATGTTGTTGTTGTACTCATGAACAGTTACTTAGCGTATTTATAAACCTTAAATTATGTAGACAAGACTATAATAAAGGATTGGTGTTTTAGCATATACTATTGTACACCCCTTCAAGCCCATATGTATGAGCCCTCTGGTGAGAGGCGTTCAAGATGCACACAAGTCTTTTGAATGCTGAGGATCAGTGAAGTAACCATTCTAATTGTGCCTGCTCTTGTTCACTATTTTAATTTTCAAGCAAAAGGTAGCCTTTCATGATGTGATGATTGTATCTCTCAGGAGATGGAATATTCCGTATTTTTAGACCCAGGAGTCAGGACTTACTTTTTCCCCACAGCTTAACGAGGTCGAGGAGTATTATCCGTCATGGTAAAATAAATTTGAGGAACTCCTTAAGTCACCAGAGTCTCTCTCCTAGTCCTGGAGGAGATATCTTATATTAAAATTTACAGAGATATACAATGGGCTTGATCAAACATTTTCTTGATTGAACATAGATTAGTAATCTTGAACTTTGGATGTTTATAGCTGTAAAGGAGGCCCACTAGTAATCAAAATGAATTAGCTCATAAAGAGTTCAAGCTCGTCTCTTAGTTGCGTTGAACAACTTCCATTTGTTGGGATCTGCAGAACTTAGAGACAATATCTCGTCCAAGTTAGACAGTAAGGATGAAAGTGTGTCATCTCCATAGACCATAGTGGAAGAACATCTTCCCCAGTGAGTTGTACCTCTGGCATCAATTGGGACACAAAGGTCAAAGTAGTAATTCTCCCCAAAATATGAAGGTCAATGTGGTAGATATTTTGTTGAACTCTGTAATTGACACTTCTGTTTCCATTTACCTTTGTACTCTTTTATCGGTGGACAGCAGTGCTAGGTACTGTACTATGCTTTGCAACAGAAGTCTGTGACTTTGTGGTTAATTTTAGGATATCTGGCTTACCCGAGTTGTGTTTAGGCCTAAATCTCAGTCCAGGGTGGTGATCAAAAGGTTAGAAATGATTTTGTGTAATGTGTATATATTATTAGTGTGTCCTGTCATCTGTGTGGGTGAAGTTGGCAAATGTTTAAGGTTTTTGACATTGAATGCATTTTACAGAAGTCAGAAAACAACCTTGTCAAACAATGTTATTCTCAACCTCAACTAAGCGTCTATACATTTCTGGGAAGGTCAAATATACCTCTCTATTTTCAAAAATAGTTTACGTTTAACCTCCGTATACTATTCGAACAAATTTGCCCTTGCTGTTAGCCTTTTGTTCAAATATATCCTGCCCTAACAGATCCAAGGGTACAGGCAAAATATAGGGGTAAATTCGGCCCTTTTCTCGAAGTACTAGGATAGTTTTTCTCTCTTAGATATAGTTCTTTTCTTATTTTTCTTCACGTAAAACATTGAGATCACTTACTTTTTAACCCCTTCTAAAGTAGTTAGGTCGTTGGTTGTCGGTCAGGAAGTTAATTATTCATGTATTAAAACCAACATAACTAGTACCATGTTTGGTAGTATTTTACTTACTATGTATAAAATTCAGCACACCAAGTACGGTGTTTGGTTACTAGTTTACAATCCGGCATAACTAATACATGTATTATTACGAGGGAAGTTATTTATTATTTTATGCAAGGTAGAAGATGGAGTAACTAAATCTGCATAACTAAACCTACATAACTAATCCCTACATTACTAATACTGCATAACACTAACCATGAACTAATGCGACCCTTAGCTTCAACTCTAGATAAGAAAATTCAAATTAAATATTGATCTAATTTTCTTGAAGTATATACTAAAATTAATTAATAAAATATTATGCGAGAAATTTTTATTTTATTAAAATATACTACCGTTGAACCACATAGAAAAATTGGCAATATAAATATTCCTTTAGCACGATTGAAACCACTTCAATAACATCACAACCCATTAAGACCCACTAATTGATTCTTCTTTCGTCCTACTAATTTTAACTGTCTCTAATTTGTGGACTCATACTTACAAAAAGATTTTAGTTACATTTTCATACAAATTAGAATATTTAAATTTGAGATAGTTTTTCAGTGAAATTTATATTTCTATCAGTTATTCAGCTTATGACCATTTCCAGGTTCTGAATGATTGTTATTTGTTACATAATGCCTTTCACTACTTATTACTGTTTGATAAATTGAAATTCATAAAGCATATGAAGCAGTAGGTAAGTGCAAATGTCATATCCATGACAACTTATGTGACACACACACACATATAATGCTTCATATATATATATATATATATATATTATTTACTGTCATGAAAATTAGATTAATATTTATTTTGAATTTTCTTATCTAGAATTGAAGCTTAACTACTTTAGAAGGCAATTAAAGTAAGTCATTTTAAGGATTTTATGTGAAGAAATATATGTCGAAAGAAAATGACAACTACTATGCTTCAGTCCCAAATAAGTTGGGGTCAGCTATGTGAATCACATTTCTTCATTTAAGCTCATATCATATCATCATCATACAAATAAAATAACTGTAAAAAATAAGTTAAAAATATATATAAACAATAATTATAATAATATTAGAAGTTCTCTAACAAATCTAGAACCTATCCTCAACTAGTAGCTATTACCAATGTTCTAGAAAACGCTAGCCGGGACCAGGGCGGGGAGTGGCCGCCTAGCGCCTAGGCGTTGTTTTTAATAATTTACATCAATTGTATATATATACAAAATGACATCACATTTTTTATTTTATTAAGTATTTCTTAATATTATATTTTTATTATTATTACATTGTCATTATTTTATTTTGTTATTATCATTATTCGTATAATTTTTAATATCATAATCATATTTTTTCTAAATATTCTATGAAAATAGGCATCACATTTTGATTTAATTAAGAATTAAACATTTCACAAATATTATATATTTTTTATCACATTGTTATTTTTATAATTTACATTTTTTGTCTTCAAACATTTTCTAATAAACCCTTTTTTATATTTTTAAACCCATTTTCTATTTTCCAAAACATTCTATCCAACCCAAAATAATAAAAGCCCAAAACAAATCCCCCCTTTAAATTTTCTGACCACCCCATTGACTCACTCCTTGGCCCAAAACCCTTTCATCTCATTAATCCCCCCTCTTTAACCTAAATCTACAAAAAAAACACAAACATAAAAAAACCTAGCCTCTCTTTTCACTCTCAACTCCCCACACCCCCACATGCGCCGCACCCCCTGCCCCACACCCATCTGCGCCTCACCCTACACCCCCACCTGCGCCGCAAAAAAATTGGGGACTGGCCGCCTAGCCCTAGCGCCTGGGGTAAAATTGGGGACTAGGGGCGTCTAGCGCCTGGGGTAAAATTGGGGACTAGGGGCGTCTAGCGCCTGGGGTAAAATTGGGGACTAGGGGCGTCTAGCGCCTAGGCGGCCGCCTAGGCCGTTCTAAAAAACTGGCTATTACCTATATGGATCTTTTTCTTTCATTGTGCCCTATCTTTAGCTAAGTGTCCATTGATACCAATCATTTCTAGGTCTTTCGTGACAACTTCCTTCCATGTGATTTAAGGTCTACTCATTCCCTTTTTATACATTCACTTGCCATAGTTTCACACATATGGACTCGTGCATCTATAGTCGACGCAGAACATGCTCAAACCATCATAAGCGACTTTTTCGCATTTTATCCTCAATGTGTGCTACTGCACCTTTTGACGAATATGGTCATTTCTAATCATATCTAATCTGATATGACCGCACATCCATCCTAGCATTCATATCTCTGCATCACTCATCTTGTGGATATGTTGGACTTTAGCAGTCCAACATTCACTACCATATAACATTGCGTCTTATAGCTATTCTGTAGAACTTACCTTTCACTTTGACATGCATCCTTCTATCACATAACACCCTTGTAACATTTCTCCATTTCAACCATCTTTAATCCTCTGAGTAATATATTTATCTATCATTTCATTCTTTTGAAACAACGAGCTTAGATATCTAAATTGTTTGCATTTTGGCACCATAATCCCATCTAGTCTCACCTCAATTTCTCTCTTCTCATGTTGACTAAATGTGCAATGCTTGTATTCAATCTTACTTCTACTTATCCTAAAACCCTTACTTTCTAAAGTTTTTTTCCATAGTTCAAGCTTTTGGTTGACACCCTCGCTTGTTCAGCAATTAACACAATATCATCAGCATGGAACCTCATTATGTATTGTGTTGGTTAGCACGTCTATAACTTAGGGTAAACAAATAAGGACTCAATGGCGATCATGATGTAAACTCAATGCTATTGGGAACTCCTATGTATCACCTACTACTGTTTTCACGCTAGTGACGACTCTTTCATACATGTCCTTTATGGCATTATATATTTAATATGATTTTTTTTATTCTCCATCACCCTCCAAAGGACCTTGCGTGGTAATCATATGTTTTCTCTAGATCAATAAACACCATGTCTAGGTCTCTCTTTTTTTCACGATAGATTTCCATCAATCATCTTAGCAATAATATAACCTTTATTATAGATCTACCAAGCATAAAATCCAAATTGGTTCTCTTTCACTCTTGTCGGGTTTCTAAGTCTACGTTCTATAACTCTTTTCCAGAGTTTCATCATATGACTCATGAATTTAATGCCACGATAGTTCACACAACTTTGACTTTCTCCTTTGTTCTTATAAATCGGAATTAGGGCACTCTTCTCAACTCATTTGGCATCCTACTATTTTTAGTATAACATGTAATAGCTTGGTAGGCCATTCTACTCCGACATCTCCAAGACACTTCCACAACTTTATAGGGATACTATCAGGACCACAAACTTTTCTAATCTGCATATTTTTTATGGCATCCCTTACCTTTGTCGGCCTAATTCCATGAGTTTAGCTAAAGTTTCTATCATTCTCGGACATATGGAGGTCTAAAATGTTATTCTCTTAGTTCGAGTTGAACAATTGATCAAACTAGTCTCTCCATCTCTTCTTGACATCGTTATCTCCAGTCAACACTTGTTGAGGATCATCTTTAATATACTTTACCTGGTTTTAATCCATTCCCTTCTTCTCTCTTAGTCATGCTAGCTTAAACAATTTTTCTCCCCATCCCATGTCCCCAACTTTTGATACAGGCCATCTAGAGCTTCTTCTCGGTCTTTTCTAATATCCTTCTTAGCTTCCCTTCTAGTTCTCTTGTATTCTTCAAAAGCTATGCTTTTGGCAACTTCCTGTAACATTGTCTTTTAGCTTTAATAACTCTTTGTACCTCCTTATTCCACCACAAGGGTTCCTGTGCTCGTGATCCTAGACCTTTAGACACATCTAATACTTAAGTTGCTACTTTGTTAATGCAACCTGACATCTCCTTCCATAAGATGTCTGTGTTTCTCTCATAGTCTTAAAGCTCCGTTCTCCTATATTTTTTCTTGAAACACTAACTAGTTAGCACCCTTTAATGCCCACCACCTAATTTGCGGTTGTTTGTAAGTCGTCACCTTTCTCACTATATTCCTAAGCTTTACATCTAAGACTACTAACCTATGTTGGGAGGCATAGCTTCTCCTAGAATAACCTTACAGTCCTTGCATGCATTTCTATCTCGTCTTCTTGTAAGGATAAAGTCTATTTGACTATGGTTGCTCCCTCTCTTAGAAGTAATTCTTGAAAATGTGTTAGCTACCACTAAGAGCTTGTTGGATTGGCTGAATTTAAGTAGCCCTTAAGCACCAAGTGCTGAAAATCACTTTGTAAGTACTGGAACTGGTTTTATAATTAAGCAATTCTGGCGTTTGGATTTAGGTGATGCATAAAAAGAAAAAATCAGTTTACAATAGAAGAGCGAAATATTTTCACATAACCGTTTTCCTTTTTATGCTTTACATGGTATGGAGTACCATATAGGCATATACTCCTATTATTGGCTCAATTTTGATAAAGAAGAAGGATGAATCCCCAATTTTTCTACAATCATGACCACCACCACCAACAATCCATTGAAATCCCGGCGTGAAATGCGGAAGAGGTAGAGCGTCTGCGGTCGTGCCCCTACCGGTAGGAGGTTGTTCAGATGACCCTCCGCATAAGGACCAACAATTCGCTTCCCTTTACTCCATGGGGCGCCTTCGTGATTCTGCGGGGTTTGGTGGCGAAATTGACTTAGCCGCCAAAAGGCCTCATCTCTAAAAGCCGGCTCGCGGCGTCCGCTTCGTAGTAGGGTTCCAACCTCGCCTCGCTCTTGTGACATCTTATGTTTCCTCTATTCCCGATTAAAGGGTGAGTCCCGTCGTCGGTTGTGGATCGCGGTCTCGCACTAATTCCTGACGCGCCGTAGTAGGCGGCCGCCCTACTAAACCAATCATCATATCGGTCCCCAGGCCCATTCTTTGGAAAGGCTCGCCAAAATCGTGCGTGGAGCTTCCGCCAGAAGAATAATAGGTACCTGCGCACGAGCGAGTTAGTGGCGTGTAATAGCGACCGTTCGCGGTTCGGGGCACTTGAGTCGTGCGGCGCCCAGAAGTGATGGTGAAGGAAAGGGGGAAGCGACTCGTTCCTTCCTTGCTTGTTAAAACTCCTTTCCTCTTCAAGCTAAACTCATTTGTCCCATCATTGGTAAAACAATTATTTGGTTATTCCATTTTGGGCTTTGCTCTAACCGAAGCTATTGCATCGTTTGCCCCAATGATGGCCTTTTTGATCTCATTCGTATTCCAAGTCCCTTAGTAATCGTTGGTTGAAAAAAAGGGGCTTAAGCCTATAGTTCCCCCTACTCCTATAAGGGCCGGTAGAAATGGCTCAGGCTCCGAAAGAGAATATGAATATCCAGAAGTGAGAAATGGTGATCTTCCACGAGAAAACTACTATTAAATTCAATTCAAAATAATATGAAAAGTAAATAATGAAAGCGAATAAGCCATAATAAAGCATTTTGAAAAAAGAACAATAGCCACTGAATCAATAAGATAGTCAAGTACAAGATAAAAGAAACTACAAATAACACATAGTAGAAGAAATCAAAAGACAATAAACTACAAGAACAATACTACTGACTACTAGTAAGAAATGATAAACGGGACACACTCAACTACCTACTAACCTTCTACCCTAATTTGTGTCCTCCATATCATCCTATCTAAGGTCATGTCCTCCGTAAGATGGAACTGCGTCATGTATCGTCTAATCATCTCTCCTCAATACTTCTTCGGCCTAACTCTACCTCTCCTGAACCGCCGATAGCCAATTTTTCACACCTCTGCACTGGGTAATCTGGGCATCTCCTTTTCACATGTCCAAACCATCTTAGTCTCGCTTGCATTTTTCTTCTATCGAGGCCACTCCCGCTTGTCCGTATATCTTCATTCCTAATCTTATCTCTCCTAATATGCCCACGCATCCATTGTGATGTCCGTATATCCACATTTCCACAACTTTTATCTTCTGAACGTAAGAATTCTTGACTGACCAACACTTCGCCCCATACAACACAGTCAGTCTAACCACTCTGTAGAACTTGACTTTTAAGTTTTGGTGGCACATTCTTATCACACAGAACTCCGGATGCGAGCGCCCATTTCATCCACCCTACACCAATACAATGTGTGACATCATTGTCAATCTCTCAATTTTCTTGGATAATAGACCCAAGATACCTGTAACTTTCTTTCTTTTTCGATGGCCTTGTACCAAGCCCCACTTCTACGCCAACATTATGCGGTACATCACTGAATTTGCACTCCAAGTACTCTGTTTTGGTCCTACTTAACCGCTTTGGACTCGAGTTTGTCTCGACCTTCTAGCTTAGCATTAACTCGCGTTCGCGAATAATATACACCACGGCACCTCGGCTTTGAATTTGTGGCGTCGATCCATCCATCGCGAGACAAATAAAAAATGGCTAAGGCGATCCCACGATGCAATCCCATCACAAGAAAGTGCTTGAGTCTCTCCAACTATCATACCACGGTCTTGGCTCCATCATCGTGTCCTTAATCTTCCCAGTATGTCGCCACAAGTACACCTCTAGCCTCTAAGCATCTCTATAGAACCTCCCTTGGGACTTTATCGTAAGTATTTTCTAGGTCGATGAATACCATGTGTAAGTCCCTTTTCCGGGCTGGAGCCCCAGGATCCCAGGAATGACTTCCTTTCGGGTTGTGTTGTTACAGACCAGAAAGTAATTTCGGGAATCGGCCTGATTCTATCTCTTTTCGTTCCATTTGAAGAAAGGAAGGATCCCAAAGAATCGATCTTTCTTTTCGTTGTTGAATCTCTCTTTGATTAATCAATGTGTGATATTCCGATTAAAAAAAGTCTTTTTCCGTTGCTCGACTCGAAGTGACCATACTTTCGTAAAAGCACCATTGGGCGGTGGTTCCTCTCCTTACTCTTTCACCTCGAACAAAAAATCGATCTCGCCCGTATTTCGACTAAGAGTTAGAATCGAAAAGTCAACCGAACTTTACTTAAGGCGAAGGAAGCGAGTGCGTGCATTTTCCACTTATCGAGAATCCACTTTCTTGACATTTGTATTTGAGAGAGAGTATGCTTAGGTCGATTCCTTGATCGACTTTTTGGTAAGCCAAAAGTGAACTTTAGGTAAGTAAGTAGTCCGTGTAAATTAAGAAAACATTCACTCCTTTCAGTAGAATAGTAAAGCTTTCACTCATTTTTGCGATACAATGAGTCGGCGAATCGAATAGTCGGGAAGGGAAGGAAGCAAGCAATTGGACGAATTAAGAGGGCTTGAAAGAATAAGATACGTGGCGTGAACCAAGGTTCATAGGCGGATCAAAGTCGAAAGGCAAAATCAAATTTAGAAATCCTTTGTTCTTATTCGTAGTTAAATGTGTGGAATAGACCAAATCCTAGTAAAATTATAAAATCAAGCAAGGAAAAACCTTTTTTATTTTATTCTTCACGTCCAGGATTACGTCCGGGATCATTAGATAGGAATCCAAAGATGAAGAGAGAAACAAAAATATCACTCTTGTGTAAACGAAGAGTTTGAGTAAGCATTACACAATCTCGAGATGATTTTTGAAAAAAGATAGAAATGGAGAGCAATTTGAAGAAATGACCTTAAATATGGCAATTCGTTAAAAGAGATATCTGATCGATCAATACTTACTATCTTCCTCCTTCTGTTCTTTCTGATCTGTATTGCCTTGAGGAAAGAAAAGAGATATTGTACTTCTCCTATTAATCACTTTGTGTCCTATCAAGCGGACCACCGAATACATTCATTTTAACAAAAAAGACTGTAAGGGGAAACCTTCTAACAAAAATATTCGTATATTCTCGCTCATCCACGAGTTTTTCCACGCCGTGGAGGAAAAATCGGACTATTCGGGGGAGCTGGAGTGGGTAAAACAGTACTCATTATGGAATTGATTGATCAAGCCAACACTAAAAGAAATAAATAAATATTTCTTGCAATGATTCGAACACATCTCTACGGTCGGCCTTAGTCAACATAAAACAAAAGTGTCTCTGCGTAGATCTTAAACCAAGAGCCGTATCCATGTTCTCGCTCATGGGGGTCCATCTCATCTGAAAACATGAAAAAACCTCGTTTTTCTAATCGGACAAAAGAGTGGAAATCCCTGCTATCGAGGAAGGCAGCTATAGAGCAGCAGATAAGGAAGAGATTTAGGCAACAACATTGACCTCTGGGACTACAAGAAAGGTACCACTTATTTGGAAACTAGAAACTTGCGGTTTCAAGCGAAACTCGATGCTACTTTAACAGGAATCGAGTGAATGACCTTAACGATCGTTTTAGAAGTAGCGCTTTACTAACTTTGACGACTCAAAGCAAGGTCGAAATGCATCCCTCTTTTAAAGCGATTAATTAACGACCCGCTGGCAAGGGCACGTTGCGCGTAGTAGCTTGATTCAGCGCGGCGGTTGCGGCGTTAGTGTTAATGCCGCATCCGCTTTCCTCCAACTGTCCGATGCTTGGCCAAATACGATATACAAGTGGGACCTGCACTATGAGCAAGCTGTGCGAAAAACCTCTTCTTTTTTCCGGTTCCGAAACAACTTGGGCGAAATAGGGTTCTACCGGGAAACCATGGATTTTTGAGTTCCTTTTCCTCTCCTTATATTGCTCGCGATCTCTTTCTGAAGATGGATGGATAGCTTTTGTAGTTGATCGCCGGCGTGAATCCGAACAGTTCTCGAAATCGGCACGCCTCTCCTTCCTCATCTTCACCTTTCCCACACTTTCATAGTGTGGCTCGATAGACTCACCTATAGTTACAATTTTGAATGTCACTCTTGTTCTTGTACAAATGAATCATTGTACTCCACCTCATTTCTTGGGCATTTTCTTTGTCTTAAAATGACATTAAACAACCCAATCACCAGCTCCAGGCACGCGCCTTACGCTCTTTCAAAATTCCTCGGGAATCTCGTCGGGCCGATCGCTCTTCTTCTACGCATCCTACGAACAACACCGCCAACCTCTTGACCTTTATACTCCTCTGATATCAAAATCGCGGCGCCTGCCGAGTGCTCTAAATCTCTAACACAATGTCTCTATCCTCTCATTCATTCAAGAGTTTATGAAAGTATGACTACCGTCTCCGTCTAATGAGAGCTTCCTCGCGATACCTTGCCGTCGCCGTCGCGATGCGGCCACTTGATCCAGATCGCGTGCCATTCTCTCCCTCGCCTTGGCTTAGCCTGTACAAATTTTTATCCCCACCTCTATCCTCTAGTCCTGCATACAAACGTCCAAAAGTTTCCGTTTTGTTCTTAGAATCGCTAACCGTCTCCTTCGCGCTATCTTATACATTTCCCTATTCGTCCGCTTTTCCTCCTCATCCTTGCTGTCAAGTAACTTTGCATACACCACCTTCTTTGCTTCCACCTTCCCTTGGACTTCTCTATTCCACCACCTGTCTCCTCAATGACCACCACGTCTACCTCTCGAGACCCCAACACCTCTTTAGTTGTTTCCCTAATGCAACTGGCCGTTCTATCCCACATACTTCTCGCGTCCCCCTTACTCTCCCAAGCCCCCATTGCAATCAACTTCTTTCCCATCTCCTGGCACTGGACATAGTCAAACTCCCCCATCTGATCTTTAGTCGGTCATTCACGACCCTCCTCTTCCTCCTCATCTCCAAGTCCATCACCAAAAGGTTATGTTGGGTCATTAGGTTCTCACTCGGAATGACCTTGCAATCTCTATAGAGACCTTTATCGCCTTGGGAGCAAAAAGTCTATCCGAGTCTCAGCCACCGAACGAAGGTTACCAAGTGATCCTTCTTCTTCAGAAAACTCGAGTTGGCTAGCACCAATCCAAAAGCTTTTGCGAAATTTAGAAGTGAGACTCCTCTTCCGTTCCTGTCCCCAAAGCCAAAAACCTTCATGCACATCGTCATACCCCTCCCCCCGACAATGACCCGATATGTCCATTGAAATCTCCTCCTACAAATCTCAGTGGGTAGTATACCTCCTACCACCTCCTCCAAATCCTTCCAAAATCGCATTTTCTCCTCCTCGTTCAAGCCCGCTTGCGGCGCGTAAACACTAATAATGTTCAAAGTAAATCCTCCAACGACTTATCACCATCATCCTATCATTGACCCTCCTAACCTCTACCACCTGATTCCTTAGCTCATTATCTACTAAAATGCCTATACCATTCCTATACTGCGACCTACCAGAGAACCATAATATTGATTATCTCCTTCTCACATACAAGCCTTACTACAAACCTGGAGAGTTGATGTTGCATGCCTTCAGGAAACTAAACGGACAAGGCAAAAGTGTAGAGAGATAGGTAACACAAATTATAAATTATGGTATTGTGGGATAGATAAAAACAGAAATGGAGTAGGAATTATTATAGACATCAGGGCTTAAGGATAAAGGTTGTAAAGGGCGGTTTGAAGTACTACCTCAGAATCATGTCTTGCAGCTTTCTCCAGGTTTGCATAAACTCTCTGACGTACCATTGCTTCTTTTTTTTTCACTTTATACTGCTTTACCGTTTCTCTTGCTTTATTCTTTACTCTTGCTTTGTTTTGATTGCCCTGCTTGTGATTATGCTTTGTCTTGAGCCGAGGGTCTTCCGGAAACAGCCACTCTACCTACCAAGGTGGAGGTAAGGTTTGTGTACACTCTACCCTCCCCAGACCCCAGAGTGTGGGATTACACTGGGTATGTTGTTGTTGTTGTATGCAACATCAACTCTCCTCCTTTTTACAGTATCCACTAATTCCATCGGCTTCCTTGTCAAAGTGCCGATTGAACCAGCTAAAGATAATACATAACAGAGCAAATTTATCCCTATACTTCAAGCAAATGGCCAAATTTGCCCCTATACTTCGTCCGTACCCTTGGCTCTCTTAGAGGAAGGGGTATATTGAATAAAAGGCTAACAATGAGGGCAAATTTGTTCGAATAGTAAAACGGAGGTTAAATGTAAACTATTTCTGAAAGTAGAAGGGTAAATTTGACCCTTTTCCCTACATATTTTCTTTTGATTAGTCTTAGTGACAGTATTTGTAGAGGATAAAAAGCTATAGTATTTTGGGTCTTCATAAAGTTAGAGGATGATAAACTGCTATCCTATGGAGGTGCTAAACTGGCAACTCTAACTCTCTCAAAAACTTGAGAAGCATTGGTAAAAGATGATAGCTCTTGTTTCCAATGTAAAGACACTAGAAAGAGACACATAAACTTTTTATAATTAATGGGTTATTTGTTGTGTACTGTTTCTCCTATGACTTCTAGTTTAAAAACAATAGTTTTAAGCTCATGGTGCTATAACTTTTATTATTTCCTTAATCTCCACCCATTTCTCACCACTTTATGCTTCTTCTAGGTTTCTGTTCCATATGGAAGTCCTACAGAATTTTCAATCTTCGACAGTCGGGGAGTTGAGCATCTTTTGAAGGCTGAGAATGATCAAGGAGACATTAGCCGGTAAGTCCCCCCCCCCCCCCCCACCAAAAAAAAAGAGAATGAAATAAAGTAAGAAAAAAACTGATATTTTAGTTCTTCATAGTTATGAGCAAACCTAAGCGCTTTCAACATTCGTTAGGACACATTCATGTCACATCATTATTTCATCTTGACATTTTACCTTTTCTATGTTTCATTCTCATCTTCTGCATGTGACCGTATGACGATGTGGTTCAAGAGATCATACAGTTTTCTTTTTCCAACAAGTTATCATACAATTCAATTTCTCTAGTTAAGTGACATGTGACTCTATTTTGCAGTTCAAGGGATACAGTTGTCCTCACCATGAGATTATTTATTATAAGGGTAAGGGTATGACTTCGTCAGTCTGAAAGTTATTGTTGTGATATGACTTCTACATAGTATTCTCTATTGTATGAGGTTCAAATGAAGTTTGCAGGCTCCCTGAATGTTACAACATAATGCATTTGTGGTCTAGAACTGTAGTGTACTCCTTTTACTCCTATTCTTAGTCATGGTTCAGATCATGTAATTTGTATTTCTTTGCTTTAGCAACAAACTCCGTTAGCATTTGTGGATTTGTGCTGTACTCTTTTTCTTTTATTCCCATTTTCGTCATGGTTCCAGTCATGTAATTTTATCTATTTGCCTTGGCATGAAAATCGGCTAGCATCTGATATATGCATTTCCACACATTAATTAGTATGTTTTTGTGGGTAAAACTGTGTATTTCTCTATCGGTACCAGCTTGGTGCTGAGTTTATATTAGTAATAATGCCTTTACTTGTCAAAAAGAAATACTCTGTATTTTTCTGCATAAAAGGCTATAGCTCTCGTTTTGACTAGTCCAATTCAAATACAGGAGCTTTCTTGATCAATAATCCAGTATCTGGTGTTATATCATTCCTGTGTTAGATGCTTCTTTTATGATCTAGTGTTATTTTCTCGACATTTGGACATTGGAACCTGTTGCTGCTTCTTCATTGCCTTCCTGTTATCTTACTTATACTTCATTACGATCTGTATGCATACGTTGCTGGAGAGTTGAGATCGCCAGTCTTTGAGGGTGACCATATGCTTATGGACGTCATTTAATACTATGTGGCTATCGGAGTAATGGTTTTGGGAATTTGTCCGAGGGTCTATCAGAAACAGTCTCTCTACCTGCCAAGGTAGAGGTAAGGTCTGCGTACACTCGACTCTCCCCAGACCCCACTCGTGAAATTACACTGGGTATATTGTTGGTTTTAGGGATTTGTGATGAAATTTCTAGAGCTTTTTTTCTTTTTCTTGTGGCGGAGTCAAAAAGCTTTTAAATTGCTAGGTGATTAGTCTTGGTTAATTTTAAAGGTGTCCAATAGCGTGAAATTGTGTTAAGATTTTGATGTAAAAGTTTTTTTTTCGGACAGCTGTTAGCATATTTCAACATCTGTTTTGAAACTCCCATGATTTGTGTGGCATTCTCCTTTGGATCTCATTGTTGAACTTGTTGCAGGCTGGTGAGAAGAAAAAAGGAAGGAGGAGGGGTTTGTTCTTCAACAAGTGAAAAGACCAGTCAACCTTCCAAAACATATTTATTAGTGCACTTGTATTCTTTTGTGAGTAGTTGAGCTTTTAGATCTGTATTTCTTTAGTTTTTTTGGTTGCCAGTTCTGTTGTATTTTGTAAATTCAGGTTATCATTGACCCCATCCCTACCTCAACTCTTTCTTTTAATTTATTTCTTCTTTTTTACCAGGATCCAACAATAAACATACCCAGTGAAATCCCACAAAGTGGTGTCAGGGGAGGATAGAGTGTACGCATACCTTACTCCTATCTTGAGAAGGTAGAGATGTTGTTTACGGTGGACTCCCAGCACAAGAACAAGCAATTTAAATGGAGTCTAGAAAAGTCTTCACTTGCCTCAAAATCGAACAAACGAGCTCACAAAGTCGCCTTTATCTTCATGAGTGCCTACGAACACTCCTAGTTTATCAATTACATAATATGCATGAGCATACGAGTCTGTAGACATCCATATCAATATATAAATAACTCGGTCAAAAAGTTAACCCTAGCCTATGAGGTCAACTAAAATTTTATTGTAACATTGATTTATTCACAACTTATATAGTTTAAATCCAAAAGATCACACTCAGAATCGATCTCAAATCAAAGATTTATACTCCTAACTTTATGGATCAACATCCCAATTTCATCAACCCAAAACATAACCTAAACGCTATTAAATTTCGGGAATTATGGCAGAATACCAATAGGAAACTTAGAATCTTACCCCTATTTGAAATCAAGTTGATAGCCACCAAAATCGCTTCAATCCACGATCTAGAAGTCCCAAATTGAAATATGAAATGTCCCATCGAATTGGGAATAAAAATTGCCCAGAAACACGTCCTTCTCTGTGAACGTGAGCCCTCTCGTAATCACGAAGGCCAAAATCCGATCTAGACCATGAACCCTCTTTTTGCGATCTTGATGTTTTTCTCTACCCTACGTGAACACGAACACCTCATCGCGATCGCGACGAGTAAAATGGGTGGCACTATAACAACAAAAACCTAGTGCTTCAATTTTCTGATTCAACCCCCGAAAAATGAATACGAAATCTCCCGGATACAAATTAAATATGTAAATCAATAATAAAACACGCTATTAACACCTAAGATGTTCAAAATGTTGATTCGGTCGTCTTGACCCGATGTTGACCAATGTCAACTCAAGTCCATAAACTTAATAGTATCCCGGCCAAGAGTCCGAATCACTCTGAACCCATTGGGATTTGTCCAAATAATTCATCTAAGTCATAAATTGCGTTCCGGATCTAATGAAATATTTAAAACTCGAATCAGAGCTTATTAACCCCGAATGTTCACTTTGGTCAATCAGTTACCTTATTTCAACTTAAGAACTTTAAAATTTAGATTTTCTTTTATGATACTCACCCGATTGCCTTGGGAATCATGCCACAATTTTTCGCAAGTTAAAAATATAATTTTAAAGTTTGAACATTTAAGGAAAAGAAGTCCTAATGCTCAAAACGACTGAATGAATCATTACACTACTTCAAAGGCTTTCTAGGAGCCGACATGAGTTATTTGCAAGCCACTTCCTTAATTGCAAACGTCTTCATGAATTTGTAGGAGTAGTGGACGGACACCAACAATTAGGTGTATTTATAACATAAATCATCTTGCAGGAGAAGTTCTATAAGAACAATATATAACTTCCGTTTATCTATCGATAAAGATTATGATGAGATGAATAAGATCCCTCCATCCTTAATAAGAGGTTTTAGGCTCAAACTTTAGGTATAAAAAAATCATGTTAAGATGCGCTTTCCTCTTAAACGGATCTTAGGTGCCACTAATTGAAATTAGTAAGGGCTTTAATACAGGTACTGAACACGTAACGGGTAACCAAAAAACTTAGCCTTTATCTATTTCAAATTATGGTTTCCTGCAGTCATATTTATGATGGTGATTTTGACGTGTCCATGACAAATATGTCTCTTAGTTGTTTGCAAATAATTAATATTTGGACTATCTATTATCTTGATTTTATTTTTCCATCCATTTCCCTCTATTTATTTTTAAAACAAAAAAATATAGAGCATAATGTATTTAAGACTATTTTAAAAATAAAAGAAAATAAAAGTGTCGATATTTTTTTTCTTTTTTCGAACTCCTTAATTTTTCCTTAATAGGCAAAAAATAAAGCGGTGCTTATTGAGATTCTTTAGATTAGCAAATAATTTCGTGTGAACATTTGAAAGCCGTAAAATATACCCCGCCAAAAAAGTATATATATATATATATATATAAATGAAATGTACTTGACAAAGAACAATATACAAATACTATGATAATTGTGTTAAATGGAGAAGATAATGTTTCATTCATCTTTTTCATATTTATTCTCAATCATTCTACTATTTGTATCTTTCTACGATCTTGATTTCTACATTGTAGGGATTTCACTGAATATGTTATTGTTGTTATACTACAATAAAAGTTATAACACAAAAACTATTCCATTCAATTGAATTCTTTCCCTCCTAAAAAAGATAAAACATGAAAGTCCATTTTGTCATTAATAATACTCATTATTTGTTTAATGATAAGACTAAAAAAGAAAACTATTTAATATCACAAAAAAGTAGTGGTGCTATTTATTTAATTCATACTTGGGAGCAAAAGGCGAAATTCCAAGTAGGTCTCGAACCTGCCTTTTTGGAGCAATCTGCCACACTGGAACCAACTGAACTACACACATGCGGGTTTATTTAATTCATACTTGTGTTTTGTGTATTTAAATTGAAAGGGAAAATAATATTATATATTTACACAAAAATTTTGGAGAAGTGGCGCCAATTCATTCTTCGAAGAGAAGGCGTTCCCGCCTCTTGGAATTTTCCCCCACCAAATACATTGAATAAATAGCCACTTGACATTTGTAAAAATTATTATTTTAATATCAGAGTATGTGCTAGCCTAGGCAGGAGCAAATTTGACGGAGACTTTGAGACAAGTTAAATAGTTGAGAATTTAATCTCAACAAGTGACCTAAATGGGTTCTCTGGCGGTGTTGGATACTCATGCTGGTAATTTTGTTTCTTTCTCTTTATGTTTTTTCTCCCGAGGTCTGCGTAAACTATATCCTCCCCAAACACGGATTATTGTTGTCTTTTTGCTTCCGTTTTTGTTAGATGAGTTTTTTCGGACATATCTATGTGGTTTTGTGAAATGGGGTTCTCAAAAGGTAAAGAAATGGCGATTTTTTTCCTTCTTTCTGCAGTTTTTTCAACCATATATAAATTTGCTGTTGTGACTGTAATTGTGGTTTTCATGGGATCTTTGATTTAAGACTGAATTTGCATTTCAGGCATTCTACTTTGGCTGCATGAACTGATTGATAAAAAATGGGGATGTTTAATTTAATGGTTGTATTTGTCTACGTGTATAATCGGGTTGTTGTTGTGTTTTCCTCTTTTTGGTGACAGGAATCTCGTAAAACATAACATTGAGGTTCGCAGCGGGGTGGAGTGGTGTAGAAAAGCAAAAAAAAAATGAAAAACTAAAAAAAAAAAAAAACTGGGAGGGGGCTGTGGTTTGTTTTGGGGAGGGGGGGGGGGGAAGTGGGGGGTGGGGTTGGGGGCGGGTGTTTTTGGTGGTGTTGGGGTGGATGGTTGAATGACACTTGCGAGTCTTGTTTTCACTACTTTGATTAGGAAAGTCATTTTCCTCATTTTAACCAAGTTTTCCTAAAGAAAATATTTTTCAATTTTTTTTTACCAATGGACATGAGAAAATTAGAAAACATTTTCCTCCATGCTTAACACCACGAGAAGAAAGTATTTAGAGCTTTAAGTTGATTAATTAAGGGAGCTCATTTGATTGCCCCACCCCACACACACATACAAAGGGAAAGAAAGAAAAGGAAACATAGATTCGTGATCTGTCAAATTTGTTACTGATGCTAGATCATCCACTGAGCATTTGACTAGTATTTGCTTCTTACTAGTAGCGTCTCGTTTTGCGCTATAGAGTTGAGGCACATGTTCGCCCCAAAATATTTAATTTCAAAAGTTAGTTACAGTTTTTTTTAGTACTGAATAATTGCATTTAATGAGCTTGATCTCACTGTGGGAGTTTATTTGGAAACCTTCTGGTTGCATTTGAGTTGCATGTCTTTCTGAAATAAAGGGGAAGTTTAATTCAACGTAGCTCTTTATGCCCTTTGAATGATGTTAGAGGTCATGGTGTACAGTTTGATGTTTACTTGATGCATACAACTGAAGCTGGAACTCTCAGTTGCGATGCATTGGTGAGGAAGAAACTTATAAACTGTACAAGGCCCTCGTCCTTGGCCGATGTGGGACAGATCAAAGGATGGAGGTGGCATCTTGCAATGCAATGTGGACTAAATTATGACTCCAGGAATACATTTTAACTGTTTTTACAAAATCCCGAGATGCAATGTTGGTACCATCATGCCTTAAGCATGTTATTCATGCTTGCTAGTTGCTGAATCATTGCAGGAAAAACTTAATTGAACTACAAAAAAAAGAGTTACGCTTTCTAGATTGATTATTTGCTACTCTATCTTTGGAAGTAACTTCTTTTGATGTGGATGAATTAACGATCTAAGAAAAAGGTTCTATTTTGAGCTTGTTTCTAATATAAAAGTTCCCATCATCTATGTTGTGTGGACTCTTCAAAACCCTAGCCTCACCACAACACGACATGGGCGTGGGTGTGAGATCCGCACCAGATTTGGGTAACTCATCTTGGGTACTTTGACTACATCTATAACTAAGAAGTATAGATTAATTGGATATTTGATTTGATTTTGTAGGTTTACGTCATATATATATATATATTAAAAAAGTATGAGAATGCTGTGCTATTTCACTAGATATCTTATGAATATAATATTGGGTGTTTATAACGAATTAAATTTTATTATCTTTAGTTTAATACCTTCAATTAATTGAAATATATACTTTATATGTCATAATATACATTTATTGGTTGTATCCTAGTACCTCTATCCGCTCTCGGATCCATACACCAATGATAATTCATAAAGCTTCCACATCCTAAACATTTGTGTCCAGTTAAACACCAAAAAATAAAAATAAAAGAAGTATAAAACAAGCTTGTATGTTCCCTTATCAAGGGAAATAATTAATATTTTTGTGAAGTCGTGATGCTAGTATAGGTTGATTCTGTCTGTATTTGTTTTGTTGGTTAATTGTGTTTACTGGTTCTAGTAGACTCCTTTTATCCCAACTTAGACAAAATTGTTTGACCTTCTTGAAGATTAAAAAAGGAATGTTTGACTGCTTTGTTGTATTGGAGTTGGTCTGAAGATATGGATTTTGAAAAATGATAATTTTGTCTTACCAAATAATGTGCTGTTTAGCGTAGCCGAGAAAACCCTACCTTCATTTCTCCCACGTGAATTGACCCTTCCAACAAATGGCCAAGATCTAACCATTTCTGCTATGTCAAGTGAAGGAAATGATTATCATAACTTACATCAGTGGTAACAAAAACGTTTAGGCAATTGCCTTTTGGAGTGTCAATATGAATATTTGATTTAGCTGTTGATTTTCAAGGAATTTCCTTGTAAAGTTACATTTGAGTATCAATTATTTCTCCTCTCTTGGGGTATGACGTTAACTTATTCTGTTTTAACTCTGTTCATTTGCAACAATGTGTGACTATGTCTGGAATAATTTTTGAGAAAGAACTATGCCTGGAATAATTTGCTGACATCATTTAACTGTACAACAGTCTTTGCCTGTCAAGCTATATGGGATGGTCCTAAGCCCTTTTACTGCAGTTGCATGCCCACTATAATGATTGGCAACATAATTGTGAACTGGAAATTTGCAGTCAAATAACAACTGTTAAGAGCATCACCTATGCATAGACTAATTAGTACCCCATCTTGCTTCTTTCTCCATCGTGTATGGTATTCTGGTTTGTGTTATCTGCTGATATCTCTGGTTAAACATTTGTTTCCCCGTATAAACTTGGTTCTTTTTACAAGAGGATTTATGTCACACCTTCTATAGTTTGTGCTCTTATATCACGTTTCACCTTTTGATTGCTTTTCAGACTTTTGCTTATTTTCATGGTTTGTAAGATTTGCTTGTTTTCACTTTGTTATTGATTAACTTTCAATTTTGGGTAATTTTGTTCTTTGGGTCTTTACTTTACCCGATTCTACAGGAACACTACAGCGGAAGCACAACTTGCAGTAAGCCAGGGTTATACGCATTCCAAGCCTAAAAGTGAAGAAACATCGAGTAAGCAAGTTACTTTTAGTGATCTCATCAGCAGCAATGAGATGGATGATTCTGACATGGAGAGACATCAAAACGATAGAGAGCCTTCAGTCAATTGGGGTAATAAAAGCTCACCATACACATCACAACTAGATGATCCAAGCTCATTGTACTCTCCGTACCTGCCACCAGTTCTCGAGGAACCTTCATCGTCCTATTCAGAAGGTGAAATTTGGTGTCTTTGCTTGATTGTTGTTAAGGTGTAACTTAAACTGAAGCCCGTTGAACTGAACCAAAATGGGAAGTTCTCGATTAAGAAGATTAAGTGAAATGTGAAATCAAATAAGTTTCATTGCGAGGTACTGTCCACATCTTGTCAGGGTCTGACCGTTTCTCTTGCTTTGCTTGTGTTTATGCTGTGTCTTGAGCCGAGGGTCTTTCGGAAACAGTCGCTCTACCTACCAAGGTAGAGGTAAGGTCTCACAGACACTCTACCCTCCCCAGACCCCACGTTGTGGGATTTCACTGGGTATGTTGTTGTTGTGTTGTTGTACTGTCCACATCTTACCAGGATTAGGCAAAAAGTTGGAGAACTGTGTTGTTCCCCGATAGGGTTTTTTGTTTAAATTAGGTCAAACCTTATGATGCCTTAAACTTGAGCATTGTTCAGCCGCAGATGAAGAGGCACTACCTGCAATAGAGGGTCTCCAAATTTCTGGTGAAGCTTATCCTGGACAGGCTCTCCAAGCTTGTGGCTACTCTATTAATGGAACAACCAGTTGCAATTTTGAGGTGTTCCTTGTTTCGACCTTTCTAGCGTTCTTCCTTGATCGTTTCCTTTCCTGCTCTTCTGATTCTCCGATTCCTTTTGTATCATGATCACTTGATCTTTCATGCTATGTGTGGTCAGACTTCGGTTGGAACTTACATTTTTTTTCTTTTTGGTTATTCTTGAATTTGCAGTGGGTTCGCCATTTGGAAGATGGATCTTTTAACTATATAGAGGGTATCTCGCTAAACAAGTCACATATCTTTTTCTGATTTATTTCTCCTTTGAGGTCACATGACACTGTTGTGACAGGGGCAAAGCAACCAACTTATCTTGTCTCTGCTGATGATGTTGATACTTACCTTGCTATTGAAGTGCAGCCATTGGACAACCGGAAACGAAAGGTAGTGCTTCTATCCTCTGCTGCCTCTTTATATCAGCCTCCATGCTTCCCCCCAAAAATAGAAAACACTCCATCCATATTAATTTGTTTGGCACTATTATTATTTGCAAAATTTGACAATTTTCTCCTGACTACATATTTTCAAACATTATAAAATATATTTTAATAAATTATGATCGTTAGTTAGTTCTAGGCAGTTTCTTAGTATGTAATTTTATTTCTTAAAAATTTAAGAAATCAATGTCTGAAATTCATGCTGAAAATTAGATGTGTTGTCCCTTGTACTTTGAACTCTGCCATTCTTTTGGGACGGAAGGAATAGAAAAAGGCAGAAAGGTAAAAAATGTAAAGTTGGCTTGATCTTATTTCTTATGATTTTCCAGATACTTGGTCTACCCTTCTCATTTTCCATTTATTGATCTTCTGCTTCAGTCTGTTTTCTGGGTAGCAATGCAATGCTCCTTTACCTATAAATTTTTGAGAAAAAGTCGTATTCCTTCTCATCTTAGTTTCATTGACATCATTTTTTTACTTACCTTAGCCGAGGGTCTATCGGAAACAACCTCTGTACCTCCCAAGGTAGAGGTAAGGTTTACACTTGGGTATGTTGTTGTTGCATATTTTTTTACTTACGAAACAAAGTGTCAGCTTAAAGTTGGATGTTGGTGTACTAAGTTGTTGCTAGAGGAGACGTGACTTTCTTGTACTAATTTGAATTGCAAGGATATTAGCATATACCGAAACTTGTCAAAGCTTAAAATTTCATTATTCATTAAAGTTCTACATTATTCAACAGTCCAAAATGGAATTGTCTGTCACCTGAAACAGCAAGGGGTGAATGGTTTCTAGTGCTTTTCAATTGGTGCTTCTGTTGAGAGGGCATACTTTCTTCTGCTTTTCTTTGTTTTAATGATTTCAACGCTTTGGTCAACAAAAATAGTTTATATATGACTGTTTTGTATTTCTTTATGGGGGAGGAGAGGGCCCGTGAATAGGGAGAAGAAGGAAGAAGAAGGTCATACACCTAAGTAGTGTAGGGTGAAATTGCAACCATTCAACTCCAATCTCGGTGTTTGTAAATTTTTTTGGTGTTTATTCTAGTATAGAAAGGAAGACTGCAAATAGAATGTTTATTTATAAAAGCTTTTCGTTTTATTAGGTTTATCTCGAAGGGAAACACTGCAATGACTTTTTGGTTTTTCATTTTCAGGGTGAACTCGTGAAGGTCTTTTCAAATGAGCATAGGAAGATAACCTGTGGTACATTAAGTCGATTCTCATAATTTTTTTGAAGACTTCGACTGTTATGATTGCAAATTATAGAAGTCAATATTCTCTCCATCAATAATAGGAGACTATGCGAAATCCCAAATAGTTATTGCTATTATTATCCATGTTGGAACAAACATGTTACTTCAAGAAAGATGGATTTTTCAGTTTGAAAGCTGACTATATTAAATAAATGTTTATGAATGGCAACCTTGAATAAATGCTTAATCCGTTAGTATTTTTTATCATTGGAAATATTTTTGAGAATAATAATTTGATCTAGAAAGACAGGCTTTTCTGTTTATCAAGATTGTGGGAGAATTGTATAATTATGAAAATTGTTACTCCCTCCCCAATTTATGTGATGCACTTTCCTTTTTAGTCTATCCCAAAAAGATTGATATCTTTTTATATTTAGAAATAATTTAACTTTAAACTTCTCATTTTACATTGAGATGATTTATAGCTACACAAATATCTATGGCTTCTTTTAGACCACAAGTTCCAAAAGTCCTTTCTTAAACTTTGTCTTGATCAAAGTGTATCACATAAATTGGGACGGAAAGTTTATGGTTAACGTAGGTTCAGTCGGTTCTTAGCTACTTCGTCAGGTTGTGGTCAATCTATTTGCTTGATCTGGTTTTCCATATTGATTAGAGAAAGGTGAAAGAATTCTATTTAGGGTTTGCTTGATCATGTTCTTCCCATGTGATGCTACCAACCCAGGGGGTTGTACCGGGAGATTTTTCTAGATTTGTTGTTGTCTGATCTGTTTGTCTTTTCTTTCCCTTTATTTTATTATCTGGGAATAGTTTTGGTTCCTAAGGACTAAGCTCCGTGCAGTGGGAAAATCCACTGACCTGTCAGCCACTCACTTATCTCTATTCTAGAAGTCAGATAGCAATATATTACACACTTCTTCAGGGTGTTTTCTGTACTTTTTCTTACATCTTAAGTGATGCCTGTGGATTGTCACGAGCCCAGAAGCCAAATGGGTTTCCTGTCTTGTATTTGCATCAAGATCTCTTTGCAAGCTAATATCCAGAGATCCATGTACTTTCAACTCATCTTATGTGAACTCTCTCTTTCTATGTTTGCAGATCCTGTAATGCATAGTTGCATTGAGAAAACCCTTTATAGTGGTCATGCTTCATATAAAGTTTCATTGTCGGTAAGGACATTTGTGAGTTTCTAAGTGTGCAGAATATCATAACTACCTTATTCAATTTCTTATGATCATGTAATAAAATATTCTGGTTTATCTATCGCTTTCCTTTGTTCTATCTTTTTTGGTTGTACAGACACGATTTCTTGATATATGGGAGCCTGCTACCTTGGCCATCAAGAGGGATGGTTATAGCATCAAGGCTAATGGGCCTGGTGGTGTTCTCGTCAGTGAGAAGTTTTCTCAATCTACAATTGTACGTCTTCTTTCTTTTGCCTTTTTGTACTCATGAACAGTTCGCAACGTGATTACACAGGTCTTGAGCCGAGGGTCTCCCGGAAGCAGCCGCTCTACCTATCAAGGTAGAGGTTAGGTCTGTCTACGCTCTACCCTCCCCAGACCCCCACGTGGTGGGATTTTACTGGGTATGTTGTTGTTGTACTCATGAACAGTTCGCAACGTATTTATAAACCTTAAATTATGTAGACAAGACTATAATAAAGGATTGGTGTTTTAGCATATACTATTGTACACCCCTTCAAGCCCATATGTATGAGCCCTCTGGTGAGAGGCGTTCAAGATGCACACAAGTCTTTTGAATGCTGAGGATCAGTGAAGTAACCATTCTAATTGTGCCTGCTCTTGTTCACTATTTTAATTTTCAAGCAAAAGGTAGCCTTTCATGATGTGATGATTGTATCTCTCAGGAGATGGAATATTCCGTATTTTTAGACCCAGGAGTCAGGACTTACTTTTTCCCCACAGCTTAACGAGGTCGAGGAGTATTATCCGTCATGGTAAAATAAATTTGAGGAACTCCTTAAGTCACCAGAGTCTCTCTCCTAGTCCTGGAGGAGATATCTTATATTAAAATTTACAGAGATATACAATGGGCTTGATCAAACATTTTCTTGATTGAACATAGATTAGTAATCTTGAACTTTGGATGTTTATAGCTGTAAAGGAGGCCCACTAGTAATCAAAATGAATTAGCTCATAAAGAGTTCAAGCTCGTCTCTTAGTTGCGTTGAACAACTTCCATTTGTTGGGATCTGCAGAACTTAGAGACAATATCTCGCCCAAGTTAGACAGTAAGGATGAAAGTGTGTCATCTCCATAGACCATAGTGGAAGAACATCTTCCCCAGTGAGTTGTACCTCTGGCATCAATTGGGACACAAAGGTCAAAGTAGTAATTCTCCCCAAAATATGAAGGTCAATGTGGTAGATATTTTGTTGAACTCTGTAATTGACACTTCTGTTTCCATTTACCTTTGTACTCTTTTATCGGTGGACAGCAGTGCTAGGTACTGTACTATGCTTTGCAACAGAAGTCTGTGACTTTGTGGTTAATTTTAGGATATCTGGCTTACCCGAGTTGTGTTTAGGCCTAAATCTCAGTCCAGGGTGGTGATCAAAAGGTTAGAAATGATTTTGTGTAATGTGTATATATTATTAGTGTGTCCTGTCATCTGTGTGGGTGAAGTTGGCAAATGTTTAAGGTTTTTGACATTGAATGCATTTTACAGAAGTCAGAAAACAACCTTGTCAAACAATGTTATTCTCAACCTCAACTAAGCGTCTATACATTTCTGGGAAGGTCAAATATACCTCTCTATTTTCAAAAATAGTTTACGTTTAACCTCCGTATACTATTCGAACAAATTTGCCCTTGCTGTTAGCCTTTTGTTCAAATATATCCTGCCCTAACAGATCCAAGGGTACAGGCAAAATATAGGGGTAAATTCGGCCCTTTTCTCGAAGTACTAGGATAGTTTTTCTCTCTTAGATATAGTTCTTTTCTTATTTTTCTTCACGTAAAACATTGAGATCACTTACTTTTTAACCCCTTCTAAAGTAGTTAGGGTCGTTGGTTGTCGGTCAGGAAGTGAATTATTCATGTATTAAAACCAACATAACTAGTACCATGTTTGGTAGTATTTTACTTACTATGTATAAAATTCAGCACACCAAGTACGGTGTTTGGTTACTAGTTTACAATCCGGCATAACTAATACATGTATTATTACGAGGGAAGTTATTTATTATTTTATGCAAGGTAGAAGATGGAGTAACTAAATCCTGCATAACTAAACCTACATAACTAATCCCTACATTACTAATACCTGCATAACACTAACCATGAACCGTACGACCCTTAAGCTTCAACTCTAGATAAGAAAATTCAAATTAAATATTGATCTAATTTTCTTGAAGTATATACTAAAATTAATTAATAAAATATTATGCGAGAAATTTTTATTTTATTAAAATATACTACCGTTGAACCACATAGAAAAATTGGCAATATAAATATTCCTTTAGCACGATTGAAACCACTTCAATAACATCACAACCCATTAAGACCCACTAATTGATTCTTCTTTCGTCCTACTAATTTTAACTGTCTCTAATTTGTGGACTCATACTTACAAAAAGATTTTAGTTACATTTTCATACAAATTAGAATATTTAAATTTGAGATAGTTTTTCGAAGTGAAATTTATATTTCTATCAGTTATTCAGCTTATGACCATTTCCAGGTTCTGAATGATTGTTATTTGTTACATAATGCCTTTCACTACTTATTACTGTTTGATAAATTGAAATTCATAAAGCATATGAAGCAGTAGGTAAGTGCAAATGTCATATCCATGACAACTTATGTGACACACACACACATATAATGCTTCATATATATATATATATATATATATATTATTTACTTTCATGAAAATTAGATTAATATTTATTTTGAATTTTCTTATCTAGAATTGAAGCTTAACTACTTTAGAAGGCAATTAAAGTAAGTCATTTTAAGGATTTTATGTGAAGAAATATATGTCGAAAGAAAATGACAACTACTATGCTTCAGTCCCAAATAAGTTGGGGTCAGCTATGTGAATCACATTTCTTCATTTAAGCTCATATCATATCATCATCATACAAATAAAATAACTGTAAAAAATAAGTTAAAAATATATATAAACAATAATTATAATAATATTAGAAGTTCTCTAACAAATCTAGAACCTATCCTCAACTAGTAGCTATTACCAATGTTCTAGAAAACGCTAGCCGGGACCTGTATGGAGTGGCCGCCTAGCGCCTAGGCGTTGTTTTTAATAATTTACATCAATTGTATATATATACAAAATGACATCACATTTTTTATTTTATTAAGTATTTCTTAATATTATATTTTTATTATTATTACATTGTCATTATTTTATTTTGTTATTATCATTATTCGTATAATTTTTAATATCATAATCATATTTTTTCTAAATATTCTATGAAAATAGGCATCACATTTTGATTTAATTAAGAATTAAACATTTCACAAATATTATATAT